>CM057097.1:27641499-28381110 GCA_029959045.1 Taenioides sp. WSHXM2023 | reverse complement strand
AGCATTTTTACACAGCAGTTTTGGTCCATATGCGTTACTTTATGTTTATACAAGCATAGGACCTGGCTTCAGACCTCAAAACAAACCAAATATTCAACTAAAATGCAAAATTAACGCCAAAAATGTCAAACTTAAATTATTGTTTATATCTTGGTGCCATATTTTCTCTCTTTTTTTTTGTTTTGCAGTGTCAGTTTGATAAAGTTAAAAAGACGGGTTCCTTATTGCATCTTCAAAAAGTCAAATTAAACAAAAAAATGTCAAAATGTTGTAAAATATTTTGACAATAACCATCTGTAATAAAGCGTTAAAGGTGCATTGTGGAGGTGGAGGGTCCATCAAATGCTTTTTTTTCTCCATGGAGATGTGATTGCTTTGTCTGGAATGTTTCACAGTATGGCATTAAACCTTTCTATCTCCACGGAGACCAAACCAGACCAAGTTACAGGTCAGATCTGTGGAGAGGCGACCCCGCTCACAGTCAGAACTCAGAACGCCTGTTTTTCTAGGTATTTTTGAGCTATAAAACAACCTGTAATTGGATAAATGCTACTTAGATCTGCTTAAAGTCATACTGTGGAACATTTCAAGCCAAAAAATGACACATCCAGAGAAAAAAGCAGGTGACGGACCCGCAACCAAAAAGTTACACAATGCAACTTTAGCTTCCAAAGGTCTGAAACCAGGTTAAACTATGAACATACGTTAAAATGGATACCTCTAATATCCAGCGGCACACGACACGGCGCTCCGATGTGCAAAAACAACCAGCTCCCAACTCCGACACGGAAAACCGCATCTCTGCGTCCCATTCAGAGCCGCCATGTTCTACTATACAACATTATTAAGGCTTGGTACATTCAAACGAATTATCCAGCAGCCAAGTCATTCTTTTGTGTGTGCGTGTATGAGTGCGGTATGTCAATGAGGCCAGTAGGGGGCGTTTTACAACATACAGATCGTACGGTATCTAGAATAATCTTTTTTTGCATCACCTAAAAGAAGGAAAGAGACGAATAAAGTGAAATGAGGTGTAAATTATGTTGTGAAATGAGAAGAGTTTAATTAAAAGTTATACATAAGCACAGGTTTAAGAGCGTACGCAGGTCAGTTGGGTTTTTAGTAGGTTAAGTGACCATGTTTTTAGCCGTTTAACCATGTTAAAAAGGTGAATAAATTATCTGTATAACTTGTAATTAAAATGAAAACCAGGTACAATGCAAGCTAGATGTAGGCAAGCTCATAGAAATCTGACGTAATACAAAATTAACGGAGAAATTGTTGGATTTTAGACAAAAACTTGGACCAGACCGGGCCTAAAAACTGCACCAAATCAAGTGTAGTTCTAGGTTTAGTCTCATTTTAGTCCCATTTTCTTTATTTTTCTTAGCAAAAACACAATTTGTCGTTGTCACAATATTATAGTAATAACTAGGTTCAAAATGTTCCTTTCTTATATTTTTGGTAGAACTTTAAAGCGCGGAATAGTATAGTAATAGATGTTAATAGTGAAGTAATAGATGTTCATAGTAATAATATCAACACGATACTTAATACACTGGATTACAATTAAGTCAATTATACTACGAGGAAATAGTGTAGCATGAAATATGAGTCTTGAATAATAACCATGTAATTACATTTTTTGCGTTCACACTTGATTTAATCCTGGTTCTGATGTAGACTTGGTTTAGTCCTTGTTTGGTTCTAGTTTAGTCCTGGGTTTAGTTTCAGTTTACTCCCAATTAAGATGTGGTCTGTGTACAAGACTTGTCCAAGTTTGGGATCTGTGTCAGTACTAATATAGATTTGGTCTAGTCCCGGTCTAGCACCAATTTTAGTTCTGAGTTTAGTCCCAGTTCTGATGTAAACTTGGTTTAGTCCTGGTTTAGTCCTGGTATGGTTCTGGTCTAGTCCAGGTTTAGTTCTGGGCTTAGTTCCAGTTTACTCCCAATTAGGATGTGCAAGTCTTGTTCTGATTTTGGTCCAGTTCAAGTCCTAATGTAGATTTGGTCTTGTTCCGGTCTGGTCCCGGTCTGGTCCCAGTCTGGTCCCGATCTAGTCCCGGTCTGGTCTGGGTCTGGTCCAGGTCTAGTCCCAGTCTAGTCCCGGTCTGGTCCCGATCTGGTCCCGGTCTGGTCCCAGTCTAGTCCCAATTTTAGTTCTGAGTTTAGTCCCAGTTTTGATGCTCACTCACTCACTCTTCGTTACCATGTTATTTCTGTCCTATTATAATGTTATTACCGCGCTGTAAAGTAAAGAAGAACCAAAAATACATTAAAAAGAGCTACACCTGGGCCTTCAAAACAACTGAACAATTTTGGAAAAAAAAAAAATCTAATTGTAATTTATGTTTTAATAATACAGTTCATGTTCAAAGTTAAAATTTTAAACATTTGCAGAAGAACTAACAAAAAAACTGAAATCTGAGCTGACAACCTAAAACAAGAATCACATTTCAGAACATGTTTGTACAGATCTGAACTACAGCAGTTTTATGTTGGATAAAACAGAATATTTTTGCATTTGTGGAGGAAATGATGGTACTTCAAAGTTTTGATTTATGAATTTAGAAAACATGCTTTTATCGAGTTTGCCCACCTCTAGTCTGCAGCTTTCAAACTCAGAGCCTGGTTTGTTTGTGCGAGGATGCCGTCAGTCCAGAGGATTGGATCAGTCTGGTGGAGGGAGGGACGGAGGGACCGAGGGACAGGGGGCGGGGCTTAGGGGGGTGAGTGGGAGGAGCAGAGCTGAGGCCCCGCCCAGCTCCGCTCCCTCTCAGACACACACAGTACCACACTCACACAGGCACACACAAACTTCAGTCCAGCTTCTCCTTGTGCACCAGTTTGGGCGAGTCCACGAAGTCCTGGCCGTTGTACAGGATGATGGCGGCCGTGATGGTGCTCGCCGCGCCCCAGAACATCACGTACGCTAGAGTCTCTGTCCACGTGTCACCTGGGAGATAAGTTTGGATTATTTACTTTATGCAAAATGAAGTTTACTGAGCGTTCAACCATGTTATAACCACAGACTGTAGATATAAACGGACACAGTTAACCAGCGAACTGTCACATTCTGAACGGGAAGTGAACATGGGCGCATTTCTGGCTCCTATTCACCATCCATCCATTTTCTTCCGCTTATCCGGGGCCGGGTCGCAGGGGCAACAGTCTAAACAGGGACTCCCAGACTTCCTTCACCCCGGACACTTCCTCCAGCTCCTCCGGGGGGACCCCAAGGTGTTCCCAGGCCAGCCCAGAGACATAGTCCCTCCACCGTGTCCTGGGTCTTCCCCGGGGCCTCCTCCCGGTGGGACATGCCTGAAACACCTCCTGAGGGAAGTGTCCAGGAGGCATCCGGAACAGATGCCCGAGCCACCTCAGCTGGCTCCTCTCGACATGGAGGAGCAGTGGCTCTACTCCAAGCTCCTCCCGTGTGACTGAGCTCCTCACTCTATCTCTAAGGGAGCGCCCAGCCACTCTGCAGAGGAAACACATTTCGGCCGCTTGTATCCGCGATCTTGTCCTTTCGGTCATTACCCAAAGCTCATGACCATAGGTGAGGGCAGGAACTTAGACTGACGGTAAATCGGCTCCAATTCACTTTGTATTGAAAACTGCCGCCCCTCTCTCTGTAACTGCTGCACTGAGCCTCGTCATTTTGTCTTAAAATGTTCTCATCAGCCCACTCTACATGATCCTGGTGTTTTTATTTCACTATTTTGGCCATAAATGGAACTGGCTCAAAATTCGCTCCTATAACTCCTAGCCTCATGAGCTTCATTTGACTGGAGCTGAACGCTGTGGGTGACGTCACACTCCCCTTAGTCCACTTCTTTATACAGTCTATGGTTATAATCGTCATCCCTCATCAAACCATCACCCATGCACGGGTATGTTTCATAAATGTACTAAAACAGAACACAAAACAATACACTACTGCACATTGCATCAGGTTTGTGCAGTTGTAGTTTCATTAGGAAGTCGGGCTTATTGTGTTGTGACAGTGCTCAGAAGGGGGAGTGACTTAATGCAGGGAGCAAGGGGAAGGGAGAAAAATGAACAGGCTTATGTGTAAAAAAAAAAAAAGAGTTTGTGTTTGTAGAGTCTGTGATTAAACTAAGACAGAAGTTTGACCTCTGGATTCTAACAGAAGGGACTGGCTGCTCTGGTAACTACAGAACCATTGCCTAAAGAGGAGATCCTGTCGGCAGTTTGACAGTTTGACAGTTTGACGTACCGGCCATGAGGAGACACACGATGCACATGGAGAAGGCCACCAGCATGATGATGGGCAGCTGCAGACACAAGAGCACAGCACAGATCAGGCGGGCAAACTCAATAAAACGTTATTAAAAATGTAAACAATAAAATAAATTGGAGGACTGACAGTGAGGAACTTCCAGTCCTTCTGCTCTCGGAGTGGAGTTGGTCCGTCAGACTCGTCCACAGCAAAATTACCCAAGAACAGGTCAATGGCGTCCTGCAGAGACAAAGAACCTCCACTTATATCTGCTACTGTTTTATACAAGTGAGAATACATGAGCGGTCAGGATTATATTATACAGTTTCTAAAATAATAATAATTTGAATTTAGAGTCAACAATATCTATCTTAAAGGGGCCGTGTCTGGCTTTGAAATGAAAAATAAGTCCTGTTTTTCACATTTTTAACGCAGATCCTAATTATTCACCAAAATTAGTATATAAATCTTTGCCGTCACGGTAATGCTAAAAACAACCAGCAAGGTAACCATGCATTTCCTGATTCTCAGACAATAAAACGCTCAATTAGATGCAGACAGTACACAGCAGACTTATCATATTTTGCTCCAATGTATGAAAAAAATGGGTACAGGCCCTTTAAACTATTACATTTTTCTGACATTGTGAATAAAGGATATCCGTTTAAGTTTTTATACTAATAAAGTTATAATAAGTAATAAGTAAAAAGCATTACCCTGGTCACAAAACTCTGTTCTGGTCTCTGAAAGTTGTGAAAAGCGCTTATAAACGCATCACAGTGTATAATTAGAACTCTCTGAATGAATAAGGAAAGTGAGGAATAAGTCTGGACCACTGCAAACTGTTTAAAATGAACTAGTTTTGTTTTTATGTTTTTAAGACGGCAAACGTCAGGTACAGGGCCTTTAAATCTGGTACTGTAGCGTCCATCCAAAAATGTTTAAATTCTCATATATCAGTACTATTGTGTCTTTGCTTCCGCTCTTCGGGGGAGCTGTAGGTGGAGAGTAAATTGTGAAATGTACTGTGAACATACTTGTCTGAATCCGTCTGAGAAGTTGTTTTTGTAGTAACGGATCATTGAGTTCCAGCCGTCCATCAGAAGTCCCCACTGGGTCCTCTTCCCCGTCCTGAGAGAAACCAAAACATAGAACATGATGAACCCAAAATACTGTTACTGCAATATTAGACTAAGAACTCCTCTCACATGACACCATTTAAATCTATAACCACAGGACACAAGAGTTATAACATTTTCAAGCAGATGTTGACATTTGAAAACAACAGTTTAACTCATTTGTTTAAGCCTTAAAGCTACATTCTGTGATTAGACCTGACCCTGTTGTATTCTCACAAATCACCACTAGATGTCGTTTATGTTACTGCTGTCTGCATTGGTGAGGGGAGGGGAACTGGTGTCACATCTGCCATCTACTGGTGAAATACAGGTAGCTTTATGTCTATTTATAAAATGATTTATTTACAATTTTGGCTTTAGTTTTAGTTGGCAGAAAATCATAATTTTTTCCCAGTTTCTGTTTGAAAAATATTAGTTGACAAATTTAAGATATTCAAAAAAGTCTTAAGCATATAATGTTTTCCATTTTCTTCCGCTTATCCAGGGCCAGATCGCGGGGGCAGCAGTTTAACCAGGGACTCCCAGACTACCTTCACCCCGGACACTTCCTCCAGCTCCTCCGGGGGGACCCCAAGGCGTTTCCAGGCCAGCTGAGAGACATAGTCCCTCCACCGTGTCCTGGGTCTTCCCCGGGGCCTCCTCCCGGTGGGACATGCCCGGAACACCTCCCGAGGGAGGCGTCCAGGAGGCATCCAGAACAGATGCCCGAGCCACCTCATTTTTGTTAAGTTTCAAAATAAAATCTTGACAAGAAAAGCCTTCATTTTACCACAACAATGTACTCGGTGCAATATTAAGCACCTGATTTCACACGGTTACTCTCCTGCAGTCCTAGTGTGAGTCCAGTCTGGGGTCAGTACCTTGTGAAGTCCGTCTTCAGGGCCCCGGTCCCTGCGTACTGAACTGCACAGGCGTTGGCGTTGTCGGCCCAGGCTGTGACACAGAGACACAAACACAGCTACAGTCAGAGCGATTTACAACTCTAAAAACAATACTGATGATGATCGAAGTCTTTATAATGAGATCCTGAAGTGTGATTTGACAACAACAACAGTGGTTAGACCGTGCACCCACCAACCTGAAGTTTGGCTGTTTGATTCCAGGTCTGAAAAGTGTATGATGTTGCTGTATGATTAGGCAAGACTAGTGGCCACAGGAGCATCTCACCACCGCAGAGTGAAGAGTGAATGAATAATGTGAACCTTGTGACGCTTTAAGAATGTGCCGTCTCCAGGTTTAACAGTGAACAGGACTCACCATTCTTATAGATTTTCTCAAACTCAGCCTGCTCCTCGATCCTCTGGCCCACGTTCAGAACACCCATCCTCTGTGGGCACAAACATGTCTTAGTAAACAGTTTAAAGTGGATATGACAGGTCAGGCTACGCAATTCACTAAAACACAGTTAACATAATTATATTTAAGATTCTACATGCTTAGTTTTTTCTATTTTTATTCTTATTCTCATAATTTTACTTTCTGGTTTGATATGGGCAGGAGATATGACTTACACAGTGGTAATTCCATCACTTTTACCAAGCAGAATGTTAACAAATTACACAATAGTTATGATTAAATTAATAAAAATAAATGGCAACACGTTTATTTTGTTAATTGAAGGTTTAAACTGTCAAAAAATGCCTTCCTTCCACGTAAATTGTCTCCGTATTTTGGACGAGATTTTCCACGTTGATGACATGCATAGATAAAGGTTTTCTGTTCTACAAATCCTTAGAACTTCTTGTATTTTTGCACTTTTCCTCTTAAATTTTTCCCACAGACTGTGAATTATCTGATGTAAAAATACAAATTGATAAATATTAACCACAGGTATTATCCACCAAACCAAGTCAGAATTAGAAAAACACGAAAACCTGTCATATTCACTGTGTAACTTCTCTGGAGGGTCTGTGTGTTACCACCACATCTCCATGAAGAGTTTGTTGCTTTGTCCAGAATGCTCCACAGTACTGCATTAAACGTATATCTCCATGGAGACAAAAAAGTGACACCACCAAGCCAAATTACACTTGTAGAGGCAACCGTGCTCATGTTTTTTAAGCAATAAAAACACCTGTAATTGAATACGTGCAATGCTATTTTGGAACATTTCAGACAAAGCATTCAAATCTCCATGGAAAAAATCAGATGACAGAGGTTACACAGTGCTCCTTTAATCTCCTGGTAGAGTATAGAGAGGATTGTGATTGTAAAGGTGGAGCTGGTACCTGAAGTTGAGCCTGTAAGGAGCGCCGGGCCAGCAGACTCTGGATCACATTGGTTCTGTCCAGACAGTCCATGCAGTTACTCCTGAAAACGCCCTTCTGCTGAGCTAAAGTCTTTCCATCTGCGTTCACCATGAAGAAACTGAGGGAAAACACAACAGAAACCAGCACTTTTACACCATTCTGATGCGCACTGGGAGTTTTTGTGTAGTTAGTTTAGGTGTAGAGTTTTGGTTTTCTTTCAAAGGCACTTCTGACTGATTTACAGATTTTAAAATAACAATATAAAACATGATAACAGTGCATTACCCGTATTCGTCTTGTGTCTCGGTCACAGCGTCCACCAGGATCTGGAGCCGGTCCCATCTCATGTGACTGCACTCTTTATGGAAGTCAAACGCTATATAACTGCACAGATATATAAAGAATACCGTGTTTAGTGTAAAGAATACCACGTTTCCTTCTAATACTTCGGAATACAAGCCTATAATACTGAAACTATTATAAAAGCTGTGCACATTTAGCCTTGTAATGATGCAAGAACAACACTACAGAAGTTAAAGGTGCACGTAGCTAGGCCTGTCACGATAACTAATTTTGAAATGAGATTTATTGTTGTAAATATACCAAAACCAAACCATAAAGCAGAATTATTATCCCCCAAAGTAATCACCTCGACAGACCTAATGTAACTTTACTGCACAAAAGAATGCATGTTTATCCAAGTACTGTAGCAATAATAACGCTTGTAATTATGTTGGAATATTCCAGGTATAGCTATAAATTCTCTGTAGTGACAAACCTTCAGAAAAGTTACATGGCGTACCTTTAAATTAAAAATGTCTCCCACATTTTAGCATTTACAATATGTATTTATATGTAAATAACAGTGTGTTTGGGCATTTTTCCTTGTGCTTTAAAGCCACCAGACAGCTGCTGGATTCTGCAAATATTAGATGTTCGAAAATAAAACAAATCCATATAATACCACGCCCCTTTTGTTTTTAAATTTGTGGTTATAGGACAATATGGTGACTCGACCAGCCCTAGTTTTAGTATAGTGTAGTATATCTAATGGGATAATATTCTATTCCACTTACTTGAGTAAACCATTGCCCATTTCAGAGGCCATTCTAGCAAAAGCCTGTTCTAGAGGTTTTTCGGATCCTTTCTGGTTCACCTGCGCACAACAACACAACACAAAGTTACAGCAACTAAGCCTGTCACGATAACAAATGTTGAAGTGTGATATAAACGATAACACCGAAAGCAATTTATGCCACTGACAATAACCCTCCAGCGGGGTTATCCATAAAAACTATTCTAAATGTATAATAGAATAAAAAGAAACACAAACTGCAATAAATAAATAGCAGATTTAATCACTTTAGTATTTAGTTTGTGTCTGTAAAGAGCCATAAAAGTAATTTATTCAACCCTCTACAGCTCAAATCTGGTCAAAGTACAGAAAAACCCCAAAACATTTCTTGCTAGTACATAGAAAAAGTCCTCACGATAAACACTGACTCCCAAAATGTATTGTTCCGTCTGTCATATACTGAAAGATAAATCCATATAGTAATGATCATGACAGGGTTTTACGTTTGCATTTGAACACAACTCACCAGGTTTAGAATCGTCTGTTTTCCATAAATGAGAACCTGTGAATCAAAATGTCTCTGGAAGCCGTCAATCTGTGAAAAAAAAAAAAACAGTGTTGAGCGTGTGAGACAGATAAATAATACTAGATCTGACAAAAATGAGCGATAAATAATACTACAGCTGATATTAAAACGAGATTCTTGTGGCTCTTACGTGTTTGACGGTTTTACTGATGATGGGTTTGGGTTTGTATTTGAGATTGGGCCTCTGACTCCAGTAAAACGGCATGGACCCTCGAGTCTGCACAGAAAAGACACAGATACAAACAGATCCAAACACTGATACAGGATTTCCCCTCAAGTTCCAATTAAAAACAAACCAAACCCACCTGTAAATATTGTATTATGTGTTTGTGAATGTGGGAATGTCTGAAATGTGAAACTGCACTGTTTTAAGAATGTGTTTAAAGATTGTGTTACAATAAAATCCAAAAACATGATGTGTGATGTTGAGTTCTTACCTGTACAAACGAGGCCTTGGATCCTTCATACAAAATGATCTGCTCCGTCTCCACAAAGTTTGCAGCGTGGCCTTCAGAGTCGATGCCTGTGGAGAGAAACGGTTCAGTTAGAATTCACAAAAACGAGTATTCAAGTCAGCTAAATATTTACAATTTAAAAAGGGGAAATTCCATTGATAAACACTGTGTATTTCAGGGTTTGATTTCGTTGATGAAGAACTTGGACTGGTTGGACTGAGGAATCTACAGAATGACAATAAAAGTTGAATTGTTCTGATGATTCCTGTTACGATTTGCGGTTTTCGCGATCTCATATGAAGAGTCAGTGCTTGTCTGTTTAATGCAGCTCTATCTAAAAGCTTTGGGTGTCTTGAAAAGCGCTTTATAATGTAAGGTATTATTATTATTTATTATCTATGTTCAAACACTTCTCCTCACCCACTTCCCCTATTGGCCGGCCTCTGTCGTGATCTGAGAGAGGTGGGTTTAACTAATCATAAGAAGAGTGAATTTTCAAATGAAGGAGATGACTTTTAGCAGGATTTACACTGCGCAGGCTCCAACCTGGGCTTTTCACTGTTGGGTATGGGGCGATACTGAAATTTGGTGTGACGATTATCAAAATAATTACGATTAAAAATTATATCACTGTAATTATTAAAGTTGCTGACAGTCTAAAATGTTATGGATATGAATAATTATCAATTTAATGTTAATGTTAATGAATAAGTTCCATGTTTAACCAACTTTTATATAATTATACTTTGTTATAAGTGAACACAACCACGATGATGGATAAGTAGCTTTTTTCTACACATTTTGGTGATAGAACGGCGATTATCACGAAGATTAGCACGAACAAAAAGTTTTGTTTGTGCTATTATGATTCTTAAGATATTAACAGTTTTATTTTCGGACAATGGTTAGGGTTAAGCCCCCTCAAAATATTAAACAGCGCTCAAAACGGGCAGAAAATTATACGAAATGTTTGTGTCAAACTTTAGTAACTTGCTTTTGATTAATATTTTATATAATGATACACACTTTTCCACAGCCTGAGATCGTTTATCTTCACTAGTTTTGCGGAGTTTTGCTAAAGCCTTTGTCTTTAGCTGAGCGGAAATGACATCAGAGAATTTTCGCAAAAATAATAATTAATAATTATAGAAATATACTAGCACAAATGAAAATTGTTACAGCACAAAACAGCACAAACAAAATACAAACGTTTTGTATAATCTTCTGGCCGTTTTGAGCGCTATTTAACATTTTGAAGGGCTGGATGACGTCATCGACCGAAAATAAAATTGCTAACAAACAAAACTTGCAGCATAAAACAGCACAAACGATTGACACTATTTTGGGCCGTTTTAGAGCATTTTTAAGCTTCCTGGGTTAGGGTTGGCTGACCCCAATTTGACCTATAAAAGAATTGTTAATATCTCCAAAACTAAAGCAGCACAAACGAAACTTTTTGCAGCACAAAACGGCCCAAACGAAGCACAAACAATTGACATAGTTTTGTGTAGGTTTGCGTTTGACGGGGGCCAACTTCACGCAGGTACTGTAATACACGAACAATGTCTCTGTATTATTCTTTATACATGCAGTACCAGAGATTAAAAACACTGTGGGAGGATTTCTAAGTTTTGCCACCTTCATTTGTTCCCTTTAGACCCACTTATTTTAGTATTTACATTCCTTAAGAAGGCTATACACAGGTATGAATCCTATAATCTTATAGTGTATAGTGTGAGTCTAATACAAAAGTACCTCTGACGTAGTATCTGACCCCAGCTCTGAAACAGCTCCTCCTTGAGATCAGGATCCACTCAAACACTTTCCCATTGATCCGACACGGCTTCATGAAAATAACTGAACGTGAACAGTCAAAGGAAAGACCCGACATCAAAATACATCAAAATACTATATCACGTATGTACTTTCAAATAGAAACATTTAAGGTCCTACATTACACAAAATGGACTCTTGGGAGCTTCAAGTCATGTTAGAATGCCGTTACCTCCTCAAAAACAGACCTGGAGTTGTGTTTTGTTTCATTCACATGTTTGAGTAACTCTTTATTATTAGTCTGTTTACATCTCCAAAGCTCAAAATGCTGTTCAACCTTGTGATGTCATGAAGCGGTAGTTTTCAAGTTAACTTTTAAACACTGTACTGCTAAAAAGGATACATCCATGGACGACAGGGAGAGCAAACCTGTGGAGCTGAACATTAAAGAGTATGTTATAAAAGGGAATGGTGCAGTAAATATGAGGGGGTCCATAGTGTTTTTACCTCGGGCTGTGCTGCTAGTTCTCGTAGGAGGTTTCCGTTCCACACAAATCTCTGATCCGCCTGAGAACGACAAACAGAAGAAATGCTCAGACTTCATAAACATCGTAAAGGGGCCCCAAGGTCTTAGCTGCCCAGAATTGGAACTTCTGCCTATTCATTTATATTACAGGGGGGCCCATACAAGCTTTCTTACCCCGGGCCCCCATATTTCTGTTGATGGGCCTGTCGAAAAGTCTGACAGTGAAGTGAGGTATGTGTCGCCATCTTTATGTTCATTTATTAAATATGGGACAGTGCACATTAATCAACATGTGTTAGTACAGCTGTAAATTTGCCAGAGTTTGCCGTGCAGGATCATTTTCATCCTTAGTCCCATTGGCAGGCTGATGGCAAGAGAAAAAACAGGACATAGGCAAAATAACTAAGAAAGGACGCACATTAAAGACAACAGACACAAATCACAATCACACAACAAAACAGACATTTGCTGTGATGTTAAAACACAAACAGATTAGTTATGTTCACATGTCGGATTGTCCAGAAGCTGCCGTTTCATGAATCTACTAAAGCTCTGGAGCTGTATCTTAAAATGTACATGGCATATGAGGGATGGTACAAGATCTCGTGAGACAAAATTGCCACAAGATCGTGCGCACCTGAGAAAAATGATCTTGTGAGATTTTTTTCCAAGTGTTTACATTTGGATAGGACAAAAATGGGTTACGTGTTGGTGAGTTACAACTTTTACACTAAAACAAATACTAGAATGGAAACAAAAAAAATGAAATCAAAGAAATTAAAAATAGTGAGACCAAAATTGGAAATTGAATAGTGAAATTTATATATTAGGAATTATGTTAAAATCTCATCTTTCCCGTGCTTGTGGACCCAGTATCACATCTCGTCCCATTCTTATGGCATACACAATGTGCACAGAGCTCATAACACCCTGTAAACTGCAAAACACACGCACAGAGGAGCCTAAAATCATCCCAATATTTAAGTTGTGAAATTTAAATTTGTGTCAAAATTGTCAAAATTTACTAAAGCTCTGGATAGAGGTTATGTTCCTTATTTCTGTGGGGACCAGATTCCTTGGGAGTGCGGCGCGAACTGAAAAGCCTGACTGTCCAAATGAAGTCTATCTGAATGGGATTTTACAGTCTCCTCTGCTCGATTCAAATTCAACTGTATGAACTCTTTTAATGGGGATGGAGCAAGATCATGGACGGTTTTATAGACCAGAATAATGTCGGAGTAAATCATTAAGTTTTCCCATTAAGTAAATGGATATTTGCTCAATATTTTACAGTGATGATATGATCTTAATAATATCCAGCCCTACCACTCGATGTGTTTCCAAAATACACCATCCGCAGTTTTTCATAGTTCTACCCATATTGTCTACATATCCTGCCAAGTTAGCTGGCTCTCTCTGGCCCTCAAACGCTCCAGCAGCTCATATTTTGGTCTTAAAATGTTCATATTAACCCGCTTTACATGCTCCTGGTGTTTTTATTTGTATACTTATTCTGCTGAGTTGGCCCATCGTCTCTGTTCTCACCCGCTCCAGCAGACTCATCTCCTGGAAGTCCGGGCTGGTGTTGGCGAGTCTCTGCAGTGTGTGCGTCAGGTCGAAGTCTGTGCAGAAGTAGAACCCGTCTGTGTTGAGCACGTTGTTGATCATGGACAGGAAGGTCTTGTTCTCCTGAGACTGAAACAGGACACAGACACACAGCGGATATGTGTCAGCACGGAACATCTCACACAGGCAGGGGAATCTACGGTCCTAAAAAAATAACCCAAAACACCAGAGGATCTGCCAGAGGACGGGAGCAGATATCCTGTGCTGGTTCAGCTGAAATGGAAAGCTTAAAGGCGTTGTACTTAGACTGGTCACGATAATACATTTGGATACAGTAATTATCGTCAGTGGCTCTAGCTGTACCTGATTTTAAGTCTTAAAAATGTGAAAAACAGAGCTCGATCATTCACTTACCTTATGCATTCAGAGCATCCTAAATTATTCACTGTGATGAGTTTATAAGCACTTTTCACAACTTTGAGAGACCAGAGTTCTGTCATCATGCTAATAATAAACAACTAACATGCTAACGTGCACCTCCTGATTCACAGACAATAAAATGCTTTATAATTAGTTGCAGACAGAAGACAGCAGACTTATTTTGACCTCAGTGGTAATGGTCACATTTTTATACAGCGCTTTTCCACTTTCAAGGCACTCAAAGTGCTTTACGTCAAGGAACCCCGCTCATACACCAGTGTATGCAGATAACGGGGGGGTTAAGTGTGTTGCTCATGGATACAACGACAGCATTCATTTGTGAGAGCTAGAATAACACCAGCCAACCTGTGGGACAGTGGATCTGAACGCTCAACCAATGATGTTTATGTCGAGAGAGGGATTCGATTCGAACCGCCAACCTTCAGTGGACAAAATGCTCTACCAACTGAGCTACTGCTGCCCCTCAAGATACAATAAATCTATCTGTACCTGGGCCAGACACAATTTGCCAAGATACATGGGGGGAAAAAATCAGGTACAGGGCCTTTAATATTGCCCTTTTAAATACCTTTAGATTTTGGTTGTTGCCAATCCACCTTATTGAAAGTTGTCTCATTGTGGTGACTAATTAGGATGCTCTAAATGCATAAGGTAAGTGAGGAATAACGTTGGATTGCTGCAAACCGTTTAAAATGAACTAATTCTGTTTGGGGGTTTTTTAGTTTTTAAGACAGTAAAAATCCAGTACAGCGCCTTTAAACCTGTTTTTAAAATATGTACATGGAAACACAAGGTCAGAAACTTGGGCCGGGACTGACCAAAACCATTGTCCGTTTATACAATGTGGAATACATTTTTGGTAAATTATATGTACAAATATTTTTTGAATGGACAGGGTTTTGAAGTACAGTCTTCAGTAGAAAGAGTCAGTACAATAAGAAGTACTTACTGTAAATAAGACTGTGCCTGTAATTCCAGACTTTGAGAAGTGCACAGAAAAAAAGTTAAACTTTAGCCATTAGCATCAATTTAACCATCACTACTAGTAGAAACTAAACTAAACCAAATGGAAATCTCCAAATACTTTCCAAAACAATTCTTTAAAAGTCTTAAAAATGTGGAAAAACAGTGGTCCCAAGTTATTCCTCACTTACCTTATGCATTCTGAGATTCTAGACAACTTTCAGACACCAGAGTTTTGTCGTCATAAAGCTAAAAACTAGCATGCTAACCGGGCACTTCATAATTAGATGCAGATAGTACACAGCGGGCGTATTTTGATCTCGAGAGCTCCTTATACAATATATCTGTAAAGAGACAAGACGAATATAGTTCAAAAACATGGGGAAAAATGCATACAGGGCCTTTAATTGGATTTTGATATGCTGTTATTACTTACAGTTAACGGTTTTATGTCAGTTAATGTTATTATGGCCTTTTTCATGTAGTCCTTTCAGTCTCAAAATACTTGGCGTGATTTTTGAGCTTTGTACCTCTCTCCAGGGCTAATAGGATGAGTGTAAGCCAGTTAACCCAGTGCATTAAGCTAGCACAAGCCCTCTATCCTCACGGTGGCTATGTTTACATGCATGCCAAAAATCTAATCATGATCTGATTTCTGAGGTGATCAGATTATCGGAATGTCACGTAAACAGGTGCATCTGATGTGAGTTATCTGATTTCTCTCTGATTGTTCACATTTGTAAAGCGTTGACAAAGGAAATTATGCAAAAAGCAAAGGCAAAAATGAAAGAAAATGTTAAAGATTGAAAGAATTATTTTAAATTTCATTGTACTTTGTTTTTTAAATACAACATTTACTTTAAAAATGCACAGATATATTGTAAAAGCAGCTCTTGCGGTCAAAATATGTCCACTGTGTACTGTCGGCATCAAATTATCAAGAGTTTTATTGTCAGAGAATCAGGAACTGTGTGGTTAGCTTGCTATTTCTTATTAGCTTTACACTGAAGGCAAAACTCCGCTCTGGTCTCTGAGCTCTGAATGCAAAAGGTGAGTGAGGAACAACTTTGGAGCACCACAAACTGTTAAAAATGAACTAGTTCTGTTAAATCAGGTAAAAATCAAGTACAGCACCTTTAAAAGTGCACTGTGTAACTTTTCTGGTGGAGGGTCTGTCGAATATTCTTCTCCATGGAGATGTTCTTGCTTTGTCTGGAATGTTTGACAGTATGGCATTAAACCTTTCTATCTTCACGAAGACCAAACCAGCCCAAGTTACAGGTCAGATCTGTGGAGAGGCGACCCCGCTCACAGTCAGAATGTCTGTTTTTCTAGATATTTTTGAGCTATAAAACCACCTGTAATTGAATAAATGTAAAGTAGAGCTGTTTACACTGTGGAACATTCCAGGCAGAGCAATGACATCCGTAGAAACAAGCAGATGATGGACACAGCGCACCTTCATCTGTTGTGTTTTTGATGAGCAGATTTCTTTTTGTACATGTAAACCAGACCTGGGCATTGTGCAGCTCCGGGGCCACATACGGCTCTTTGGTCGACTCTGACCGCCCCGTTTAATCTCATTTGGAATTACAAAATAAACATATTTTATCATTTTACCTCATGCCTGGACGAAAGCTGCATTGCTTTTATTTTAGAGGTGTTTTTTTTTAGTTTTTTGTAAGGCAGCCTCACTTTATCATTGCTTAGTCATAACATAAACTCTTCCCAGTCTTACCAGCGCATCAAAACAATGATATTTACTGCTTTTTATAAAGAAATACAAATAATATTATGCAGAATTGAGCCAAGCCTTTTGGCCGGGCCTTCCGCAATATTTTCTGTTTCTCCTGTGGCTTCATGGAAAAAATAATTGCCCACACCTGATATAAACACAGACCAAAAATCAGATTTATTTATTTATCAGGTTATTTTAGGATTCTAGTTTTTTGTTTTCCCCCCTCCTGGCCGTCTAAACGTACCCACTCTTTGCTTTCTATCAGTTCTTCTATTCTATCTATTCTTGAATCCTCCATTGATCTTGGTAAAGCACTGGGTTAATAATGCACAGTCTCTAGTAAAAGTACGCAGTGATCCCGGTCTGTAACCTGAGAGGAGCGAGAGGTTAGACCAGACCAGCCTCAGACCTCAGAGGATTCAAAACTCAAACTGTTCAGCGATGGCTCCCTGTCGGTGTCACACAGAAATGATCCAGGCAAAAATAGAAAAGATAATTATGAGAAGCGGAGTGAGTCTGTCATTTTGGACCAAATGTTCTCCCCCGAGCACAAATGGAAAAAGATTAGTTTTGACTTCCATCATGTCTAAGAATAGAGTGAATGGGAGTGCAGGTGCAGCTGTGGGTTTTTCTGTTCAATCTCCTCTCAAAAACAAAAATCTTTGATGTTTCAAGCAAAAATGTTTCGATTTTAAAACAAAAACAAATAATTAGGCCAATCAAGGGTCTGTAAAATACCTAATATCATAAAACTTTTCATGTTTTTATAATTAATTAAAACTGTTCATACCACGGTCAGTGAGAACTCCAAAGTCTTATGCTGCATTCTATTGAACGTCGGTAGTCGATAAATCCGAGTCAGTTCTCCCGACATCCGTTATAAATGCGTTCCATTGTAACAGTTGGGGAAAATCTGGACGCCTGAGAAAGTTTAATGTAACGTCTGGTATCGCGAGCTCCTGCTGATAAATAGAGTCTGTGAGCTAACGTTTGCCGTCGGCGACTCAGTTATGGCAGTTTGATTCTTACAAACACTAACACTTTCTCTACACAAACACAACTTAACAGATTAAAATGACAAAAAGACAATTCTCCCTATTTACTGTGTGCACTGATATTTCCACTGTGACATAAATCCAACCAAAACGTCTGCACCGAACCAGCTCGAGTTTGTGTTTCAGAACCACGATTTGATTAGCCGTTACATTGCATTTTCTCGAGGTGGAGGTTGGTTTTCCCCGAGTCCCGAGCACAAGAGAATGCAGTGTTACAGCCGTGCGTTAACACTGCACGCACAAGTAGTTCCAACAGCCAAATCACTGCTTTAGATCATTGTAGTGATAAAGAACAGTCACACAACCTGCCCATAAAGTTTGTAAAACAGGGTGAAAATGAGATAAATGTTTGCCATCTGCATCTAATTATAGAGCATTCTTTTCTCTGTGAAAAAGGAGGTGTGCCGTCAGCATGCTAATGTTTGTTCACTCTGGCCTCTGAAAGTTTTGAAAAGCACTTACAAACTCATCGCAGTGAATGCTCAGGATGCATAATGTAAGTGAGAAATAAGTCTGGACCGCTGCTAACTGCTTAAAATTAAAAGTCAAAATAAGTCCGCTGTGTACTGCTTGCATCCAGTTATACAGTGTTTTATTGTTAGCATGCTAGTTGTTGTTTCTTTAAGACTGTAAAAATCAGGTACAGCGGTTTTGACTCCCAATTTGACTCTGTGAATTGTAGATATTGTTCTAAGCTTGTGGCTGTTGGTGTTTCCTGACCTGTATTTCAGACAGATGGAGCACGGTCTTCTTGTAGGAGATGATGTCGAAGTCCACGGCCTTCCACACGGCGTGACCCATCAGACTCCCAATGTTCTTCTTCCTGGTGATGACGATCAGGTACATCCCTGAGACACACACGGGGTCAGACTCACAAGTACATACAAGTACATACAAGTACATACAAGTACACCCAAGTACTCACTAGGGATGTAACGATATGCCACATCACTTGATCTTTTGCACTGTTGTTCTGATGCTTCTGTATATACTAGACTATTTTTTTTTTTTATATTTCATAATTTCATATCTTAATCTTTTTTTGCATGCTCTTACTTTATTTTTAAATAGTGATACTTTATTATTATTATTATTATCTTTTTTTTTTTAATAGTGATATCTCTACTTTATATTATTTTTATTATTATTCAGTGTTCTATGTTGCTCCTCATCACCAAAGCAAGTTCCTAGTTTGTGAATTGTGTTCACTGACAATGGCAATAAAAGCTTTTCTGATTCTGATTTTGTGGAGGCTAAGAAAACTGAATATGCTACTTTTTCCATTTAAAAGTTCTTGACAAGACTTTGGTTCAGTCATAGTCTCATGTAGTCTGCACTGAAACTAAGCAAAGGATCATGATCTATGTAGTTCCCTTTGTTTTTAGGCATTGCTGCACCATAACAATGAATTTAAGCAAAGAGACTTGTAATTCAATATATTGTGATGGTCAAGCACTCAATAGTACTCACATAAGGATTCACAAGTACACAAAAGTGCACACAAGTACACATAAGCAGGGGTGGGCGAAATTCACAAAAATCTTTTTTGCATCACCTCAGTAACAACATTCACTACATTTTAACAGTTCTTCAGGAATGTGATAAAATGTGCCTTGGTTGAGGTTCAAATGGAGAAATATGACTTTATACACTTTGTTTGGAGGATTACACTGCACTTTTCATTTTTTATCATTATTTTTGGTATCAATTTGATTTGTTTTAATTATAGGCAATATACTCAGTTTTTCTAGTATCTATTTTTCATATCTCAAGTACACACAGTACACACAGTACACACAGTACAGACAGTACACACGAGTGCACACAGAACAGAACAGTACCTGCCACCAGTCGGATGGTTCCCATGATGCCACAGATGGGCCGGGTCACTGCTGAGGGAGGGACATTGTTTCTCCCTGGAACAAAAACAAAACACAACATTTTAATTATACAACTCAATAATATACCAAATTTCAGTCTTATTGGAACACACTTTGTTCCATTTGCGACAGTGCATATAACTTAAAATAAATGGTGTATATGACATCAAAATAAGTAATATGAAAACAAAACCTAAGTTGGCCTCGGCAGGTTTACAGCCAAACAATTCCATGGAGACAAGCAGATAGATGCCCTTCTGCAGGCCAAGTAAGATTGAGGTTTGTGGAGATGCAAGCCCACTCACAGTAGGTTTTTTAGTACAATAAAAACCTCCAAAATGTAAAAAAAAAAAACATGCTTTGGTGTATTTTAAAGGCTACTGCACGCATAGTTTTCCATACACCATGCACTTCTGTACCAAGTCTAATCTTATGTTGTTTTGATGTTGTGTGGAGTGGAGCGGTCACCTGTGAGGGTCATCTCGTTGGAGACCCTGTCGATGGCGAGCACGGCGTCTGCGCCTTCATCACACGCCTCAATGTAGAACTTCTCTGGGGTCGTGTGCCTGAAATCACACAGGAACAAAACATATCAGACAACACAGAGTGCTTACTTTGTCAAATGTTACACACTGAATAGCAAAAACAAAGGCAAATTTTAATTATGGTTTGTATTAGCAGGCCCGTTGACAGACATTCAGGGGCCCGGGGCAAGAACCTCCACATGGGCCCCCCCCCCTAATATAAATTAACAGGAAGAGGGTCCAGTTGTTGTGTTTGAGATGATAACACAACATTCTATGGGCCAATCATATTTAATACACATGGGAGGGCAGAAAAAATTAATATAGTTAGAATACAGATTTTTGTTGTAATACAGTGTGTTCTTGAGTCTAATCACTCATGGAAATGAGTAAAAATAGCGAAATATTGATATGTCGTAGCGTTTAATCAATATCATGGGCTGCTGTCTAGAGTATTTTTTGGTATTTTTTCCTAATTTATTTTGTTACAGTGCCACAGTTTTGTTGCTTGTTTAGAGGACGGAAACTTGTTTATACAACACGTTTGACATATTCATATTAACTTTGCACAAGAAGTGGTTTAACAAAGACTTTTAGTATCATAGCCTTTATATGTTTTATTGAACCGCATCAAATCGTATTGAATCAATGGCTCACTGTATGGAGATTACGATACGTATCGTATCGTGACCTATGTATAAAGGTATGCATCATATCGGCAACTTAATGATACCCAGCCCTACATTTGTGCATTTACTTTTTAGATATTTCATAGTAAAGTACAATGTAATTAATAGGAAAATCTGTCTCTTGCCCCCCTTCTGGGAGTATGACCAAAATCACATTCTAGAGTCTGAAAAACACCAATTCTGGGCCCCTAAAATTATGGAGACAACAGACCCCTTTTTCCCCCTCTACTGCCCTGTGTATTAGGGATGTACAATACCAATACCACTGAATCAAAATCGCTGTTTCAACTGGTGCATTTACCAAATCACAAAGGCGGCAGTGATTTAGACAACAAAACAAAACAAAACTTCAGATATGTTTTTGATGAGGAAACAACTTTAAATTGTTAGCTACAAATAATTTGGAGATGTAGAGAGAACTCAACACAACTCTGGGTGTGTTTTTGATGAGGTAACAGCATTATAACATGGCCTAAAGCTCACAAGAATCCTTTCTGTGTAATATAGGACCTTTAGGAAATGCATGTACTCTTGAGCAAGACTTATTCAAAGCAGAATAAGATTTAAAGTCATTCTCAACTTGAATAAAACCAGGCACAATGAGACAGAAGTGAAAAATGCACTGCAGTCTTCTGAATCATCAGCTGACACAGCAGGGCCCTGCCAAGTAACCTAAAAAAAATCCAGACCAAATTTGAATTATACTCAAAGTTTTCTGCAGGGTCTAATTTTCTTCTTTTATACAGATGTTTGGCATTCCTTAAAACCAAGAAATGACCCAAATCACCAAAAACTCAACTCAAAATGGAAAGCTTAATCTTAAAAGGTGCATTGTGTAACTTTTCTGGTGCTTTTCTCCATGGAGATGTTATTGCTTTGTCTGGAATGTTCCACAGTATGGCATTAAACCTTTCTATCTTCACAGAGACCAAACCAGACCAAGTTACAGGTCAGATCTGTGGAGAAGCAACCCCGCTCACAGTCAGAATGTCTGTTTTTCTAGGTATTTTTGAGCTCTAAAACCACCTGCAGTTGAATAAATGTAAAGTAGAGCTGTTTAATGTCACACTGTGGAACATTCCAGGCAGAGCAATGACATATCCATAGAAACAAACAGAAAAGTTACACAATGCGCCTTTAAATATGGCACATATATTTTTCCATTTCTGCATTTTTGGTGGGATAGCGCCTGTGATCACTATTTATCATAGTTTTACATCAGTTAAGCTTCAGTTTGTGGAAAAACAATAAAGAAGAAAAGTACAGGAAGTAGTGAAGAGTTCAAAAATGAAATACTTCTACATATGTCAATGTTTTCTGGCAGTTTAAACCTTCATTTAACAAAATAAAGGTGTTGACATTTATTTTTTATCAGTCTTATCTTAACTATTGTGTAAATTAAACAGTCTTTGGCCCTTGTTAGCGTTATGGTTGTTAGGAAATTACCTAGTGCTGTTCTACATGCATCGCTATTGGCCAAATGTTTAGCAGTTACCATGGTGACACAACGCACACATTAGCAAACGCGGCCGAAAAGGTTGGCGGTAGTCGGAAAACTCGAAATGGATTGAAAACAGCACATTTTCAGGAGCCTGTGATCAATCCAAGCGTTCACGGTCCTGTTTAGAAGTTTGATTTTTGACAAAAAAGGTGAGAGTGACTAACTGAAAAACTGTTAGCCGACTTGAGACTGTCATTTAATGTGTGAGAGACTTGTTTAACAGCACGGATTAGCTCACCATTTGTAGTTCCAGCTAAATTAGTTCTTTTTGTGTTAAAATAAAGATCAGATTAAAGTCTAACTTGAGTAACAGAGCTTCTAACAGAGCAGTGCTTTCAGTTAGCATCACACTCCCCAGAGAATGTTAAATAACATCAGCTGCAAAGGATCAGTACCAGTGTCATATTTGCGGCACATGTCTAAACAGGAAGTAAATGTATAAACTTCACCAAAATGTAAAACAAGGGAAAGAGATAAAACTGTCATATGTTTCTGGTTGTATTAAATTAAAACTGCAAAAGAAATGGGCAACGCTTGTAACCAAATACAGATTACTGATTTGTTTTCCTTAACTGGAAGCAATAAAATATTAAAATTCCTTCCTGAGTGCAGGTATAAAAAACCATGTCTAGGAGCATTAACATTTGAGAGAGGACTGAAACCTGAGCTGCTCAACTAATACACGATTACAAGAGTCCAGTGCATCTCAGAACATGTTTGTAGAGGTTTAAACTACAGGGTTAGCAGCTTTTACACAGAAGAAAACCCCATGGAGACACGGGGAGGGCATCTGACACACAAAGGGAAGGCATCTGACACACAACGAGGGCATCTGACAACACAGGGACATTTCAGAACGTATTTGTAGAGGTTTAAATTACAGGGTTAGCAGCTTTAACATAGAAGAAGACCGCATGGAGACACAGGAAGGGCATCTGACAACACAGGGAGGGCATCTGACAACACAAAGGGAGGGCATCTGACAACACAGGGAGGGCATCTGACACACAAACCGCAAATTTCCTCGACAAACAACAAAATCTCCTGTCTTATCCTAGGTTTTCAGTTCACATTTCAGTCTTTTTATCTTCTGGACGTGTTTAAAATAGGAACAAAATCCTATAATTAAAACATAAATCTCAGAAGTAATCAGATTCACAGTTAGATATTTTCCACAAATCGTGCAGCCCATTTCGATTTTATTACAGTCCATTATTTCTACCCGGTTTTGAGATAAATTCCTACACTCAATAAACAATGGCCTATTTAGTATTCTCCAACAAAAAAACTCCTATTATTAGTAACACATGTCTAGTAATTATAGGACGAGACACAATTTCTACGAGACGAGACACGAGATTTTACCATTTTAATAAATAAATTGTGCCATTCGGTTCACAATTCTGGCTTCAAAATGTTTTAATGTATTTCATTTAACAGTTTTGGAGCCGTTGTAGCACTGCTTTTTGTTATTACAGCTTCTCAAGAGGAGTTACTCTGCAAAGTTAACCTTTTTAATCCAACGCAAATGTAAAAATATGCAGAAAAAACTCTCACGAGATCATTTTCCTCTTGTCTGCGCGGTCTTGTGGCAATTTTGTCTTGTGGCACGAGATCTTGTCCCATCTCTAATGTCTAGACTAATGAAGAACCAAACCAAATTGAGTCTACATACAAACAGCTGTCACAATAACAAATTCTGAAGTTTGACATATTGCTGAAGTAAATATAGACGATAAATAATATTGAAACTAATTGATGTAACTTTTCGTGAATTGTGTGGTCCTCTGTGTCTTTTATTTAATTTTTTTAAATGTAGATTTTATTCATTTTTTATCATTTTTAGCTTTATGCATTTTAACACTTTTTATTTATTGTTTAAATGTGCTGTATAAATAAAGTGGACTGGACTGGATTCTGATAGAGGGTCCACCACCTGCTTGACTCCATAAAGATGTTATAATTTTTCCTTGTAATATTCTACAGTATGGCATTTAATTTAACCATCTCCATGAAGACAAGCAGCTCACATCACAAGGCCAAGTTACAGGTCAGATCTGTGGAGAAGTGGGCCAGCTCAAAGGTGTAATGCGTGTTTTTGCGGCAGTTTTCAGAAACACTCGTAATTTAATAATTATAAGATATATGTGTTTAATGCCATACTGTGGGATATCCCAAGCAAAGCAATAACATCATCAGGGACACAAGCAGAACCTCCACTGGAAAAGTTAAAGATGCACTGTGTAACTTTTTGGTTGGTTGTAACTTTGGATATGTCACTGCTCTGCCTGGAATGTTCCACAGTATGACTTTAAACAGCTCTACCTTACTTTTATTCAATTACAGGTGGTTTTAGAGCTAAAAAATACCTAGAGAAACAGGCATTCTGACTGTGAGCGCGGTCGCCTCTCCATAGATCTGACTTGTAACGTGGTCTGGTTTGGTCTCCATGAAGATAGAAAGGTTTAACGTCACACAGTGAAACATTCCAGACAAAGCAACAACATCTCCATGGAGAAAAGCCACTTAAACCACAAAACTACACTACTAAAACTAACTACACTAACACAAAACTAAACTTCTAAAACTACAATATTGTTTAAAAAAAAAACATGAGCTGCAATAAATAAACAGCATTCCTTAGTTTGCATCTATAAAGGGTCACAGAAGTTACTAATTCAACCTTTCATCTTAAATCGTATCATATAGTCAAAAAATAACCAAAAACTTCTTAGTAGTGCAAGAAAATGTAAATGTAAGCAAGATAAAAATTGACCGCAATAATATCTTGTTTCATCTCTCATGTTTTGGGTCACTGTTGTAATTATGGCGACAGGTTTACGGCACCATGAGTTAAACCACAGAGGAGAAAAGTGTGACCCTGTTTGGGAAGAAGTCTGAGGCTTATGGGACTCTCAGACTGTGTAACACTTCAGTCTGAGAGCTGCTGCTACAAAAGAGCTTTTGTTAAACTCTGCTAATCAAACACACTCATGCTACTGAAATGGCCACTCACTTCAGCCAAGAGCCAACGTGAGCGCACAGGAGAGGGGAAAGGTGCTTAGAATGTTCCACAGTATGACACTAAACAGCTCTGTCTTACATTTATTCAATTACAGGTGGTTTTACAGCTCAAAATACCAAGAGAAACAGACATTCTGACTGTGAGCGGGGTCGCCTCTCCACAGATCTGACCTGTAACTTGGGCTGGTTTGGGCTCCATGAAGATAGAAAGGTTTAATGCCACACTGTGGAACATTCAAGACAGATTATAGCTTATAACAGCTCCAAGGAGAAAAGCGTTTGATGGACCCTCCACCGGAAAAGTTACACAATGCACCTTTAAGGGCCACTCAAAATAACAGAATGGAAGAAAATAGTTTAATAGAGATGAGCTCCTTTTGCAATCCTTCAGAAGTGCGCCAAATCGTGCCTGTAATTGTCTTGTACAAAAGTGAATGGGCTTAAACCATGTGCAAAATGCAGAATTATTCTTTCACTTACACGTTTTTACAGCATGTTTTAAACATTGTGGTCAATTTTTTATGAACCAGGTTAGATCAGATTTGGCCTCATGGTGCTGGACTGACTCTCACCTCCAGCCCTACTCCTCAGTTCAGCCACACTAGTTTCAACCCAAAACACGCAAAACAAGTCAAATCCTCCAGATAGTCAAGACTAGCTCAAGAGCTGGAGACAGGTCTCCTGATGAGCCCAGGATGGGTCAAATGCAGAGGGCACATTTCCCTATGGGACAATTAAGAGAACATTTCAGTTTTAGAAAAATAATAAAATGTATTTATCTTAAATAATGTGTTTGTGCAAACAAATTCCCATTAGAACTCACTCTGTTTCAATATCCGACAGATGATGATATCTGGAGGAATCAGGAAAACAAACTCAGATATCATCAGTATTAGCACTGATACATCAACCAGCCCTACCACTGATGTTTACACTATTATCTCAGGCAGTACTTGAGAAGTGTGAGAATCACTGCCTTAGAGCAAAGTTACTTCTCACTCTACTTTGTGCCCCAAGTCCTGACTTCTGACATTTACCAAGTTCCACAGAAGCAGGAACTGCAGAACTGTTTACTTCTGTTACTGTTACTTCTACTTCTACATGAAGTGCACTTTGAGCTTAATCTTCAGCATGTGAACAGCGTACAGCAGGTAAAGCATGTGGAAAATAGTTACGGCCTGAAGGACTGTATGTTCTAAGCTCATTTAAAAACTCAAGGTTGAGATCTTGAATCATAGGATGTTGATCGCCAGTAAAAGATATGGCTCACTGAATTCCACTAATTCAGTCACTCCAAACAGACCTGCAGATACTTTCTTTGCCTTTATGCTCTTGTACATAGTTAGAATTTTCTGTCAACAACTATGAAATTGCCCTAGAGTGAAAAGTTGAAGAGGACTGAAAATGTTTACTCAAGGAAAAGTACAGTTACTGGGACAATTGGGCAGTTCAGAGTAACTTGTATGGTTTAAAATGTAACCAACTACATGGCTAGAATTACACTTAATTGCAAGTACAAGTACAAAATGTCCTGTATTACACAAAATTGACTCTTTTGAGCTTTAAGCCATGTTATAATGTTGTTCCCTCCTCAAAAACAGACCTGGAGTTGTGTTTTGTTTAATTCACACATGTTTGAGTAACACTTTATTATTAATCTGTCTACATCTCCAAAGCTCAAAATGCTCTGTTCCACCTTGTGATGTCATGTAGTGGTAGTTTTCAGAGTTTAAATACACTGTGGAGCACTTCCTGTGTTTCCATGCTGTATTACCGCATGACATCACAAGGTGGAACAGAGTGTTTTCAGTCTGAGAGAAGAACCCAGCCTAAATCTGCAGAGTTTGTGCGTTAAACATGTGTGAATGAAACAAAACACAACTCCAGGTACATTTTTGATGAGAAAACATTATAACAGATCAGTTTTTCATGTCAAAAGCAGCACTATCCAAGTAACACTCAGTGAACAGATTGAGTCAACAAAAGTACCTAAGTAGTGGAATAATCGTGGGTGTGGTAGGAAAAAACCAAGACTCCAGAAATGTCACAATTCATATATATAGGCATGCAACTTAGATCTAAAGCATAATTGCATTAAATTCAATTACTTCAACATGTTACACTCATCTTAAACCAACAACAGACAGTCCCAACACCTGCTAACCCATTTTTTTCTCCAATTAAATCTAAAGTATCTGTGTTTTCTTCCTGGGATTGCTAAATAAACAGCCCTTGTGGCACTGAGAGCAGACTGATAGCTTCATAACTTGCTGATGGTGTGGATTGGTGTAAGAAGTCGTCTCTTTTTAGCACCCACTGAGGAGGATTGGTTAAATAAATAGGCTAGTGCCAGTATAAAGATGCAAATATGAGTGGTACATAATGAATGAGGGTGCAGTGAAACTTGGCTGGGTCTTGCTCTACCAGCCGAGCCTGTCAGTGAACTTCAGCCGCCGTGTCGTGACGCTACCCCGGCTCCTCCAGCTGCCTCCATCACCCCCTGACACCGCTACGGCAAGATCAGCACGTCCAACACCCAAATCAAGAGCGCAAAAGTACGGGAAAACGCTGTATATGGTTTATTCCTGTTACTTACAAATTGTATCTCTCGTAGGCGGTCGCCATCTTCGCTCCGTCTACCTGACCTCGGTGACGACAGCAGTAGAGCGGCTTTAGTCGTGTTGCCAGATCGGAGCGGAGCATCCCGGTAACTGCTGTTTACAATACTATGCAACGAAATGAGGACTTCGCTCCCAACCTGGCACCCACGCAGGAGTGCCAAAGTGGGTTCGGCGTGCCTTTGGATACGTATTTTACATAATTCGGCATTTATGTAATATTTTATACAAAAGTTAGATCTGCTTTGCCATGTCGTCGCTTTTAGGTTTATCTCAAAATACATGGTTTCTAAATGTTACCCAATTTAAAAAAATGTAACTTAATATGCATGTATTTTACAGCCATTCACTTTTATAACTATAGCATAATTACATACAGATTAGTTTAGTGTCCGCTATCAAATATTCATTAAAACCTCTTTTTTGTTTTTTTGGTCAGGCATTAGTGAGAACGTCCACGCACGCGGTCCTTTGAAGGACCCCTATATAAACAGCTGACGCCCGCTCTTCGGTCCTGTTCGACGATGTGCAGTGAGTGCGTTAACTGTGGAAAGTAAGTTGTCTGAATTACTTTTTGTGCTTGTTTAGTTTGTTTTACAGTTTAGAAGTCCATGAAATTCCTGACTTTTATTCCTATCTGTATTTAGAAGTGCTTTTAGAACTCTGTACTCTGTTTAACCATAAACTGTCACAGCACGTGGCAGACAGGGCCGTGCTTTTCTAACCACGCGCCGTGTTTCTTTGTAGGATCCTGGATCTATTTGTGAGCTTAAATCATGCACATCAGAAGTTTCCCTGTGAAGATGGAGGGTGATTCACGGTGGTGTGTAACAGACTGTTGGCGGGAGTCTTCTATATACGGGAAAGGATGAGCTGCATTTTCAGTTTTACATGGTGAGATTCAGTGACCAACAGGCTTACGTTTATATAGCGCTGTTTTAAAACTTTTGAAGAAAAATCTACACGCTGCAAACCTTAAAATTGGAGGCATACATCTCATTTATCAATGCTTTGCTATTTTTGCAGAGAAATTGAAAGGCTGAACTCCAGATCTACTGATGGTAAAATGCCATGGGCCTTGAGATGAAGGGTGAGTGCAATGAATAACCTCAAATTTGGTTGCGAGATGCTGCTTTGATGATTCATTAGACTAGAGTCTCTGAAATAAAATGAAGCTCTTTCACAGTGCACTGAGTTGGCACAACACTTGTAAATGTACACCAACTTTTATAAATTGTTCTAATGACCGTTTGTTTTTAGGTGGCCAATGTGGTGACCGCCTAGGCTGAAACTTGCAGCTTCAAGGTAATTTAAAATACTGGAGCTACTTTTTGGTTTGAGAATGTGGGGTGATGATTTCTTAGACTAGAGTCTCTGATCAACATGAAGTCTTTTCACAGTGCACTGACCACATTCTCTTTACGTCTTAAAAACTAGACTTAAAAAGGTTTGGTCTAATGTGAATTTTCTCTCTTCAGGAGCTCAGTGTTTAGTATAACCCATTACAGACTCAATGGATGGACAAGAACTGCTTTGTAAGTACTGTCTACTTGGTCACTGTCACCCCATTTGGATAAATTACTTTGGAATCTTTAAAGTGTTAACTAAAATCTTCAATCTAAATGGGAAGTTTAATCCTGACTCCAGAGTTCGATGATGATTCAGTTTTTCGGTTCTACTGATAATTGCTGAAGTTTACTCGCAGCGCACTGAGTTCTCTGGTCTTTAGCAGAAATTAGCTTTAACACCACAATGATCTGAAACTCAACTTTTGTGTTTTCTTTCCAGGTCCACCTTAAGTGGAGAAACGCTGGCTATTGGAGTTTGACCAGACGAAGACTGCTGGAGTCTTGAGGATGTTGAATCATCTCTACTGAATATCTGGGAGAATTGTGAAATGTCTAAACTGTGAATAAACGGGACAATTTATAAACCAGTCTTTCATTTAACTTTTATTGCTTGGTAGAAGTAGGTGAACAAAATACAACATTAACTACTTTTAATCATATGGATATAGAAAGCCTGAATAAATTTGTACAAAATATTCTTTCACAACTTAAACTTGTACACACTTGAATTTCTTTATTTTCATGTGATTTAAATGTTATGCCCCTTAATCTAATCCAAAGGCTGCTACAAGAGGAAAAACTGTCAACCTAAGCTTTTTACTTGGGGACCCTTAATGAACCTTAGACCCATGTTTTTATCAGTGGTCATCTTGACATTTTGCAGTCAAGTTTTGGCTCCCACCCAAAAGCCATTTCAAATTTGATCTGAAGCAGCATTCGCTCAAATCAAGATGTAAATGGCCATTATTTTGCTAATCGATTGTTTTACTCGTAAATTGAACATGTCTAATTGTGCAAATATTTACACAATGAAAGTCCAATTTACCCTCCTGTGGGCTCACCACCTGCAGAGGGGTTCATAGGGTCTGGGTCTGGTGCACAGAGTAATGGGCAGCGTGCTGCCCCCGCGACCCAGCCGGATTAAGCGGGAGAAGATGGATGGATGGATGGATGGAAAGTCCAATTTACTATATAGTGATTTATAGAGGGACAGGAGGATTTTCCAACAGGCTCCTATAGCTCTGCTTAGTGAAAGACACAGGACTACATTCATACTATAATACTCCCTACAATTGTACAACAACTCACTCTCATGTAACAGATAATACTCCCTACAACTGTACAGCAACTTACCCTTATGTAACAGCCTGTGTAATAATAATAATAATAATAATAATTGATGTATTTATTTTTCCATATTGTCGTAAGTAGCGTGACTTTATTTTGAAGGAACCTCCCACACCGGTAGTCCTCCCGGTAACCGCCTTTGTCCTCCTCATTAGGAAAAACAATCTGGAGGAAGCACAGGAGGGGTACCTGTGCTGCTCCTCCGCTCCACCTGGATTTTAGACCGTTTATAATCACATTTAACCCCGTTTTATCCCCTGACATTGTTAATTCTACCCGACGGGCCTTCGGTAAGTTTGGATTCCAGCGGGACGGATCGTGGCTAACGTTAGCTTCATCCTAAACTCCGGCTAACGACGCCTAAAGGTAAGTGAGCGCTCAGCTGTTCACGTACGACAGCTTTTGTGTTCTTGGACAGCGATCAAATGTCAAAACACTAGACTTTATGTTATATTATATGTTTACATAGTCATAGGAATGTTCGGAGAGGAATTTGAACTAATTTTTAGTGTCACTTGCGGAACAAAAACACAAATTATGAGCTGCTGCTAGTCGTAATAACAGGGTAAACAATGGAATCTACTTTCTCTGACTTTTTCTCTTTTGTCAGCAGATTTCTGGGGATCACCGTCAAGGATTCCAACATAAATCTTCAAATAAGTTTAATCTCAAAGTTATTCTGCATTTTTAAGATAATATTTTCATTTTGAAGCCAACAATGCAACGTGAAAAACAGCCAGATCTTCCAAGCACGGGTGAAAACAAAGAAGGAAATTAACATGCAGACCTGAAACTGAGATTAAACCTTTGCATTGTGGGCAAGTGTGAGCGTAATGCAAAGGAGGAGGTACCCCTTTTTTATGGGAACTACACATCCACGCCCTCAGGCTTGTCTGCAGGCCAGAGACGCCCTTTAACTGGCCTAAATTTTGGAACTAGTACTACCACTTTTCAGCGACTGCCAGCACATACCTGCATTTGTTAATTTTATACTGCTTAATCTGGTGAGGTAAACAGCAGTGTTCTTAGCTGTTGTCGTTCGCAAATACTATAAATGACCATGGCAGCTGTGGTGGGGAGAGCCTGGGGTTGGGTCCGGTCTTGGGGCAGTAAGCCAGGGACTCAGCATACCCAGGCGACTGTAATAGTAGAGGAGAAGAAACCTAGCAGAGGGTGGACATCTTGGTTATGGTTCGGCTGGTCGCGTAAAAGTGACCTGAACAGCCCTGTGGAGGAATTCTGGGAGGCACCAGAGAAGATCCAGCCAATGGAGGTGGAGGAGCTCAAAGCTGGGAAGGACGAGACTGACGGTTCTCAGCCTAGATGGTGGAACAGGCTGCTTCCAATGTATTATATCTACTGGCCAAAGAAGGCAACAACAACGCAGCAACAGAGGAAACGGCAAGAAAGCGACATCTACAGAACCCCACCGCCCTCGCCCACCCCGCCCATCGCCTCCCCATTCAGGCTTTTTGTCTCCAGCTGGAAATTAGAAATCATCCCAGAGCATTATGACATCTGCTTCAACTTCCTGCGTCACCTTTTTGACCTGTTCGTGGTAGGGTTTCTGTGGACCATCTCGACTCCTTCCAAAATTGTTCTGGAGATTTTGGGCGTGCAGGGAGCAATGAGGCTGTGGTTTCACGGGATGGCCATGTTTTTCGTGGCCACTATAGGCATGGCAGGGCTGCTGGGTGTGATCAGGGAGTATTTGGCGCAGTTTACGCTGGTGTACGGGATCATACAGGCGCTGGTGATCTCTGTGAGTGTGAAGCAGAGCGTTCTTTTTGGAGGAGCAGAGGAGGAGCATAAGCAGGAGGAGGTGAAGGAGAAAGTGGAGGTGAAAAAGGACATTAAGGAGCAAAGAGGAGGCGTGAAACCAATGTCTCCAAAAGAAAAGCTGAAAAAGATAAGTTAAGAATGGGTGAGTATTTTAACACAGACCAGAGGCTGTGCTACAGAAATGCACTGGCATGTCTAGCTTATCAGTATACTGTATGCAAAGTTTTAGTCCGGCCTAGTGGTGTCACCTGTTTTCCCTGAGAGTCCGCCACCTGTTTGTCTCCACGGAAATGTTATTGCTTTGTCTAGAATGTTCCACCGTATAGATTAAACCCATCTATCACGAGGGAGACAAGCAGGTTACAGCCCTACGCCTCATTACAGTTCAGATCTGTGGAGGGGCCAAGGACAAGTAGGCACCATAAAAGTTGCGCAGCCTCACCTTTAAGGCAAAGCATTAAGATCTCCACAGAAACAGACAGACAGAGGACCCTCCATTGGAAAAGTTACATAGTGCACCTTTATGCATTTTGCTCGCTAGGGTTTATGGCTGCATGATAAAAAAAATTGTGACGTTATTGAGATTAAACCTCTCCAGGAGCATTAACGTTTGAGATAAGACTGAAACATGTTTGGAGAGTCTAAACTACAGCTACAGCAAGGTTTTTGTGTCAAAGACTGCTCATTTTGTTCTGTGCAGAGGGCATTCTATTATCGGTAACGCTTTATACTAAGCTATACCAAAATCCAATCATTTATAAACGTTTACTAACCATTAATACATAATTTACCAAATTCACAGTACATGAATAGTTAAAGATTAATAAACATTTGTAAAGTTTGTAGATGATCACACATTCGATTTTCGTAACATTTCTAATTAAACATTTATGAATGTTTTATAAAAAATTTTATCCAATTGCAAAAAAAACAAAACAGTTTCTCTGTTTTGAAAAATTGGCTTAAAGTATTTTTCTTTTTGTTGCCATGTTCAACAGATATTATCAGTGACAATATGTGAAATGTATAATGGATTTTATCAAGGAGGAATGGAATATTATTTAGATTAGAGGAAAATACATTTAGCTTTTGAAAACATTTCTGTATAAAGAGTCAACTGTAATTCTAAGATCACTTTTTAAAATTGCACTTACCTGTTTTTGCAAATGAACTTCTCTTCTTAATTGGTTTTAGTAAATGATTAGTTAAAGGTGCTCCACGTGAGTTTTCTGATGGAGGGTCCGCCATATGCTTGTGTTCATCAAGATGTCCCACACTATGGCATTAAACTCATCTATCTCCATTAAGACAAATAAGTGAATGCCAGGTCAAGTTACAGGTCAGATCTATGGAGAAGCGAGCCCACTCACAATACAAATGCAATATTTTCAAGGTATTTCTAAGCAATAAAAACACCTGTAATTGAATCAGTGCAAGAGATAATTGACTTTAATGCTATACTTTGGAACTTTCTGGGCAAAGCTATAACATCTCCATGAAACAAATAAGTCACAGACAAATAGGTATGCCTTATTCTATTCTAATTCTGCAAAGTTATTCTTCCAAAAAAGTTGCATAAAAAGAAGGCTATAATCATTCATAATAATACGTCTGAAGTTTTGATTTCTACTTCACATACCACAAATCCACGTGTGTATTTTAGAACAGGTTTGATCATAGTTCACAGTCACGGCCCAAATCAACGTCTGAGTTATTTTGATGGTGTAACCACAGCAAACCCAGTGTGACCTGCTCTGAGAGCTGTGAAACCAGCTGAGGCCAGAGAACAGAGAAGGATCTATTCTGTCACCCCAGGCTCTAAATCACACTTCTCATCATCTCCATGCAACCATTTTTATAACAATTCCACAGTTTCTTATTTTAGACTTAGACTTAGACAAACTTTACTGATCCACAAGGGAAATTATTTGAACACAGTAGCTCACAGATCACAATAAATTATAATAACAAAGAGAAAAAATGTAAAAATTGTAATAGTAAATTCTAAATAATAATAATAATAATAATAATAATGCATTTTATTTAAAGGAGCCTTTCTGGACACTCAGGGACACCGTACAAACAACACATAATTAAAAACAATCAAACCATACAGGACAGGTTCTAAAACATCAGGACATTAATGGGCGTAGGCTAATTTAAATAAGGAATGTTAAATGTGTGTGTACAAGTTAAAATCAAATAAAATATAGAAATAAAGTAATAATAAAAATATGTCTCAGCTATATCCAAGAGGTCGTATGGAAAAACTGCAAAGATGACATGATTAATATTATGATATAGTTTGATTTCTCGTCTCTATTCTAGGCCTCAGGTTTCATAAGTATAAAGACAAAGGCGGTTAGCATTGTGATGATGGCGTGCAAAAGTGCAAAAGTTCAGGTTCAAAGGTCAAACTCGAAGTGTCTCTGTGGTTCGCCATTCACAGTCGTTGAGAAATGTGTTGACGAGCAATGAAGTTGACGCTTTTCTAAATCAGGTTTGTGTGGAATCCGCTCTATAATATGCCCTGGTCAAGTCATTAAAGGTCCCATATTACACTAAATTGACTCTTGTGAGCTTTAAGTCGTGTTAGAATGTTGTTAACTTCTCAAAAACACACCTGGAGTTGTGTTTTGTTTGATTTACACGTGTTTGAGTAATTCTGCGTTATTGGTCTGCCTACATCTAGCTCAAAACGCTCTGTTCCACCTTGTGATGTCATGTATTGGTAGTTTTTAACAGCTACCTTTACCTTTTTGTTTAGTAGAGATCGGCAAATCCAGGGCTGAAATTATCCAAATGATTCTGCTGAAGGTGTGTGGAGTTTAAAAACACAGTGGAGACACAGTGGAGCCACAGTTTGAGAGAAGAACTCAGCTTAAATATGCAGGATTTGTGTGTTAAACGTGTGAATTAAACAAAACACAACTCCAGCTATGTTTGTGATGAGGAAACAACATTATAACATAACCAAAAATAGAGTAATATGGGCCCTTTAACATTCTTGACTTCGGCCTGTCACGAGAAATTCTATATCAACTTATTGTTCAATTTTTGGAGGTCAGTATTTATCGTAAATTCACTTTTTCTTTGCACTACTAGGGGAAACTGTAGTTATTTTTCTGTACGATGAGATTTGAAGATGTACTATATAACTTTTTGTTTGGGGGTCCATCACCTGCTTGTTTCTGTAGAAATGTCATTGTTCTGCTTCAAATGTTCCACAGTATGACATTAAACAGTTCTACTTTACATTTATTCAATTACAGGTGGTTTTATAGCTCAAAAATACCTAGAAAAACAGACATTCTGACTGTGAGCGGGGTTGTTTCTCCACAGATCTGACCTGTAACTTGGCCTAGTTTGGTCTATTGTGTATAATTCTGCTTTATGGTTTAGTTTCAATATTATCGTTTATCATCTACATTTACTTCAGCAAAATATCGAACTGATTCTGAATTGATTGATGATTCTAGTGTTAAAGGTGCATTGTTTAACTTTTCTGGTGAAGGGTCCATCAAATGCTTTTCTTCGTGTTATTGCTTTGTCTGGAATGTTCCACAGTATGGCATTAAACCTTTCTATCTCCATGGAGACCAAACCAGACCAAGTTACAGGTCAGATATGTGGAGAGGCGACCCTGCTCACAATCAGAATCCCTGTTTTCTAGGTATTTTGAGCTGTAAAACCACATGTAATTTAATAAATTTAAAGTAGAGCTGTTTAATGTCACACTGTGGAACATTCCAGGCAGAACAGTGACGTATCCATAGAAACATGCAGGTAACGGACCCCCAACCAAAAAGGTACATAGTGCACTTTTTAAATATTTCTTGAGGACACACATTTTTTTAATAATCTTTGCCAAATCTCAACGTCATCAGCTTTTCAAAACACTTGGCTGAATCATGATTTTAATTTCTGATTCAACAGACTGCATGAATTGGGAATGAGCCAGCAGGTTGCCAGACGTATTCTCCGGGCTGGTACACACACATCTTTAGTGCGTTTTCAACCCACACCTAGTTACATAACAGCAAAGCATTACACGTATTAGAAAAATGATGAACTAATAAAACAGAGTGTACTTTAAAGCTACCATGAAACAAGCCAGAAACTGTGCAAATGCCATCTTTCAACAGACTCCATGGCAACGCAACACAAACTCTGAAAAATATTAGGGGGTGAAAATAATGCAAAAAACATAACTTAAATGTGCATTGTGTAACTTTTCTGGTGGAGGGTCCGTCAAACGCTTTTCTCCATGGAGATGTTATTGCTTCGTCTGGAATGTTTCACAGTATGGCATTAAACCTTTCTATCTTCATGGAGACCAAACCAGACCAAGTTACAGGTCAGATCTGTGGAGAGGCGACACCGCTCACAGCATTTTGAGCTTTGGAGATGTAGATAGCCTAATAATGCATGTGTGAATGAAACAAAACATAACTCCAGGTCTGTTTTTGAGGAGGAAACAACATTATAACATGACTTTAAGCTCACAAGAGTCAATTTTATGTAATATAATATAGGATCTTTAAATATTCCAATGCATTTGTTTAACTCATGTTTTTTTTGTTTCCCTTAGGACAAGAAGTCATTCCCGCAGCTGTACTCCATGTTCAGAGACTACACCCCTACAGTGGGACTAAAGACTATACTGCACAGAGACCTATTGCAATCTAACTTATGTCCACCACAAGAGTCGTGTATCAGACTTCATTGCATGACATTCATATTGTCACCAAAAACACCGTACACTGGGCACCGTCTGTACCAGGTGTGCATAGGTATAATCAGGTGTTATGTGGGGCTGTTTCTCTTGATATGTGAATGTTCTGGTGTGAAAGGAGTGTGAGGAATAGTTTTTTGTTGTTTTATATTACATTTTGTTTTGTGGGTTTATTTCGTTTTGACATCTTGTATGAACAGATGATGCGTGTGGAAATGGCATACTTTAGTTTTTGGCGAGTTGCTCTTTTGTTCATGTACAGTGTTGGGAAGTAAATGAAAACGTACCGAAAATAGACAAATTTTTATACTGCGCTTTTCCATCTTCAATCAAGAAACCACTCACACATTCACTCACACATTCGAGGCGAGGTTAAATGTCTTGCCCAAGGACACTACGGCAGCATTCATGTGTCGTTCATATTCTGGTTACCAATTTTAACTAACTGTATTCTGGTACAGTTACTTTTTTTTTTTTTTAACAATTACTTTTCTAAAATCAGAGGAATACATTAAGGTATTTGATAGCTTAATTTTGGGTTCAAACTGCACCGTTTTAGTGACTTTTTTCCTTCTTCAATCATTGATAGGAAATTCGTAACAGTGAAACAAACATAAATCTGTTTTTTAATCCTTGCATTGCGTTTTGACACTATAATTAAAGCTGCACTGCGTAACATTTCTAATGGAGGGTCCGTCAAGTACTTTTCTCCATGGAAATATTATTGCTTTGTCTAGAATGTTCCACAGTATAGATTAAACCTGTCTAGACAAGCAGGTTACAGCACTATGCCACTTTACAGTTCAGATCTGTATATGCCACTTTACAGTTCAGATCTGTGGAGAGGGGCTCATGTTCACAGAAGGAATTATTGTATTTTTGAGCAACAGAAACACCCATAACAAATAAACGCTAGATGGATATGTTTAATGTCAAACCATGGAACATTCTAAGCAAAGCAATAACATTTCTATGGAAACAATCAGGTGATGGACCCCCAACCGAAAAGTTACATAATGCACCTTTAAATGCAACTCAATATAAAAGTATTCTAAGTATTCAGAATACAGTACTAAATATATGTTGAACGCATTCTTCCCATCACTGTCCATGTATCACAAACCGATTGCGTTCATGCCAAAAGGAAAAAGGAGTGGTCCTAAGATAGACCCTTGTGGAACGCCATAAGGCCGACATTTTGAATATATTGGAATTCCAGCCACCTATATACTACCTATACCTATATACTATATGTTCTTCTGATCCAACATGGAAACAGTTACTTCCCCGATCACCTGACAACAACTCAGTTTCATTAGACAAAAAGAAACCTACAGAAATTTTAAATGAACACCAAAAAAGACAACTGACGCTATTTAAATGAATTTCATCTTTGTTTTTTGTAGGATTAAAAAAAAAAAAAAAGCCAAGTTATATGCTAAGTAGATATTTTTTGAGCTTCTGTCAATGCTGTCATATTTCCCCATCAAAAACACACCTGACCTACTTAACTGGACGATCAGGAAGTGCTCCGTTGTGTTTCAGAAGTTGATTCATTTCCCAGACTTGTTGTGATCATTCCAGCACTGACATTTCCCTCAGCGCAAAGCATTTACATTTACACATGCCTGATTTAACTAGACACTCCTTACTGCAATGTTTTCTATGCACTGTAAAGACTTTAGGTATTACAACACGTGAATGTGTAATAATAATTTGGACATTTGAACGGAAAAGTCCAAAATCATACCATTGTTTAGGATTTTAGTTTTGAGATAGCGTCATATGATGTGTTGAATAGATATTTTCATTAATTTAAAGTTGCACTGTGTAACTTTTCTGGCTGCGGGTCTCCATGATATAGCTTTGCATAGAATATTCCACAGTATGACATTAAACTTAACATTTATTCAAATACAAGTGTTTTTATAGCTCAAAAATACCTTGGAAAAACATGCATTCTTACTGTGAGCAAGGTCCCTTCTCCACAGATCTGGCCTGCTAATTGGTCAAATAGTGTTGCCTACTTGCTTCCATAATAAATTAGCTTAATGCCATACTGTGGAGCATTCAAGACAAAGCAATAACATCTCCATGGAGACCAGCAGGCGGCAGACTTACACCAGGAAAAGTTACATGGTGTACTTTTTAAAGGGCCCATATTAAGGTATTTTCTGTTCTGTTATAATGTTTCTTCATCACAACCTGGAGTTTTGTTTCATTCACATGTTTAACACAAACCTGCATATTTAGACTGAGTTCTTTTCTCAAACGGAAAACTCTGTTCCAACTTGTGATGTCATGTGGTATTACAGGAAGTGCTCCACTGTGAATCATTTGGATGATTTCAGCCCTGAATTTGACCATCTCTCTTGACCAAAAGGTAAAAGGTAGATGTTTACTTGAAAACAACCGCTTCATGACATCACAAGGTGGAACAGAGCATTTTGAGGTTTGAAGATGTAGACAGACAAATAATAAAATATTACTCAAACGTGTGAATGAAACAAAACAACTCCAGGTCTGTTTGTGATGAGGTAACAACATTATGACATGGCGTAAAGCTCACAAGTCCATTTTGTGTAATGTAGGACCTTTAAGAGTTGAACTTAGGAATTATAGAGTTGGAAAGAAATACTAACGAGGGACAACGTGCAACCAAGTACACGTGCAATGTAGAGATAGACCGATATTGGGCCGATATTTGCACTTTTTAGCGTATCTTTTATCGGCCATAAATCTCCAGCAGAGGTCGATATTTTGTTTGGCTCAACCAGGAGCCTAAATAAGCTTTGTTTGAACACTTAAGTCCAAAAAGGGTACTGCGAAAACGTGACTACACTGGACTCTACACAGTTTGTAGTAAAAGCAGGTTCTGGATGAGTTTGTACAAAATTATGAGGGGAAAAAATGATCTAAATCGGCTCTAAATATCGGCTCAAAAAACATCGGCAGAGCTCATCGGCCATGAAAAAAAGGCATACCAGTCGAGTGCAATGTTTTAATCACGAAAGTGCTGTACACCCAAAAAAGATCTACAAGTACTACCCAGGTGTTTGCTAGCATCAGGGGCCATTGCTGTTGGACTCTAAAGCCACTGCTAACGTTTTATATATAGCTTTTAGTATTGTTTTGCCTTGACTATACAAAGCCACCCGGATACATTTCGTTAAAGGGGCTGTTTTGACGACGTTTAAGGTTTGTTCAGGTCTGTGCACGTTGAATGTTCAGTTATCTCCGTGACGACTCCGAGACTTCCAATGTTTACAGCCTTACAGTTCACAATATACGGGCTTTAAAGCTGTTTAAAGGGCCCATATTACTCTGTTTTCTGGTCTATTATAATGTTTCCTCATCACAAACAGACCTGGACTTGCGTTTTGTTTGTTTGTACCTTCACTAGAATCATTTGGATCATTTCAGCCCTGGAATCGCCAATCTCTATTGATAATCGCCAGTCTCTAAGATAAAAGGTGGAACAGAGGATTTTGAGCTCTGGAGATGTAAACAGACTGATAATAAAGGATTACTCAGACGTGTGAATGAAACAAAACACAACTCCAGGTCTGTATTTTAGAAGGAAACAACTTTATAACACGTTTTAAAGTTCACAAGACTCAATTTTGCGTAATATAGGACCTTTAATTCCAGATTGTAAAATGATTTTGTGATTTTTGTGCCATATACTTTTGTGAATGTGCAGATGTCAGTAACGTAAGACACCACATAAACAAATGCACAATGTTGAACTGACTAAAATGTTTTTGTAAGGCTCATAAGGTTTGCACATTGTATTTCTTCTGTAGCCTGAAACTTCTCAACAATACAATTTATAATTTTGTAAAGTGAATATGGAAGTCTATGGCGGCCATGTTCAAAGCAAATTACACAAACCCACAATTAAATAATCGTAACGCTGCTTTTTAAAGGTGCACTATGTTGTTTTGTCTTAAATGTTCCACAGTATGGCATTTAACTGGACAATCATTTATTCAATTACAGTTTCTTGTTGTTGTTGCTTAAAGAAACACCTAAAAGACACGCATTTTTATTCACCTCTCCACAGATCTGACCTGTAACTTAGCCTGGTGGTGACCTTTAAGTCCTGTACTCTGACACTACTTTGTCTGAAATGTTCCACAGTATGGCATTTAATATAACTTAGCTTACATTTATTCAGTTACTGTTATTTAATGCTTAAGAAAAATGCCTTGAAAAACGCGCTTTCCTACTGTGAGCGGGTTCTCCTCTCCGCAGATCTGACCTGTAACTGCTTGGTGGCGTCCTATAAATGGCTCATACATTCTCCCAGAAAAGTTACGCAGTGCACCTTTAAAATGTACAACACTGGGTAATTTGAAATGCTTTAAAACACCTAAAAATCCATTCTTTGTTTTGGTAATACAATATTTCACACAAACAGTTTAACAAAACACTATTGTAGCTTGTGCCGTGATGTCAGCTTTGTGTTTTGCGTTGCTAAGCGATTTTTCAACAACATCTTTCCTACTTGAAATTTAATCTGCTTAAATTTCCATCAAAAGCTCCATTAGAGTGATGTTTGAGCAGTGTTTGCCATAGACTCCCTTACAGAATGCTGTTTGTGTCTTTATTATTATTATTATTATTATTATTATTGTTGTTGTTATAGTTCTGCTGCCTTTTCCACAGTCCTGGTACAACGCTGTGGATTACTGTACGTTTAATTTATGGTCACTCAACGCCTCCTGGTTCAATAAATAACCTTTTATCAGATTGTATGCATTGTCTTTTTTATTTTTTTGTATTTTATTGTGATATTAGAGGCAGTGCAAACAGTAAAAAACATTAGACATTTGGACTTGACAGGACAGGGAACGCACACATTAAGGATTCTTCTATTCTTATACTGGAGGGTGTGTGTGTGAGTAGGTAAGTAATAAAACATAAACGATGTAATAGGGTAAGGGCAGGAGGGAAAACAAAAAATAGAAAAATAATACTAATACTATATACTATACTAATATTTTACTAATTGCAGATGTTACTAATGGCGGAGTACTGCTCATCAGACCAGTGGGCTTGAATTTTTGTAGAGGAATTTTCTACAAATATCAACATTATTCAAAAAGTAGTCAAATCTATTATTATTTTTTCTATATATATATATAATTTTGAGGATACATTAATAACCAAATAAACAAAACAAGACATAACAAAAGATAAAACAACAACAACTAAATCTGTCAAATCTAGTGTTATTATTTTTTTATATATATAATTTATAAATTTATATATAGAATCGTCTTTATACAGTCTAGGGGTCAAACACGTGTTATCTTGCATAGTTATGTTTAATGGAGCTGTGATAATTTGGATTTTACAACATCCAGAATAAACGCTTATGTTTGGAGAAGCAGTAGTGACTCACATTAACCACTAGAGGGAGGTACAGTCTCATAAAGCCTTTAAAAATATGGTTCTGCAGGTTAAAGAAATCATAATATCACATATGAACCAGGATGAGTCATGACAAGAATTAATGTAAACTTAAAAAAAATTCAAATGTGTTTATGTGAAAATACATTGGGCTATTTCCTGTGATGTTATTTTCATAGTGTGACCAGACGTCAGACAGTCCCAGTTTAGAGCCCCGTGTCTCCTGTCCCCACAGATTTATACAAAACCAGTGATTTGTCCCAGTTTGATCAAGAAATGTCCCCGGTGTCCTTATTTTTGACCAATTTGATCTAAACCAGGACTAAAGCAGGTCTATATCAGGTCTAAACCAGGATTAAACTAAGACTAAACCAGGACTACACCAGGCCTAAGCCAGGACTAAAGCAGGACGATATCAGGTCTAAACCAGAACTACATCAGGCCTAAGCCAGGACTAAAACAGGTCTAAACTATGACTAAACCAGGACTATATTAGGTCTAAACCAGGACTAAAACAGGACTATAACCATTTTTGACTAATCTGAGCATAAATTGTCATTTGTTTGGCCAAAATACAGGAAACCGTGTTTGCAAATGACAATAAAGCAAAAAATTAAGTCCCTCAGATCACGACTGACACGAGAACATCACAATGTCACTCTCTTTTCACATTTTTATTTATACCATCTCATCCCAACTCGGGTGCGTCCCAGTTTGGAATTTTGAAAATGTGGTGACTCTATATTTTCCGAGTGTGAAGCATCGAGTCTGTGGTGTGAACTTGGATTCATGTGATTTTGAAAGAAACTTCAGACTCAGCTTTGTCCCTGTCGCAGTCGAAAACTTTAATTCACATTAAATTGCTCTCATAAGCTCAACAGTATATACAGAAAGGTGCGTTTACAGCACAACAACAATGTACATATATAACAGATCATACAGAGTACAGTGGCCCGCATGGAAACACACGTCACAGCCCAAAATCAGCAAATCAGGAAATCAAAATCAGTGAATTCAGTGGAAGATTTGGCCAAAGCTGAAGCATGAGCACAAATCATGCATCTTCTGTTCATTAAAGGTGCACTGTGTAACTTTTTGGTTGAAGGTCTGTCACCTGCTTGTTTCTATGGATACATCATCGCTCTGCCTGGAATGTTCCACAGTATGACTTTAAACAGCTCTACTTTACATTTATTCAATTACAGGTGGTTTTAGAGCTCAAAAATACCTAGAAAGGCATTCTGACTGTGAGCGGGGTCGCCTCTCCACAGATCTGACCTGTAACTTGGTCTGGTTTGGTTTCCATGAAGATAGAAAGGTTTAATGCCATACTGTGAAACATTCCAGACAAAGCAACAACATCTCCATGGAGAAAAGCATTTCACAGACCCTCCACTAGAAAAATTTACACAATTCACCTTTAACCAATTTTGTTGGTTTGGAATTTCAAAACAACATTTCTTTTCTTTTTTTGTGTTTTTTATTTTATTTTATTTTTTTGCCACAAAGCTTCTCCCAATCAGAAAATAAAGTCACACCACACCAAATGTCACACTTCAGGGATTGTCCTTAAAAAAGAAAAAAGAAAAAAAAAAAGTGAAAATAACCAGGCAAAGTCTGTGCTGTACAAATGTGAACGATCCCTTAAATCAGCTGTTATGAATATAAATGTACAAGACTTACGGAGGTGCGTTCAAGTGACATTAAATTATGGTTAAGTATTAAATTCTACACACACTTATTCCCATTTTAACATTACAACTTTGAATTGTCTGAGTCTGCAAGTCAAAGTGCGTATGGCAGGTTTTAATGATTTTTTATTTAAATTAGTGGGATAATATTTGTTGTAAATATACGTTTTAGTTTTACACCAATCAAGAAGCAGTTTGTAAAGAAAAGTGGAAAAATATGTTGAAAATTACAGGATGTAGAGTTTTATTTTAGAGGATTCCACATTGATGACACAGTTTACGCGCAAGAAACTGTTTTTTTCAATACTTTAAACATTATTTCAACGAAATTAAGGTGTTTTCTTATAATTTTATCTGTCAAATTATAATTTCTGTGTACATTTGAGGAGTTTTGGGCCGGTGTACAGGATAGTCGTTAGGGAAGAGTTATAGAATTCTAGAGTGATGTCATGATTTCCAACCAGGAAGTAAAATTTGAAACCTAAAAAGAAAAAAAAAAATCGCCAAATTAGGAAAAAAATTGTGACATTTTTAGTTAAATCTTAAATATAATGTGTGTTTTAGTAAAATCAGTAGTCAAACCTCTCATAGGCACTTCAAAATGGCTTTATAAAGACGTTTAAAGAAGTTTAAAGAAGTGGACTGAGGGAGTGTGACGTCGCCCATAGGGTTCAGCTCCAGTCAAATGAAGCTCACCGAGGCTAGCGGTTGAAGCAGTGAATTTGGACTTCCATATTAGGAATCTGAATTTATTTACGGATAAAATAGCGAAATAAAAACCCCAGGATCATGTAGAGTGGGTTAATACGAACATTTTAAGACTAAAATGACAGCAGTTACAGAGAGAGCGGTGACAGTTTTTCAATGTAAAGTCAATTGGAGGCAGAGGCGATGGAGCCGGAGTCATGCCCATGCTCACTTCCTGTCTGGAACGTGGCTATGTCCGTTTATATACACAGTCTATGATCACGCATTTGTACAACAAAAACTGTTTTTTTATGGAGTAGAGAAAGCTTTTTATAGTGAAAACTCATATTCCAATCCCACTAAACCCTCACTCTAACCCACTGCACGTCAAGTATCAGCTGGTTCAGAAAAAAATAGCAAATAAATTATGAAAAAAATCCAAAAAATAAAAATTTGTACATGACACAAGGTCAGGCAGCGCTTATGGTCGAAAATGTATGGCATTATAGTACATGTACTGCAGTATTGGGAGTATTTTTTGCTTTGAAGCTGATTATAGTGTACTAAGCGTGTTTTTTTTTTTACTCATGTCATGCTATTTTGTACTCAGTGGTCAGTTGAATACTTTTTGTGTTACTTAAAGCTTTACCAAAATATTAATACAGCTTTACTGCAACTATTTTAAAGTGTTTTTTGTTTGTTTGTTTTGTGTATTTACCAAACTGGCCATTACAGAAGGGTTCATAAGTGTCCAGTTTTCTAATATAGTTTGACCCCAGTTTTATATGGTTAAATGCATTCAAAAGTATGTTTCAGATTTAAAGATGCACTGTGTAGCTTTTCTGTTGGGAGGGTCTGCTAGGGCTAGAAATGAGAAACAGAATAAAAAAAAAAAATTACAAAAATAATCTTGTTAAAAAAAAAAAAAAAAGTTATATTTTTTCCCAAATCATTCAGTCTTAGGGTCTACCACTTATTTGTCTCCATGGAGATGTTAATGTTTTGCCTGGAATGTTGCACTGTATGGCATTAATCGTATTTATTTTCATAGAGAAAAGCAGGCGACACCACCTTGAGGTGCTCCCGCTGTTCGGTTTAAAGTCGACCCGAGCAGAGGTCGGCCCAATCACAGAGCTTCTATGGCAGGGGAGGAGTTTCAGACAAGATGCTGACCACCGCGAGCCCCAGGCAGACACCACAGACCGTGTATATACATAAACACATACATATATATCCCCTGCGTATATACAGTCTATGGCCTACACGGAGCAAAACAAACATGGCGGCACCGGCGGACGGTGATGGCGGCTCATAACGTCCTTAATGCTCAAATCTGTATTGCAAAAACGTCTGAATTCGTTTATCGATCGTTTATCTTCCCTCACCAGTATGACACTTATTTTGGTTTTACCTGGCGCAACTTGGATACGTCATTTTGACAGGTTTGCCGTGATTGGCTAAAAATAAACTGGTGGGCGGGCACTTCTGGGGGGTTTGTTCAATCAGCTCGAGGCGTTCTGCTGCAAGTCGCTCCTTTTTCTAAAAACGTTCAGCAGAGCCGTTCAGATGGAGAATGTGAACAACTCAGGTCAGAGCGATACACTTATTAATCTGGCATTAAATGCCCTACTGTGGAACATTTCTGGCAAAGCAACACTCCAGGAAAACCAACTGAAAACAACAAAATAACGCCATGGAGACAGACAGATGGCAGACCCGATCCCCACACCTGAAAAGTTACACAATGCACCTTTAAGTACATTTTTGTTAGTTTTTTTGTTATTTCCAATATGCAGAGGTAAATGTGATAATAACACAACAGGGCTGCACTGAATATTACAAAAAATCTGATCTACTTAAGTTTTTTACATAATAACTGTCCAATCAGAGACATTAAAGAAGACATATTACGCTTTTTATTTAGTGTTAAGCTATGAAAATATATGAAGATGTTTTTTTTTACATTACGTTTAATGTAACTGCAATACTGATCGACAACAGCTTCACAACAGAAATGAGTCCAAAGATGTTCCGTTCACCCACTTTTTCACCGTCGCAACCAGTAGATTTTAAATTAAAGCTTTTTCTTGTTAAAAAAAACGGCTGTGTGACATTTTTGAATCCTACATTTACGACCCAGAGTCTGATTTTCAGCACTGGAAAAGTTACACAACGCACCTGTAATCAGATGAGGTGAAAAACTAAGACTCAAACACGCGTGAATCAATAAAAAAAAACACAAAAAAACATTGATTAAAACTAATAACGAGTGAAAACAGTTATAACCAAGGCTGTAAATGACAAAAAAGGGAAAGGGTTTTAGGGTTTTAGAGCAAAAACTTTTCTGTATCTCTGAATCTGACCCAAATTGCACTTACAAGACTAAACCTGCAGGGGGAGCTCATGCAAAAACAACTATTTATGCAGGAAGAAAGTTCTAGGAATCAGTGTATTTATATAAAAACAGATTAAAGTTATAAATCATGAGTATAATCTGCCTTTTTACACAGAAATACTAAAAAATACCTCAGTCATTCACTCGTCCTTTCTGTTGTTGTGTCATATAAACCCTTTTAATCAATTTTTTTAAGACTCCATCAACCGATTAATCGACAAAACAACTAATGTAATACAGCCCTAGTTATAACACGGTAAAAACATGAGTCGATTTTACATAATATGTCCCCTTTAACTGTCACACATTACATAAGAATTACATTTGATCTGTTGTAGTTTTTCCATTTATAACAATTAAAAGTGCACTGTGTAACTTTTCTGGTAGAGGGTTGACTCCATGTTGTTTTTTCCTGGAATGTTCCACAGTACGGCATTTCATTTAACTTAATTTCCATCACCAGGCCAAGTTACAGGTCAGATCTGTGGCTGTGGACGCATGTTTTTGCGGTAAGTTTGAGAAATAAAAACCTGTAAATGAATAAATACGAGATATATATTTGTTTAATGTCATACTGCGGGACATACCAGGCAAAGCAATGACATCACCATGGAGACAAGCAGATGGTGGACCCTGCGGGAGAAAAGTTACGCAGTGCAGCTTTAAATACTCCACGTTTCCTGGTCTTCAGTCTGAGAGTCAATCTGATGAGACGGCTCGACCAAATGGAGCATAGACTGTATGAAGAAGTGGACTAAGGGAGTGCGACGTCACCCACAGCGTTCAGTCAAATGAAGCTCACCGAGGCAGCAGCTATAGGAGCCAATCTGAAGCCGAGTTCCATATTAAGAATTTATTAAAAGGTGCACTGTGTAACTTTTTGGTTAAGGGTTCGTCACCTTCTTGTTTCTATGGATACATCATTGCTCTGCCTGGAATGTTCCACAGTATGGCATTAAACAGCTCTGGTGGATTTACAGCTGAAAAATATCTAGAAAAACAGGCATTCTGACTGTGAGCGGGGTCGCCTCTCCACAGATCTGACCTGTAACTTGGTCTGGTTTGGTCTCTGCGAAAATCGAAAGGTTTAATGTCATAGTGTGAAATAATCCAGACAAAGCAACAACATCTCCATGGAGAAAAGCGTTTGACGGACAATCCACAAGAAAAGTTACACAGTGCAGCTTTAATGTACAAAACAGTGAAATAAAAACGCCAAGTTCATGAAGAGCGCGTTAATACGAACATTTTAAGACCAAAAAAATTACAAGGCTCACAGCGGAAATTACAGAGAGAGGGGCAACAATTTTTCAATGTAAAGTCAACTGGAGCCAGAGTCGATGGAGCCGGAAGCGCGCACATGTTCACTTCCTGTTATCTATGTCCATTTATAAATACAGTCTATGGTTATGGATGAATTCTGGGAGATGGAAACTACTTAGAAACTAAAGTCAGGTGCGTTGTTGTGCGCTCTCTTGTGTGTGTGTGTTCAGTGAGTGTGTGTTCCTCCGGCGTTAGGGGGCGCCGTGTTGCCCCCCGTGCCCTCCGTGTGCCCGTGGCCCCTCCTGCCGTGTCCCATGATGCAGTGCGCGCTCCCACAGCCCTCGTCGTCGTCGTCGCCCTCGCTCTCGGAGGAAGACTCGCCGAACTGCCTGGGCTTCTCGTAGATACAACAACCTGTGGACAAAAGACGGACAAATACGACATTTCAAACTCGACAAGAAGAAGATTTGATATAGACTTGATACTCAATACCGATTCTGATACCACAATAATTAAAAACACTCTGTTCTTGTCTTTATTTAGACAAATGATACACTGCAGTGACATCGCGCTGGGGGAGCTCTACATGTATGTCTATGTACTAGGGATGGGACAAGATCTCGCGAGACAAAACTGCCACGAGATCGGGCACACTGGCTGAAAATGATCCATGTTTTTACGCCGAAATTGGAAAACAAAATGAAAAATATTGCTGGGTTACATTTTTTGAGACGCTGTCATCCCAAAAAGCGTAAAAAGTAAATCACAAACGGTGAAGCCAACATCGGGAACTGGACTTATACAATTAATTTATTATAAAGAATGTCAGAATCTCGTGTCTCGTCTCGTTTTGTGGAAATTTGATCTCGTCCCACCCCAAATACACAACAGGCCTGGTACAATGTTCAAATCTGGAGTCACGATTTTCATAGTTAACGATTATATTCAAAGTTCAAAGTTGCTGATGGTTTTAAATGTTTTGTCAGTTTTGTCTCACGAGATTTTGTCCCATCCCGACCCGGGCCAAAGTCCAAACCCTGAGTCCAAAAAATATTTCCCACGACCCAAAGGAAATCAAGACGAAGCCGAGGAGGAAAACACGGCAGAAAGACGAATCTGGAGACGATTTCTATATTAGGAATTTATTAAAGCTGCACTAACCGTATGTAACTTTTTATCGAGGGTCCGTCACCTGTTTGTTTCTATGTATACGTCACTGCTCTGCCTGGAATGTTCCACAGTGTGACATTAAACAGCTCTACTTTACATTTATTCAATTACAGGTGGTTTTAGAGCTCAAAAATACCTAGAAAAACAGACATTCTGACTGTGAGCGGGGTCGCCTCTCCGCAGATCTGACCTGGAACTTGGTCTGGTTTGGTCTCTCTTGGAGCCTAAACCCAGATTTGTAATTTTTGTCGCATTTTCATTACTGACATAATTATTCCTATTTTGTTTGATTTAATATTTACTTAAAATGCAAGTTTTTTGGTCATTCTTTATGCTTAACATGACTATTTGGTGATTATTTAAAATTAAATTAAAAATCATTTCTTTCAGTTAATTATTGCTAATGTTAATCGTAAGTTTACCTGAGTAATGTTTATTTTTTGTGTTATTTTGGCTCCTTATTTAAGACGAGCGCAGGTGCATCATGGGATTGTGGAGTGGACACTTTTTGAACGTTTTGTTTGTCCTGAATTCTCCGTAAATCCTCAGTAAAGAGTTTTTTTACTGCACTTGGATCGCTCTCCGTGGATTTATTTCACTTTTGAGGCGTTTTAAAAGGTGTAACGAGGTGCACAAAGCGTCAATCTACAGCTTCACAAACGTTTAAAGCCTCCTTGAAGATAGTTCCCTTATTTAACATCAGTCTGTTGCCATTTCTGCTACTTATTTAGAATTTATTATACCATTTCTCTTTGTTATTATACAGGAAAAGTTACACAATGCACCTTTAACTCTAAGGAATCGTTCCAAAGAGACGAATCACATCCGCTGATATGAAAGAAAAAGCCAGAGTTTTCTTTGTCAGATTGTGATCACAGAACGACTAAAATAGCTGCTGTGTGAATAAACTAAAAATAACTCCAGCTGCAAAACTCTGACGGATGAGAAGAAAAGACGGAGAGAATAAAACCGAAAAGCAGAAAAAACATGAAAGAAAAAACAACAAAACAGCTCACCGTGTCTCAAAGCTAAACGTCACTTTGATTAAAATCGTAAAAACATAAAAAAAAAACAAAAAAAAAACAATTAATATTCAAATTAATTCAAATAAATAAAGACAACCCCGTTTACTTTTATATGTAAATACTTAAAGGTGCATTATGTGACTTTTCTGGTGGAGGGACAGCCTACGTTTAACTATCTCCATGGAAACGAGCAGGAGATGCCATTAGACTAAGATACGGGTCAGATCTGTGGAGAGGAGGGCCCGCTGGCTGTAGCTGTGCGCGATGTTTGAGCAATAAAAACATCCAAAACTGAACGAATGGAAGATGGACAAGTTTAATGCCACACTGTGAAACATTTCAGGAGACAAGCCTCTACCCGAAAAGTTACACCTTTAAGTTTGTGGTGTTGTTTTAAAGGTGCATTGTGTAGCTTTTCTGGTGGAGGGTCCATCACCTGTTTGGTTTCTATGGAGACATCATTGCTCTGCCTGGAATGTTCCACAGTGTGACATTAAACAGCTCTACTTTACATTTATTCAATTACAGGTGGTTTTACAGCTCAAAAATACCGAGAAAAACAGACATTCTGACTGTGAGCGGGGTCGCCTCTCCACAGATCTGACCTGTAACTTGGTCTGGTTTGGTCTCCATGAAGATAGAAAGGTTTAATGCCATACTGCGGAACATTCGAGACAAAGCAACAACATCTCCATGGAGAAAAGTATTTGACGGACCCTCCATCCATTTTCTTCTGCTTTAATCGGCGCCGGGTCGCGGGGCAGCGGTCCGAGCAGGGACTCCCAGACTTCCTTCACCCCGGACACTTCCTCCAACTCTTCCGGGGGGAAATGCCCGGAACTCTATTCTATTCTCTTTTCACGCTTACGTCACAAACCAGAAAGACGTTTGGAAACATGTGATGACGACTCCCGGCGGGTTCTGTTCGCTGTAGTAAGTCTGACAAAATCCAGGAAAAATGAGAAAATGCCCCAGTTTTCTTCATCTCCACGTCATCGTAGCGTTCCGTTACGTTTGGCTAATCCACAATTCCAACCGTACCTCAGTTTTCATAATTTCCCCACTGACGCACAACTCCGAGCGCGATGGGAACATGCGATTAGAAGAGACGAGGGCGACAAATTCAAGATGATTCCAAACAGCACATACGTCTGCAGTTTTCATTTTACCGCTGATCACGTTTACTTCAGTGGGTTTTATCACAGAGTCGGGAAATACACCGGAAGTCTCATCGCATGTTTCCAAACGTCTTCCCGGTTTGTGACATACGTGTGAATAGAGTTTGTGTAGAAGGGACCGGCTGCTCAGGCTACGCAAAGATACGACCGGACATGAAGTAGTGACGTGAACACTGAGGGGCGCTATTGTGCACAGAGACTTTTCTTAACTGCATCTGGTCTTTAAATCTTCATAATGACCAGCGGTGGATGAAGTACGCAGTTTTGTTTAAGTAAAAGTACAGATACAAAGGCAAAAAGTTACTCAAGTGAAAGTAAAAGTATCAGATGAAAAAAATGGACTAAAAGTATTAAAATACCTGTTTAAAAATGTACTTTAAGAGTAAAAATTAAGTATTTTGCAGAGATCTTCGGGATGAAATGTAGTGATTTTGATCAAGAATTTAGCTGATTTTAAGTGATTCAAATGATTTCTTAATTTTTCTAGCTGTTTTTGTGGTTTTGTGTGTTTGGTTTGCTCAAATTTGCCACAATAACTCAAATTAAATGTGCTAAAAATGAGTCTCAGCCATTTCAGCAGGTCTCAAACCATAAAGAAAAGTACTTTTTTACTTTTCAGTCCAGATCTAAAACGTAGTGGAGTAGAAAGTACAGATACCTGCTCTCAAAAGTAGTGAAGTAAAGGTAAAAAGGATTCACTGTAGGTTTTTAAAAGTACAAATACCTAAAATGTGTACGTTCTCGTTTACTTTTGTACTTACACTTTGAAGACCTCCTCCCCAGGTGCTCATTGTCCACTGTGTCACTGGACCACTCCACCTTCTTCTCCGTCTTCCTCTTCCTCAGTTTGATGGTCAGACTCCGACCCTCCTGCAACATCAGCGTGAAAACTTTCAGTCCAGAGAATCAAAACCAACGTCACAACTATTTTCAGGAGCTGCTCTACAAATAACTTTACAACATCTTCAGCAACGTTTGTTTGTACCTGTGGAAATGTTATTGCTTTGTCTAAAATGTTCCACAATATAGATTAAACGCACTACGCTACATTACAGTTCAGATCTGTGGAGAGGCGCCCCTGTTCACAAAAGGAATTCTTCTATTTTTTAGCAATAGAAACACCTTTAATGAATAAATAATAGATGGAAATGTTTAGACTTAAGACTTTATTGATCCACAAGGGAAATGACTTGGACACAGCAGCTCACACATCACAAAATATTATAATAACACAAAGTAAAAAATATAAAAAATGGTAATAAACTAAATAAGTAGCAATAAAAATAATAAGATACTGGTATCAATAAGACATCAATTATTCAATCTAAATCTAAAAAATATCTAAAAAATCTAAAAAATATCGACAAAAAAATCTAAAAAATATTAAAAATGTCTAGAAAATATAAAAAATTTTAATAAACCTCTAAATAAGTAGCAATAAAAATAATAAGGTGAGGTAACAATATGCAAATGCCACAGTGCAAAATTATCACAATTTTCATTTCACACTCAAATATTTGTTGTGATTTTGTGAAACAGAAACAAACAGAAAAGCAGAAATGACTTGACAAGCCTTTGGTGCGGGTCATTACGTCACAATGCAAAGAATTAAGATATTAAAATGGTTAATGATTATCAGGACTGTCTTCATGTAGTTTGTGCTGAAAAGGTGCAAAGGTTCACGGTCTGTTTATCTCCCTGTGTGTTTAGTTGTTGCTGCGACAACACAACGTATTTACTACACAAAATGGATTCTGGTCATGATGCATAGCACACTCAGATGGCCGATGTCCAAAAGCCTTTTTTATTTTTAAATAACGTTTTAGCAAAAAGCCTTTGTCAGATCGTTTTTCTTGCTCTGGACCACAGTGAACAAGGAGTTGTGTTTTGTTTCATTCACATGTTTGAGTAACACTTTATTATTAGTCTGTCCACATCTCCAAAGCTGAAAATGCTCTGTTCCACCTTGTGATGTCATGAAGCTGTAGTTTTCAAGTGAACAGCTCCTTTTGACAGCTCCAAATTATTCTAGAGAAGGTGTATGGAGTTTTAAAACACAGTGGAGCACTTCCTGTATTACCACATGACATCACAAGGTGGAACAGAGTGTTTTCTGCTTGAGAGAAGAACTCCTAAATATGAAGGGTTTGTGTGTTAAACATGTGAATGAAACAAAACTCAACTCTGGGTATGTTTTTGACGAAGAAACAACATTCTAACATCAGAATCAGAATCATTTGTATTAGAATCACAACATTTGCCATAATTTAGCTGCAAAATAAGAGTAAAGACGCAGAAATAATCTCACACTGTCCACATATGTTGAGTAGTTCACTAAAATATGTCAGTGCCAAGACTGGCCTATATGGATCTAGTGAAAAAAAATCCACTAGGTTTTGTTCTTTTAGTGTTTAACTGTGATTTTTTATCTAATAGACGTGCAGATTCACGTTGCCATATATTTACTTTACATAAATGAGTACAGAGTTATAAAATAGGCCCTCTAATGTCCATTTCCAGCGCGTCATGTCGCAGGTATTAATTGGTAATAGCGTAAGAGCTTGAATATTACAGGTGGCCTTCTTTTACGCATGGCCTCGTCCCGTTACGCGCACAGATGTTCCGTGCAGCCTCCACCTCTACCTCCACCTGCACCGTGCGGATCAGCTGTACCGTTACCTGTTGGGGTGGCGGCGGTGTGGTCGTCTGCACCGTCTCCGTGATCGTCTCACTGGATGTCCCGGGGACCTCCGCCATCCCTGCGCCGTCTCCCTGCACCGAACACAACGACAGCGCGGCGCGTCAGCTCTCGGTGGAAGATGGAGCGGTGCAAATGGCGTAACGTTACAGCCAAAGTGCAGGTTTCGCTCTCTAAAATGTCCAAATGAGGAGGATCTGAGAGAGATTAGCTCGAATGCTAAGCAGGCAGCAGGAGGAGGATGGAGGGATGGGACCACATGTCAAGCTCAGAAGTACAAAAACCTACCGTGTTCGGAAGTTCCATAACAGTTCAACGAAACGCCGCACAAATTAGTAAAACTTTCACTTTAAACACAAGAATTTAAGTTCATATGCAAAATACGTGATTCATACAAGATTCAAGATAGATTTAAAACAACTAACCGTTTTTTAGCGTATCTCAAACGGTTATGTATTTTATTTTGATAGCCAAACCGGAAGTATACTTACTACAGTATTTTTCGCTTTACTCATGAAGTCAGAGGGGAAGATATTTTTAGACGGACCACTTCCGGTTTGTCCGAAAAGTTGTATCATTCCATCAAAAATTGCCTCTTTTGAACAGAAAATACTTTAAGAAGGAAAACCAAGCATGCAATATCGATAAAATATATTTAAATAATTTATTTTAATCCGTTATTTGGTTATGTTAATTTGAAAAAGTGACATTTTCTTATAAAACGCGTTGTAGAAAGGTCGTAGTAGGAGACATGTGTCCTCATTCAAAAGTGAAACACAGTGAGTAGTTTAAATTATTCCCAAATTATTCTAGATATATACATTATTCTCTCTATTATTTGTCATAGACTCATAGGCTTAATGCGTCCCTTTCTTGTGTAGTGTTTTGATGAAGATGTGGAGGACAGGACTTGTCTGGAGAAGATGCAGACTTCATACCACCACCTGCTCTCCAAAAGCATCAAATATCCCCAGACCACAGGCTGAAAAACAGAAACGCAAAAGGGAACGGGAAAAGGCCATTTTATCAAGTCAGGTATGAAGAGTGTCAATTATTTTATCACTTAAATCATCAGCGGTGAGTGGCCAAAAACTGTACTTGACATAAACATCATGGGAACAGCGGTGCAATTCCAGCTCCCACAGATGAATGCTCTTGTTGTGTCCTTGGGCAAAACATTTACCCTGCCTCACCCCCGGTGCCTGTGTACAGTATAAACTTGTGTATAAATGTGTGTGTGAATGGGTGAGTGGTTCCTTGTTTAGGAAGACCAGACATGTCCCTATTTACCTGGGACAGTTCCAGTTTTGAGCCCTGTGGATTTATCCAAAACCATTGATTTGTCCCAGTTTTATACTAGAAATGTCCCAGGTGTCCCTATTTTTGAACAATCTGATCCTGCCAACAGTAAAGAGAGACATAAATTGTCATTTGTTCGGGTAAAATACAGAAAAGCTGCTTAAAAATGACCAAAACACAAAAAATGTGACTGACTCATGTTAGTCATGAATGGGCTGAGGGTGTCCCAGTTTTTGATTTTGAAAATCTAGTCACCCCATCCTTGATGTAAAGTGCTTTGAGCGCCTTGAAGGTGGAAAAGCGCCGTATAACTGTGACCATTTACCATCCAAAATAATATCACTCAAGTAGAACTACAAAGAAATTATTAACAGCAACTTGAAGAGACACTTTTGGTCTGTAACATCTGATTTAGAATTTGAAGTTAATGCAATTTGACACAAAAAAATGACAAAAACTAGCCTGAAGGAGCGGTGCAAGAATCACAAATGTGAATTAAGTTTTTGTCACATGTAAGAGTACTGTTACTTCAATAAAAATATCACTCAATTATACAATATATAATACAATTTTACTGCTAGAAAAGTAGTCTGAAAAGTACTTTTAAATAGAATTGAATACTACCCACGTCTGAAAATCAATCGGCTGTATGTTTGTGTAATTTGTTGTTATAATTTTGATTTCAGTCGACCAAAGACGAGGGACTGAACTGGACTGAGAAAGAGAGAATCGTTTACACGGCCCAAACTCCCCCTGGGGCAAAGAAAGGTATGGGAAAAGCTACATCTGAGTTAAATTTTTTAATAAATGTGTTCTAATTCCACTTTGCAGACACCAGTGTACCGTACCCTTCCGCCTACAGCCCAGAGTATGTGGAGTCCAGCTGGTACGAGTGGTGGGAGAAGGAGGGCTTCTTCAGACCGGAGCAGCACGTGAGATTTTTGTTTTTTGTTTTGTGTTTAAGCTTCTCGATTTAACATGAAACAACCGCCATCTGGCCCTCTTTTCAACAAATACTGAGGGAACAGGAAAAAAATGTCTTACTTAAAATATCAAACTTAAAGAGTCTGTGCCAAATTTTGATTTCGATACAAAGGAATAGACTTGATTCTCAATAACGATTCTGATACTACAGTCCTAATAATTTGGATTAAAGAATGTGACTTTCTTTTATGTATCTTATATAGTAGTTTTTGCATGAGCGCCCCCTGCAGGTCTAATCTTGTGAGTGCAGTTTGGGTCAGATACGGAGATATGGAAAAATACTTTTGTCTCATTAATATTCACAGATGCACAGACGGTGATCTACAAACACTCATTGGTTTCTACATGTGTTTTGATATCCACAAATGCAAATTAAATATTTGTAATTTGTATTTTGACCTTTACAAACAGACAGGCACATAGGTATGTGTGGTTTGAGACAGGTATGTAACTTTAATGAATTGTTACGAAATGATTCCATGCGTTAGCCTCATAGTCTAACGCCTACGACAACAGTGCCCTCTAGTGGACGCCTGTGTATGTGAATCGGTCGGCTGTTTGTGCGTCTGCGTTTGTGGATTTCTCAAAAAGAGTGTCTCAAAAATACGTCACAGAGCAAATCTGTGAATTTGTGTAACTGGTGATCCACAAATGCGAATCACATTTTACAAACAGAATTTTCAGTTTTACAAATGTTTTTGTTGTTTTTTTTTGCAAATGAAAAAAGGTATATTTACAAATACACATCTGTTTGTAAAGGCCAAAATACAAGTTCCAAATATTAAATTTACATGTAGAAACCAGTGACTATTTGTAGATCACCGTCTGTGTATTTGTGAATATTAATGAGACAAAAGTAACTCCATAGAATCGTTTTAAAGCTTTTGCAACGTCCCCGTTTTAGTCGACCAAATCAGCAGAACGTGTCCAACAATAGTCCAACAACAAACTACTCTTTATTTAAGCAACAGAATGTCATTTTCAACATTAAATCACACTTTTATGTATTTTCTTTTCTATTCCCATGTGGTCTTATATCTGTGTAATCCCTCAGTGGTCCTGTAGGTTCCACAGTGGTCCACGGGCGTAAACTAGTCTCTGTGCTCTTATACTTGTTCTGAAACGGCTCCAGATCGTTCTAAAAGTTCATTTCTTTCCTGTGGATGTGACTTTTTTAGCCTCGACATCTGTTCAAATTAGTATCGTCTTTCAATATTAGTTTTCGTATCGATTAGTGTCTGCCTTTCGATACTTTTGACGCTCTCTTTCCTCTCGTGTTGTCAGGAGCGTGTGCCTCACGCCGTGGAGCGCACCTTCTCCCTGTGTATCCCTCCGCCGAACGTGACGGGGACGCTGCACCTGGGCCACGCCCTGACCGTGGCGGTGGAGGACGCACTGGTGCGATGGTAAAAGTCAAGTTTATTTATAAAGCACATTTACAAACAATCACAGCTGCCCAAAGGTAAAACAAAGGGTAATCTAAAACAATAGAATACAAAAGCCGGTGCGTACAAATGAGTTTACAACAAAGATGTAAAAATATTTAAAGTTTGGGCTGTTCTGTTACTACTGCAAAAGCCCGTTTTTTTAGTTTTTAATTGCAAATCTCTACTGGATTAAAGGAGCTGTTAACTTGAAAACTACCAGTTCATGACATCACAAGGTGCAGCAGAGCGTTTGGAGATGTAGACAGACTAATAATAAAACATTATAACACGACTTAAAGCTCCTTGGAGTCAGTTTTTACGTCATATTGGACCTTTTTTATTTACAGGAGGAGGATGAAGGGCCTCAGGGTGCTCTGGGTCCCCGGCTGTGACCACGCCGGGATCGCGACACAGGTGAGAGGAAAACTGCAATTATCTATATAAATGTTTTATTATTTGGTATTTTTTTGTGTATTTATTTAGTCTGAGCAAAAAAGGCCAACTGTATTAACGAAAGGAACTGGAATATGAATAAAAAACATACCTGATAATTCAAAGGACAAGAATCATGTTTTTTTGTTTTTTTTGTTTTTGTTTTTTTCAATCAATGTTATTATTATTATTATTATTATTATTATTATTATTATTATTATTATTATTATTATTATATATTTATATTTTTTGTGTTAAACTAACAATAAGGAGGACAGTGGACATAACAATAAACACTAATTTAGAAAAAATAAAATTAATAAAATAAATGCAGAAATACACATCAACACAGACAAAAAGACAAACATTATGGTAAGGAGTGATCAATTAATTACCCAATTAATCAAATACCAAATATAAATAAAAACCAAATAACTGTTGGTTGGTTATTTGGTTGATTAAATGAATGGGTCTATAGCGTCTTTCACGGCACGGCAAACCATTAAACGTTTTGGGTGTCTTGAAAAGCACCATATAAATGCAAAGTATTATTATTATTATTGTTATTATTATTAGTATTATTATTATTATTATTATTACTACAGTATTTTGTTATTAGCAGCCAGACTGATCTAATGTCACAAGTTTATGCAATCACTGGAGGATCAGGAGGAATTATACTTCTTTTTTTTCTTTTATTTATTTATTTTTTAATTAATGTATTTATTTTTTCACTATTCTATGTATATTATACTGTATAGTCCCACACACACACACACATATATATGTAAGTATGTACATTCATTTGACTTATATTATCTATGGCAATATATGTGAAAACTGTGAAAAAAAAGATAATAATAATAATAATAATAATAATAATAATAATAATAAATACTAATAATTGTAAAAATGCAAATTGAAAAAGAAGAAAAAATATGAAAAAATAAATAACAAAATAAAACAATTGAATTAATAAAATCAATGAAGCTTTATTTGAACAGTATGGCGTACAGATGAGCTGCGGTTGTTGACACGAGTCACTCTATACAGATATAATTTTGTATTTGCAGACGGTGGTGGAGCGGAGACTGCAGAGAGAGACGGGGAAGAGGAGACAGGACCTGAGCAGAGAGGAGTTCCTGAAGGAGGTGTGGAAATGGAAGGATGAGTGAGTCCAAACAACAGAATATAATATTATAATATAATAATCACACGACTGTAACGTCCCAGTGTTTCTTATTGTAAATGTTTGTGCAGGAAAGGAGAGGAGATCTACCACCAGCTGAGGCAGATGGGAGCCTCACTGGACTGGACCAGAGCCTGTTTCACTATGGACCCAGTAAGACCAGACAAAATACTCAGATACGCAAAAAAAAACTGTCAAGAATTTTGTTTAGGAGAAATTAATCAAACTAAATATATTTTTTACATGGAGATGTTAGAGCTGGGCGATATGGCCTAAAAATAAAATCTGAATCCGATTTCCGATTTTAATCGATTTTTCTCTGCCCTACTCAAAAACAAATAACAGATGACAAATAAATGGCTCAAAACAAGTTTTAACTTTATTCTTTTTTTAAATTTAGGATTAAAGTGCAATCTGACAAGCAAAAAACATACTTGTAAGTGAAATGGCAGACCAGGCCATTGTAAACACTTTTAGAAAGGACATGTCCAGGACATGTCCAGAGGTGTGAAAACACCATCATGGCCCTGAATGGATCTGCTAACTACTCCCCCACTCCCACTCCATATTGAATAGACTCACCTGACTAACAGAAACTGTAAATAAATATGTGTGTCTCAGAGTCATTTTCATTGTAATTAAGCTCCTCCCTTCAGGCAGATATAAAGCAGTGTCCACCAGCATCTGACCAGAACTGAGGAAGCAGCTTGGATGAGCTGAGAAACGTATTCGACCAAATAAACTCTGTCCAGTTGACAAATCAATTTCTCCTTTTGCTACTTTTAGAAAGTTTTGATCATATTGCTGCCGCTGTCTGTTGTCATGCAGATGAGTCAGTCTTCTGCAAGTTTCCACGAAGTGAAAGCATCTTTCAATCCTTGCGCGATTAATCCCTCCTTGTGATCCTCGGGAAAATACACTGTTTGCAGACAAACGCTTCGCATCGCCCAGCTACTATTAACAAAATGTACCGTTAAACTCAAGTAGGGCTGCTGTTCGGCTGGACCACAGGTCAGTCGTAGTAGAAAAATACGACACCTCCTCCGCTCCGCGCTCCGCTAACTTACCCGTGTAGAGCGCTGCAGCGCATTAGTTCCGCTTTCGACGCTCGCGTGTAAAAAATAATACTAATAATTTTCATTAAAACACATCGTTCTGAACTGTAAATTCGAATTAATCGATTTAATCGATATATCGCGCACCTCTAGGAGATGTTATTGCTTCGTCTGGAATGTTCCACAGTATGGCTTTAAACCTTTCTATCTTCATGGAGACCAAGCCAGACCAAGTTACAGGTCAGATCTGTGGAGAGGCGACTCCCCACACACACTCACAGTCAGAATATTTGTTTTTCTAGGTATTTTTGAGCTGTAAAACCACCTGTAATTGAATAAAAGTAAAGTAGAGCTGTTTAATGTCACACTGTGGAACATTCCAGGCAGAGCAGTGACGTATCCATAGAAACAAGCAGGTGGCGGACCCCCAACCAAAAAGTTACACAGTGCACCTTTAAATTAATTAATCTAAAATTATATTATTTTAGACAATAGCTGATTTTCTACCTACAGCGTCCTAATGTTAAGTTTTCACGTGTTTTGACAGAGAAAATTATGCAAAAAGGGGCTAAAAATTAATGTGGCAAAAAAGTTAAAGATTGAAAGATTTATTTTAAAATTCATTAAAGCCACAGTAACTTTAGCCTAAAATAGAATTGTTTTAGCGGTCTATCCTCCAGAAAGTTTCATACTGTATGTACAGTCCCTGACAAAAGTCTTGTCGCTTATCCATTTTGTAGAAACAAAAGCTTATAACCTGACTTTAAATTAATCGATTGGTTTTAGAAATGTCTCATATGAAAGCTAAAACCCTCCCAAATTATGCTCAATATACTAAAATAAATTTGCTTCACTGAAGAAAGATTGATCATTTAATGAACACAGAAAGGTCAGATTTTGGCAAGACAAAAGTCTTGTCGCCTACAGAAAATTGAACAAATAATTTACTTCAAATACAAAAATATGTTGCATAACGTCAGTGAATTAAGTAGTGGTGCTGTGAGATCCATATTTAATATCTTGTATGACTTCCATGAGCTTGAAGGACTGCATCCATGCGGTTCGACAATGATTCATACAATTTGTTGATGAAGTCATCAGGAATAGCAAAGAAAGCAGTCTTACATGCCTCCCAGAGTTCATCAAGATTCTTTGGTTTTGCCTTTCTTGCTTCCTCTTTCATTCTACCCCAGACATGCTCAATGATGTTCATGTCTGGTGACTGGGCTGGCCAGTCCTGGAGCACCTTGATCTTCTTCGCCTTGAGGAACTTTGATGTAGAGATAGAAGTATGCGATGGAGCACCATCCTGCTGCAAAATTTGACCCCTTTTATGGTTGGGAATGTAAGAGGTAGCTAATACTTCTTGATATTTTAGGCTATTGATATTGCCTTCCACCCTGCAAATGTCTTGCACACCCCCATACTGGATGTAACCCCAGACCATGATTTTTCCGCCACCAAACTTAACTGTTTTCTGGGTGAATCTTGGATCCATGCGAGCTCCAGTAGGTCTCCTGCAATATTTGCGGCGGCTGTGATGTAATTCAACCGAGGATTCATCTGAGAAATCCACCTTCTGCCACTTTTCCAGTGTCCATCCTTTTAGCAGGCTGTGGGCCTTGGCAAATGCCACACGGTTTTTTAATTGCCTTTTGTTTAGTGCTGGTTTCTGTGCACTGATTCGACCATGGAGGCCATTTCGAGACAGAATTCTACAAACTGTTCTGGTTGACACAGGGACTTGAGGTGACCAGGCCTGGTGGAGCTCTGCTGCAGTGGAAAAGGGGCTGGCCTTGGATTTTCGAATCAACAAACGGTCCTCCCGAGCAGTTGTCTTGCGGGGTCTGCCGGACCTGGGCTTGTCAAAAACATCTCCAGTCTTTTCAGATCTTTTTCTTATTCTTTGTACTTGACGCTGAGACACATTGAAGGTGTCAGCCACCTCAGCAGTGGATCTGGTCTTCAGCCTCTTGATAATTAACGCTTTGGTCTCAGGGTGGAGCTTAGGCATGTCGTCAGAGGTCAAGTTGCAGTTGATGTGAAGGTCTGGTGTGCTGGGGTTCTTTTTATACACACCCACTAATTGATTGATCAGTAACTGATCACAGGTGAGGCTGTAATCTAGGATTGGGTGCATCATATGACAAGGCGACAAGACTTTTGTCTTGCCAAAATCTGACCTTTCTGTGTTCATTAAATGATCAATCTTTCTTCAGTGAAGCAAATTTATTTTAGTATATTGAGCATAATTTTGGAGGGTTTTAGCTTTCATATGAGACATTTCTAAAAACCAATCGATTAATTTAAAGTCAGGTTATAAGCTTTTGTTTCTACAAAATGGATAAGCGACAAGACTTTTGTCAGGGACTGTACTATGTATGCATGTCGTAAAATTTCTGTTGTGCTGTAAAACACACTCCCAAAATCAGATCCACTAATAATTATTGTTTTATCTGATTTTAGTTTCCAGTGTGTTCTAACATTTCTTCTCCTTGTGTCAGTCTTTGAGCAGAAGTGTGTGTAATATGGGGCCCGTGTGTGTGGCTTGTGTGTGTGTTTCGTGTCAGTCTTTTAGCCGAGCAGTGACTGAGGCGTTTGTGCGTCTGTGCGACTCTGGACTCGTCTATCGCTCTGAGGCTCTGGTGAACTGGAGCTGTGCCCTGCAGTCGGCCATTTCTGATATAGAGGTACGAATACACCGACGGTACGATTGTTTTATGGCCTCCGAGTCTGTTTTGTCCTTCAACGATGTTCCTAAGTCCTTTTTACTCTGCGCTTGAAATGAAATGTCAGAATATTTAGACTTAGACAAACTTTACTGATCCACAAGGGAAATTATTTGGACACAGCAGCTCAAACATCACAATATAATATAATAACAGAGAGTAACAAAAATAGATGGTGTAGCAAAAAGAGCAAGAAACACGTGTCAAATGAGACATAATTATAAAAATAAATATATATGTACAAGTCAAAATAAAATAGAAAAATATGTAATAAAATATAAAATAAACTATAAAATCACAGCTATAAACAAGAGACAAGAACGACATTGTAAATACTCTGCTGATTGACAGGGCATAAGGTTATCTGTTACTTAAGATTAAGTTGTTGTACAGTTGTAGGGAGTATTATAGTATGAATGTAGTCCTGTATCTTTCACTGTTTGAGCGGAGCTGTAGGAGCCTGTTGGAGAATGAGCTCCTCTGTCCCTCTATAGTATAGGGAGTATTATCTCCTCTGTCCCTCTATAGTCTGGTGCAGTGGGTGAGTTGTTGTACAGTTGTAGGGAGTATTATCTGTCCCTCTATAGTCTGGTGCAGTGGGTGAGTTGTTGTACAGTTGTAGGGAGTATTATCTCCTCTGTCCCTCTATAGTCTGGTGCAGTAGGTGAGTTGTTGTACAGTTGTAGGGAGTATTATCTGTCCCTCTATAGTCTGGTGCAGTGGGTGAGTTGTTGTACAGTTGTAGGGAGTATTATCTCCTCTGTCCCTCTATAGTCTGGTGCAGTGGGTGAGTTGTACAGTTGTAGGGAGTATTATCTCCTCTGTCCCTCTATAGTCTGGTGTTGTAGGGAGTATTATCTCCTCTGTCCCTCTATAGTCTGGTGCAGTGGGTGAGCAGGAGTGTCCATGATGCAGAGCAGTTTGTCCAGTGTCCTCGTGTCCCTCACTGTGACAAATGTCTCCAGCTCACAGTCGATCACGTGTCCAGTTTTACGGATCAGTTTGTCAATCCGCCCAATGTCCCTTTTCCTGTTCATTTACTACACATTTGAATTCAGCATCTATTAGTTTACTATTAAGGTCAGCGCACACCGTGTCACACCCGCGCACCGACACACACTGAACGCCGTGTGTCATGGCTCTTAAAAAAGGCTTTACCACGACTTTTGCGATGTTTTATCTGCAGATTACTGAGAGACACAGTGTGAGGCTGTGAGAGGAGAGGAAAGGCGCTGGTTTGAGGAGGTTATAGTGAATTCAGTGAGAGCTTCGTGTCGGAGAGAAGCAGAGCGGAGGAGGTGTTCTGCAGAGTTGAACACAGTTTTTACTCCTTTTGTTGGTCACAGAGCAGAGACATGTCTGTATTCACCGCACAAGAATGCCTCATGTGTTTTCAGACATGTCAAAACGTCTCTGTGTGTTGGTGTTTACTCTAAATATATATAAATAAAGTGTTGGTCGAGGTTTACATCATGAACATTTTAATGCTCTTTTCCCAGGTGGACTCCAAGGAGCTTTCTGGGAGGACTCTACTGCCTGTGCCTGGTTATGATCGACCGGTGGAGTTTGGGACGATGGTCACGTTTGCTTATCCCATAGAAGGCCACGGTGAGAGGAGTGCACCGTTTTGTTTGTTTTATAGATTAGTTTCACTGTTTTAATGTAATATTTCTGTTGTAGATGGAGAGGTGTCAGTGTCCACTACTCGTCCTGAGACCATGTTGGGAGACGTGGCTGTAGCGGTTCATCCTGATGATCCCAGATACCAGGTGAGTCACCGTGGCTTATGTTACGTAAAGAATGTTGAACTCTCATTTATGGCAGAAAAACTGAATTAAAAAGTCCCTTTGTTCCTCTCCCTTCAGGCTGTTCATGGGAAACAGTGCAGACACCCGTTCACAGGAGCGCTCCTGCCCATCATCACTGACTCCACCGTGGACATGCAGCTGGGGACAGGTGAAAGGAGGGACGGGGTCTGGAGCATAGAGAAGTGTTAGCCATTTCTGTCCATTTATATCCAGTCGATAGTCTTGAGTTATAAGGAACAGTTTGATTGGTCCAACAGGTTTCCACACTTCAAACTCCAGCCCTGCAGGCCAGTCCTGTGTGATGTCACATAGTACTTGAAATTGCAGTGGCCACGGGAGGCAGGGCATCTTTAGAAAATGACTAGGAACAGTAGAAAATGCTACTAAAAACACCATATACACAGCTGAGCATTTAGTGTCTTTTTAGTGCTATAAATAATCAGAGTAAACAGTGATTTTGTCATTTTGGTTTATGACAAATGGACACAATGACAGACGTAATTCACCTTTAACTCTGTCTTACACATTACTGCACGTGTAGTCAGAGGCCAGTGAATAATCTGTTCTATATCTTATAACTTACAGTTTTTGGCAGCCTTGGTGTTTGATCAGAAAACTAAATGACAGAATAAATTTCTAGAATAAATAATGATAATATTTGTGTTCCGTCTCCAGGTGCTGTGAAAGTGACTCCAGCTCATGATCACTCAGACTTTCTCCTCTCCCAGAGACACTCCCTGCCTCGCCTCACTGTGATCGGGGAGGACGGCACCATGACGCCCCCCTGTGGAGACTGGCTGCAGGTGCAAGGAATATTAAGTTAACAGGAAAAAAAAATAAAAAATAAAATAAAATAATAATAATAATAATAATAATAATAATACCGGCCTGGATTCAAGTTAACCATTTTTTTTTTTTCTGTTTTGATATTTTTTACTACTTTAGATGCACGTACTTGTGGATCCTCATCCCAAACAGACCTGGAGTTTTGTTTCATTCACATGTTTAACACACAAACCCTGTATTTTTACAAGTTCTTCTCTTAAACAGAAAACACTCAGTTCCACCTTGTGATGTCATGTGGTAATACAAGAACTGCTCTGCCGTTTTTCTAAACTCCACACACTTTCACTAGAATAATTTGGATGATTTCAGCCCTGGGGTTACCTATATCTATTGAATTAAAGGTAAAAAGGAGCTGTTCACTTGAAAACTACCACTTCATGACATCACAAAGTGGAGCAGAGCATTTTGAGCTTTGGAGATGTAGACAGACTGATAATAAAGAGTTACTCAAACATGTGAATGAAACAAAACACTCTCCAGGTATGTATTTGATGAGTTAACAGCATGATAACATGACTTAATGTCTCTAATCTGGTCAAATCATTTGTTACGACCCAGCTCTGCTAGGGAAAGGGAAGTAACAAAAACCAAGGTGGAAAAAAACTGTATATAAATAAGGTAATAGTTTAATTAACAGGATTGTAAAAAGGTAAATTAACAAAACATGCCAAAATATGTACGCAACGGGTTCAAATCAAAGCAAAGCAAACTAACTGTACAGAAACTAACCAAAAGGACTGTAACACAAGATGAACAAACACACAAAGGTCATGCATGACTCCGAGTGTCTCATGCAAAATCACATAAAATCAAAGTGACAACAAAACTAGAGACACATTAACAAAAGGGACGAGTGTCTCAAGAGTGACTGATGATAAGAGACACAGAACAAAGTGGCCTGCTGTTCACAGGCAGAACAGAAGAATCCCTGAACAGGTGTTGGGATCTTCTTAAGTCGGAGGAGGCGGCTACAGGTGAGGCAGGATTGGCTGTGTAGAAGCCCCACCAGTCAGGGACCAGGACTCTCACAGCAGGAAACCGGAGGGACGTCCAAAAGAAATTAAATGCACACAAAACAAGTGAGAGAACTGGAGGTCTGGGGCTGTAACAATTTATATGTACAAGTTTTAACAAATAGACAAGTAAATAATAATATTATGGTGCATGACTGAATAAACGTCCAATTATAATCTCTGTTTTCAGGGCGTGAAGAGGTTTGAGGCTCGGCTGCAGGTGGTGGACGCTCTGGTGGAGAAGAGACTGTTCAGGGGGAAACGGGAGCACAGCATGGCTCTGCCCATCTGCAGGTACTGGACCCGCACGGTCTCTATGGCTTTATATCACTGCTTTGTCCTTTTTAATGGTCTGTGTTTCTTGAATTACCTGCCAAATATTGCTACGCTTTTTGGAGAATATTTATGATATCGAAACGGACTAAATATGAGCAAGAAAGAAGGACAAAAAAAATTGCTTTAAAGAACACACATTACTCATTCTAATATAATTAAGATTTAAATGTGCTTTGGGTCTCCTTGGGATACATTTTTTCCACATTTATAAATTAAAATATAGTCTTTATAAACTTCACCTCCGTTTCCAATGAAGCATTTAGGTAAACACGATTTTACCACAAAACAAGTCCGGCGAGTGTTTATGGGCTCAAAAAACTGCATAGTAGTTTTATCTATGACACAACAAAACTGTGCATTTTTGAGTGCTCAGGGAATAACGGATTAATGAAATAAAATAAAACGAAATACAGGTATGTTTTTGATGAGGCATAAAAAAGTCAAATTTGCATAATAAGCTGGTCTGATATTGAAAATTTTGCCAATATTTGACACCATTTTCTTGTCTAAACCGGCCCAGTCTGTGTGGCTTTATAAACAGACTAGTAAAAATGGAAATAGAAGAATAATTAAATAAAATATATTGATTTTATACCTTTTGTTTTATTTTAGCAAAAATGAAACGTTACGATGTGGATTTTACTATAACATAAACATAACTAATAATACATGGATTGCTATTAGTTTCAAAATCTTAATGTCAACCATTGCCACAAATAAACAGAATTATTGGAGATTGGTATCAGTTCCAAAAATCTATATTGGACCACCCCCATTTGTAGCATTTAAAATTGTAAAAATACTAGAGATGGGGGAAGATCTCGCGAGACAAAAGATGGTGCCACGAGACGGTGCACGTATGAGGAAAATGATCCTGTGAGATTTTGTTCCCATGTTTTTGCGTTTGGATAACAAAATAAAGCGCTGGTGAGTTACATTTTTTGAGAAGCTGTAATCCCAAAAAGCGCTGCTACAATGACAGCAAAAATATGAAATAAAGTAAATTAAAACAAAATTGGGAACTGGATTACAATTTATTTATCATCAAGAATGTCAAAATCTCGTCTTGTCTCATTCTCGTAGATCCAATCTCGTGTCTCGTCTCGTTTTGTGGAAATTTTATCTTCTCCTGACCCTAAAAAATACCAAAACCGTTGATTTGCCTTTTGTTTTTTCTTCAGTCGATCGGGGGATGTGATTGAACCTCTCTTGAAGAAGCAGTGGTTTGTGCGATGTGAAGAGATGGCGGCTAAAGCAATTCAGGTAAAAAAATACTAATAATATTATGCAGAATTGAGTATAATCAGGTCTTTAAAACATAAAGACAAACTGACGTCAGGTTTATTGTATTTTTCTCAGGCTGTAGAAGACGGAGAACTGGAGATCATCCCTCACTTTTACACTAAAACATGGAAGAACTGGCTCTCCAACATCAGGTGAGCGGTTGTCTTAGTATTTAAAGGTGCATTGTACAATTAATGTAAAGTAGAGCTGTTTAATGTCATACTGTGGAACATTCCAGGCAAAGCAATGACATATCCATAGAAACAAGCAGGTGACGGACCCCTTAAAAAGTTACTCTCTGCATCTTTGAACAATTTGAGCTTGTGCTATGAGCAATGCTTCTGTTTTCTCAAATGTTCACGTCTCAAATCCAACTTTTCGATACAAACAGGACAGCCCCTTTGCTAAATAGAAATGCAATATTCTCTAGTCACAATTTGATACGTATATATTGTTACACGGGACACTACGGCCGTGTCTCATTTCTCTTTCCTCGCTTCCTTCTCCTTGATTCCTCGATTCTGCAGGAAATGGGTGAGGAAGTCCCGCCCACAGAGGAGACGAAGCGAGGAGAGAGGATCTAAACTCCTCACTGAGACCAATAAAGTTTGATTCTTTTCTCTTTGTCTGCGTCCTAAAGCCTCCCTCAGGTTTACTCCTTCATTCCGTGGTTTTCTTTGGGATTCCACTTAATACGACACATTTGATTGACAGATGAAAAATGGAGGATCGAGGAGAGGAATCAAGGAGAAGGAAGCGAGGAAAGAGAAATGAGACGCGGCCAATATCAATCTGATTTGTTTGGGAGGTCTCAGAAAAGAAAAACGTTTTGTGTGGGGGGTTTTTGTATTTTCATGTTAATTAACAAAATATAAACACAAAACATAACATTTAAATAAATTACTGAATAGTGAATAGGTCAAAAGTATAAAAAATCAGATACTAATGGATACTAACACTGGTATTGAACCTAGATACTTTTTTACATTGTACTTTTAATATGGGCTGTTATGGGAAATCCACTATTAGTCCTTTCCATTGTATGATTTATTCAGATTGTTCCAAATATTGTTGAATCTCCATTAAATAACAACTTTGATTTACTTTGTGTACGAATCGAGCTACAAATACTGTAAACTTGCCTTGCCTTATTGTTTATACCTCTCGCCGTCAGTAGAGGGAGCTTTAACACTAATCCTCAGTTTCTAAACGTTTAGGAGCTGAAATGATCCACATGGCTCTATGAAGGTGTATGGAGTTTAAAAACACAGTGGAGCACTTCCTGTGTTACGACATGACATCACGAGTGTTTTACGTTTTTTTGAGAGAACTCAGCCTCAAACATGCAGGGTTTGTGTGTTAAACATGTGCGAATGAAACAAAACACAACTCCAGATGCGTTTATGAGATAGAAATAACATTAATAACAAACTGAAAAATAATATGGGCCCTAAACTAATGCATAATACTGTACGTCCCCTTTAAAAACGCAAAAACCAGCCTCTCTTTTGTGAGTGGTGACAGGACAATCGTGACGGGTCCCTTCAGTGTCAGATGATGGATGAATGAAGCCTTGTATGAAATGTACAGCTCTAACAGTGCGTCTCTGTGCTCCTCAGCGATTGGTGCATCTCCAGACAGCTGTGGTGGGGACATCAGATCCCAGCCTACAGAGTGGAGCTGCCCAACGCCTCCGACACGCACGAGGTCTGTGGACGGGTCTGTTAAAGTTTTGTAACGAGTCAGAAAAGTGAAATAAATAGGAAAACTGAGTAGCCCACTAAAACTCTTCAGTAGACATGGCTCATCTGCTAGCCACCACGTTCTAAATACAGTATGTTCATTCAGATTATATAATAGTTTAACCATTTCTTATTCTAGTGTTTGATCAGCTTTATAATTATTTAAGTAAACCTAGGGTGTAACTTTTCGGTAGGGGGTCCGTCACCTGCTTAAACAGCTCTAACTATTTATTTATTCATTTACAGGTGGTTTTATAGCTCAAAAAGACCTAGAAAAACAAACATTCTGACAGTGAGCGGGGTCGCCTCTCCACAGATCTGACCTGTAACTTGGTCTGGTTTGGTCTCCATGAAGATAGAAAGGTTTAATAAACATTCCAGATAAAGCGATAACATCTTCATGGAGAAAAGCTTTTGACGGACCCTTATTGTGGCTGAGTTTTTCTGAAATTGTCATTATTTTTTTAGTTCTTACTTTTATGTTGTGTCCATAGACTGTTTATATAAATGGACATAGCTAACCCGCTAGCCGTCGCATTCCCGATAAGTGAACATGGGGGCGCTTCCGGCTCCATTGACTCTGGCTCCAAATTACTTCATATTGAAAAAACATCACCCCTCTCTCTGTAACTGCTGCAGTGAGCCTCGTCTTTTTTTTTTCCTTAAAGTGTTCGTATTAACCCGCTCTACATGATCCTGTTGTTTTTATTTCGCTGTTTTGTCTATAAATAAACTCCGAATATAGAACTCTGCTCCAAATTCGCTCCTGTAACTGCTAGCCTCTGTGAGCTTCATCTGACTGGAGAGGAACGCTGTGGGTGACGTCACACTCCCTTAGTCTTTGCTTGTTTTAATTCGAGCATATGCAAAACACACAGAAATGTCGACATTTTTCAATTTACACATCTGTATTATAACAAATATTACTTAGAAAAGAAAAGAAAATACACTGCTTGCTCGAAAGGGAGTGAGAAGAAGTAAAAATACCCCCTCCGGTTCAATATTTACAACGAAATGTGGTATGCCATCCTACCATTCCGACATATATACTTTGTTTTTTTACTTTATGCTTAATTGCTGTTACGTACACATATACTACAGATACACAACAACATTTCTCATCTCTCAACGATAATTCTTTATATTCTGCTTGTTTTGTGTCCACTTCTTTGTACAGTCTGTGCGTTGAACCTTTTCTCCCATTATTGTGTTGTGTTTTCCAGCTGTGGGTTTGGGGTCGGAGTGAAGACGAGGCCCGTCACAGAGCTTCAGTCCAGTACGGAGTCGGACCTGAGAGTATCGCACTAACACAAGGTGAGAGCTAAGGGCCTGTGTCTGTGTGTCGGAGTTTGAATTATGAGTTTTTTAGTTGAAACTGTGAACCCTGCCGTCCGTCCTTTTTTCTGTCGCTCTCACATTGCACCACTACAGGGAATAAACTGTCAGGTCTTTGCTGAAAGTGCCTGTGTCAGGTTAAACTACTAATTTTACTAAAACACACTTGAGATCGTTATACATTTTTGTGATTCACGCTCATTTTCCCAATTTTGACATTTTTTAGGTTTCAAATTTTACTTCCTGTTTGGAAATCATGACATCACACTAGGGAATTCCATAACTGTTACCAAAAAATACTCCTCCAACGCACCCAGAAATGATTATTTACCAATTACAAATATAAGAAAACATCTTTAGTTTGATGAAATCGTGTTTAAAGTATCAGAAAAAATGGTTCTTGCGTGTGAATTGCGCTGAACTTTTGAATAGTGTGTGATGTGTTTTACTCTCTTAACTCCTGTCATTTTTTTTTTTTAATAATTCATATTTACAATAGTTGTAATCTCACCAAATTAAATCAAAATTATTATTATTATTATTATTATTATTATTATTATTATTATTATTATTATTATTACTATTATTATTATTATTATTATTATTATTTATGATCTCCTCTGTCCCTCTATAGTCTGGTGCAGTGGGTGAGTTGTTGTACAGTTGTAGGGAGTATTATCTCCTCTGTCCCTCTATAGTCTGGTGCAGTGGGTGAGTTGTTGTACAGTTGTAGGGAGTATTATCTCCTCTGTCCCTCTATAGTCTGGTGCAGTGGGTGAGTTGTTGTACAGTTGTAGGGAGTATTATCTCCTCTGTCCCTCTATAGTCTGGTGCAGTGGGTGAGCAGGAGTGTCCATGATGGAGAGCAGTTTGTCCAGTTGACTTGATTTCTTGTTTTGTGTTTAGATCCTGATGTTCTGGACACTTGGTTTTCCTCTGGGCTCTTCCCCTTCGCGATGCTGGGCTGGCCTCGGCAGGTACGGTCCTGCCCACTCACATGTGATGAAGTAAAATCATAAAGATCAGGTATAATCCAAAATCAAAATCGACTTTTTGGAGCTTTCCCCCATGTTATAAATGCGTTTCGTCATCTCAAAAACATGCCTGAAGAGGTTTTATATTTCATCCATGCATGTTTGAGTAATGTAGCGATCTCTCCTTGGCCCTGTTCAAACCCTTCTGCCTCTTTACGGTTCGCTGTTAGTTCTGTCAAAACAAAACATCACGTCACCCACGATCCCACACGGCAATTCTCCATAAATATACAAAAGCGCAACACAAAACAGTTCACTACAACTTTACAAACCTGTGCAGTAACATAATAGTGAAAACAAAGAGTCAGTTTTGCAAAATACCTCCTCTTTAATGATTTATTTATTTTTCTAATTCTGTTTAAGTCTATGGCCGGGCTGACATTCTTAAATATTTGCTATGATGGTTTAACGTTTAAAGAGCTTAATTATGCTCATTTTCCACTGCAGATTGACGTAAGATCTTTGTTTAACACGTTCTTCTTTTTTATAATTAAGTTGTTTTAGTAATTAGAGATGACTCATGACAAAATTACCACAAGACCGTGCACACAAGAGGAAAATTATCTTGTTTTTTACATTTGCGTTGGATTAAAAAGGTTAACTTTGCAGAGAAACTCCTATTGAGAAGCTTTAATAACAAAAAGCAGTGCTACAATGGCTCCAAAACTGTCAAATTAAACACACAAAAACATTTTGAAGCCAGAATTGTGAACTGAACGGCACAATTTACGTATTAAAAATTGGAAAATCTCGTCTTGTCTTGTTTATGTTTTCGTTATCAGAATCTCGTGACATGTCTCGTAGAAATTGTCTCGTCCCGTCACTGTTAGTAATTCGTATTATTATAAAAAGTTGTAAGTTTCTCTCCGTTCTCTGTGACGACGCAGACTAAAGACCTGGAGCAGTTCTACCCAAACTCGCTGCTGGAGACGGGCAGTGATCTGATCTTCTTCTGGGTGGCGCGCATGGTGATGTTGGGCACTGAGCTCACCGGACAGCTGCCGTTCAAACAGGTAAAATACAACGCACAACAATACAGTGCACACCATGCTGAGGATGAGCTGCTGGTTGTACATAGTTATTTAAAGGTCATTTATTACGCGAAATTGACTCTTGAAAGCTTTAAGTCATGTTCTAATGCGGTTACTTTATCAAAAACACACCTGGAGTTGTGTTTTGTTTCATTCACATTCACGTGAGTAAAACTTTATTAGTCTGTCAACATCTCCAAAGCCCAAAATGCTCCATTCCATCTTGTGATGTCATGAAGTGGTAGTTTTCAAGTTGACAGCTACAGTATATTTTATCTTTTGTTCAGTAAAGATCAGCAATTTCAGGGCGGAAATGATCCAAATGATTCTAGTGAAGGTGTGTGGAGTTTAAAAACACAGTGGAGCACTTCCTGTATCACCGCATGACATCACAAAGTGGAACAGAGTGTTTTCTGTTTGAGAGAAGAACTCAAGAAGAACTAAATATCCAGGGGTTTGTGAGTTAAACGTTAAACTGCGAGTATGTTTTTGATGACTAAACAACATGGTAACAATAGATCAGCAAATTGATCAATATATATAATTAGTATTTTTTGTTTATTTTAATTTCCTTAACATCTTTGCTAAAACATGTCTTTTGTGTCTTTGTATGTGTGTATGAGTGTCTTTTGTGTATGTGTGTATTTGTATATGTGTATGTGTGTCTTTTGTGTATGTGTGTATTTGTATGTGTGTATACTTGTCTGGTCCCAGGTCCTGCTCCACTCTCTGGTCCGGGACAAACACGGGCGGAAAATGAGTAAATCTCTGGGAAACGTTATTGACCCGCTGGACGTCATCCACGGAGCGACTCTGGAGGTGAGGAAAACAAACACACCCCAGCTGAAACAACACGGCCCGAGCACCGCAACACGCACAACCATCACAACCATCACAACCAGGAAACACACAGAGGTTTTAGTGAGAAGAAACATCACAATTTAACAATTTTCCACCATTTAGGACAATAAAAAACAATAAAATCCAATAAAATAATTTCCACAGTAGGGCATTAAACATATCTCCCTTGCATTTATTCAATTACAGGTGTTTTATAGCCCCAAAAATACCTTAAAAACATGAATTCTTACCATATGCAGGCTCGCTTCTCCGCAGATCTGACAGCTAACCTGTCTCCATTGTGATTACCAAGTTTATTTCTATATTGTGGGATAATCAAGGCAAAATGGTAATATCTCCATGGAGACAAGCAGGTTTTTAAGTTTTGTTTTTGATGCTCTGACTCCCCCCTCGCTTTGCTCTCCGTGCTAAGTCACTCCCCCTTCAGAGCACCATGACATTAAATCCAGTACCGCACATCGCATCAGGTTTGTGAAGTTGTAGTGCACAGTTTCGCATCATGTTTTTGTATATTTATGGAGAATTCGTCGTGTGGGAGCGTGAGTAATGTAGGCTTGTGGGCGGGGCCTCGTACAGAATCTTACTGCTGACCTAAGGAGGGTTCGAATAGGACCCAGGAGAGATCTCTAGATTACTCAAACATGCATGGATGACTCTAAAACCTCTTCAGGCAGGTTTTTGATGAGCGAACAACGTTATAACATGATTGAAAGCTCCAAAAAGTGAATTCATTTTAACACATTTTCTTTCATACACATTTCTAATAGATGATTTTTAAGTATGAAACCAGCTCAAAATGCTCTGTTCCAACTTGTGATGTCATGTAGTGGTAGTTTTCAAATGAATCATTACCTTTTACCTCTGTGGAGATCGGCAATTCCAGGGCGGAAATAATCCAAAATGATTCTAGTGAAGGTGTGTGGAGTTTAAAAGCACAGTGGAGCACTTCCTGTAGTACCACGTGACATCACAAGGTGGAACAGAGAGTTTTCAGTTCAAGAACTCAGCCTAAATCTGCAGGTTTTGTGCGTTAAATGTGCGAATGAAACAAAACGCAACTCCGGCAATGTTTGTGACGAGAAAACAACTTTATAACATAGAATATAGAGTAACATGTTTGCGCACTTACTCAAAGCTGGGTGGTTTATTTTCTTTGTGTCCTTGGGCAAGACATTTTACCACTTAGACTGGTACTGACTGGCAGAATTATGGCACCAGTGTTTGTGCCAAGCTGTGGGGGCAGAGGCAGCTTTTACCACAGAGTTTAGGGTGTGATTTGTGAAGTAAAATGTCTTTAAGTGTCCAGTAAGCACTACAGTGGACCCATGATTTAATGTAATGAGGTTATAGAGGGAGTACTCATAAAAGTACTTGTACTAACAGTGAAGGCTGAGGTGGAAGGATGCAGACTACAAAGTACACATGTCAACAATTTGTATAAAACTACTGAAATTAAAGTGCCCGTGTTACGCTATTTTCTGATGTGTTCTAATGTTGTTTCCTCATCACAAACATAACCGGAGTTGTGTTTTTGTTTCATTCACACATGTTTAACACACAAACCCTGCAGATTTAGGCTGAGTTTTTCTTCTCTCAAACTGAAAACACGCCGTTCCGCCTTGTTATGTCATCGTGTGGTGATCCAGGAAGTGCTCCACTGTGTTTTTAAACTCCACACACCTTCACTAGAATCATTTGGATCATTTCAGTCCTGGAATTGCCGATTTCTAATGAGCAAAAGGTAAAAGGAGCTGTTCACTTGAAAACTACACTACAGCTACAACTACAGCTACAGCTTGATGACATCACAAGGTGGAACAGAGCGTTTTGAGCTTTGCAGATGTAAACAGACTGATAATAAAGTGTGTGAGTGAAACAAAACACAACGCCAGGTCTGTTTTTAAGGAGGAAACAACATACAGTATGTAAGATTTTGATTTTAAGTTCCATAAACGTGACTTAACTGTGTCCCCAAATGTGATTTAGACATGATCTGAACAGTCTCTATCTAAACCCCAGCACCTGCACCAATCCTGAGTCAGTGCTAGTGCAGCCTCTGCAGCTCAGGGAGGGAATTCTGGAGGTTCTGAGCTTCACATGAGCCTGTCCAGAAACTGAGACTGAGACAAATTGTGTCTCTCTGTGAGCAGGTTGAGGCTCTGGTGACACAGGTTCAGTTCTGATTGTGGAACCTTTTTAAAAGTGTAAGAGCTCTGGTTACAGTTCATTTAAAATAAAATACAAATTAAAATACATCAGTGAACCATTGAATACATGACACAAATTTAAGTCCAAGAAGTGACTCTGCGTGTTTACATTAAAATTAATCAGAGGTATAGTGTATTTATGCATTATTTAAAAACACTAGAATATGTAGTTACAGTGGAAGTTGGAAAAGAGATTTGTGCATCTGTTTGTAATCTTGGACTGAACATATCCAAACATGAATATTCCATTATTCCTCACCCTGTTCCCAGTGAATCCTCAGGGCCTGTGTTCTCTCTGTGTAACTGTACAAGTGTCTCTGTCTCAGAGCCTCCAGCAGAAGGTCAGGGCCGGAAACATGGATCCCCGGGAGCAGCTGGTTGCCATGGAAGCACAGGTAAGACCCCCCCCCCCCCCCCCCCCACACACACACACACACACACACAAGCACGGACACACATACACGAACACACACACACACAAGCACGGACACACATACACGAACACACACACACACAAGCACACACACAAGTACACACAAAAGCACAGACACACACACACAGCTCAGTGCTCTCCATCCGTCTAAACCTCTGCCTGTGTTGTGCTCCTCTTCTCCTCTACTCCTCTGCTCCTCTACTCCTCTACTCCTCCTCTTCTCCTCTTCTCCTCTACTCCTCTTCTCCTCTTCTCCTTTGCTCCTCTACTCCTCCTCTGCTCCTCTTCTCCTCTTCTCCTCTTCTCCTCTGCTCCTCTTCTCCTCTGCTCCTCTTCTCCTCTTCTCCTCTTCTCCTCTACTCCTCCTCTGCTCCTCTTCTCCTCTTCTCCTCTTCTCCTCTGCTCCTCTTCTCCTCTGCTCCTCTTCTCCTCTGCTCCTCTTCTCCTCTACTCCTCTACTCCTCTTCTCCTCTACTCCTCTTCTCCTCTTCTCCTTTGCTCCTCTACTCCTCCTCTTCTCCTCTTCTCCTCTACTCCTCTACTCCTCTTCTCCTTTGCTCCTCTACTCCTCCTCTGCTCCTCTTCTCCTCTTCTCCTCTTCTCCTCTACTCCTCTTCTCCTCTACTCCTCTACTCCTCCTCTTCTCCTCTTCTCCTCTACTCCTCTTCTCCTCTTCTCCTTTGCTCCTCTACTCCTCCTCTTCTCCTCTTCTCCTCTACTCCTCTACTCCTCTTCTCCTTTGCTCCTCTACTCCTCCTCTGCTCCTCTTCTCCTCTTCTCCTCTTCTCCTCTGCTCCTCTTCTCCTCTGCTCCTCTTCTCCTCTACTCCTCTACTCCTCTACTCCTCTTCTCCTCTGCTCCTCTTCTCCTCTGCTCCTCTTCTCCTCTGCTCCTCTTCTCCTCTGCTCCTCTTCTCCTCTGCTCCTCTGCTCCTCAGACCAAAGACTTCCCAAAGGGGATTCCTCGGTGTGGGACGGACGCTCTGCGCTGGGCCCTCTGCTCCCACAGGACCCAGGGTGAGGCTCGTGCCACTGCACACACGATCTGGAGCAGAATACACTTTTACGAGTTCAGATTTCTGCTTTTTACAGCAGTTCACCTGTTTTCACCTGTCACATAATGCACAAAGGCTGATATTGACAAAAATGTGTGTCTACATATTTTGTGTGTATTACAATAACACAACAATGGTCCAACAGAAATGCGCTTAAACCATAAATACAGCTTTTACAGATAACAACTGTAATGCAGATTTATTTTTAGTTACAAAAGACAATTATCCAATCCAACAGAATGAGCCTCACATGAGTTGGTTTAAACCTAAAATGCCTCTCTGATCTGAACAGTCACTACCTAAACCCCAGCACCTGCAGCCAATCATGAATCAGTGCTAGTGCGGCCTCTGCAGCTCTGAGCTTTCACATACCTGTTCATATACTAAGGCACTGGCAACTCAGGTTCAGTGGTGATTTTTGGACTTTTATTTAAACCTTAAGAGCTCAGGTTACACACAGTTCTTTTAAGTATCACACAAATGTGAAATGACTGTAAAACGACCCTTAGTGCAGTGATACGACTTTATGCACGTATGTTTGTCGTCGTTTGCTTTTTGTAGCCCTTTAATCTTTGTATCTTCAAAACTACATCCGACCTATCACTGATATTTCGATATATTGATGTGAACCTTCCTGGACTTGAATTTACTGCAGTTTTGCTCTTCGCTGCAGCTCTGTGACACTGACAGTCGTCTTTTGTGTGCGCTCTAATCTATGGACACCTGTGTACATTTGAATTCTCCAGGCACAGACACAGCAGCGTTCTTTCTTTACGCCTCTTTAAGTGGAAGTGCCCGGCCGTATCACGTTTCCCTGGGAACAAATGCTAACGCTCCGATAGCAACGCCCAATGCCCAACTTGTTCCTAAAGTTCAGTGAATACAGAACGTTCCTGCTATGGAAAAACACCAACTAGGAATGTCACAATAAAGATTTGAGCTTTAGATGGTTGAATAAATAACTTTTACGATTTATTATGTAAACAAAATGACTACTTAAAGATGCTGTACCTGAAAAACAGAACTAGTTCATTTTAAACATCGTTCAGTGGTCCAAAGTTAGTTAGTTTCCAAGTTTATAAGCGGTTTTCCCAACTTTCAGAGACCAGAACAGAGATTCCATCATGGTAATCCTAAAAACCACTAGCATCCTAACTGTGCATTTACTATAGCTTAGAAAATAAATTATAATTAAATGCAGACAGTACACAGTCAGAAGTTTGGACACTTTTTCATTTATTTCTGTTTCTTCTTTATTTCCATGATTATTCAGACTGTAGAATCTCACTGAAGCATCAAAACTATGACTGACACGTATGGAATGAAGTCAACAAAAGTCAAAATAACTCAAAACTTGTGTTAGATTTTATATTTTTTAAACTAGCCACCCTTTGCTTTGAATCCTGCTTTGCACTTTTGGCATTTCTTGACCCTGACAAGGCCCAGCTGTGAAGTGAAAACCATTTCATGTACAGTATATTCACCATGAAGTTTACTGAAAAAAAGCCAAGGGTTTGCAGCGCTGTCGGCAAAGCTAAGGGTGGCTATTTTGAGCATTTGAATTAAAAATATAAAACATATTTAGTTGAGTTTAAATGATATATATTCTGCATCATATAGATCAAACCAGACCAAGTTATAGGTCAGATCTGTGGAGAGGCGACCCCACTCACAGTCAAAATCCCTGTTTTTTTGAGCTATAAAACCACCTGTAATTGAATAAATGTAAAGTAGAGCTGTTTAATGTCACACTGTGGAACATTCCAGGCAGAGAAATGACGTATCCATAGCAACAAGAAGGTGACGGACCCCCAATCAAAAAGTTACATAGTGCACATTTAAAGAAAAAACACATGAAAAAGGTGTGTCCAAACTTTTGACTGGAGCATGTCTGTACTGGGGCAAGATTTTATTGAAATAAATGAGAAACCGTGTTCAGAGTCCAGTTGTTCATTTAAAAACACAGTTGTGCATCACAGTAAGTCCCTCTTCCTCCTTCTCCTTTTGTCCTTTGTGCTGTTGTGTTTTTCCAGGAGAGGACATAAACCTGTCCATGGCCCAGGTCTTGAGCTCCAGACACTTCTGTAATAAAATGTGGCAGACGGTGAGGTTCACTCTAGGGGTTCTGGCCAACGGCACCACAGTGGAAACTCTGGAAAAGGTAAAGCAAATAAAACAAAGTCTGTTCTCTTCGTGTACGGCGGATTTAACTGCCAAATGGAGTGAAAATTAGTTTTTTTTTATAAATACATATTAGGACCATTTAGGGAACTGTAATAATGAATAATAATGGATTAGTTTTATGTAGCACGTTTCCAGACAACTTTCCAACAACTTTGTGCCTTGTGCGTTCACTTATTCACCAGTGGTAAGTCTGCCAATCCGCCAGTTTAAGCTTTTTGGGAGTCTTGAAAGGCGCTATATAAATGATTCATTAACAAATTAGTCACACCACAGTCATCAACACTTTTTGCCATTGTTGAAGTACAGTTAGTCCTGTAAGTGATTCTTGTATACAGCACAAATAAATAAAAATTATAAAAATTCTACTGCTCGCTAGAGGGGCCGACTGTGGCAGAGCAACAGCCAGATTTCACTTTTTACTACATTATACTTTGCAAAAAAATATCCAAATAGTAAATCCACAATGCCGAATCCATAGACTGTTTATATAAATGGACATAACACAGGAAGTGAGCGTGGGTGTGCTTCCGGTTCCATCGACTCTGCCTCCATTTCACTTTGTATTGAAAAACTGTCTGCTCTCTCTGTAACCGCTGCTGTCAGACTCCTCATTTTGGTCTTAAAATGTTCGTATTAACCCGCTCTGCGTGATCCTGGGTTTTTTATTGCACTATTTTGTCCGTAAATCAAGCAATTTACAATATTAATTTCAACTGCCCCTCATTTGGCCAATAGAATGTGGTGTGACATCTGAAATCCAGCATTTTTGGATTTAAAATGTCCCAAATGCAATGTAGTTATCCACAGATGTCATAGATTAGAAGGATATAGCAGACAAAATCACAATATATCTACTTTAGGCTCATATTACAGTATTTTCTGATCTGTTCTAATGTCGTGAGACAGGTTAGTTTTACCCTACTGATGTTGTGTTGTTGCAATAGTAATTCTGCAGGATTACTATTGCAACAACACAACATCAGTAGGGTAAAACTAACCTGTCTCACGACGGTCTAATCCCAGCTCACGTTCCCTATTAGTGGGTGAACACTCGTTTCCTCGTCACAAACAGACCTGGAGTTGTGTTTTGTTTCATTCACACATTTTTTAACACCCAAACCCTGCAGATTTAGCATGAGTTATTCTCTCAAACAGTAAAGTATTAACTTAAAAATTACCTCTTCATGACGTCACAATGTGGAACTGAGCATTTTGAGCTTTGAAGATGTACAAACTAATAATAAAGAGTTACTCAAACATGTGTAAATGAAACAAAACACAACTCCAGGTCTGTTTTTGATGGGAAAACAACCTTATAACATGACTTAAAGCTCACTGGAGTCCATTTTAAGCACAAAATCACATCTACATGGACTCAAGCAGGTTTTGGACCCTCTACCAGAAAAGTTACACAGTGTCCCTTTAACATACAGTTATGCAGTGTCTACAAATTCACCCAAAAATTGAATTCTACTTTGAATAGTTTTTAAAGAATGTAGTAAAAATGATAAAAATACACATTGTTTGTTCTAGTTTAAGTCTTGAGGTTTAAGTTAGCTTCCTTTTTAGCCTTTTAAAGCAGAACTAATGAACATTTTACCTCATTAAAGTCTTTGTAAGTCAGTTTTAACCTTATATAAAACCACTGTTGTGTGTATAATGTGCTGTTTCTTCTCCCTGTGGGTTTGTAGCTGGCTCCTCTGGGCCGGATGGAGCGCTGGGTCCTGTCCAGGCTCTACTCCACGGTGCTGCAGTGTGAACAGAGCTTTGAGTCGTACGAGCTCCACACTGTGACCTCAGCCCTGCACGCCTTCTGGGTCAACAGCCTGTGTGACGTCTATATGGTGAGTGGTGCGGTCACGGTGCTAACATTTCAAACTCGATTTCAATATTAAGGAATACGCTCGATACTCAAAACTGATTCTGATACCACAGTGATAATAAAAAACACTCTTTCTTTAGACAATAGAATGTTATTTTCAACATTAAATTAAAGTACTTTCTTTTCTATTCCCATGTGGTCTTATATCTGTGTAATCCCTCAGTGGTCCAGGTCTAAACCAGGTCTAAACCAGGTCTAAACCAGGTCTAAACCAGGTCTAAACCAGGTTCATGGGCGTATACTAGTCCGTGTGCTCTTACACTTGTTCTGATGCAGCTCAAGATCATTTTAAAGGCAAGACAAGTTTATTTCTATAGCACATTTTGTACACAAAGTAATTCAAAGTGCTTTGCAGAATTAAAACAACATTAGAAACATTAAAATCACAATACAAACAAACCAAAACATAAATAATCATCATAAAATTAAAAAAGAGAGAGACATTAAATGAGAGAGAATGGAGAGACTTGTACATAACAGAGCCTCTTTAAAGTTTATCTAAGTCTGTAAAACTATTCAGGAAAGGCTCATTTCTGTCCTGTTAGTGGGACTTTTTAGTATCGATACCTGCGAAAAATGAGTATTTAGTTTTGATACTAGTCGTATTTTGTTTTGATTAGTATCAGGTTTTTTCTACTTTGGACCGCTCCAGTCAAAAGTTTGGACAAACTTTTTCATTTAAAGGCCCATATTACACTGTTTTCTGATCTACACCATGTTATAATGTTGTTTCCTCATGAAAAACATAACTGGAGTTGTGATTTGTTTCATTCACACGTCTTTTTTTTTTTTTTTTTTTGATTATTTGTCTCTCTGTATCTCCAAAGCTCAAAACACTCTGTTCCACCTTGTGATGTCATACAGTGGTAGTTTTCAAGTTAACAGCTCCTTTTACCTTTTGTTCACTAGAGATTTCCAATTCCAGGGCTGAAATGATCCAAATGATTCTAGTGAAGGTGTGTGGAGCTTAAAAACACATTGGAGCACTTCCTGTATTACCACATGACATCACAAGGTGGAACAGAGTGTTTTCAGTTTGAGAGAAGAACTCAGCCTAAATCTGCAGAGTTTGTGTGTTAAACATGTGTGAATGAAACAAAACACAACTCCAGCAATGTTTGTGATGAGAAAACATAACATACATCAGAAAATATCGTAGTATGGGCCTTTTTTAAACTGTAAACTCCATGTTTTGAACAAAAGGACTTTGTTGCCATATTTTACCAGCTCAGTCCTTGTTTGCCTGAGCTGTAAGAACACAATGTCCTCTGTTTTGTGGATAACGTGGGCCAGATGTTGTCTATTAAACTGTTCCAGGGAGGATAAGTTCTTCTTTATTGAGTCATGGTATCAAGGTGGAAGTTGACTTAGAAGTGAATATTTGTGTTATCAGCAGTTTGTGACCTCTGTGCATGTAACTTTTCTGGTGGAAGGTTCGTCAAATACTTTTCTCCATGGAGGTGTTATTGCTTTGTCTGGAATGTTCCGCAGTGTGGCATTAAACCTTTCTATCTTCATGGAGACCAAACCAGACCAAGTTCCAGGTCAGATCTGTGGAGAGGCGACCCCGCTCACAGTCAGAATGTCTGTTTTTCTAGGTATTTTTGAGCTCTAAAACCACCTGTAATTGACTAAATGTAAAGTAGAGCTGTTTAATGTCACACTGTGGAACATTCCAGGTGAAGCAATGACATATCCATAAAAACAAGCAGGTGACAGACCCCCGACAGAAAAGTTCCATAGTGTATCTTTAATTTTAAAAGGATGCATCTCAGTATATTTCAAATTGTTGTCAGGAAGTTTATTTACAAAACAGAGCTCTGTACCGTGTGTTTGAGCAGAATGTGTCCTGCCCCAGTACAGATGTGTTGACGGCACATTTTTTCTCATTTATTTATTTATTTATTTTTTTCCTTTGGCATTTAATAATAATCATAATAATAATAACAACAACTACTACTACTACTATTACTACTACTATTGCTATTACTGCTATTACTACTATTACTGTTACTACTACTACTACTATATTCTTTCCTAATCTTGAGGTTTAAATTCTTTTCAGTGTTCTATTTTCCGTGTTTCATATCAAACCAAGTATTCATAATGAATTTGGTATTCCTAATGAATCCATCCATTTGAATTTCCTTTACTTTGTTCTGCTCTTGTGTTTCAGGAGTACATGAAGCCCCTGTTGTCCCCACACACACAGGGGACAGAGGGGACAGAGGGGGGCATGGCCTGTAGCGTCCTGTTCCACTGTGTGTCCACGTCTCTGGCCCTGATCAGTCCCTTTATGCCCTTCATCACAGAGGAGCTATGGCAGCGTCTCCAGCCTCACCATCCTCCTCTTCCTCCGTCCTCCAGAGCGGCTCAGCCCAGCCTCTGCCTGCAGCCGTACCCCTCCTCACCACAGCTGGTACCACACAAGCAGCACAACACATGACCTGACTACGGCCGCGTCTCATTTCTCTGTCCTCGCCTCCTTTTCCTTGATTCCTCGATTCTGCAGGAAATGGGTGAGGAAGTCCCGCCCACAGAGGAGACACAGCGAGGAGAGAGGATCTAAACTCCTCACTGAGACCAATAAAGTTTGATTCTTTTCTCTGACGTCTGCTCCTGAAGCCTCCCTCAGGTTTACTCCTTCATTCTGTGGTTTTCTTTGGGATTCCACTTAATACGACACATTTGATTGACAGATGAAAAATGGAGGATCGAGGAGAGGAAACAAGGAGAAGGAAGCGAGGAAAGAGAAATGAGACGCGGCCTTTGACAATACTGTTTAGTCTTACATGATCTGACTGTGACATCACTAAATCTGCACTACCAGTCAAAAGTTTGGACACACCATCTCATTCAGTGATTTTTTTTCTTTTTCTTACACTTTCTACATTTTAGATAAACACAGAAGACGTGAAATATATGAAGCAAGATATATGTAAATATTTAGTGAAGGAAAAAAGTTAAATAACCTTTTTGACAAAGCAAAGGGTGGCAGCTTTGAGGATTTGGTTATAAAATATATACAAAGAATACTTTGTAGACTTATTTCACTTTTTTTTTCTTTGCTACATAATCCCATGTATCTACTTCATATATTTGATGTTTTCTGTGAGTATATCAAATGCATTATTAAAGGTCCTATATTCCTCCTGTGAGCTTTGAACTGTGCTTAGAATGTTTTTATGTCGTCAAAAAGTTTTAAAGTTATTTAAAACTACCATCAGCATTTTGAGCTGCTTTAGGCTGCGTCCCATTCCTCTGTCTTACCCCTTCCCCTTTATCTACGTCTTTGTCTTGCCCCTCGATACCGAGCTGTGAGGCTCGGGGTACGAATGTTCCCCTAAGAAATGGGACACCACTCGATTACCGTTTGCTTCTGTTAAGCAAATTGACTTCACACTGATTTCACCTAAAAAGTGCCACGTCAAGGATTATGGGGTACCTCAGCTCGACAAAAAACGAGCTTGTTTATACGTGAAAGTTCGATAAAAACGATAACGTCGGCTAAACAGACATTACTACAATTAAAACCGCAACAACAGTTCACTAAAAGTAACGTAGAACATAAGCGTCATAATTGTAAACCTGCTAAACTGTTAATTGATATTTACAACTGCTGAAAATACTCACATTTATGAGACTTCCCAAAACCTGCCTGAGCTTGTAGGCCGACCCCTTCGTTTCAAGTCTGGTCCAGAGTTTACTTCGTTTCCAGGGGTATGTAGCCCAAGGTCGTGGCCCTAGCCCGTGATCAAAATTAGAATCGAGACGCCCCTTGCCCTCACATGAACGCACAAAACCAAGGGGTAGGGGTAACATGAAGGGGTAAGACAGAGGAATGGGACACAGCCTTTGTCTGCAACACACCGCATTAACCTTAAGTTGTTGCACTTTAAATACGTGTTTTTGTTTTATTATTTGCTCTGTTGAGAAGTCTGCAGTATCTTCTAGTTCGCCAATAAGCAAAGAAGTTTGAAAAAGGTTAAAACAATAACTGTAGCTTCAGAGTTTGGCAATTCCAGGGCTGCAAATTATTCAAGTGATTCTAATGAAGGTGTATGGAGTTTAAAAACGCAGAGGAGAAGAACTCAGCCTAATTATGGAGGGTTTGTGTGTTAAACATGTGTGAATGAAACAAAACACAACTCCAGATGTGTTTGTGACGAGGAAACGACATTATAACAGATCAGGAAATGGCGTAATATAGACCCTTTAAGAATAAATCAGAATTACAATGTTTTATTTGTTGTCTGTGAAGGCAATATTTGATTTGAACATGTTACCGTGTGGACACAGATGTTCTTACTTTTGCTTATTTAAGATTTTGTGCTGTTTTGAAAGGTACAAACCCTAAAGAAAAACACAGCAGGTTCATCTGTTGTAATAGCTTATCAATACCAAATAAATAGATCAATAAATAAGTCTTAAATCGTGCTTTTTCTAGGCACTCAAGTCATGTGTTTTATCCAAGTGCAGCCTTTATGTTTGGGGTTCAATCATAGACTGTACATGTTCCAAATATGAAGTGAGCATGGGCGTTCTTCCGGCTTCATCGACTCTGGCTCCAATTCACTTTATATTGAAACATTATCACTTCTCTCTCTGTAAAAGCTGCAGTGAACCTCGTCATTTTGTTCTTAAAACGTTCGTATTAACTCGCTCTACATGACCCTGGTGTTTTTATTTTGCTATTTTGTCCGTAAATAAATTCCTATGCCTAATATGCTCCAGATTTGCTCCTATTACTGCTTACCTCAGTGAGCTTCACTTGACTGGCGCCGAACGCTGTGGGTGAAGTCACACGCACTCACACACGTCTTCAAGGTTTACCCCGCCTGAGGCCCAAAGCAGCACTGCGTTTGAAGTTGTAGCAGTGACCGAAATAACTCCACAAATAACCGATATTTAGCCAACAAAAAAAACAAAAAGATGCAGTTTCAAGGCTTTATTTTCTGACACAATAGCAGATGTTCCCATGGTGGAGCTAAGAGCGTGTCCTTTTGTTGCGCTCTGGTAAAGAGGTCAGCCGACAGGTGCGGCCCCAGAGCGTGTGCGTTTGTGCGTTTGTGCGTTTGTGTCAGAAAACACACTGGAGTTTATCACAACGTTTCCCACCAACAAAATGCCATAAAGTGCCTGCGTACTTTCAAAATAATCTACTTTATCTACTACAAAACTTCATATTTTATCTACTTATTTTGACGGTTATAGCTACATTACATTTTATTTTATTTTTGACCAAATTCCACTTTCGGATATAAATATTTGAAATGGTGCAAATGTGTACACAAAGAATCTACTCATAATTTGCTCTATAGCACATTTTCCTGTCGTGCTTTTAAAGGTGCACTGAGTAACTTTCCCTGTACAGAATCCACCACCACCTGCTTGGCTCCATGTTCTTACTTTGCCTGGAATGTTACACAGTATGGCATTAAACACATGTGGCAACCAGGCCAATTTAGAAGTGCTTGCAGTAAGAATTGATGTATAATAGATAAGTTTAATGCCATACTGTGGAGCTTTTCAGGCAAACCAATAACCTGCCTATGGAGCAGGTTGGAGACTCCCTACTAGAAATAATGCTTGTGCTTTTAAACTCAGATTTTCTTAAGATGGAAATCAAGAGAAAGTTTTTACTTCACATTAAATTCTTAAAGTTTTGACTCATTAATAATTCAGGAAATCTTTGATAATTTTATTTTATTTTCTCTGTAACTAACAAACATTTGGACAATGCTTTTCCACAATATAAAATCTTACCTAATAATCTTGTTTCTATGTATATGTCATTGCTTTGTCTGGAATGTTCCACAGTGTGACACTAAGCAGCTCAACTTTACATTTATTCAATTACAGGTGGTTTTATAGCTTAAAAATCCCTAGAAAAACAGACATTCTGACTGTGAGCGGAGCGCCTCTCCACAGATCTGACCTGTAACTTGGTCTGGCTTGGTCTCAGTGAAGATAGAAATGTTTAATACTATACTGTGGGACATTCTAGACAAAGCAATAACATTAACATGAAGACAAGCAGGTGACTGACCCTCCACCAGAAAAGTTTTACTTGGAAATCTGTTTTACTGTTTTATTTTTCTGACCTCGCTGACTTTTCTCTTTTCATTGCTTTGTTTTTGCCTGATGTTTCCACGTGTTTTGCTGATGCGCCGTGTCTGTATCTGGTCTACTTCCTGACAGGCGCCCTGGTACTTCCCTGATGAGGAGAGGGACTTCCTGTTCGTGCAGGAAGTGGTGAGGGTGGCCCGGTCACTGCGAGCTCAGAGCGGACTCACCAAAGAGAGACCTGAAAGTGAGTCCAGATAATTTCATGTTTTTTTTTTAAATACAGAAGGCTGTTTTTACCTTTACATGTTACAGAGAGCAGCTGTCACCTTCTCAGAGTTCAGTCCAGTTTGGTTTTCATTCAGGAGGTGCATCGTCTCTTTTAAAGCAAACATATTCTGCAAAATCAGCTTTTCAGAGCTTTTAACCATGTTATATCAAGCAATTAATCAACTCAAACCCATTGTTCCGTTCATATCTACAGCAATTTAGACAGAAACACAAAACATAAAGCTCCTAAAGGTTATAGTAAAAAATAAAAAATGGAGAGCTAAAATTAGATGAAGATGAAGTAAAATAATACTTTCATTTAAAACAAGTAAAATAATAATTTAATTTAAAACAATTAAAAGTTTCAATTAAAAGCTAAATTAAAAAGATCTGTTTTGAGTTTATTTCTAAAAACATGAACACTCTCAGTGGACCTCAGATCCTCAGGTGGACTTTTCCACAGACGGGGCCCGTAAAAACTGAACTCTGCCTCACCGTGAGTTTTAGTTTGGTTCTTGGGACAGATAAACAATGAGACCAGAGGACCTGAGAGTCTGAGTCTGCTTACGATAAAAGCAGATCAGATAAATAATAAATAGGACTAAGACCGTTCAGAGCTTTATAAACCAAAAAAAGAATCTATTCCTGTTCTAGCTGTTTACGTTTCTTATTGACCCTCTCGAAGTTGTATTTGGAGTGATTTGTGCATGTTTGAGTATCTTTAATCGTTTTATCTGTGTTGTGATAACATTTACAGCGACACCAGCTCCCATTGGGCGCCGCATCTTTCTAAAGCAGTAGTCTTCAGTCTTTATTTCTTTAAGTTTTTTAGATGACTATTACAATTTAAAATGTGTAAATTATAACAGAATGATCCATGGTTGTAGTAGATTATAACTATATAGCAGGCTCAAGCGCAATATTTGATCTTTAATGTTTTTTATTTAATTTAACTTTTTTCTTGTACAAAATCCTGTGGTTTTTTTTTTTTTCCATGGCCGATACTGATTGTTTAGAATGTAGACAAACCGATGACCCATAAGCTCTTCCTAAATTCGTGGGCTGAATTTTGATTTTTTTTCTGCAAATTATGTCATTTCAGTTCACCACAAACTCACCTAGAGCCCTTTTTATTTTTACCACAGACTTATAACAGAGCTGTGTAGTCATGTGTTGTGCAGTGAAGTGTTCAGATAAAGCTTTCTGTGTATTCTTCAGGCAGCAGGTCGGCAAAAACCAGAAAATTGGCTTCTGTAGGAGATTTAAGGCAGATTGCTGAATACTAAAACGTCTAAATATCAGCCTATTCTTCTTTCTCTACTTTTTGGAGCTTTTTACCATGTTATAATGTTGTTTCCTCATCAAAAACCTGCCTGAAGAGGTTTACATGTTGTCCATGCATGTTTGAGTCATTTAGTGATCTCTCCCAGGTCCTGTTCATGTTTAGCAATACAAGCCCACACTTTTGTACGAAACTCAACCCGCAATTTTAGGTTTTAAATGTGTTTTATTGACTGAAAACAACTGCGTGATGGACATTCGTTCCACATATCTGGTTTGTTTTGGATTTTTTTTTTAAAAGGTCTATGGTAAAAATGAAATTATTTCCAAATCCAGAGCAGATTTAAAGGTGCATTGTGTAACTTTTCTGGTGGAGGGTACACAGTATGGTTTTAAACCTTTCTGTCTTCATGGAGACCAAACCCGACCAAGTCACAGGTCAGATCTGCAGAGAGGCGACCCCGCTCACACTCAGAATGCCTGTTTCTCTAGGTATTTTTGAGCTGTAAAACCACCTGTAATTGAATAAATGTAAAGTAGAGCTGTTTAATGTCACACTGTGGAACTTTTCAGGCAGAGCAATGACGTATCCATAGAAACAAGCAGGCGACGGACTCTTAAACCAAAAAATTACACAGTGCACCTTAAAGTGGGCGCCTCTGTTCTGTAGGGAGACACAAAACGATGACGGATGTTGACCCAAAACCTGAAGTTCATATTTCGTTGACCTTTGTGTTGCTGCAGGAAACAGATTTTCACTTTATGGATCGATACGAATCTTCTGAAATGAGAAAAGAATCGATGCCTAAAGCAAATGCCAAACACACGCGTCCGCCACCTCCAGGAAGTGCGATAGGTCCGATAAAAACAACAGAATACTAATAGTTTTAGAGCGGGAGAGGAGAGGGGGAGAGGAAGATGGAGAGATAGGAGAGGGAGATGGGGAGACAGAAATGAGAAAAGGGGAAGAGGATGAGAGAGAGGGGACGAGAGAGGAACAAGGAGGGAAAAGGGTAAGGAGAGATGGAGGGAGGGAGATGGGAAATGGGAAGGCAGAAATTAAAAAATGACGGAGAAAGGGCGAGAGAGGAATGAGAGAGATGGGGGAGAGGTAGAAAGAGGGAGAAGGGCAGACAGGAAGGGAGGAAGAGAGAGAGAGCAGGATAGGGGTAGAGATAGAGAAAGAAGGAAGATAGAGGAGGGAATGAAAGAACTGAGATAAAGAAAGAGCAGAAGGAGGTAGGTGAGAAAGGGAAAGGAGGAGAGAGATGCAGAAAGTAATGGGAGGGAGAGAAAGAGGGGGAGAGGGGGAGAGATGGAGAAAGAAGGGAGATAGGGAGGGAACGAAAGAAGGGAGATAAAGAAAGAGGAGAAGGAGGTAAGGGAGAGAATGAGAGAGATTCAGAAAGAGTGATAGGAAGAGGGAGGAAGAGATGGGGGAGAGGTCGAAAGAGGGAGAAGGGGAGAACGAGATGGAGGGAGGAAGAGAGAGGGGGAGAGGAAGATGGGGAGAGAGATGGAGAAAGAAGGGAGATAAAGAAAGAGAAGAAGGAGGTATGGAAGAAAGAGGCAGAGGAGGAGAGAAGCAGAAAAAGTGATAGGAGGAGAGGGAGAGAGAAAATGGAGCAGAGTGAGAGAAAAGGGCATAGACTGTATAAAGAAGTGAACTAAAGGAGTGTGATGTCATCCACTGCATTTAGCTCCAGTCAAATGAAGCTTGTGGAGACTAGCACTTATAGGGGTATATGGGTAACGCCCCTTCTCTCCCGCAACCCTGTCAATCAAACGCCCTCTGGAATAGAAGGCGCCTCATTGGTCTGTTATTAATGTTCATATCTTGATTTAGGGGAGAAATACCAAAATAACACTAAGATCATGTGGAGCGGGTTAATACGAACATTTTAAAACAAAAACGACTTACAAAGACAGTAAAAAGTGAATTCAGAGGTGCGTCCATTCTCGCTTCCTATTTGGAACGCGGCGATTAGCAGGTCAGCGATGTCCATTTATATTTACAGTCTATGGTCGAAAGAAGGGAGCGAGGAGAGGGAGAATGAGAGAGGGAGAGGAAGGAGAGAGAAACAGAGGAGACAGGCACATCCCTTTATGGCAGTCTGTTGGTTTTTATTAGACCCACCTGCATCATAAAAAACAATTGAACTTCTCCAGGCCGTCACAGATCTGGTTGGAGAACTGCGACGATGGGCCTTTAAAATGAACGCTGTGTGGAAGTGGAAGAAAAGATTTGAAAAGTCCATGATGACCTCCCAACAGTACACCAAGAGCTGGTGAAATGTGGGGAAAAAACAGATTAAAGCGGAACTATTCTGCAAAATCCACTTTTCAGAACTTTTAGTATAGTTTTTATAGTTGTTTCCCCTCACGATTTATTCACCCAAAGTTGTATTTGGAGTGATTCGTGCATGTTTGAGCAGATGCTATTTTGCCGATCAACCCCCGTTTTCAGCACAACCAGCAAACGCCGACTGCTCTGTATTTAATTCATTCTCCAATTTTATTTTCATAATCTGTGATAAGCGTAAGATTCTGCAGCAACGTCATTTTGGTACAAACGAGAAAAACAAAATCTGCTACTCAGTATTTTGATTTGCAGCTATCCATAGGAGGCGCCAAAAACTTCACGGCGCTTTGTTGTGACGACGTTTATGGCGACGTCGGCTCCCACTGGCCAACACGTTTTTTTAACGCAGAAATCAGCGCATTTGTTTCTTTTATTAAGTCGTTTCAGATCAGTATTGCGATTTAAAATATTCAAATTACAACATAATGATCCAGGGATTGTCCGTTCTAGTCCAGTTCAGTTTGACTACACATCTGTTGTAGGGAGTATTATACCTCTGATGACGTAGGCTAAGATAACAGTGAGTGCCCTTAGTACAGCACACAAAATTACAGTTAGGAAGAGCATGTTAACTTGCTAGTTGTTGTGAGTATTACTGAGATAATGAAAAGCACTTATAAACTCATCATGGTGAGTAATTAGAAGCTCTGAATACAAAAGTAAGTGAGGAATAACCTTGGACCGCTGCACATAAACTTTAAGGTCGCTGTGTTTTTCCTGCCCAGTGACGCCTTGAGCTTTGTGACCTTTGTCGACTATTGATTTTTTTGTTTATAAATGTTTGACTGCGCTCATCCAACCTTTCGCATCGACAGGGAAGACTGAACTAAAATAGACTTAAACTAAGCAAGGACAGACCAGGAAAATTCAGTTTTATACACGACTAAACCAGTTTGAGATTCAGAATTAGCACAGTAAAGCTAACAACAACATGCCAACTTCTTTATCAGTAAACAGAGGACTTATTTTGACATACATTTTGCTCAAATACTTGGGGGGAAAAAATCTGGTACAGGAGTTTTAAATAAGAATAGTACTAAACCAGGTCTAACATATGACCACATCTCAGGACTAAAACCTATGTCTGATTTGTTTTAAACCACAACAAAATGTATCACTAAAGTAAAAGATGGGTGAGGTTTATGAAATTTAAAATCATAATTCCTTTAACTGGGTAGAAGAATCAGAATAACCCGCTTAGATCAGGTTTTTGGCGCAACTCGGATAAATACCAGATTTTCGTTTCGCGTGTAAACACTGCTGCTTTCTGTCTATAATTTAAATGGTACAGTCCCTGAGATCCACAAGCGCAAGTTCACACAAGGAGGTACAAAATCAATAGTTTCAAATTCTCTGACGGTGTCCTTGGTGCTGTGTGTTGCAGTGTGGGTGGAGTGCTCCTCATCACAGGCTCAGATCCTCCAGGACTTCAGCTCGGCCCTCAGAACTCTGGGTCGAGTGTCCAGTGCCCGGCTCCTCTGTCCCCCCACGCAGAGAGGAGACCCCGGCTCCTCCTCTGGTCCTCCTAAAGGCTGTGCGGTCGGAGTGGTCGACCACACCTGCAGACTGCACCTGGACGTCAAGGTACGAGTATGATATGAAAGTTTTATTAAAGAAGACATGTTATGCAAAAATCGACTTGTAAGAGGTTTTAACTGTTGTTTTCCCTTCTCATTTACCCTCTCGAAGTTGTATTTAGAGTGATGCATGTTTGAGTAATCGTTATTAGTGATAGACCGATATATCAGGCCGATATTTGGATTTCTTAGCATATCAGCTATCAGCCTTAAAATTCCAACTCAAGCCGGTATTTTGTTTTGGTAATGTGTTGTTTTTCAGTGCAAAAAAAACGCCAAAATGAAAAATCAAATAACTTTTTTTGGCTTTAATGTGTTTTATCAAAAATAACTAAAAGTAGTAAAAGTAATATATTAGTCACCAATGGCCCTGCAGAGGTGGGCGATGTCACAATATCATATCAAAATAGTTTGATGAGATGCAAATTCCAACAGAATCTGAGCTGTCCAACTGTTGCTTCTGTTTCCTTTCACTGAGTGTCCAAACTTTTGACTGGTAGTGTATGTATTCTGTTAAATAACCAGCAGAGGGCGCTCACAGTCGGTTAGGGTTGGGGTTAGAGTGGAGATGACCCTGTCCACTACCTGCTGAAGAGCATCATTCTCCTACCTCGGGTCATACACTGGTCTATGAAGAGTTTGAGGAAGAAGTGTTCAGCTCAAGCTCAAATAGTCCCCAAGATAAATCTTCTCCCCATCACCTACACCGCCAGCTTTCTCCACCGCGACGAGCTGTTTGACAGTAAACTCGGGGTCTATAACAACTATACGAAGACTGAGGAGACCCCTGGATGGAAGAGCAGAGACGAAAAAAGAAAACCAATTGTTTGGTGGTCCAGGTCTACTTCTCTGCCCCCAAAGACTCGTCCGTGTCTTTAGAGCTGATGGAGAAGATCATGATGAAGGCCACGGCCGACCTGTGGGATGAGTTTAAGACCCCACTCGATATGGAAAGAGCAACTATTCAAACAAGAAACCCTAGTGGTTTAACAAAGAAATATTGTTATAATATAATATCGTAATATCGTATCGTGGGCCATGTATCGAGTATTGCATCGAATCGTGAGGGACCCTGTGATTCCCTATCATAGATTATAACTTTATAGAAGACACGAGCACAATATGCCTTCTTTATGTAAACTAGGGCTGTGTAATTATTTACATTTTAATCGTCAATTAATTATACACAATTAAAAAGCTGTATAATCAAATAAAAATGTATTAGTTTGATTAATTTTATTATTTTCTGACTAATATGAGCTAGTTCTGTCCCTCTCCACCCCGATCGAAGCAAAACATGTCTAATGTATGATGATTCTAATACTTTTCTAATACTTTCCTTCATACTTTTTTACTTGAATAATTAGCAAGTTTCAAAGTTTTAAGTTTCTATTTTTGTATTATTTTATTTATTTATTTTTCCACCTAAATTAGTATGTTTATTGTTATGTCCACTGTCTGTCTTATTGTCTGCTTAAGTAAAAAAAAAAAAAAAAAAGTTCTAAGTTTCAAATAATAGTGATTTTAATTGTGATTTTTAACAAGTGAGCATTTCTAATTTACCCCAAAATTTGAGAGGAAAAAATCACATTGACTAACAGTTTGGATGGTAATAGACAGCTTTAAATCTCTGTTCATTTGCGTGTCATTTATTTGTATGTCATGGGCATCTTTATTAGCATCAATGAAATGCTTCAGGCGACCCTGTATGAATTATTCAACCGTTCAAACACTTTAGTGCAGAAACCTCTATATTTTCATCCCTGTACAAAGATGAAAAATTCAAGGAAAAGTGCATTAGCTAGAATTCATTATTCATTACACTAAGTGACCTGCTTTTGTCAAAATGTTCTCAGACATTTTCTTTCACATGCCAAACAGGGCGAGTCTGAAACTGGCAGAAGTGAGATTAACATGTGGAGCTCTCGTGATTCAGGATCTATGTTCAATCTGAGATGTGGACGTGTTCAGATGGAGACTTTATGCTGATTGGTCAGAACGTCACAACAGCAGAAAAGCAGCAAAATGAAACTTTAATTAAACCCAGTTGAGATAAAAGCACAGACATCTTTTCCTCCACAAAGGCAAAAGTCACAAAACTAAATAATCCGTATTTTGCCATGTTTGTTTTCACCTCTTGGCTCCGCCCAAACCACAAAGCTGCCCCGTGATTGGCCTGAACCACTAGTAGCCCAGGCGACGACAACAACAACCAACAACAACAACAACCAACAACAACCAACAACAACAACAACAACAACAACAACAGCAACAACAATGAGCTGCTCCAGATGGATTCTCATGACTTTTTGAACAAAATATCATGGAGATTCATCTTGCTGTGCTCTCATTCACGGTTTTGATGCCTTCAGTGAGACTCTACAATAGACTTAGACTTAGACAAACTTTATTGATCCAAGGGAAATTATTTGGACACAGTCGCTCAAACATCACAATATAATATAATAACAGAGAGTAACAAAAATAAATGGTGTAGCAAAAAGAGCAAGAGACACGTGTCAAATGAGACATAATTATAGAAATGTAATGTAAATAATCATAAAGAAGAAACATAAATGAAAGTGTGTCCAAACCTTTGACTGGTAGTGTACATGCATACGTACCATGAAGTAGAAAAGAAGTATAAAGAGGTGGACTAAGAGAGTGTCAACCATAGCGTTTGGCTCCAGTCAAATGAAGCTCACGGGGCTAGCAGTTATGGAGCGAATTTGGGGTCTAGTTCCATATTATTTACGGACAAATTGGCAAAATAAAAACATCAGGATCATGTAGAGTGGGTTAATATGAACATTTTAAAACCAAAATGATGAGGTTCACTGCAGGAGTTACAGAGAGAGTTGACAGTTTTTCAATGTAAAGTCAAATGGAACTAGAGTCGATGGAGCCGTAAACATGCCCAAAAACGCCCAATTTGGCAACGTGGCAGTTAGTGGTTTAGCTATGTCCATTTACATTACAGTCTGTGATACATAACGACTCATCCACTCTTACCATTTAAAAAAAAAACACTTTAAAACCACCTTCAATTAACTTTCTTTTGTTTGTCTCTCCATGTAAAGTGTCTTTGAGTATCTTGAAAAGTGCAAAACAACTGTTATTTATTACAAGAACCTTTACTACCACACTATGTCCTTGATTTCCTTTCCAGATCGGAGTAAATGTGGACAAACAGATGGCCGAACTGTCCCAGCGCAGAGACAGACTCAGACCCAAACTAGAGCAGCTCCTCAGCAGAGTCCAGGCCCAGGAACACCACACCAAAGTCTCCCCACACGTCAGAGAGGCGCTCGCCAGAAAGGTAAGGCTGCGTTTACATAGTTATTTTTGTGGAATTTTGCATCCCCTGCATAGTCTTAGCAAGGACACCTCCAGTTCATTGTTGACGTTTCTCTGTGGTTAGCTCTGGCACCATCCTGCTATTACAGAATTTGTCCTTCTTCTTTATTTTCCTTTTCTTTTTTATTGATCTTTTTAAGTTTTAAGACAAAAACAAAACAAAAACGAAAACAAACGAACACTGACAAAGAATAGAAATAGAAATAAATGCGTACAGACAGACACATACCCGCGTAACCATCGATACCTAAACCAGTATCAAAAAGGTGTTCCCATCCTGACATGCACCAATGCTGAAAAACGATCGCACAGATGGGTCAGAACCAGCCCCAGACAAATAATATCCTCGGGAACCATCGTCATCCATACCGGAACCAGCACGAGACCTCACGGCAAAGTCAGAGAAACCACTGCCATCCCGTATCAAAGATCACACCAAACTGTCACCAAGAAGCACAGAGACTGCCATCGAACTCTTTCCCAAGCCCCAAGACCGAGCTCAGGATCTCAGCACCCTGAATTTGTCCTTTTTTAACATTATCAGTTTCCTTAGTCTCACTTCGGCTCAGTGGTACACTACGCTCTTCTCATTTTGTCTCGGCCAGCTTGCCTCCACACTCTTCTTCTAAGCTCCTACTTAAACCTCCTTGTGTGGAAGTGCAGTCGAGCGTGAATAGCCGATAATAAACAGTGCTGAGTATTCAAGTCTCTGGGACGGACTGATGGTGAATAAACCTGCCTCAGACATCCAGAGTCTCCTGCCTGTCTTTATAACTCTGTAGCTCATTAGGACGACACTATTTTCCCCATGAATGCATTAGACTGAGACAAACTTTATTGATCCACAAGGGAAATTACTTGAACGCAATAGCTCACACATCACAATTTATTATAATAACAAAGAGAAAAAATATAAATGGTAATAATAAATTCTAAATAAGTAGCAAAAATAGCAAAGCAAATAAGGCATAATTATATAAATGTACATGTACAAGTAAATGTAAAATATAGAAATGTCGTCAGAAGCAGTGCAAAGGTGATATGAAATAGGATATAGGGTTATCTGTTACATAAGGGTGAGTTGTTATACAGTTGTAGGGAGTATTATAAAGGCCTAGTATCAGTATTATTATCAGACGCATATGTAATCCTGTCACAATAACTTGGAATGGAAAAATATAACAATAGGTCCTTAAAATGTGAGTTTAAAATGCTTTGTTTGTAGTGGTTTGTATGGGAAGAGTAGAACTATACAAACCATGATTCTCAGCTCCTTTTCAGAAATATTAAGGAAACGTTCGATTTTTTTTTTTTTTTGTAATTTAGAAATTAATATTTTATTGTTCTGATAAAAAAGCCATATTTTTCATAATATCTGCGAATCAGTCCAGTCTTTAGCTACGTCTTCACTAAGTTTCTGTGCGGTTACAAAGCGTGCTCTGTACACAAACTGTCAAAGATGAAGTGACAAAATGTCCTCCTATAGAAATGGGAGAAACAGCTGCTTTTGGCAGTGATTGTTTTCCCACAAAGACTGCGCTTACAAATAAATGTGTAGTTTATGGCTCTCCAGAAACATCAGTAACATTTCAGTGGGTTGTTTGTACATTTACCTCTCTGCTCTCACTGCTCCCCAGTGAAACCAGCTGTTTACCAATGTCATTTTATCATAGCTTTTGTGTTGTTATTGCTTTGTCTACAGGATCATTTATCTTGTATTTATTCATTTGCTTTGTGTTTTATTAAAAAAAAATAAAAAAATTAAACCTTGAAACAAACTTCTTAATGTTAGTATGCCTGCCTCTCCACAGACCTGACCTGACCTGTAATTTGTCTTGGAAATAGATGAGTCTGATCCTATATTGTGGTACTTTCCAGGGAAAGCAATAACTTCTCCATCCATAGTGAGAAGTGGGTGGTGGACCCTCCCCAGAATAGCTACATACTGCAAGAACCAACCTTTAGGCTTGTGGGCAAACGTCCAATTAAACCACTGTCGCCCATGATGGAAAAAAAGAAAGAAAAAATAAATACAATGAAAAAACACTTTATTCAGAATCCCATTTATTCCTGTTCCTGACCTCACTGAGCTTTTGTGTTTCCAGGTGTCCGCCCTGGAGCAGGAGCTGAAGAACACGGAGGAGCAGCTGCAGCAGCTGACCCAGCTCAGCCAGGACCACGCACAATAAAGAGTGCGTATGTATGAGTACGAGTGTGTGTATGAGTGTGTGTGTCTGTATGAGTGTATGTGTTGCACGCTGACCTGAGCCACGTGAAGCTCATCCACTATTTACACACTGACCTTCTGTGTTTGGGCCGTGTGTCTGTGCCTCTGGATCAGTGTTCGGGTCCATCACAGAACTACATCATCTTAAATCTCTTTACATGTGGCCGGCTGCTGTGGTCTGAAGAATGGAGTTACTGCTTCCCCTTTGAGTGCATCATAATTCATCTATTTTTTTATTGAATACACAAGTGCAGGGAGCTGTGTGCAAAGAATCATTGTAAAAAAAAAAAAAAAAAACTATTATGTTAATAGTTTTGGAAAGGGAATGTTTTTGTCTCTAATAGTCACCTGATCCAAACGATTAAAATCAGATATAGTTTAAAACTTCCATCCATACATTGTTGAGTGATAAAACATGAAATACTAATTCATGCATTTCAGCGAGTATTTAAAAAGACAAAACATTAAGGACATCACAACAATTTATAGTAAAGAGTATGTATATATTACCATGTTATAATCATATAATAATTATCAAAAACATACCTGAAATTTTGCTTCATTCACACGTTTAATTTTTCCTGTTTACGAGATCCTTTTTCTCTGAAACCACTAAAATTTCCCCGGATTGTGACGTCACAGGCAAAAGTTGTGCTGGAATTTTGATAATAAGATGGTTGATATCGCTATACTCTGTTGTAATGTCAGATGAGTAGTGATGCAGCAGGTGGCGACATCTGCTATTGTCAATAAAATGTATTTATTAATACAACAGAGCTTTTGATTTTTTCATTTCAATGAAAAACTTGAAATCTATATCAAAATGTTTTTGGTTTTTTTTACAATAATATTCAGAGTAATGTTCTGATTAATGCTTCGCACTTAAATCTATACAAAATGAATGATCAAAGTACACTCTATACTACTTTATACTTTATAATACTGTACTCAGGAGGAGCAGGGTGGTTTTTGTCCCGGCCGCGGATCACTGGACCAGCTCTATGCTCTCCATCAGGTGCTCGAGGGTTCATGGGAGTTTGCCCAACCAGTCCACATGTGCCTTGTGGATCTGGAGAAGGCATTCGACCGTGTCCCTCGTGGGGTCCTGTGGGGAGTGCTCTGGGAGTATGGGGTCCGGGGCTCTTTGCTAAAGGCTGTCCAGTCCCTGTATGACCGGGGCAGGAGCTGTGTTCACATTGCCGGGAGTAAGTCGGACCTGTTCCCTGTGCATGTTGGACTCCGTCAGGGCTGCCCTTTGTCACCGGTTCTGTTCATTGTATTTATGTATTTATGGACAGAATTTCTAGGCGCAGTCAGGGGCCGGAGGGGGTCCGGTTTGGGGACCACAGGATCTCATCTGTTTGCAGATGATGTTGTCCTGATGGCTTCATCAGACCAGGACCTCCAGCGTGCACTGGGGCGGTTTGCAGCCGAGTGTGAAACGGCTGAGATGAGGATCATCTATTGGGGATAAGTGGCATGAGCAATGCAGCTTTAGTTCATGCATGAGGTAAAATGATAAAATATGTTTGTCTTATAATTCCAAATTAGCTTAGCGTCAACCAAAGAGCCGTATGTGGCCCGGGATCTGCACAATGCCCAGGTCTGCTTTAGAGCCTCATAAAATGGTAATATTAGTAGTAGTAACAAATATTACTGTCAGTTTTTGCTTCATGTGTCATTATTTTGGCTAATGTTTCTAAGGGGTTTCTTCCATTGATCTTAATTGTTGGCTCTCTAAAATGCCACAGAATAGAATTAATAATCCCTGCCCAAACACACTCCCCTTGTTTAAAAAAGCCCTGAAAACCTCTAATCTCTTTAAAACCACCTTTCATTAACTTTCTTATTTCTTTTGTTTGCCTCTTCATGTAAAGCGTATTTGAGTATCTTTAAAAGTGCTATACAAGTGTTATTTATTATTATTATTATTATTATTATTATTATTAGTAGTAGTAGTAGTAGTAGTAGTAGTAGTAGTAGTAGTAGTAGTAGTAATACATGCATACATAAATAATAAATAAATAATAAAAGCATCTGCAAAAAAAAAAATAAAAATAATAATAATAATAATAGTCTGCAAAACTCCGCGTGTCCACGGTTTTGTAGTCCGGAAGTGGTTTGTTTTGGCGTAATCCAGCGTCATCGCCATACATCAGAAGACACATCCAGCCAGGCAAGCCCAAAGCACCGCCAGGCAGCCTCCAGCCCGGGCAGCTGGAGTGAGCCCGGAGCCGAGCCAGGGCGCGCTGATCACGGACACAATGTGCACTTTACCGCTCTGACTGTCCACACCACCACAACCAGACGCCGTGGCTCTGGCTCACACGCAGCACCGCTTCCAGGAGCCGCCGGGAATAACGGGAAACAAATGTGCGGATGCTGCTGGGCGCTCACCGGGAGAGATGCGCTACGAACGTGACTCCGCGGGGAACACATCGGGCACGGCGCGGCTAGCTCCTGGAAGCTAGCTAACCCCCTGCCAAATCCGTACCCCCTTTTTTCCCCCTCGACAAGATGCGAGGGACACGGCGTTGTTCCGGGAGACATGTGCGAGGTGAGTGAGCCACTGTCCAGCCAGGACCCGCCGGGAGTGAACGGGCCGGTTCTGAATGAGAAATCCCACTCGGTGCTGTTAGCAGGCTAGCTAGCGGCACAGATCGGGTTAGCTTGATTTAAAGATATATGTTAGAATCAATGCGTGTGGGAATGCATGAAGTGGAAGGGGCTAATCGTTGCAAAAAACACTTCATTGTGCACGATTTGTTAACTTGGTGAGGGGAAAGATGGTGGACTGCTGTGTGTGGCTGTTGTGTGGTTAAATAGCTTCATATCAGGCATGCACAGGTTACATGCACTATTAGTAAATGCACACAGGATGTAATAATGCATGGGAAACAAATGTCATTAGCTATTTAAAAGATAAAGCAATACTGTCAGTCTATTCCAACCACAGACTGCAGTAGTAAACCTGGGGACAATGAGCAACAGGCATAGTTTTAATAAGTTTGTTAAAAAATATACATAATTATTTGCAATATTGGGTAAAAATATATGTACTGCTTGGTTTTCCAGGTGCACTAACGTAAAAGGAGTTGCATAAATGTTTAAATCCTAATGTTTCTTGTTTGGATAATGTCTGGTCGAGGTAAAGGGGCGCTGTGGAACTTTTCTGTTGGATCCGGTCCGCCACCTGCTTGTCTTCAAAATTCTGTTATCGCATTGCATTGCCTGGAAATGCTTTATTTATAGTATGGCATTAAAGCGGACCTACTATGCAAAACTGACTATAGAGCTTTGCATGTTATAGTTGTTTCCTCTTCTCAGTTACCGTCTCAAAGTTGTGTTTAGAGTGATTCGTGCATGTTTGAGTCATCTTTATTCTCCTGTATTCAACACGTCAACGCTCTGACCTACCCCCGTTTTCATTTATTAATATCTGCGTTTCAGTCATTGCTATGAGCGGGGGTCGCCTCTCCACAGATCTGAACTATAACTTGATGTGTGGGCTTCACCTGCTTGTCTTTGTGCAGATATAAATAGGTTTATTGTCATACTGTGGAATATTCAAGGCAAACGCTGGCTTCTCCGTGGAGGTAAGAGAGTGGCATAGGGATACTCGCCACCAGAAAAAGTTACATAATGCACCTTTAAAGACACAAACTTGGCATTTCAAACATTTCTGACCCATTATGATCTTATATACCATTGTAATTATACATGCATTAGCTAAAATGGCAAAATTCTAAAGTTATTTCATTTATTTTCAGATCATTTCAAAGTCCCATGTTGTTTGCAGATTGTGTTTTTGACTCATCGCATAAGCGGCTGTAAATAGAAGTGTCTATAGGGGGCGTAGTGGCAGTGAGGTGATTTGCAGAAGAACTCCCATCAGCCTGAGTTGCAGTTTGCATGTGCCAGCGTTGTGGTGTTATCTGAACTGTATTTTGGTGAAGAAGTGGTTAATAAGACTGCAGCAGGTCAGTGGTTATTGGGGATGGGACAAGATCTCGCGAGACAAAATTACCACAAGAGAAAAATGATCTCGTGAGATTTTTTTACCCTGAATTTCTTTGGCTTGCCAGAATTGTGAAATGGATTGCACAACTAATTTATTACAAATTGTCTCATTCTCGTGGACACAATCTCATGGTGTGTCTCGTCTTGTGAAAATTGTGTCTCATCCCACCCCTAATGGTTATACGTTTACTTATAAGACACTAGAAACTGGACTTTTTAAATACTGCATTACTATTACATTACATTTTGATTCTTGTTTTAACTAAATTAACTTTTGGCACAAATATTTTCAGTGTATTTGCAAACTGTGTCTTGCCCCAGTACAGAAAATGTTTTGTAAAAGCAGCTCTTGAGGTCAAAATAAGTCAATCATGAAGCGTTTTATTGTCAGAGTATCAAGAAGTGCACGGTTGGCATGCTAGTTGTTGTTATCATTACCAGCAAAAAGTTATGAAAAATGTTTATAAACTCTTTGCGGTGAATATTCAGGACGCATAAGGTAAGTGAGAAATAATTTTGGACCGCTGCAAACTGTTTACGTAAACCAGTTCTGTTTGTTTTACATTTTTAAGACGGTAAAAATCAGACTTTAAATAACCTTTTTCTTTGGTGTTTTCTAGCAGTTAAAATCGTCACTAGTTGCTATTGTAAAAACTGGAAAAGTCACTAAATTACAGACAACACAACAGAAGGGCTGTAGTCCTTTAATCACTTAGTTGATCTTAGTCATTATTTAAGGATTTATATGGGACAACAACAGAAAGTGAGTGAGTTAGATGAAGATTTAGTGTTTTTTTATGTGCATAATTCACAAGTTTAATCTGTCTTTAAATAAATACATTGTTTCCCAGTACTTGTTTCTACTTAAATAGTAGTTTTTGCATGAGCTCCCCCTGCAGGTGTAGTCTTGTGAGTGCAGTTTGGGTCAGATACACAGAGCTGTTTTGCGACGCCCCCTTTTTAGTCGACTACAGCCCTAGTTATAACTGTCTTCCGTCATTATTAGTCATTATCAATGCTATTTTTTAATTGTCATCGTATATTCTCCTGCATTTCAGGTGTAAGTGCTCAGAGTTTTAGTTTTAGTTTTCACCTACCCCCTGTCTCCACGCCCTGATCTGTATTTGGTACTATTATTAAAGATAATGGCGAGTCTGTCAACATTTCTCCACTGAGACGTTATTGCTTTGTCTGGACTGTTTCCCAGTATGGCATTAAGCCTTTCTTTCTCCATGGAGACCAAACCCGACCAATCCGCAGCTCGTCTTTGGTCCATAAGAATTTGTTTAGTCGACTAAAGCTCTACATAACACAACGATTATCTCAAAGTCTCCACTGCGGACATCTCCTTTAACTCCGTGTTTGTCCAGCTGAACCGTAGCCCGTTTGAACCCGGGTCCAGCAGCACATGGCTCCCGTCGCCATGGCAGCAGCTGGGATTCTTCTGTCCACAGCTGTTGCGTCCATGTCCCACTGGCCCCCCTCTCATCACTATCTACACTCTAGACATGTCGACTGTGCAAAGTGGGGCTCTCCGGCTTCTCCCGCTCACATCCAGGTCAGTAGAGCCATTAGCCTGACTGCGCCGGTTTCATGGCTCAAGGGCTTGGCTCTATAGGGTTGCCAGATCTCAGGGGAAAAACAAGCAACAAAGAATGAAAAGATGTGAGCCCGCTGCTATATAAATAAGACAGAATTTCGGCTGTTTTACTAGTATTTTTGTATGAAATCAGATCATCTATACTTAAACTAGTACCGAAACTCGTATGAGCAGGTGACAATACTAAAAAAGTCATGCTCACGGACAGAAATGAAGCTTTCCTGAATGTTTTTAGAATGAGCTTGAGCTGAATCAGAACAAGTATAAAAGTATAGACTAGTATACGCCCATGGACCACTATGGAACCTACCTGGACCACTGAGGAATTACACAGATAAAGCGATTTAATGTTGAAAATCACATTCTATTGTCTAAATAAGTATAATCATTACTGTAATTTGGTATAATTTTTATTATCATCTTGGAATCGATGTTGAGTATCAAGTCTATTCTTAAGTATCCAATCAAGTTTGCAATTTTAGCATCGTGACAGCATTAATATGTATTTATTTAAACTTATATGTCTTATCAATGGAGACAGGCAGTTGTTTTTCAAGGTATTTTTGACCAATAGAAACGCCTGTAATGGAAAAAATGCTCGATATGTTTATGTTTATGTTGATCATTGCCATCACGGAGACAAGCTGGTGGCAGACCGTCCACTCCAAATGTTACGTAGTGCAACTTTAAAGGGCCTACATTTTACTCTTTTGGGTTCTAATTACCTGGAGTTGTGTTTTGTTTCATTCACAAATGTTTAACGCACAAACCCTGCAGATTTAGGCTGAGCTCTTCTCTCAAACTGAAAACACTTCCACCTTGTGATGTCATGTGGTGATACAGAAAGTGCTCCACTGAGTTTTTAAACTCCATACACCTAGAATCATTTGGATGATTTCAGCCCTCGAATCTCTACTGATGGAGCTACCACGACATGACATCACAAGGTGGAACAGAGCATTTTGCTTTGGAGATGTGAACAGAATAATAATAAAGGGTTAATCAAACATGGGTAAAAAAAAATGAAAAAAAAGTGCACTATGTAACTGTTTGGTTGCTTTTTCTATGGAGACGTCATTGCTCTGCTTGGAATGTTCCACAATATGACATTAAACAGCTCTACTTTACAAAAAAAAAAACGTGTGAATGAAACTAAATAAAACTCCAGTATGTTCGTATGTTGTTGAGGTAACAACATTCTTAAAGGATCAGTTTCGTGTCAAATAGGACCTTAAAATGAACCAGTGCTATACTTTTTCTCAAACATTTTGTGTTTCCACTGATTGAGTGTTCATTTTTAATGACATAACTGGTGTAATTAACTGTTTTAAAGCTATTGATTGGACTTTTGTCACTCTGCCAGTAACACAAAAAAGCACTCAACTCCCTTTGTGAAGCAAACACAATCAACAAAATCTTGCTCTTTTTTATTGTTACTTATTTAGAAGTTTATTACCATTGTTATGTTTTTTTATTGTGTGTTATTGATATAATGTGATGTGTGAGCTACTGTGTCCAAGATTCCCCTTGTGGATCAATAAAGTCTAAGTCTAAGACAATATTTGCAGGCATCAGGCAGCCTAAAGTCGCTGATAAGACGCAGACCTGGCAACTTTGCTCGTCCCACTTATCCTATTTGTACATAGTGAGAGAGAGAGTTGGGGGAGGGAGGGACCGGGAGGAGGGGGTTAAGAAGAATAGTAGCCTGCATGGGAGTGTAAAGAGCAACAGTTCCCTCCCATTTGGACATCCTAACTCTCTCTCTCTCTTGCTCTCTGGTTGTCGGCGCGCTCCTCTCTCACTTTTAGCGCTTAAAGACCAGACAGGCTGGAGAAGGCTGGCAGCGCTGTAGGCTGCCGGGCATGGGACAGGTAAGATCCAATGCTACGCTAAAAGGTGCTTTGCTTTGAGATTAGAAAGGTTTATCTCCATGTTAAGGGCATAAGAAACCAGTGTGTTATGTGTAGAGGTGGGCAGAGTAGCCAGAAATTGTACTCGTGTAAGATTAACGCTGCTTCAGAGTATTACTCGAGTAAAAGTACACAGTAGTGGTCCAAGGAATTACTGAAGCGAGAGTAAAAACGTATTTGAAGAAGCAATCTGAAAGTAAGAGTGACTGTCATCGGATTTGTAATTTTAGCGTAAATTGAAGGACAAAACCGTAATTGATGCAAAATGTGGTGTTTTCAAAGCAAAGAACAAAAAATAAATGAGGAAAAACTTAATAAAATCTGAAGGAAAGGTTCAGATCTAAAGCTTTTGTCACTTGTAGACGTACTCGCAATGGGAAGAGTCACCGAAAACTACTACTTGAGTAAAATATTTGACAGTAATAGTACTTTAACTTGAGTAAAAGTCTGGAGTTTTCTTTAAAATTTCTCTGATCTGTGTTCTAATGTTGTTTCCTCGTCATAAACAGACCTGGAGTTGTGTTTTGTTTCATTCACACATGTTTAACACACAAACCTTGCAGATTTAGGCTGAGTTCTTCTCTCAAACTGAAAACACTGTTCCACTTTGTGATGTCATGTGGTAATACAGTAAGCGCTCCACTGTGTTTTTAAACTCCACACGCCTTCACTCGAATCATTTTTATAATTTCAGCCCGTCTCTGTTGAATCAAAGGTGTGTTTTTGAGAAAGAAACATAACTTTATGATCATTTTAAGTTGCAAAGGAAATGGCAAAGAGCTTCACCACTTGTTTTGCTAATTAAGTTTATCTTGGTTAGGTTTTGCTTTTAATTAGCGTTTGGTTTAGTCCTGTAAGGCTAAAGCTTTGTGTTCTAAGGTTTAATACATAAAGCTTTGCACAGTGTATTGCTTGACATTTCTTATTGATTGGCTGGCGTAAAAAAAAAAAAAAGCACAAGGTTTAAAGGTCCTATATTACGTAATACTTTTTGTAAACTTTGTGGACACTTAAACATTTGTGGATCAGAGCTTTTCATTTTTTCCAGTTCTTTATTTTAAGATAGTGGTTTACAAATACAAGATTTATTCTCAAACTATCTCCATCCGCCATCTGTTTTCATTTCCTGTGCAGATGGAAAGAGAGAAAAAAAAAACTACATTAAAGGTGCATCGTGTAACTTTTTGAGATGTTGTTGCTTTGTCTGGAATGTTTCACAGTATGGCATTAAACTTTTCTATCTTCATGGAGACCAAACCAGACAATTAAACCACCTGTAATTGAATAAACGTAAGGTAGAGCTGTTTAATGTCACACTGTGGAACATTCCAAGCAAAGCAATGACATCTCCATAGAAACAAGAAGGTGTCAGACCCCCAACCAAAAAGTTACATAGTGCACTTTTAAGTAAAACATAAGCTCCAATCTGAATCTTAATTTTTTTTAAAGAAGACCATTGTGCTTGTGTCTGCTGCAGTTCTAATCTAAGGCACCTGTGGATCATTATGTTATAATTTCAACATTTTAAATCACAATATTGATCTAAAAATGATTTAATAAAAGAAACAAGTTTGCTGATTTATCCATTAGAAAATTAGAAAACCGCTGTGCCCAGTGGGAGCTGAGATCGGAGCAATAACGTCTGACTTGTACATATACATTTATAATTACACTGTATTTGACAACGGTCTCTTGCTATCTTTTTTGCTACGCATTTAGAATTTATTATTACCATTTATATTTTTTACTCTTTGTTTTTAAAATATATTGTAATGTGTGAGCTACTGTGTCCAAGTCATTTCCCTTGTGGATCAATAAAGTTTGTTTAAGTCCAAGAATACAGGAGAATAAAGTTTCCCCAAACACTCTAAACACAACTTCAGAGGGTCAATGAGAAGGAAACTATAACATGGTTAAAAGCTCTGGAAAGCCGGTTTTCCAGAATCAGCTTTGGTGAAATGTGGTTACATCTCCTATTTTTAAGGGAATGTACAGTATGTCTGCATTGTTGAGCTAAACTTAAGCTGTGGTTTAGTGTATTATTGAATTGTATTGTTTGTCTACTGTATGTCTGACACTGCTGCACAACAATTTCCTTCTGGGACAATAATATAGTTGAACGTTGAAACATATGAAATAATAGTACGTCTAAACTGTCAGTCTGTTCAGACACAGTTGTTGTTACCAGTTAAGGGTGAACTGGAGTAGAGCAGGATAAAGTAAACAGATGTTAAACTTTAGCAAAACATTTTTAAAGAGTCCATGTTACACTATTTTCTGATCTGCTCTAATGTTGTTTCCTCGTCACAAACGGACCTGGAGTTGTGTTTTGTTTCATTCACATGTTTAACACACAAACCCTGCAGATTTAGGCTGAGTTCTTCCCTCAAACAGAAAACCTCACAAGGTGGAACAGAGTGTTTTGAGCTTTGGAGATGTACAGACTAATAATAAAGGATTACTTAAACGTGTGAATGAAACAACACACACCTCCAGGTTTGTTTTTGAGGAGGGAACAACATTATAACATGGCTTAAAGCTCACAAGAGTCAGTTTTGTGTAATATAGGACCTTTAAAATATTTAGAAAACTGTGCAGGTATGGGGAGTAGTTGGGGGGGAAAAATCAGAGCACTCAACTTGAACGCAGGACAATACAGGATTACTCAAACAAACAAATAAAACTCCTGAGCTTGTAATATATTGATAAGGGAACACTGTTACAGCATGGTTAACAATGTATAAAAGTTAATTATGTAAACTCAGAGCACCTCCTGATAAAAAGACGCCTCACCTCAAGAGGTCAAGGAGAAGAAGTAGATACGGAGGGTTGCTCAAATGTGTGAATGACATAAACAACTTGAGTTCACAAGAGGACGTTATGACGTGAAAAGTCTCGTAAAAGTAGATGTAGTTGAACGGGTTTAGTGTCAATGTTTTGTACAGATTCATGGTTTAAATCACTGTTGTTTGGCTGTATTCTTTTCAGGGTTGTCAAAAGTAGTGATATAACAATAACCGAAATATCGTGGTATCGTATCGTCAAAAGTGTCATAATAATATCGTGGGCCATCACAATATATCGAATTACAAGTTCCTCAGCTTAAATTCATTGTTATGGTGCAGCAAAAGCTAAAAAAACAGAGAGAACTACATAGACCATGATCCTTTGCTCTATTTCAGTCCAGTCTACATGCTGAAATAACTATTAAGCACTTTTAAATCTTAATTATCGCAATAAATATCGTACCGTGACATGCATTTCGTGAAAATATCGTATCAAGAGATTTGGATATCGTGACGTCCTTAGCAAAAAAGTATCGAGAATCTGATACTAATCAATTCTAAAACTAGTATCAAAACTAGATATTCATTTGAGCAGGTATTGATACTAAAAAAAACAAGTCACAGGACAGAAATGAGCCTTTCCTGAGTAACTTTAGAATGATTTTGAGCTTTATCAGAACACGTTTAAGAGCACATAGACCAGTAGAAAAGAAAGTGCTTCGATTTAATGTTGAAAATCACATTCTACTGTCTGAAAGAAGTGTTTTTTATTCTCATCGTTGTTTCAGAATCTGTATTGAGTATCGAGTCTGTTCCTTTGTGACTGCACTGACTCTTCCTGATAGACTCGGTCCCTTCAGACTTGTTTTTGTGCCTGTTCAGTGTTATCAGCTGTTGGAGTGTTCTTGGGACTTCACACTTCGAATGTGGAGAGAATGGAGCCATCAGAGCTTGACATCAAATACAGTGACGCCGTTATACCAGTTCGACGAGTGGGTTATTAAAGGTGCATTCCTCAGCTTTTCTGGTTACTTCTTTGTCTAGAATGTTCCACGGTAGAGATTAACCCTATCTATATCAAGGGACACAGCTATAGGCTACATTACAGGTCAGATCTGCGGAAAGGATGATTGTATTTTTGAGTGATAGAAACATCCAAGTATGATTCTGATCAGGGCTGCAAGAAATGTAATATTAATGCTGATAGTTGGCGTACCATAAAGCGTTTCTAGGTGATGTATGCAAACTAGTGTTGTCAGGATACTAAAATTTCAAAGTCGATTTCGATACTAAGGAATAACCTCAATACTCTGAGATTCTGATACCACGATGATGATTCTTTAGACAGAATGTGATTTTCAACAATAAATAATAGTACTTTATTTTACCTTTATGTGTAATCCCCATATACTGTATAAAGAAGTGGACTAAGCGAGTGTGACGTCACCACAGTGTTTGGCTCCAGTCAAATTAAGCTCACTGAGGCCAGCAGTTGGGTAGATTTGGACCGAGACTCCACATTAGGACTTTTTTAAAGGGCAAAAACACCGGGATAGTGTAGAGCAGGTTAGAAGGAGCATTTTAAGACCAAAACTTCGAGACTCCCTGCAGCAGTTACAGAGAGAGGGGCCACAATATTCCAATGTAAGTCAACGGGAGCCAGTAGGAGCCGGAAGTGCCTAAATGTGAACTTCCTATTTGGAACATGGTGACTAGCATGTTGGTTATGTACATTACGGTCTATGGTAATCCCTCAGTGGTCCAGGCAGGTTCAGTAGTGGTCCATGAGCGTATACTCGTCTCTGTGCTCTTTTACATGTTCTGATACACCTCCAGATCGTTCTAAAACTATCCAGGAAAGCTTCGTTTCTGTCCTATGACAGTGGCTTTGATATGTTTTTGATGAGGGCACAACATTATAATATAGAGCAGAATATAGTGTAATATGGGCCCTTTAAGCGACTAACTATACCATTTTATTTATCACTTATCTCTGCGAACATAAGTCCAATTTCGCAATAAGATAAACATGGCTTATTTGCCCATTGCCAACAGTGTAAGCATGTTTCTGTCTATGTCCCTGTCTAAAATGATGTCACAATCTGCTTTATTTGCTGCTGGTGTCCGATAGCAGAGGGTCATGTAACAGCTGGAGGGACTGGTATGGAGAGAGGCACCGTAAACATTTGTATTAAAGGGCCCATATCACGCTGTTTTCTAATGTTTCCTCATCACAAACAGACCTGGAGTTGTGTTTTGTTTCATCCACACAGGTTTAACACACACAAACTGCATATTTAGGCTGAGTTCTTCTCTCAAACTGAAAACACTCTGTTCCACCTTGTGATGTCATGTGGTGATACAGGAAGAGCTTAACTGTTTTTAAACTCCACACACCTTCACTTGAATAATTTGGATGATTTCAGCCCTGGAATTGCCGATCTTTACTGAACAAAATGTAAAAGGTTAGGGTTTAACTTAAAAACTATCCACTTCACGACATCACAAGGTGGAACAGAGCATTCTGAGCTTTGGAGATGTAGACTAATAATAAAGGATTTCTCAAACGTGTGAATGAAATAAAACTCACTTGGGCAACACATTTAACCCACCTCGCCCCCGCTGTCTGCGTACACTGGTGTATGAATGTGTGTGAACGGGTGAGCGTTTTGAGCTTTAAAGGTGGAAAAGCGCTGTATAAAGATGTGACCGTTCACTTTTGTGGTAGATCAAAGCAGTTTGTGATCGGAAAGTACTCACGTGGTCTTCCAGGGAGTCGTGTAATATGTTTGCTATAATAATTCTTCTCCAGAATCCTTTAGAATTTCAGAATTACTCCATAGATTTGTCTCTGTCGATTTGTCTTCTAACAAAACCAATTTACAGATAGAGTTATGTTCATGTGTGCGCTGTCTGCATCTAATTATAAAGTGTATATCGTCTGAGAATCATGAAGTGCACGTTAGCATGATAGTTGTTGTTGTTGGTCCACTCTGGTCTCTGAGAGTAGTGAAAAATGCTTATGAACTCATCGTTGTGAATATTTACGACACTCTGAATGACTTTGGACCACTGCAAACTGTTTCTAACTGTTTATAATCTCGTCTTGTCTCGTTCTGGTGGACCCGATCTCGTATCTCGTCTCATCTTGTGGAAATTGTGTCTCTCGTCCCATCCCTAGTACTGGGGCAAGACAAATTTAGCTCAAAAAAAAAAAAAAAATCAGGCACTGGTCCTTTTAAGTATCGACAAATTAGAGGCGTATTACCCACGAAAGTGCAGAAATGTCTCTTTAAATCCTTTTTCAGCATTTTTAGCTTCTTATTATAAAGAATGAACTCAGTATTAAAATTTTACATATTGTCAAAACACCATTTTACACTTTATCTTTGCATATTCTGCTTATCTCTGCACAATCAGGTAGTTTTCAGACGATCCCTGCGTTGTCCCCGCAGACAGACGGCCATGTGTTACTTACAGTAGATTATTGGCAGTCCTATATTTGTCTGCTCTAATAGGTTTAAGTCTAAATCTGAGGCGCTCCTGCAGCGGCTCCTGCTCATCTTCACAGTCTCCCAGTGTTTGTTTAAGATCACGGCAGACGGACGCTCTGACAATGCACACGTGGCATTACTGACCTGCTAATGGTGCTAAAAAAACACCGTCACAGCTAGAGAAGGTCCAATGTGGCGTCGTTTTAAATGTTGGAGCCGCGTGTTTTATATAATAGCTCGTTTTATCTCATTCATAAAAGAGTTCCCCAATGGATTTTACAATTTCTGTTAAGTTAAGGTGCTGTGGTCAATTTCTTTTTTTCTTTTAGAGATTTTTATAAAAGGTTTCAACTGTTTTTTTAAGTCTTCTGTTTTGTTTGATGTGTTGCCATCTTCGTTCTTTAGGGTTAAAAACATTTTACTTTTATTTAAAATCCTCTGGTACAGTTTTCTCCTTCGATTTCTTTTTCTCTCGCTCATAAAATCATATCTTTTACTGTTTTCTTCCGCTAAAACCAGCATTTCTTTTTTTTTTTTTTTACCTGTTTCTGTAAAAGATTAAAATACTGTTGTAAACGCTTCTGCAGTCCCAACACGCGGCTATTTTCTTTTAGTTTCTTTTCCCCACCCATCTAAAAAAGCTTCGAGTCACTCTTCGTACTGCTCCCTGTACTGACGAACTACATCAGCATCTTTTAGCAGGGAGCAGATGAGCTTCCACAGACCACTTCCTACATTTACACCCGAGGAGAGTGAAAGGCTGCAGGAAAGCATCAGGTGATCAGAAAAGAAAACAGTCCAATGGCGTAAATATGATCACTAAATGCAATCTTTTCAGTTTTGACCATTTTAATCGGAATATTCATCTTTTAAAATCCACGACAAGACCCACAAATGTATCTGAAACACTGAGGACAAAGCCAAATGTCAAAAAAAGATGAAAACAATTTATAATTTTCATCAATAATTATTCTTTATTTGTAAATATCCTCCATTTAAGTCACTATATTTCAACCTTTATTTGGTTTAATTTATAATAGATATAATCGTTTGACTAGCCGACTACTAAAACATTCTTTAGTTGGCGTTCTACTGAGAAAAAACTGGGAATGACACATGAAACAGAGTCTGGGGCAGCGCAAAACAAACAAATCTGTGCCAAATATTTCCCGATACTGATATATCATCCATCCCTAGTTCCAACAAGTGACGAATCAGGTCTCTGCATCAGTGTGGTATAAAAAATTCAAGTCCAAGATGCAAGTAGAGAGAGAAATGTGTATTGTAGATTATGGGCACATACTCTGAGCCTAATACCGACCAACTTCACTAGAGAACACACAGTGAAGTAGATTTATTATGCAAAATTGATTCTGAAAAGCTTTTAACCATGTTAGAGCAATTACACTGGTGACTCACTCTCTTGTGTTTAGAGTGATTCATGCGTGTTTGAAATCTTTATTGTCCTGCATTCGAAACACCACTGAACTGAACCATGAACAGTCTTATGAGGTTTTCTGGTACGAGATGATGATAAACTCAAAAACGTAAAGCTCCGTTTTGACGTAGACCAAGTTAGGGCTGGAAGATGAATCACAATTTAATCTAATTCACAATCTGAATGGACGCGTTTTTTTTTAAGTACCATAATTTCCTCCACAAACAGCGAGGGATGGTACAAGATCTTGCGAGACAAAATTGTCACAAGATCGTGCACACATCAGAAAAATCATCTTGTGAGATTTTTTTCCAAGCGTTTTCATTTGGATTGGACAAAAAAGGGTTGAGTTGCATCTCTTAGCAGTACTAGAATGGAAACAAAAATATTAAATCAAGTAAATAAAAAATTGTGAGGCCAAAATTGAAAACTGAATCATATTATTATTCATATTATGAATTTCTGCATGAAAACTGCTATCACTGTAGTTTAGATCAAATAATAATAATAATAATAATACATCATACTTGTATAGCGCTTTTTTGGACACTCAAAGACGCTTAACAAACAAAATAGGAAGTAACACTGTAAGAAACAACAACAGAATCATGGGGGGGAATGCAGCTTGAACAGGTGAGTTTTTAGTCGTGATTTGAAGTGCTGCAGTGAGTCGGAGTTCCTGATGAATTGTGGGAGAGAGTTCCAGAGCGAGGGGGCGGCAGCAGCGAAGGCTCGGTCCCCCAATCTGTACAAACGTGCTGAAATTGAATCGCAGTCGCAATGCTTGTCAGAAAAATCGCAATTAGATATATTTTTTTCCCCAAACTATAGCAAACGGGTAGCAAAAGATGCGTATTATTATTATTATTAAAGGTGCATTGCGCAACTGCTTGTCTTCGCTGAGATGTTATTGCTTTGTCTGGAATGTTCCACAGTATGGCATTAAACCTTTCTATCTTCATGGAGACCAAGCCAGACCAAGTTACAGGTCAGATCTGTGGAGAGGCGACCCCGCTCACAGAATGTCTGTTTTTCTAGGTATTTTTGAGCTGTAAAACCACCTGTAGTTGAATAAATGTAAAGTGCAGCTGTTTAATGTCACACTGTGGAACATTCCAGGCAGAGCAATGACATATTTATAGAAACAAGCAGGTGATGGAATCCCAAACCAACAAGTTCCATAATGCAGCTTTAAGATACCAGCCCTGGTATTGTACAGTTGCGTTCATCTCGGTCTAAATGGCAGCGGTAGGAGAACGTGAGGTTAAAAGTTGAGCAGAGGAAGTGCGCGGTGGCCTTTTTGAACCCAGATCCACATGACTGGACACAAGTGCACGTGACGGGGGGCGGGGCCGTCATCTCTCCTTCTTTTTCTCTCTCCTTCTCTCATTCCCTCTCTTCTTCATCTCTCCGTGTTAGCTCCAGGGTGGTGGCTCGTACAGAGGAGCTTGAATGCCACGTAAGCCTGTCATAATAACGAAATTTGAAGCACCATATATTCCTGAAGTAAATATAGACGATAATATTGAAACTAATTAATGCCACTGACACAAAAACCCAAAAGCAGATTTAAGCCACGAAAATTGTTTTAAATCTACAATATTGTTAAAAAAAAAAAAAAAAAAAAAAAATGAGCTGCAATAAATAAACAGCAGAAACACTTGTATTTTCTTATTTCACTACAAAAACTAAAATATAAGTTAAGATTACTTGAATTAAGAAGGTTTTATCACAATTTGAGCAAATTTCCCTTGACAAGTAAATTTATCTACGAATGGAACAAGACTTTTAGTACTTAAAATATGAAAATGCATCTTGCTACGCTTAAGACAAACAACAACTTTTTGCATTTAAAATAAGAAACAATCGAATTAAGAAAAACACAACATTAACATTATCTGTTACATAAGGGTGAGTTGTTGTACAGTTGTAGGGAGTATTATCTGTTACATAAGGGCGAGTTGTTGTACAGCTGTAGGGAGTATTATCTGTTACATAAGGGTGAGTTATTGTACAGCTGTAGGGAGTATTATCTGTTACATAAGGGTCAGTTTTTGTACAGTTGTAGGGAGTATTATCTGTTACATAAGGGTCAGTTTTTGTACAGCTGTAGGGAGTATTATCTGTTACATAAGGGTGAGTTGTTGCACAGTTGTAGGGAGTATTATCTGTTACATAAGGGTCAGTTTTTGTACAGTTGTAGGGAGTATTATCTGTTACATAAGGGTCAGTTTTTGTACAGTTGTAGGGAGTATTATCTGTTACATAAGGGTCAGTTTTTGTACAGTTGTAGGGAGTATTATCGGTTACATAAGGGTGAGTTGTACAGTTGTAGGGAGTATTATACGTTACAGAATGGTGAGCTATTGTACAGTTGTAGGGAGTATTATCTGTCCCTCTATAGTCTGGTGCAGTGGGTGAGTTGTTGCACAGTTGTAGGGAGTATTATATCCTCTGTACCTCTATAGAGTGTATGCAGTCACGTGACAGGAAGTTGTCAATCCGCCATATTGACGGTCTAATCATGACTGACCGCCAGTGCTCTAGTGACAACAAAAAGCCGTCTTTTACTCATACTGACTTCACTAATCACCTAGATAGTAATCAAAGAAAAGATATGAGGGCAAGCTTGCTAATCTGAACATATCGGACCCCTACAGTGTGCCCCAGGTCCGTTTTACAGCCCTAACAGCGGTAGATTCTGTCCCAGACCTTCAGTGGCCAGATATTTACAACTATCTAATAAATTTCCCATCACACTTCACCAGGGAGTATAAATTTATAGTTTTCATATGGCTAATTATTAACCATTAAATGAATAATAAATAAATATATAATAATACAAACATACACTAGAAAAGCACTCAGAGAGCGCAGACCTCCGCCAAGCCCCATTTAACGCAATGCTAACGAAATTTTCAAAGTGATCCAGAATCCAGGATTTCTTCTGGATCATCACCAAAATTTAATCATCTGTTGGATTTACCATTCGGAACATTTCCTGAAAATTTCATCAAGATCCGTCCATAACTTTTTGAGTTATCTTGCTAACTAACAAACAAACTAACTAACTAACTAACAAACAAACAGACAGACGCAGGCGAAAACATAATCTCCTTGGCGGAGGTAATGATATGTTAAAACTTTGTGAATAAAGACCAATAAAGTGATAGTTATGTGCAAAAACATACAAAAACACTGCAACATCTGATAGTTACACTGTATTAATAGTAATTAAGTCTTCTTGCTTCCAAATGTGAAACCACTCAATGTGATTGACCTACTAGTAAAATTGTAAAGATAAAATCACACCACACCTGATATGAAGTGTCTGCTACAAAGCCTGGAGTGTTTGGTTGGTTCCCAGGGCTTGTCAGCAGTTTTATGATGGGCTCGTCTAATTGCAGCAATCCACCTACTTCTGCGGTCAGGATCAGACTCAGCAGGAATCCTGTACAGCTGAATGTTTTTATCTTTGTCCCTTGTCTGAGAACACTGATAGGCACAACATTTCTCTGGCATTTTGTGACTTTATGACGCGTAATTTAGAATTGGACAGTGTGTTTACTATGGCGGCCTACGGAGATCTGGACCGCCGGAAGTGGATCAGGGGAAACCTGTGACGTCAACTGCATACACTCTATAGTCCTCCTATATGTCCTCTGTCCCTCTATAGTCTGGTGCAGTGGGTGAGTTGTACAGTTGTAGGGAGTATTATCTCCTCTGTCCCTTTATAGTCTGGTGCAGTGGGTGAGTTGTACAGTTGTAGGGAGTATTATCTCCTCTGTCCCTCTATAGTCTGGTGCAGTGGGTGAGTTGTTGTACAGTTGTAGGGAGTATTATCTCCTCTGTCCCTCTATAGTCTGGTGCAGTGGGTGAGTTGTTGTACAGTTGTAGGGAGTATTATCTCCTCTGTCCCTCTATAGTCTGGTGCAGTGGGTGAGCAGGAGTGTCCATGATGCAGAGCAGTTTGTCCAGTGTCCTCCCGTCCCTCACTGTGACAAATGTCTCCAGCTCACAGCCGATCACGTGTCCAGATTTACGGATCACTGAACGATATTGAAAGATAAACGGTGTAGTAATAATCGCGACAGGCCTAGAGAGCTTGATTTCCACGGCGGTCCTTGTTGAGCCGTCTTTGCTGCTGGAGAATTGCTGACTCCGGCTTAGTCATGGAGAAGCACTTCCCAAATGAGACTTGACAATTGCTTACAAACTGCAGTCGATTGTTAAGAGGCTAGTGATGGTTCTGTTTTTCTTGCACCACTTTTAGAAGAAGAGATGTGTCTTTCCAAGTGCTGTCCAGGCCTGAAAACAAAGACTATAAACTAAAGCTAAAATGGGGTAAATCAGGTCCGAACAATGGCAGACTAGTTTACTGGTTCTCAAATTGTGCTGCTTCTTCAAGTGACTCAGTTTCCTCTGCTGTTCATATATTGTTGAATCCACATTTTTGTCCTCTTCTGGGTTAGTTCTTGTTTAAAGGTCCTATACTGCACAAAACAGACTCTTGTGAGATTTAAGCCATGTTATAATGTTGTTACCTCCTCAAAAACTTGCTTGAGTAACCCTTCATTATTAGTCTGTCTACATCTCTAAAGCTCAAAATGCTCTGTTCCACCTTGTGATGTCATGAAGCAGTAGTTTTCCAGTTAACAGTCCCCTTTTACCTTTTTGTTTAGTAGAGATTGGAAATTCCATGTCTGTAATCATCCAGATGATTCTAGTGAAGGTGTATGGAGTTTAAAAACACAATGGAGCACATATCACATCACAAGGTGGAACAGTTTTTTCAGTTTGAGAGAAGAACTCGGCTTAAATATACAGGGTGTCTGTGTTAAACTTAAACATATGAATACAACAAAACAACACCAGGTATGTTTATGATGAGGAAGCAATATTATAACATAGATCAGAAAATAGCGTAATATGGGCCCTTTAAAACTAGAATAACAATAATTTTGACCTGGTTTAGCCCTAATCTACCTGGTATTACTCCTGTTTAGACCTGTGTAAGATCTGGTGGTTTCAAAGGACCAAATATTGTCCCAGGTGTACAGTGGTTCTCAAACCTTTCACACTAGAGTATAAGAGTATGTCCACTTTAATTTATCAATAGGTTATACTCTAAGTTACTTTTCAGTTTAGAATATAAGTGTATGTAAGTGTAAGTGTATTCATAGTTGTATTTTGATTAATTTATTTAGTCTTGAGATCTCAGAAAATGTCTGTTTTCATCTACCCCTATCCCGGGCCACAGCTCTGTATTACATTTTTGTTGTCTTCTTTGTTGTTCTCTCTTTTTTTATAATGACTTGGTAAAAACAGTGATTTGTTTGTGTGTGCTTTGCTTCTATTGACTAAATAAATGTACTCCACCCACCTGGTCAGTTGGTGCTTGTATTTCCAGCTTGATTAATATTACCTTTTGATTGCCAAGTGGGAAGGGTTTGCTCTGAGGTTTAAACTGTAATTAAAATAAATGTTATTATGAAACACTAAGTATACACAGTATAATGGGTCATTGTTCTAGAAAGTTCTTGTTCTTGCGAAAACATCTCAGCTCCAAACACGTCCGTGAATAGAACCTTGGACTTTCTTGTTGTAGGACAAAGGACTAGCTAAATGCTTATATTGGTGTCACGATACTACAATTTCAAACTCAATTTCCATACTAAGGAATGGACTTGATACTCTATACAGATTCTGATACCATAAAACACTTTCTTTAGACAATAGAATGTGATTTTCAGCATTAAATCGTAGTATTTTCTTTTCTATTCCCATGTGGTCTTATATCTGTGTAATCCCTCAGTGGTCCAGGTCTAAACCATGTCTAAACCAGGTCCATGGGTGTATACTCATCTATGTGCTCTTATACTTGTTCTGATTCAGCTCAAGATCATTCTAAAGCTTCAGGAAAGCTTCATTTAATGTGACTTTTTTTGTTTCAGTACTTGATGTAGTTTCGACACTAGTTCTAATATCGATTAGCATCTGATTTTCGATCCTTTTGACAACCGTACATGCTTGTCTTAATCCACGTATCTGTTTTTTTATTTTCAGAATGATGTCCGAAGGATAACATCAAGAACTCCGCATTCCCTTCACCCAACACCTCCTTCCATTTTATTTTGGCTCTAGTCTCGACCCCTTCTGCCACTTCTCGATGGGAGTCCAGCAGCACCACACAGCCAACGTGATTTGTGCTCAAAAGACAAGATGGCAATGATATTCTAGATGTTTTTCTATTTATAGCAAAGTCATTGGATCCTCTGCCCATGCGAGACCGTGCTCACTCCCATTCTACTTCCACCGCTATCCCCCCTCTCCGAACTCCGATGCTCTTCCCCCAGTTTTAAAGGGCCATGGTTCGGAAGAAAGGCTCCTTTATACTATGCGGTGCTTTCTTGTTTGTTGCCTGGAACGCCTTGCTCCTCCTGTACCTGTGGGGGCGCCCTCCCATTGGCCGGGTGGGCGAGGGGGGCGGGGCCGAGCCGGTGGGTAAGGAGGAGTGGGGGGCGGGGCAAGGTAAGGCTGCTGGCGTTGGAGGCGGTGGCGGCGGTAACCTGGCTGGCGAGGTGATGCGATTGGCCGAAGAGGTGGAAGTGCAGCTGGAGAAGCAGAAGGAGCTATTGAGACAGATCGAAAACCACAGAGCACAGTGGGCACGACAGAAGGAAGTGGGGAAGAGGGAGACGGAGAATCCCAAAACGCCGATGGAAGTAGTGGTTGAAAGAACGTTAGCGATAGAACGGACTAAACCGCAAAACAAGGAAGAGAAACTGACGCAAAAGTCAGTCGCCACAACCTCTCCGGAAGTCAAATTAGAGCTAACGAAACCAGCGGAAAGCAAACCCGAAGAGAATACACCAGTAGCAACCACAGCTAGCCCAGAAGTGGTCATCCCGATTCTAGTCATAGCTTGCGATAGGGTCACGGTGAAACGCAGCCTGGACAGACTCATTCAGTACAGGCCCTCCGCGCGTCTGCACCCCATCATCGTGAGCCAGGACTGCGGGCACGCCGACACCGCCAGGGTCATTGGTTCCTACGGCGACCAGCTCACCCACATCACCCAGCCCGACCTGGCGGACATCAGGGTGAGGCCAGAGCACAGGAAGTTCCAGGGCTACTACAAGATCGCCAGGCACTACCGCTGGGCCCTCAACCAGATCTTCAACAGCTTTGGCTACTCCAATGTGGTGATCGTGGAGGATGACCTGGAGGTAAGGGCATTCATTTATTCACAAATTCACTGTACAGATGATACTTTGCAGCTGATGTCATCTACATTCCTTGGGAGTGTGAAGCTAACTGAAAGCACTGCTCTGTCTGAAGCTCCTTTACTAAAGTCTTAATCTGAGCTTTATTTTAACACAATCTGATCAGAAGGAACTGGCTTATTTGGAACTGCAACAGGTGAGATGATTTGTGCGCTTAAACAAGTCTCTCACCATAAACTAGTATAAAAAAGTGCACTAAGTGAGTGTGACGTCACCCATAGTGTTCAGCGCCGCTCAAATGAAGCTCGCAATGCCGACAGTTACAGCAGCGAATTTGGAGTCTTGAGTCTATATAAAATATTGGTGTGACTTTCTGAACTTTCTGAAAATATTCTTTTTCATGATATTCAAATTTTCTGCTAGTATATTATCAAACGGTACAGTGCCTATTTGGGGCGTGTCTCATTTCTGTTTCCTCGCTTCCTTCTCCTTGATTCCTCTTCGCTATTCTGGGTGAGGAAGTCCCGCCCACAGAGGAGACAAAGCGTGGAGAGAGGATCTAAACTCCTCACTGAGACCAATAAAGTTTGATTCTGCTGATATCTGCTCCTGAAGCGTCCCTCAGGTTTACTCCTTCCTTTCGTGGTTTTCTTTGGGACAACACTTAATGACATGTTTGATTGACAGCTGAAAAATAGATGATCGAGGAGAGGAATCGAAGGAAGTGAGGAAAGAGAAATGAGACGTGGCCTTGGTCTGAATACTAACTTGAAAAATAAGTTTAAATTTCACTTAAAGCCCTTCAAAAGCTTGTTGCGAGTACACAGTTTCTCCCTGCACAGTAAAGCTAAAGCTGATCTATTATTACTCAGGCTGACAGTGAATCAAAACAGCATCGCAGCTGATACTGAGAGCTTATAATTAATCATAACAAGTGTTCATTCATCCAGTGTGAGTGGGACTTGATGAGACAGTTTAAATGACGGAGAGCAGGAGTGGGCCGGGATCTGCTTAAATTATTCTCAGCTCTGGTTCACTGTGGGCTAATTCAATGTATTATTCTATAGACGCTGACATGTTCACTCCCACATTTAATACCTATGGGGCATTTGAGATTCTGTCAGTAATGGATGATGAGAGTCGGCTAAAGTTCACAAAAGTGCAGTATTACTTATGCACAAGTTTTCGGAGTGAAATATAGGCATTTATTTATGTGTGGTTTTATTGAAAAGATTCTGAACTGATAAACTAATACAAGAGCATGAATTTCAGAATGTACAGGTGTAAACTAGAGCTGTAATCACTTAGTCTTTTAGTCGATTAATTGGTCGGTGAAGTCTTAATTGAGTCTATATTAGTTAACTAATCATATTTAGATTATGAAGGTATATGGCACAACAGAAGAGGTTGGTGAGTGAGAGAGTTGGCTGAAGATTTGGTAATTTTGGTATTTATAGTCGTATTACTTATCAACACAGTGGATTTGTGCATAGCAAGTGTAGAAAGTGCCGCTGTCTGTCTGCAGTAAAACAGTTTATCGTTTTGTGATAAAATAAGTTATGAAATTAACATTAGTGAGTAGGATACGTCTTAATGACCTGTATGCGTTAAATGCAGGTGAATGCGTAAATGACGAGAAGAAATGGCTCAAACTTTAGTAGCCGGACATCCACTCATACCTGATGGACACACCTAGCCCCGCCCCCGGGACATCCACTCATACCTGATGGACACACCTAGCCCCGCCCCCAGGACATCCACTCATACCTGATGGACACACCTAGCCCCACCCCCTGGAGAGCCTAAAATCTGCTGAAATCCTACGAGACACTGACATGATCCCAGACAGGACAGCGGCTCTTTCTGCAGGAGACATGCGCAGTAGAGCGAGAAGTGACGTGGTCTGATAATCTCTCTATATGTAAAAAAACATCAGATTAAACTCATTATTGACTAATTTTTGTCTTAATATAAATACATTGTTTCCTAGTCCTTTTCCTAGCTGTTGACTACAGCTCAAGGTTAGTGGGTTTTTACAGAGTGTGACAAGTTGAATTTCATTGTTTCGTCAGGAGATTGTGAAGACTGCAGTTAGTTAAAGCTGCATTGTGTAACTTTTCTGGTGGAGGGTCCGTCAATGCTTTTCTCCATGGAGATGTTATTGATTTGTCTGGAATGTTTCACAGTATGGCATTAAACCTTTCTATCTTCATGGAGACCAAACCAGACCAAGTTACAGGTCAGATCTGTGGAGAGACAACCCCTTTCACAGTCTATGCCTGTTTTTTATGTATTTTTGACCTTCAAAATCACCTGTAATTGAATAAATGTAAGGTGAATCTGTTGTCATACTGTGGAACGTCAGCAGGCCTATGTCACTTGATTTGTCTCATACACCTGTGACTTGTCTCACACACCAAGGCGGCCCCAAGCGAACCGTGCCTGAGGAAACGAGCCTCAATGTAATGCAATGTCAACAGTATACAACCTCAGAGCCAGTGCAGCTCCTCTTTATCTGAGGAAGTGGGGACTGGAGGGTGGTGAGGCGTTAAACTTCACATGCAGGTGTAACCAGGCTTTTCATCCTGAAGATCTGTGTGAGGACTCCCACTTTCTTCTTTTGGGTTTGGAGAGGCAGTGGTGGTGGTGGTAGTGATGTCCTGGGGGCGTGATATGGGCTGTTAGCAGTGAAGTGTGAAGCAGCCGGTATGACAATAGGCACCTCCCTGTGTTAAACTATGGCCGGTGTTAAAATTGTGCTACTCAAAATGAGAAAACAAATCTGATGTTCAATAACTTTGCTTAAAGGGCCCGTATTACACTTTTTTCTGATCTGTTAAAATGTTGTTTTCTCATCACAAACACACCTGGAGTTGTGTTTTGATTCATTCACATGTTTAACCCACAAACCCTGCAGATTCAGGTTTAGTTCTTCTCTCAAACACACCTTGTGACGTCATATACACTGCGTTCCAAATTATTATGCAAATGATATTTTTCTCTGATTTTGCCAGATTGTCAATATAAATGACAGTCATCATAATTTTCAAGTCGAATACAATTCAAATGTTACTGAACAAACCTCCCAACAGTAACAGTATTTTTTTCAAAAATAAAAACTTAAAATGCACTGTTCCAAATTGTTATGCACAACAGAGTTTCAAACCATGTTATTAAGAACTGAAAATGGTCATTTGTTTATTTTTCAATTAGAAGCATTAGCATATTACTGAAATCCAAAGCTATTTCGATCAAAACATCTGAACAGGTCAAGTTCCATTTGAACATAGGACCCTTATTTGACAGGAGCTTCACAATTCTTGCATCCATTGAAGTTGTGAGTTTGTGGAGAGTTTCTGCTTGAATTTCTGTGCAGGATGTCAGAATATCCTCCCAGAGCTGCTGTTTGGATGTGAACTGCCTCCAGCCCTCATTGATCTTTTGCTTGAGGAGCTCCAAAGGTTCTCATTGGGGTTGAGGTCAGGGGAGGATGGGGCCACACCATGAGTTTCTCTTCTTTTATGCCCATAGCAGCCGATGATGCAGAGGTGTTCCTTGCAGCATGAGATGGAGCATTGTCCTGCATGAAGATGATTTTGCTACAGAAAACACAGTTCTTCTTTTTGTACCATGGAAGAAAGTGGTCAGAAACTCCACATACTTTACTCTACACCTTAATGTTTGTGGGACTCCAGAGGCACCAGCAGCTTCAAATCCCTGTTTGCTGCTTTGTAATGGCATTTTAGCAGCTGCTCTCTTAATCCAATGTATTTGTCTGGCAGAAACCTTCCTCATTGTGCCTTTATCTGCACGAATCCTCTGAATGTGCTCTGAATCAGCTACAAATCTCTTAATAGTACCATGATCACGCTTAAGTTTTTGTGAAATATCTAAGGTTTTCATACCTTGTCTAAAGTATTCAACTATTTCACACTTTTGGACACTAGAGAGATCCTTTTTCTTTCCCATATTTCTTGAAAATGGTGCTCAGCATAATAATGTGGTGGTTTTTCCTTTAATTGGACGCACCGGGCAAACTCGTTGGCACAGGTGTGTGAGACACAAGATCATCCATGAGTTTCACTGGAAAACTAAACATTTTACCTTTATGACACTTAAACACAATTTGCACAATAATTTGGAACGCGGTGTACACAGGAATACAGAAAGTGCTCCAGGTATGTTTTTGAGGAAGTAACAACATTATAACCTGGGGCATTGACTCTAGTGAGCTTTAAACTGATTCTCTGTATTTGGGACTCTAAAAGTTCAGCATTTCGTCCGGGAGTGAGATTTAACATTTTATTGCAACCATGGCAACCCACTTTTAAACAGTGTTTTCCTATTCACCTGAGGTGCTGCTGCCCAAGACAAAGCTGAATTTAGACCTAGAACAAAAACACATCCAGTTTTTCTTTGACTTTCTGTTGATTCATCTGAGTGGCATTTCCCCCCAAACAGAATTACACCAAACAACAGCCACTTTGTGTTAGTGGTTAGACTCAAAAATGTATTTTTGTCAGTGCATTTTTTCACAATCAGGTTAAGGTTCATAGATCATAGACTGTAAATGGACATAGCTAACGTACTAGCCACTGCGTTCCAAATGGGAAGTTCGCATGTGGGCTTTTCCGGCTCCTTCGGACCTTGGCACCCTTTGACTTACATTAGAATATTGTCCCCCCTCTCTCTGTAATTGCTGCTGTGAGCCTCGTCATTTTGGTCCTAAAATGTTTGTAACCCGCTCTATATGATCCTGGAGTTTTATTTGTTTGTTTTTTTAGCTATTTTGTCTATTAAAAAAGTCCTGTTCATAATATAGAGCCTGGCTCCGTAATTCGTAACCGCTAGCATCAGTGAGCTTCATTTGACTGGAACTGAATGCTGTGGATGACGTCACTCTTACTTAGTCGACTTCTTTTATACAGTCTGTGGTTAGTATCAGGGTTAGGTTTAAGAACAGGTATGTTTATTTTACTGTTTAATGTTTTGCATGTTTCTATACTGTTGCTTTTTATTAAAAAAGCACTTCATTGTTGTACAGGGCTCAGTGACGTCTAGATGAAGAAAACCGGGCCATTTTCTCAGTTTTCCCAGATTTTGTCAGAGTTCCTATCACCAACAGAGCCCGAAGGAAGTCGTCATCCACATGTTTCCAAACATCTTCCGGTTTCGTGACGTAAACGTGAATACAGCCCATTGATCCTGAAAAGTCCCATCTGTCAATCTCCAAGTTTAGTTTAGTCTTGTTTTTCATATATTGTGGTGCCCTAGTTTCACATATTGACTTGATGTCCTGGTCTGTTTAACCCCGTGGTTTTCCTCTTTAAATCTAAAACAGAACTCTAATCTCCTGCAGTGAATTCTCTAGGACTCACTCAGTACCACACTTAGTTTAAAACAAGTCCAATACTGCAGAAAGCAAGATCTACGCAAGTTTAAATTACTTAAATTAAGTCAAATTATCTACCAACCCAGTGTAAGTGTGTTTTTCTTAAAGGTCCTATCATATGCATTCACCGACTTGTGAACTTTTAGCCATATTATGTTTCCTCATCGAAAAAATACCTGGAGTTGTGTTTTGTTACATCCAACATATTTCAGTAATCCTTGTTATTAGTCTATCTACATCTCCAAAACTCAAAATGGTCTGTTCCACCTTGTGATGTCATGAAGTGGTAGTTTGCAGTTGTAACTAACAGCTACCTTTTAACCTTTTCATTAGTAAAGACTGGAAATTCCAGGGCTGTAATTATAGAACTGATTCTTGTGGAGGCGTACAGAGTTTAAAAACACAATGGAGCACTTCCTGTATTATCACATGACATCACAAGGTGGAACAGAGTGTTTTCAGTTGGAGGTAAACATGTGTGAATGAAACAAAACACAACTCCAGGTCTGTTTGTGATGAGGAAACAACATTAAAACATAGATCAGAAAATAGCGTAATATGGGCACTTCTTTTCTTCTTTAAACAGTTTTTCTTAAGTGTATCAAGATGCATTTTCATATTTTAAGTACAAAAAGTCTTGTTCCATTGGTAGATAATTTTACTTAACAAGTGAAATTTACTCAAATCATGATAAAAACTTTCTTAATTCAAGTATTTTTTGCAGCAAAAAGCCCTGTGCATGTTTGTAAATCAGATAACCACAGCTGGATTTGTTAGCGGCACAGAGCTAGCATCCCAAAATGTCCTTTTGTCCTTTTGTCACATTAGCGTTAGTGCGCTAACCCTCGTTAGCATGTTTTAGCGTTGTAACGTTATCTGCGTGGACAAAGGCTCGGAGATGGCAGAGGAGTTGGCACAGCAGCAGAGAATGTGAAGACTCCAGGCAGAACAGAGCTCCATAAATTGCTGCTTTTGTGCTCTTCGCAGGAAAAAAGTAGAGCACGGTTTTGGGAAAAGAAGCTCTTCTCTATTTTAGACAGAAATTGAGATTTTGATTAGATAAAAAATGAAAATTATTAACAATTAAATCCATTGTTGAAGTTGTAAAAATAGCATATTAAAACCTGTTACCATTCTTGTACATTTCTTACTTTTGGATGGACCAGTTTGTACTCGAAACCACAAAAAAAATAAATAAATAACACAAAAATGTAATGGGACTTTTATTAGTAAACTGAGTGTAGTGCAGCCCAGAGAGAGACTGGACTTGGTTATGTAAACGGCCCCCTGCTGTTTCTCTGCGGGATCACCAGACCTGCTCCTCTTGTTTGTTTTGGCTGGACTTTGGCTGGACGTGTTGACCAGACCATCTGACCCAGGACAAACGCTGTCCGTGGTGTTTTGCCTGGAATGTTCTAAGATATGGCATTAAACTGGCATGGTAGCACAGCTGGACAAGTCAGATCTGTGGAGAGGCTCAGTATTTTCAAGTAATGCAGGATTTTCAAGGCATTTTTGAGTGATAAAGAATACTTTTAATTGAATAAATGCAGGACGGATAAGTTAAATAAATGCCATATTGTGGAACATTCCAGGCAAGGCATCACCATGGACACAAACGCATGGTGATAAGGTTACATAATGTACCTTTGAAGGCGCTATACCTGATTTTTCATCATCATCATCAAATACAACTTCTGTCACTACAGACAATTATCGTTGGCATGTTTTTGGTTGATGGGGGAAACCGGAGTACCCGGAGGAAACCCATCCAGACACGGGGAGGAAACATGCAAACTCCACACAGAAAGGCCCGGGCGACCCGGGGATCAAACCCGTAACCTTCTTGCTGTGAGGCATGAGTGTTGCCACTCAGCCACCATGCCGCCTACTGCTTTAAAATGTGAAAAACATGTTCATGGTTCATTATAAACAGTTTGCAGTGGTCCAAGGTTATTCCTCACTTACCTCATGCATTCAGAACATCCAAATTACTCACCACGATGAGTTTATAAGTGCTTTTCAGAACACTAAGACCAGAGCGGAGTTTGCCATCACCGTAAAGCTAACATAAACTAGCATGCTAACAAGCAAGCCCTGATTATCTGACAATAAAAAGCTTTATAATTAGATGCAGACAGCACGCAGTTGCCTTATTTTGGCCTCAAGAGCTGCTTATTCCATACATCTGTACTGGGGACACATTTTACTCAAATACTTGGTTGTGGAAAGGCTTTAAGCTAAATGTTGGAAAATTTCACTGCACAGATTTTTCCACACATTTAATTTTACTCTGTGGATTTCTAGTTTAAAGCTGAAAATGATCATAATAAAGAAATATGCCAAAGTAAAAGATTTAAAAAGTTCTTTGTAAATCGTCTTTTAATGGCGCGAATGGGAGAAGTCGTTTTATGTGAATCCCGGAACCCTGAGCCTATAGAGTGTGGCGTGTGAGGGTAAAAGCGGAGCTAATGAGCCATTCAAAGTATTTAGCATCAAATAGCTTCCTCAGCCATGGTGGTAACGGAGAGATGTTTAACTCTCTGGCTGCGTCTCATTTCTGTTTCTTCGTTTCCTTCTCCTTGATTCCTCTCCTCGATCCTCAGTCAGATGTGTCATGTTAAGTTTCCCAAAGAAAACCAGAGAATGAAGGAGTAAACCTGAGGGAGGCTTCAGGAGAAGACATCAGAGAAAAGAATCAGACTTTATTGGTCTCAGTGAGGAGTTTAGATCCTCTCTCCTCGCTGTGTCTCCTCTGTGGGCGGGACTTCCTCACCCATTTCCTGCAGAATCGAGGAATCAAGGAGAAGGAAGGAGAAAGTCTGAAAAGGCGAGGTTTCTTCTTCACGGTCAGACTCAAGCTCCTGTGGGTTATTACAGGGTCAGAGAATGCATGGATGGATTAAAATGGCTGAAGGAACTCACAGAAGGCAAAGGCATCATGTAATAATGTTTAGTATCAATCAATGTCAAAGTTAAAGTTACACAAAATGGACCAAAATTAGGTTTAAGCCATGTTAGAATGTTGTTACTCCTCAAAAACAGACCTGGAGTTGTGTTTTGTTTCATTCACACGTTTGAGTAATCCCGCGTTATTAATCCTGCGTTATTAGTCCGTCTACCTCTCCAAATTTCAAAATGCTCTATTCCACCTTGTGATGTCATTAAACTATACTTTTCAAGAGGAACGAGGCAGAATTTGTGTGTTAAACATGTGAATGAAACAAAACACAACTCCAGGTCTGTTTGTGATGAGGAAACGACATTAGAACATCGATCTGAAAATGGCATCAAATGGGACATTTTTATATAATAGATCACCGGAACATTACCAAAAACAATATGATGGAAAAGAAAAGATTAATCTGTTGCGTCAATAAAACTTTAAAAGAACTTTCTTTGTTTATATGAAATGCTCACTGTCTTTTCTAGAAGACTTAGACTTAGACTTGGACTTAGACAAACTTTATCCACAAGGAAGAGAATGGTGTCAAATAAAGCGTAATTATATAAATGTATATGTTAGGGATGGGACGAGACACAATTTCCACAAGATGAGACGAGATACGAGATTGGGTCCACGAGAACGAGACAAGACGAGATTTTAACATAATACATAATTAATACACAATACATAATTAATTAAATACATAAATTTCACTATTCAGTTTCCATTTTTGGCCTCACAATTTTTTATTTATTTGATTTAATATTTTTGTTTTCATTTTAGTACTGCTTATTGTAACTGTCAGAAATGTAACTCATCAAACATAACCCTTTTTTGTCCAATCCAAATGTAAAAACACTTCATAGGATCATTTTTCTGTACGATCTTGTGGCAACTTTGTCTCACGAGATCTTGTGGCACGAGATCTTGTCCCATCTTTAGTATATGTATAAGTACAGTAAAAACAGAAATATAGTACCGTAATATAAATACAGTATATCACAGTTATGTACAAGAGGTCATAAGGAAAACACTGCAAAGATGATACGATGTTTGACAGAAACAGGCTTCTCTGTAACATGAGGTGAGTTCTCAATGTTGTTTTTCCATTCTGCTCTCCCCCAACAGGTGGCGCCAGACTTCTTCGAGTACTTCCGCGCGCTCTACCCCATCCTGCGCGACGACGCCTCCCTGTGGTGCGTGTCGGCGTGGAACGATAATGGACGAGACGCGCTGGTGGACCCTTCCAAAGCGCACCTGCTCCACCGCACAGACTTCTTCCCCGGACTGGGCTGGATGCTGCTCCGGGACCTGTGGGCGGAGCTTGAACCCAAATGGCCCACTGCATTCTGGGACGACTGGATGAGGCAGCCCGAGCAGCGCCGTGACAGATCCTGCGTCCGCCCCGAAATCTCCAGAACCATCACGTTTGGAAGGAAGGGCGTTAGCTTAGGTCAGTTCTTCGACCAGTATTTACGCTACATCAAGCTAAACACTGAATTCGTGCCTTTTACCAAGCAGGATTTAACGTACTTACTGAAAAACAAGTATGACGAGAAGTTTATTATAGAGGTCTACAGCGCCCCCTTGGTGAGGATCGAGGAGCTGCAGGGGGGCAAGCTGAAGGAACCTGGTCCGTACAGGGTGCAGTACTCAAGCCGGGATAGTTTTAAAGTTTTCGCACGAAATTTGGGAGCCATGGACGATTTGAAGTCGGGAGTGCCACGGACAGGATACAGAGGCGTGGTGGGCTTCCTGTACAGGGGGAGGAGGGTGTACCTGGCGCCCCCTGAAGGATGGACACAGTATGACACGAGCTGGAGCTGAGTGGAGGCTAGTCTTTGAAATGGGAGCAAAGACCAAAGAGGAAGCACAGATACCGACAGTCAGAGGAGGAGGAGAGCTCAAAGTGTTCAAAAGTTTTTATGTCCACCAAAAATGTTAATAATGATAATAAAATATGGATAGATTTAATGCAAAAAAGTGAAGAAATTAAAACTAAATGTAAAGGGAAACACTGCAGTTCTCTGTTTATTATATCATATTGTTTCCTCATCCCAAACAGACCTGGAGTTGTGTTTTGTTTCATTCACACATGTTTAACACACAAACCCTGCAGATTTATTAGGCTGAGTTCTTCTCTCAAACTGAAAACACTCTGTTCCACCTTGTGATGTCCTGTGGTAATACAGGAGGTGCTCTGCTGCGTTTTTAAACTCCACACACCTTCACTAGAATCGTTTGGATCATTTCAGCCCTGGAATGTTCAATCTCTACTGAACTAAAAGTAAAAGGAGCTGTTAATTGCAAAACCACAGCTTCATCCACACAAGGTGGAACAGAGCGTTTTGAGCTTTGGAGATGTAGACAGACTAATAATAAAGGGTTACTCAAACGTGTGAATTTTCAAAAAAAAACAACACAACTTCAGGTCTGTTTTTGATGAGGAAACAACATTATAACAGATGAGAAAACAGCGTGATATTGTCTCTCTCGAGTTGTGTCCCCTCCTCTGACCTGTCTGAGAGTCTGAGATGAGCGGATGTGAAAGACCTGGAGACTGGTGGACTTTGATCTGGGTTCTGGGTGCTTTTTCAGGACTAGACTTAAACAGGGACTTAACCAGTGTTTTTAAAAGACACTTTCACACATAAGATACTGGCACCGTGCCTTGGTTCTGGGCCCATCTTCTTACATTGTTTCATGAGTGTTAAAGGGATAGTGTGGAACATTTTGATAGGGGAGTTTGAGCTGAAACTTCACTATTAAAAGTAACTATCCAGATATTTGCGGTTTGGGGAAACAGCAGGAGCAAGGAGATTCAAGTTTGTTGTTCCGATCCAGTGGGGGAAAAAGTGCTTGATTTTGTTACTTAAGTGAAAGTACAGATACCAGAGTAAAAAATACTCAAGTAAAAGAAAAAGTATTATATGAAAAAATCTACCTGAGTAAAAGTATTAAAGTACCTGCTTAAAAGTGTACTAAAGAGTAAAAAGTAAAAGTATTCATACTAATTTTGAAGCCTTTATAAAGCTTCAAATGTATTAATATAAGAAACAATTTAATCTTTTTTTTCCCCAGCTGTTTTTCTTTGTATATTTTTGTTTTTTTTGCTCAAATTGTGTTAAAAATAAACTTTCAGCCTTTTCAACAGGTCCCAATAATAAAAAATACTTTTCAGTCCTGTTAAAAAATGTAGTGGAGTAGAAAATACAGATACCTGCTCTCAAATGGAGTGAAGTAAAAGTAAAAAGTATCCACTAAAATGTACTTAAGTTGAATTTGTATCTGTAAGTACTTAAGTGCAATATTATACTACATGTACTTCAATACATTCCATTATGTGTTAAAAATAAACCTTCAGCCTTTTCAACAGGTCCAAATAATAAAAAAAAACACTTTTACTTTTTAGTCCTGTTTAAAAATGTAGTGGAGTTATGGAAGATAATTAATTTAATCAGATTTTGAGTTTTAAATGCCCTTGAATTTCTCCCTTTGATTTTTTTTTAACTCTGTAAAAACATGTTTGAATTATTTTGATTCTGAATGGCAGTTGGTAAAATTTTAAGTGTAGATTTTCAAAATGTTTAAAATTCAATATATATATATAAAAAAAACACCTCTTAAATATTCAGCACAAATATTTTCAAGCCTTCAAATTCAACATTTATACTGAAAATCAACTCTTAATATTTCAGCAACTAAAATTCAGAATAAAAATAATTCAAACATCTTTTTTCAGAGTTGAGGAGAGAAATTCTGTGGTATTTACAATTCAAAAATTCAAAATATGGAGTAGAAAGTACAGATACCTGCTCTCAAATGTAGTGAAGTAAAAGTAAAAAAATATCCACTAAAATGTACTTAAGTAGAATTTTTAGGTATCTGTACTTTACTTAAGTACAACATTTTACTACATGTACTTTATTACTTTCCACCACAAGTGAAATGAAGGATCGTCTATTTGAATTTCCTGTCATTTACAAACAAAATCACCTTTCTCTCTCCTCTCTCCTGATTCTGCACAAGTCCGCCGTGTTTTTCAGTCCCTTGTGATATCTTTTTCCTTTCTTTTTCCTCGTACGCAGCCATATTTGTTGCGATACTGGCGGGCCATGCTCTTCGTAAAGTATTAAGAATGTGTGTATTCAAATTGTTGGGATAATCCTCAGTTTTTCTTTTTTTTTTTCCACTGGCCCTTTTTACTGCAAAAACGCTCCTGCTTTTCCAACAGAAGCTGCAGTGGTTCATAGAGAGAAAATGTGAAATAACTGGACTATCCCTTTAACAACCCATTAAAGGCGCTGTACCTGATTTTTACGTAACATGAAAAACATGAAAAATGGGACTAGTCCATTTCAAACGTCCATTTGCAGTGGTTCAAAGTTATTCTTCAATTACTTTATGCATTCAGCGCGTCCTCATGATTCACCTCGATGAGTTTATAAGCGCTTTTCACAACTTTCAGAGACCAGAGTGCAGTTTTTATGAAGCTAAAATGGTTAAATGCTTCACAATTGGATGCGGATAGTACGCTGCAAACTTTATTTTGACCTCAACAGCTGCTTATACAATAGATCTGTACTGGGATAAGACGCATTTTGCTCAAATACACGGACAAAAATCAGGTACAGGGCCTTGTAAGTGTATTAAAATCACCACAGAACATTATAGTTTGAGAAAAAGGGTTGAATTCCTTCTGTAAGCTATTTTTTATGGAATTTTGGTCCAACCCCGGGCGCGTGAAGTTTGAAAGACTGGTTCAGATCACATGGGGTGTTTCAGAATATATGCAGTGCCATTAATACACAGCAGAATGTAACAAACAAACGTCTTTACATCATTTTCATGTGACTCTAAACCAGCCCAGACGTGATGTAAATGTGAAAACATGAAGGAACAGGTGTGCTTTGTGAAGGCTATTTGTGGTAAATACATGAAAAATAATACTTCAGATGAGAATGCAGTGTGTAACGGAGGACGATGGAAACAGATGAGCGCGATCTGGTGAAATGAGACAACGATGGACGGTGGCTGTGAAGGGTCAAATGAATCAAGTAGAATGCAAGATGTGATAATATAATAGAATACAATACATGTCCCCCCCTCATCTGTGAACGCTGAGTGAGTCCAGCGATGGTTTATGGGCGGAAAAACTGCATGGGAGAAGTTCGGAGTTTTATCTATGACGCAACAATCTGGGCAAACTCAAACCGGGCATTTTTGAGTGCTGAGAGAAGGCGACTTTAGATGGATTAATGAAACAAAAAACAACTCCAGGTGTGTTTTAGATGAGGGGACAACATTATAACATGGTTCAAAAAAGTCGGTTTTGACGTGTTCTTTTATATAAAACAATTTCGTTTATAAACTACATTTGCATTCTAGTTAATTTGTTGCCCTTCACACCCACTGCATCTAAAAATGTGAATCCAAGTTTCAATGTGATTTTTGTTTGTTTTTTTATGTTTCTGAAGAGGCATTGTGTAACTTTTCTGATGGAGGACCCACTATCTTCTTGTCATGAGGAAATGTTATTTCTTTACCCAGAATGTTCTTATCATTTGGATTACACTTTTCTGTCATAGATAGACCGATATATTGGACCGATATTTTTGTTTTGGTCGATCTACTGCCAAAAAATACACACAAAGCTTTTATATAAACACTTTCGCACAAAGAGTTCGCTGCATAAAACGTGACTCACAGCTGTCTTTTTGGTTTGTGGTAAAAAGGGGTTTGGGGGGAGTTTTTAGTACATTTTAACTACACAATTTGGGGAAAATAATCAAAATCAGGCCTATATATCGTCCCAAATGTATCAGCCATCAGTTTCTCTGTATTCTAAACCATCTGTATCGAAATCGGACATATCGGACAATCTATTTTCGATCTCTTTGACCAAACAGCTTCAAGTATTTGGTTGAAAGTTCAGACACACCCTCTCATTCAGTGTTTTTTCTATATTTTTACTACTTTCTACATTTGATATACACACAGAAAACATCAAATATATGAAGTAAGTTATATGGGATTATGTCGCAAGGAAAATAAAAGTTAAATAACTCAACTTTTTTTTTTTTTAAATAACCAAACCCTCATTACCCACCTTTTAAGTTATTTAACCACGCTTTTCTCCAAGGAGATGTTGTTGCTTTGTCTGGAATGTTTCACAGTATGGCTTTAAACCTTTCTACCTTTATGGAGACCAAACCAGACCCAGTTACAGGTCAGATCTGTGGAGAGGCGACCCCGCTCACAGTCAGAATCCCTGTTTTTCTAGGTATTTTTGAGCTTTAAAACCACCTGTAATCGAATAAATGTAAAGTAGAACTGTTTAATGCCATACTGTGGAATATTCCAGGCAGAGCAATGACATCTCCATGGAAACAAGCAGGTGTTCAGTGTGTATATCAAATGTAGAAAGTTGTAAACATGTAGAAAAAAGCACTGAATGAGAGGTTGAGTCCAAACTTTTGACTCTTAGTGTAAATCAGTCTGACCAGAGGCAGGTCACAGTGGCAGACCCTCCACCAGAAATGTTCCGTAGTACACCTTTAATGCTTTTCATCCACGTCAGTTAAAAAAAAATCTCTGTATTTTTATGGGAACCTTTGTCTGGTCAACATAAGACTCCACATTTGCAGTTTTAGGGACCGCAGCACATTTTAAAGGTTTAATATCCAGAAGGAAAACACTTAAAGCATGTGTAATTAACTTGAACTGATCCTTCTTGGTTTTATTTTCTGATGATTGAGATAGAGCGGTGGTCTTAAGGGTGCACCATGTAACTTTTTGGTTTGGGGTTTCCGTCACCTGCTTGTTTCTATGGAGATGTCATTGCTTTACCTGGAATGTTCCACAGTGTGACATTAAACAGCTCTACTTTACATTTATTCAATTACAGGTGGTTTTACAGCTCAAAAATACCTAAAAAAAACAGACATTCTGACTGTGAGCGGGGTCGCCTCTCCACAGATCTGACCTGTAACTTGGTCTGGTTTGGTCTCTATGAAGATAGAAAGGTTTAATGCCATACTGTGAAACATTCCAGATAAAGCAATAACATCTCCATGGAGAAAATCGTGACGGACCCTCGGCCAGAAAAGTTACACAATGCACCTTTTAAAATTTGCTCATTAAAATCACATGCATTGTAGCTTTAAAAGTGCATTATGTAACTTTTCTGATTAGAGTCCAGCACCTGGTTGTGTCCATGGAGATATGCTACAGAGACTGCTTTCCCTGGAATGTACCACAGTATGGCATTAAACTTATAATTTAACTATAGTTGTTTTTTTTATAAAACATTAAAACCTTGATAAATATGTATTCTACTGTAAGCAGAGCACCTCTCCACAGATCTGACCTGGAAATAGATAAATTTAATCTTTATACTGTGAAAAATTCCAGGCAAAGCAACAACATCGCCATGGTGACGGACCCTCCTTCCAGAAAGTTACACAGTGCATCTTTAGTTAGTTTTGCCATCATGTGCGCTTCGATTACAGCATCTGGTTTGGGTTATTGCTTAAAGCTGCATTGTGTAACATTTCTGGTTTGGGTCCGGCACCATGGAGATGCTATTGCTTTTCCTGTAATGTTCCACAATATGGCATTAAACTTATTTATTCAGTTAAGAGTGTTTTTAGTGCTCAGAAATACCTGACAGATCTCACCTGTAAACTGGCCTGGTGGCATCTCCTGCTCGTCTCCATGGAGATTCACGGAGTTTAATGCCATACTTTGGAACACTGCAGTCAAGAAACAAGCAACTGGAGGGCCCTCGACCAGAGAAGTTACATAATGCACCTTTAACAAATGCAGGATTTTTATTTTTATTTCACTTTTTTTAACGAAAGCTGTGAGACTCGAGCTGGGGATGTTATTACAGTTAAAATTAAAGTTTTGTACCTGATTTTTCCTCTTAAAAATGTGAAAAACACTGAACAGTTTCATTTTTCACAGCTTTCAGAGGTAACGCCAACAACTACTAGCATGCTAACACAGCTTTCTTTCTTTCTTATCCGTACTGGGGCAGAACATTTGGCTCAAAAACCTGGGGGAAAATCAGGTACAGGCTCTTTAACTTTAACTGTGACGTTCATCAGCGACGTCCCGACTTGAGCTCGGCCGGATTATGATTTGTAATATTTTTGTTTTGTCTGTTGGAAAACCACTGGCTCGTTAGTGACAGTATTTTGGTGTTAAACGAAGGCTCCTGATTGGACGGTTGTCTCTGTCCTGTGTGACGTGTTAAACCACTGCCTGATGTGTTTATAACTTTAATACATTATCAATAAAATCGACTATTTTGATATTGGCCCAATGTCCGAGCGATTTTACTGTGAACTCTGCAGCTTTAGTACTGCATACTACTGTAATACTGCATACTGGTGTAGTACTGCATACTCTTGTAGTACTGCATACTGCTGTAGTACTGCACACTGTTGTAGTACTGCACACTGTTGTAGTACTGCATACTGCTGTAGTACTGCATACTGCTGTAGTACTGCACACTGTTGTAGTACTGCACACTGTTGTAGTACTGCATACTCTTGTAGTACTGCATAGTGTCCTACTCCGTAATGTGCTGATTTCATATAAATACTTCTCTAGATTTTAAAGTTTATATGAACGTTTTTCATGTTTTTCTCATTTTGACAGTGTTTGTTGGGGAAATACCTGTGGAAAGGCAATTCATCAAAATCATTCCATTAATTATTATTTTTTTAATCATCGAGATTTGGAAAATCAGCGAAATCGTGAAATCAGTGATTGTTATAAAACAGATTTCCTCCTGACTTTCTTATTCGCAGAGCCGGTTATTGTGCAACTAAACAATTCAAATCATAATTTAAACCATTCAAATGAGATTACGTCGTATAAATGTAGCTGAAGGCGGTTTATCGCTTCTTAAATAATAAAATATGATCAGAATGAACACGAAAAACTCCAGTCCTGCTCTGATCTCAATTACAAATGTACTTCTGGGTTTCAGACGACAAAACAACGTTCTACTGGCCAATAATATTTAAAACAGACGCGGGGCGGGTAAATTAACATTGTTCAAATGGAGATTAATGTAAATACAGTGAGTTTTTGTGTTTTCAGTATTAGAAATGTTCAGGTCCAACATTTGTGCGTTTTTCTTTTGGATATTTCATGGCAAAGTCCAGTGAAATCCATAGGGAAGTCTGGGAATATGACGTCAACACATTTTAGAATCCGAAACTCGCCAATTAAAATCGTAATCGTCCCAAAAAAGCGTGTGCCAAAAAAACAAGATTCTTTTTGTCCGTATCAGCCCTGACCTCCATCCAAAACGCCACTGCTTTACCCGGAATGTTCCACAGTACGGCATTAGCGTCTCTCTGTTCTCTTTATCTGTGCGGCAGTGGCGTTTACTCGATTATCAGAGTTTTTAAAGCTCAGACACTTCTGCCTTCTGTCTGTGAGCGGCACCGCCTCTCCACAGATCTGACATGTGGCACTTGTTTAACGCCATACAGATGTTACTGCTTTGCCTGGATGTTAAAGGTTAAAGGTTAAAGGTTAGGGTGCGCAATAACATCTCCATGGAGACGATTAGGACGACTCAGCAAAAAAGTTTAAAGGAGCTGCAAGTCCAAATCAAATAAAAGTTTTTAATGAAAACAATTCTAAAGCTGATTTTTTAAAATAAATTTGTTATAGTTTGACTTCCGCAGGTTAAGGCATTAGAAAAAGGTTCAGTTGTGATTGAAATACTTTTTTAAAAACATTAAAAGTGCACTGCGTAACTTTTCTTGGAGAAGTTAAGCCACGCGCTTTTGTCTCCGTGTAGATGTGCTTAACTGTTCAGTCTGGAATGTTTCACAGTACGGCATTAAACTTCTCTATCGCCATGGAGACTAATGTAGGGCTGCGCAAAAATATATCACTACCATATATTGAAATATCGATAAATCGTATCGTTTAACGTGATGATAGTATCGATATCGTGGGCTGCTGTATCGATATATCGCCAAGAGAAATATTTGTTGTTTTTTTTACTAAATTATTTTGTTACAGCTACAGTTTTGTTGCTTGTTCAGAGGAAGGAAACTTTTTTATGCGACACATTTGACATTTTCAGTTTTTATGATTAAAATGTTTGTGTTTTATATATTTGCACAAGACGTGGTTTAACAAAAACTTTTAGTATCGCCAAGATTTAGCCTTTATTTTTACTGAAGCGTATCGAATCGATTTGAAATATATCGTATCAAATCGAAAGTGCACTGTATCGAGATTTGTATCGTATCGTAGCCTATGTATCATATCGGCAACTTCTTCATGATACCCAGTCCTATTGGAGACAAACAGGCCAAGGTACAGATCAGCTCGGTGGAGAGGCGAGCCCACTCACACAAGAATGCGTGTTTTTAAAGGTATTTTTGAACAATTTCATGAAACAAAGCCTGAATAGACTTTTAATGCCATACTACGGAACATTCCAAGCAAAGCCATGACATCTCTCTACCCTCCACCAGAAAAGTTACACAGTGCACCTTTAAGCCGTTCCTTTAAAGCTGCGTTGTGTAACTTTTCCGGTGAAGGGTCTGTCAAATGCTTGTTGAGATGTTGTTGCTTTGTCTGGAATGTTTCACAGTATGGCATTAAACCTTTCTATCTTCATGGAGACCAAACCAGACCAAGTTACAGGTCAGATCTGTGGAGAGGCGACCCCGCTCACAGTCAGAATGTCTGTTTTTCTAGGTATTTTTGAGCTCTAAAACCACCTGTAATTGAATAAATATAAAGTAGAGCTGTTTAATGTCACACTGTGGGACATTCCAGGCAGAACAATCACATCTCCACACCTTTCAAAAAGCAGTGAGGAGAGAAATCTGAGGCAGCTGCTGGACTTTAATTTTTTACTTTCAGAAGTTCTAAAAACACATCTGCTCTAAACAGAATGTATATCAGAGACGAGAAGCCGTCCACTCATCACCAACGCACTTCCTGATTTCCTTAGAACACGATTTTCAGAAAAAACTGCTGAGATCTGCTCTGCTGTGTCCACCACTTCCTGTCTGCATCCTGTACCTGATTTTTACGGTTTTAAAATGTGAAAAACAGAACTAGTTCATTTGTAACAGTGGTTTGCAGTGGTCCAAAGTTATTCCTCACTAACCTTCTGCATTCTGAGCGTCCAAAGCGCTTTACAGAATAAGAAATACATTAAAATCACAATACAAACAAATAAAAAAACTTAAATAATCATCATAAAATAAAAAAACAAGACATTAAATAAGAGAGAAGAGTGTAGAATGAAAACCTTTCAGTCATACGCAGATGAACAGAACCGTTTTGAGTCTTTTTACTCTCTTTAGTCTCACATGTTCAGACTGTTCCAGGTTTTAGCTGCAGAAAAATGAAACTCTGACTCCTCTTGTTTAGTCCAGACTCTGGGCACCAGCAGGAGCACTTTTCACAACTTTCTCTAAAAAAATTCTCTTCCAGGTAGATTCAGAACACATGTACTTTTTTAAAGGTGCTACATTAAGCAAAACTGACTGTTGTGAGCTTTAAGCCGCGTTATAAAGCTGTTCCTCCTCAAAAACAGACCTGGAGTCGTGTTTTGTTTCATTCACATGTTTGAGTAATTCTTTATTATTAGTCTGTCTACATCTCCAAAGCTCAAAACGCTCTGTTCCACCTTGTGATGTCATGAAGTGGTAGTTTTCAAGTTAACAGCTCCTTTTACCTTTAGTTCAGCAGAGATCGGCAAATCCAGCGTTGAAAGTGTACAAATGATTCTAGTGAAGGTGTGTGGAGTTTAAAAACACAGTGGAGCACTTCTTGTATCACCATATGACATCACAAGGTGGAACAGAGTGTTTTCTGTTTAAGAGAAGCCTAAATAAGCAGGATTTGTATGTTATGAATGAATGAAAGAAAAAAAACCCCACAACTCCATGTCTGTTTATGAAGAGGAAACGACATTAGATCAGAAAACAGAGTAATATGGGCCCTTTAACCAGACTGACATGTGCACGAGTAAAAATATCACAGGAAAAAGTCAACGTAAAGTAAAAATATTAAAGTGCCTGTTTAAAAATGTACTTAAAGAGTAAAAAGTAAAAGTTTTGCACAGATTTTGAGATCTAATAAAGCTTCAAATGTAGTGATTTTGATACAGATTTGTGCTTTTATCTGTTTTTATTAGTTTAGTTCTATTTGTTGTTATATTTTTGTTGCTCAAATGATGAACGTGTTAAAAATAAACCCTCAGCTTTTTCAGCAGGTCTCAAACCAGGGCCGGAGCCAGACATTTTTGGTTAGAGGAGCTTTTTGGCACACTTACCATGTTCATTTAGAGGCTTTTATGGACGTGATCACACCCCCACCTCCTGGACCATGTTTGATTCGCTGTTTGAAACCAGTTTAAATATATTATTAGCCTCTGTAGATTTATAAAAGCGACTATAGAGAAGGAGAAGTTTAATTCCATAACTGGACAAATGTTTTTTGATACGTTTCGCAGCTTCTTCAGTTCTGTTCAGACGCTCGAGGACACGGCCTTATATCGGCCTGAATTTCTCCTTTGGGTCCTACCTGGACGACTGAGGGATTTCACAAAATACTACTATGGAAATATTGTTTTATTTTAGTCTCATTTTGTACTCTCTGTGGCTGCCATTTGAACATTTAAGTCAACGACAATGAGGCAAAAATCTTTGGGGGAGCTTTGAGAGAGCATTGGCCAGGGTTTGACTTTTACTTTTCAGTCCTGTTCAAAAATGTAGTGGGGCAGAAAGTAGATACCTGCTTTTAAGTATTTTAAAAGTACTTAAGTAAAGCACAGATACCTAAAAATTGGACTTAAATACAGTACTTTACTACTGAATGTACACTATGCTTAACAACCCTAGGAAAAGAATATAAAGTATCTTATAAACGCAATGGGTTAAGTGACTTGCCCAAGAGCACAAGGGAAGGATGTTAATAGCAGGAACTGGTAACTAATATGAAAAGTTAGACTCTTTCATCTGCGCTGTGCCAATACGAAATCACAGTGTCTGGCTCCCTCTGCTGGTCAAATGTGCGAACCGCTTCAGAACTTTCCCTTTTATTGCAAACTAAAAACAGGGATAAACTAATAAATACTTTTTATTAGTCCCTCTTGAGGCACGTCCATTCTCTGCATTTGACCCAGCTTTCAACCAGCGCTGTTTGGGCAGCCTGCGTCCAAGGACCCGTCTCCAGATCTTGGACTAGTTTTGGTCAGGACTACCTTAGCTGGAGGATTTAACCTGCATGTTTTAGGGAAATTGTATGATCTGTGAAATTACAGTGCCCTGCAGTGAATAATGACATAGATTGTTTTCTGTTATGTTGGAAATATAATATAAACCACAGTGTTTACATGTATTATTTATAATTTCTATTTGTTGATGTGAATAAATTGTTCGCTGTAAATAATAATAATAATAATAATAATAATAATAATAATAATAATAATAATAATAATAATAATAATAATAATAATAATAATAATAATAATAATAATAATAATAATAATAATAATAATAATAATATCCCCTCGTGTCCTGTCCTATAGCCGCTCATTACTTCCGGCGCTGGCGCTGCGCTAGCTGCCCGTCACAGCGCTCCCGCACTGCAATTTCCCCATTGTGGGACAAATAAAGGATTATCTTATCTTAGTCACCAGGGGGCGGTAATGAGACGCTCTGACGCCCTAACGCTCCACAGAAGGAGAGACTTGAGCTGCGCATGCGTGACACACATGTGAGAACTTAAAATGTTTTAAAACTGTTTTTTGCGCGTTTTCTTCAGATTTTTCAGTTTGATCTGCTGCGTGGACAGGCTCTACATCTCCGCGCGGCTACAGTGACTTATAAGAGGTACGTTTATGACACATGTTTACTGTACTACGTGTATATTTAAAAATGTTTTTCACGTGTTTGATACAGTACATGTGTACTGTGTACTACGTGTATACATGTGTACTGTGTACTACGTGTATATTTAAGTCTTTTCACCTCAACTGCACAGGCACCAATCGTGCGCGTGAGCATCACATTGTCTCTACATGTTGGACAACAACACGCGCATGCCATTGTCAACTTGTACATCATAAAATGTCCCGAATATTTGTATTTATTAGAGTCAGATCGTTACCACATAATACAATCTGAGGAAACTTTACACATATATATTTTTATTTTATTTTACTGGTGTTATACTTTATATCAAACTCTGCACAGTACTTGGAACAGATATGCAGTACTCAGTACACCGAACTCAAGATGGTCTGTGGACATCAGGTGGTCCTTAAACTCATGTGACACAGACAAACCTGCATCAGCTGCAGGAACCAGTGGGCTAAAATTCTCAGTTTATTCTGAGGAGCTCCTCGGGCTCTTTTTGTGAAACAATTTCCAATATTTGACACATTTCCAAGACTTTGCCAGTGTAACAGGTCTGTAATCACCCACACTGCCCATTCTACCAGCCCTGTCCTCCAGTCTCCTGGGACAGTGAGACCAGAGGAGTCTGGGACGCACCGTGTGTCAAACAGCTGGAGAAGCAGATGGTCAGGAGAGGAGATCTCCTCACGCTTCCATCAGCCCGTCTTTAGCAGCTCACCTTTGTGTGTCTCATGAGCCGTTACAGCCGGACATTTTATCCAGTAGGTTTACAATGAAAATATCACTATAAACATAATTATTCAAGATTAACTGAACTCTAGAATGTTGTTTCCTCCTCAAAAACATACCCAGAGGTGTGTTTTGTTTCATTCACACACGTTTGAGTAACACTTTATTATTAGTCTGTTTACATTTTTGTGTTTTCTGCAGGTTTGTGTGTTAAACATGTGAATGAAACAAAACACAACTCCAGGTCTGTTTGTGATGAGGAAACGACATTAATAAAAAATAGTAATAATATGAAACCTTTCAGCACATATTTTATTACATACACTTTTACCTGATAAAGCAAACGAATAATTCTATTTGCGCACACAGAAAAGCAGCTCTTCAAACGTTATAATGCAGCTGAGTCTAAACGGGGGAACAGCTGTTTACACCATTTTTCTTCTTTGTCGTCTTTTTGGGTGGCGTCTTCCAGGTCACTTTGACTCCTGGTTGGTTGAGGCTTTCTTCCATCTATTAAACACATAAACCATTAGAAAACCGTAATAACAAAGCACACAGGCGTATAGTAGACAGAGACGTGCCTTCTGTGTGAGCAGTCTGTAGTTGTTGGGGTCAGACATGTCCAGATCAGAGGTGAAAGACACCTTCAGGACAGTGTACTTGTTGTGCTCTGTCATCTCATCTAACGAGGATACAGAGGAATGTTGGTATTTCCCCAAACATTACATGTTCTAGTTCACTGTTATTATCATTATCGACTTATTAACACGTAGGTTAATAAAGTGTGGCTGTGTCACCTGCTTTGTGGCAGAAGAAGGGCAGTCTCTGGCTGCAGTTCACAGGTCTCCAGATGTGGTTCTCGTCCTCCACACCACACATGCCGGGGCTGGAACGCCAAGGGTTGACGAAGCCCCAGTATGAGAAGTGAACCAGGCTGCTGTTATCGGACCACTTCCACGGTTTATCCTGCTGTCCGATATAGGGCGCACCACAGGAAGTAGAATTTATCAGTGAAGTCACCTCTTTGCTTTCAGCTTCACTCTCGATCAGGGCCAGGTCTGTGTAGTTTTGTCTGCAGTACAGTTGAGCATCAGCGTAGTTCTGACCAATGGTGATGAGAAAAAAACTTTTCTCTTTAAAACCTGAAAACAATCATAGGCTTTAATATAAAAAAAGGATTTTTATAAAATGTTATCTACCGTATTTTCTGGACTATAAAGCGCACCTGAATATAAGCCGCACCCACTCATTTAAAAAAAAAAAAAAAAAAAAACATATACAAGCCGCACCAGGCTATAAGCCGCTGATATCCACGTTGAAAAATTAGATATTTACTGCATATATAGAACGATTTTGTACTGTAAATGTACATTTATGTACCTGAAAAGATTCTTTCCGAACAGTGTCTTTTAACACGGCAGCAACTGTGCTGATCAAAAACAGAAAAGAACTAAAAGACCCAGATTACCTTCATTTCTCCAGTGCAGTGAAAACCACAAGTCGCTTTAATCATCTTCGCTGAAACCACTGAAGTTGTCTTCTTCAGTGTCGGAGTTGAACAGCCTCAGAAGCGCTTCGTCACATCTGTCACCATCAGTCTCGCTCTCCGTGCCACTGTCATCCTCCGGTGAAGTTGGCTCTGAAGGTGCACTCCTCTCTTCGCGTAGCAGTCCAGCCTTTCGGAACCCGTTGGTGATGGTGGATTCTTTCACACTATTCCACGCTGTTAGGATCCACTGACAGACATCAGAAAATGATGCTTTTCGCACGCGGCCAGTTTTTGTGAATGACTTTTCGCCACTTGACATCCAAGTCTCCCACTCATCCCGGAGTGCAGCTTTAAATGCCCGATTCACACTGATGTCAAGTGGCTGCAAATACTTTGTTGTACCTCCAGGAATCACAGCTGGAATGGAGTTTGTTTTCTTGATCGCTGCTTTCACAGACTCTGTGATGTGGGCCCTCATGCTATCCAAAACAAGCAGTGCTTTTTTCCGGTGAAAAAATCCTCCCGGGCGCTTGCCGTAGCACTCCGTTAACCATTCCTTCATTAGGTCCTCTATCATCCACCCTTTGTTGTTAACTTTAACCACTATGCCATTCGGGAGTTGTTCTTTCGGCATAGTTATGCGCTTAAAAATCACCATCGGTGGAAGCTTTTGTCCTGATGCCGTGCACGCCAAAACGCAGGTGAAATGTGTCCTCTCGTGGCCAGTTGTTTTCAACAACACGGATGATGCGCCTGTCTTGTTAACAGTCCTGGTTAGAGGCAGATCAAACGTCAAAGGTACTTCATCCATATTTATTATGTCGTCTGGTCCAATGGAGTTTTCTTGTATCTTTGTTTCAATGAATTTGTGGAAGTTTGCAACTTTTTCCACATAGTCGGGGGGGAGTTGCTGACAGAGAGTGGTGCGTGCCCTGATGGACAGGTTTTTACGTCTCATAAATCTGAAACACCATGACGGCCCACCTTTGAAATATTCAATATTCATTTCGCGGGCGATTGTTTTAGCTTTCAGTCGGATCTGCACAGTGGATACACCTCGGCCGCCTGCTCTCTGTGTGTTCACCCAGTCCTCCAGGACATTTTCAAGTTCAGGCCACCTGCTTTTATGTCCTCTGAAAGCTTTTGTCGTCTTTTGGCATTGCATGAGCTCTTCCCGCTGCCGTCTCCAACGTCTCACCATAGATTCATTCACGCCAAGCTGACGTGCAGCAGCACGGTTTCCTTCCTGGATAGCAAGATCAATGGCCTTCAACTTAAAACCTGCATCATACGAACTTCTTCGTGTGCTTTCCATGATGAAGGAGCGATGATTTCAAAAATAATTACTAGGTAGTAATTTGTCGTGCGTGTTACATCTGCTAAATAAAAAGTAGCGTATTCTTCTTTGCATTAATTTTCCGTCTATCTTGTTTTTGAAATTCCAGTTAGAGCGCCCCTAGCGGAGGAAGAAAAATCCATAGAATAGCCGCACCTTTGTAAAAGCCGCATGGTTCAAAGCCTGGGAAAAAAATTCTCCCTTTCGTATACGACTGGCATTCTACACTTTGCCTGGGGACTACAGTTGGAAACCAGCTGTATGGATGATAATTAATACAGGCGCATTTACAGAAATGTTTGAAAGTCTAAATGTGCATTATCCCTGTTCAGAAAAATAATAATAAACATTTGCCCCATAGGCTTTATTTGATATAATGCAATATAATAGTGGGAGTGGAGAGTGGGGAGGACATTCAGCTGCTTGCAGGAGCTATTAAAAAAAAAATAATAATAAAAATAATAATATTATTGACTAAGCTTCTTTCTTGTTGAGAGGAACTAATTTGTCAGTATGTTGATCATGAAACAAACTTTACCTCTGTAACAAACAAAGCACCGTCCATTGGTACAAGTATTTTCTTGCCACCAGCCGTCCTTCCATGTTATCGGACACACTTCTCCTCTGTGACCCCAGTAATCCCACTTATGGAAGGGCACAGGGGAATAGAACAGTCCGATCCAGGCGTCTCCGGAGTACGAGTCTGTTCTGACCAGTTTGTTCATGTCCTCCATGTTCCGGACAGTGGCCAGGTCAGTGTAGTTCCGTCTGCAGAACCTCTGTGCCTCTGTCCAGGTCAGATTCAGATTCACAAAGTGGAACTGACGACTCGGCTCCTGAGCCCATGTCTCCACACACAGCCCTGAGGAACCGTTTGAAACGATTAAAAACACAAATGTAGTCACGTTTGTAAAAACATCTGAACTTACCACACAGAAGGAAAACCACAAGCAGTTTGTCGTTCATTTTGACTCAACTTCACACAATAAAAGATCATGTGTTACTTAAAGTTCTGCACAAAAGTTCCGTGTTATGATCCGTCTCCAAAGTGACGGCTCAGTCCGTAATCGTCTTTTATAAAATGATTCCAGGAGGCGAGGAAGTATAAGTGTGTGTGTGTGTGTGTGTGTGTGTATGCAAATACACACAAGGGCTATGGTTTCCCTGTTGGAGCCACATGTTTGAGAAATTGTGTGTCTGTCTGTGTGTCTGTCTGTGTGTGTCCACTCTGGTAAATAACCTGTGTGTGTGTCTGTCTTTGTCTCTGTGTGTGTCTATGTGTGTCTGTGTGTGTCCATTGTGGTAAATAACCTGTGTCTGTGTGTGTGTGTGCGCGTCTGTGTGTGTAGTGCTGCAGTCAGGACTCGTCCATGACTCTTCATGATCTAAAAACACATCGTTTGGTTCATATTTCAGCATTAATACAGTCAATATTTTGTGAGTTAGATTTACACTGTTTTAGTGTTGATGTGAAATATTAATAAAGTTATACACATCTTAACACTTACCCTGCGCCCAAACTCCTCTTCTCTTCTCACTCAGTCCAAAACTCCTCCTGACTGTTACTGGACAGAATCTGACAATAGCGACACTGCAGTTTGATTTGCTACTGCGTTTATACAAAAATGTTGAGTAGTGCGGCATTTCCAGGGCTGAAATGATCCAAATGATTCTAGTGAAGGTTTGTGGAGTTTAAAAACACAGTGGAGCACTTCCTGTATTACCACATGACATCACAAGGTGGAACAACTTAAATGGGTTTTGTGTGTTAAACTTGTGAATGAAACACAACTCCAGGCAGAAAATGATGTATTGTGGGCCCTTTAATGTTACGTCCTGAAAAAGCCCGGTTACAGTAACACACATTTACATCATGGGGGAGGGCCTCAGGTATGTTTTTGTTTCTCCAGCCGTTTACACAGGTCTTGGATCTTTGAAGAGGACTACTGTCCACAACATCTGACCCATCGATGTCACTCGCCTCTCACCTCATTTGCACAGTTTTGTTTATTTTTTAGATAAGCGAACTAAATGATGTTATCAGTGGGATATTTGGATTCATCTGCCTTCCAAATTCCCCGTTTCTATCCACAAGACCAAGGCACATTGTTTGTTTGTTTTACATGTTTTGGGTTCTTCCTGTTGCCTGCGTGAGAAGAGCTGCAGGATCATGATGTTTTGTGTCTTCTTGTTCTTGTTTGTTGGCTTTTTATGACAAAGTGACACAGTAACAGGCTTGAATTTTTCTTTTTCTATTTTTGCAAGATGTTGATTTTAAATGGCTTAAACATGAGCCAACTTTGTCTCTAGATATGGAGGAAACATGTTCAACTCAAATATAGTTTTTACTGATAACAGTTCTAATGCTGATTTATTCTTTTTACAGAAACATTGGACAAGACGAACAATCGGAAAGCAGAATGAGTCTCTCATTTCTGTTGCCAGTTTGCTAAAAATCCAGTTGGTTTAAACCTAAACTCTCCCTGATCTGAATTGTCACTTAAAACAAAGTTACCAGTGAGAAGTGGAAAGAAAAAGAAGAAATTATTATTATTTTTATTTTTATTTTTTTATTATTATTATTATTATAGTATAAAGTAGAGATATCACTATTAAAAAAAATCACTAAATATCACTATTTTTTTTTTTTAAAAAGTAAGGGCATGCAAAAAAAAGTAAGTTATATAATTAAAAAAAATAAATTAATAATACTCTGGTCTCCAAAACCTCCAGGAGACACGCTCTGTTCATCTGCAGGACGTGCTCACAGAACACATTGTCATTATGTTTTGCCTTCAAACTGTACCACAGCCTATGATCCAGGCCGTTTCCTAAAACTTTTTTCTGCAGACAGTAGTAGTAAATGGTAGTTTTTGCATGAACTCCCCCTGCAGGTGTAGTCTTATGGATCAGATACACAGACACAAGAGTTGGCCAAATGCAGTGTGCAGATATTATCTCTACTAATGAAACTATTTGTTGATTTGATTCTGGTCTCTTTTCACACAGGGATGTCGTGTTTTGCTGGAGACCCAAACTTCTGCCCTGAGTGTGGCTCGGTGCTCCCTCTGCCGGGCATACAGGACATGGTGCGCTGTCCCCGCTGCTCCTTTACCATCCCGGTCACAGGTGGGACGGAGCTCAGGTCTGCAGGTCGACCTGTGACCCTCAGACGGACTAACTCGTATGTCTCGTGTGCAGAGTTTTCAGGCAGAGAGATCCGCTCCACTGTGGTGTTCAACGAAGAGAAGTCCAGTGTGGCTCTGGAGGAGGACGAGGACTCAGAGCTCAAGGGACCCGTGGTGAGTTTAAAGGGCCCAGATTACAGTTTTCTGAGTGATTTTATAATGTCGTTTCCTCATCACAGACCTGGAGTTGTTTTTGTTTGGTTTACACATGTTTAACGCACAAACTCTGCAGAGAAAACACTGTGTGTATGTTTTTGATGAGGTAACAGCTTTATAACACGACTAAAAGCTCACAAGAGTCTGTTTATGTGATATACAACCTTTAATATGATCTGAACCAGTGATTCTCAGACTTTCAGCATCAAACGCCAAGTTAATATTTAGCTTTCCAAGTACCACCAGATCTAAACCCGAACTTAGGGTCAAACAGGGTCAAAAATTGGACTGTACCAGCTCTAAAATTAGACTAAACAGTGTTAGTTCTGAATGATGACTAACCCAAAGGATGTTCGAAGTGCAAAGGGCCCAACATACCACCAGGGGTACATGTTTTGCTGTTTGTGTGAGATCTACACAGCATTTAACCATCATGGTGAAAATATCCCAAAACATCACTCTTTTTTTTTAGTCTGTCAAGTGTTAGTTTTCAAGTTAAATCTGTATCTTTTACCTTTTACCAAATGATTCTAGAGAAAGTGTATGGCGTTTAAAACCACAGTGGGTCCTTTAAATCTAAATAAGAGAGATAAAACTCATGTCCCTCCCTCAGATCGACCGGCACTGTTCTCGATGCAACAAAGAAGGGATGGTTTACCACACCAGACAAATGCGCTCGGCCGATGAGGGACAGACCGTGTTCTTCACCTGTATTCACTGCAGGTAAGACTCTGGGACAAAACCATGAACCAGGGATTGGTATTAATATGAATTATTATTATTATTGTGCGCCTAAAATCAAATCTCAAGTCTTTTCTAAACCAAAGATGTTCATTTTGTCGTCTTATGTACTTTAACATCAAGTCTTTTTAATTTAATTTCAAGTCTTTTCTATTTTGTTGTGTTTTGACAGATACCAGGAGAAGGAAGACTCATGAGAAGACCTTTTTATTACTATTTTTATTTTATCATCCATCACCATTATATGTAAATAAGATGCATAGAATTATAATGACATGTAATTGAAGGCGTTGGACATGATTTCTACTGTCTTGAAAACGTGAAAAACAGAACTAGTTTATTTCAAACGATTTGCAGTGGTCCAAAGTTTTTTTCTCGCTTACCTTATGCGTTTAGAGCGTCCTAATTATTACTGCAGCCCTTGAACTGGAACAGGGCTTTAGTGTAGTTCAATAGACCAAATAAACTAACAGCAAATGTGGCAGAAGACCTTCCAGAAGAAACACTTTGACCCATTTTATCTCCACAAAATGGAGCGGAGTGAGGCCTTCACTGTTGTGTTCACCTGGCGCCCCCTGGAGGCTGCTGTGATGCTGCAGGACACAGAGGAGGGACACTTTTGGCTCTTCCTCTCCTCAAACTGCCCCGACACAGACCTGCTGACCCTCCCTGACCAGAGCTCCTGTTAAACTGACCTGAGACCTTTGACTGAGACACAAAGGGACTGAATTTCCCTCAGGATCAGTAAAGTTTCTCTCTCTCAATCTGACCCGAACTGAAGAAGCTGCTTGGATCAGCTGCGAAACGTCTTCACTCTAAACGTTTTGGTCAAGTTGACACAATTGAACTTTCCTTTTGCTATGGTTCCTACCTGGACTGAGGGGTTACACAAATATAATCTGCGAGAGGGTCGTCTCATGCCTCGTGGGGCCATTCTTTAAGTAAATAGGGCCGGACTGGGGACCACTTGATCCTTTACGAGGCGGAGACACTGACCCGTCCCCCACGGCTTCTGTCTGGAATAAACGGTGCTCGGAGCGCTGTAAACCTGCTGATTCAAACTTGTGGAAACACTCGGTGGAAATAAATACAAGCTGCATTATGTTTAGTGAAAATCAAAGTGTCAGTGAAGTACAAGCTATCAGTGGGTTTCAGAATGATTTGGGTTAGGCTATAAAAATATTAAATATTTGGCCTAATATTTTGCATTCTTTGAATATCTTTTGAATTACGAAAAAAAAAAGTCTCCCTGGACATCGGAATAGAAGTCACCAACAACTTTATTTCGATATGTCTTTATATTTGGTTGATTTCTGAGAGTTTGTGGATTGAATGTTGAATTACAGATATAATGCCATATCAGTCCATACTATAGACTATATATATATTTATACAGTCTATGGTTCAGTCGTAAGAACACGGATGTACGTATTAGGCTGTGTACACTGTCAGGACGCTACAGTGAAGTCATTACTCAACGAATCTGTTTAACCTGTATTCACTATGGAGCTATTAAAATAACTATTCACAGCCTGTGTTAAGTCGTAATTTTCCCAAATAGTCTGCTCTTTTACACTTGAGTCATTTCTTGGATCATTACTTTGCAAGAGCGTTTTATTATTATGAAGTAGTGTTACTCTTGTGTACAATATTTGTTCTACCCTCCCACCACTGGCAAAGCCCCTTAAATCCAGGAGTTTTAGAAGGGCCTTTTTTTTCCTCTCTCTGCAAATATACAATGTAATATAGAATGGTGTAAACAATAACATTGCTGCTAGAGGCTTAAGAATTCATATTCACAGTGCTCAGCATGTGCAATATCTGCATTATGCATTATACAAATGTAGAGAAATAATAAATACATTAACTTTTTATATTTCAAATTCCATACAAAGTGCTTTTGTTTTCATGGCTTTGGGATTTCTGCAATAATTTTGATATGAAATTTTGATAGGATTAGGATCAAGTTCAACACATATTTTTGCAGGAATATCTTTCTCAAAGACATTAAAAAGAACATGTTTTACATTAAGTTGTAGGTTTCAATCAAATGTTCTATTCACAAACATAAATATGTCATTCCAAAAGATTTGAGTGTATGAGCATTCTCAAAACATGGCAAAAAAAAGGAGAAAATTTAATTTGACAACGAATACGTTTCGCAGCTCATCCAAGCTGCTTCCTCAGAGGAAGCAGCTTGGATGAGCTGCGAAACGTATTCAACCAAATAAACTATGTCCAGTTGACAAATTAAATTTTCTCCTTTTTTTGCCATGGATTCTACCTGGACGACTGAGGGATTTTACATACATTCTCAAAACATGTTTTAGAAAAGCTTTGGCAGGAGCATACACTTCATGGGAACGTTTTATGTATGAATCATTTTTATACATTTAAAATAATAATCAAACTAAATAACAGTATATATAACTATTACGAACTGTCTTCATCAGCAGGAGAGGGTTTACTTTTTCCTCTTTCCCTGATTGACCGTGAAGTACACGTACGAGCAGACGTCCAATCACAGCCCACGTCACGGTCACATGACCCGGCAGCATGGCGGCGTAGCGGCGCGTCGCTGCTGGAGCTGTAAACAAAACACATGTGTCCCGATCTTTATCATATTTAAAGATTATCTGTCCACTTTCAAATACAAAGGTAATGTATTCTATCTTTTTATAATGATATTCGGGAGTTAGGCCCCGTCGTAACTGTACATGTGGTTTTAGGAAGCGAATTTTACGGCAGTTAGCACAATGCAGATGAATGGAGGAAGATAAATGTCATTTAAGTGTTGTTTCTGTGGAAGTTTCTTACATACAGGAACATTCACACAGACAGTGGCATCACCGGAGGAAAAACTAAAACACAACTCTGCCCACGCCAGTCCATTTTTCCCCACAATCAGGGAATAATTTAGCTCCATAAAATGTTTCTTTATTGATGAGTTTCAGATCAGATCACAACATTCCAGTGTTATTTAATACAGATAGGGGCAGCTAAAATTCATATTGTTAAAATGCAGATTTCTGTTGTAACACAGTGAGTTCTTGCGTCTAGACACTGATAGAAATGTTCAGGTTCAACATTTGTGAATTAACCTTGGGGGTTAAGGGTGGCTCTCCTCGGGGGGTTAAGGGTGGCTCTCCTCGGGGGGTTAAGGGTGGCTCTCCTCGGGGAGTTAAGGGTGGCTCTCCTCGGGGGATTAAGGGTGGCTCTTCTCGGGGGGTTAAGGGTGGCTCTCTTGGATATTTCATGGTAAAGTACAATTTAATCAAAAGAGAAAATCTGGCCCTCGCCCCCATCTGGGAGTATAACATCATCACATTCTAGAATCTGAAAACCACCATTAAAAGAAAAATAGATATTTACATACGTCTGCACTGTATCTATACAGCATAAGACGAGGCACGGTTTGAAGGGAAACCTCAAGATTTAGACTTTAAATTATTTAGAAGAATATTAGGTGTAGTGAATCTTTTCTTTGTCAATAAAATCAAATGCAAATATAATATATTACTGGGCATTCCTGACATAAATTACATGTTACTCATTTTCAAGTTATGTCACGTAAGGTACATTTTATTAGCTTGAGCATTATACCCATTGCCCATGTTTACCAAAAGTTAGAAGTGTTGCACTGGCCAATTACTGTTTTATAATTGTGGAAATGGTAAAATATTGTTTTCAGGATTATTAGACAGTTGAGGGATCTCTGTTGTGATATAAATCTCATTCATAAAATCGTAATGATGATTTATTCTTAATTACAAAATGGCCATATTGTTAAAGTTATATTTGTTTTGGTTCTCAAGATGATTATCCAATCGAAAAACATAATGAGCCTCATGTGAGTCTGTTTTGTCTGTGTCTGTGTGTGTCTGTGTGCGTCTGTTCTGTTGTGTGTTTCAGATGATGAAGCTGAAGGTCCAGCTGCAGTGTAAGAACCTGCACGAGTACCTGCGCGAGCTGAGCCCTGAGCTCCTGGACCGGCTCTACAACCACCCGGCCACCTGCCTCGCTGTGTACAGGTCACACAAGCTTCACTTCTGTCTGGTCTAGTCGTCTTCAGAGGACAGTTACAGTTACTTGTGTTTAATAGATTTGATCGTTCGCTGTGTTTTTTATTAACTTCAAACAAAATGGTGTTAGAAAGCAACAAAACAGTTATAGGCGTCCGTCATCTGAAGCATTGTGTCTTTCACAAAATATAAGAAAGACTGGTATGAATGACATAAGAAATGTCAAAATGGTGTTTTCTTCTAAAAACAGTGAGTATGTTTCAGGGGTAGGACTTCTGTCCACCACACAAAGGCAGAAGACACTTAACTTCATGCACCTAGACATAATAATACTATTTTAATGCTATAGATACAATTGAATTTGATTTTGACTAAACTCTGAGAACAATACCTTATGGAGAAACAATACCTCCTTATGGAGAGAAATACTACATGTTTCATTTCACAAATCCGATCAGTGGGTCCCCTGAACACTGGTGTAACCGTCCTCTGGCTCTCCACAGGGAGCTGCCGTCTCTGGCCAAGAACTACGTGATGCGAATGCTGTTCCTGGACCAGCCTCTGCCCCAGGCGGCTGTGGCTCTGTGGGTGAAGAAAGACAGTCAGAAGTGAGTCTCAGCAATACATTATCTCCTCTCCTCCTCTCTTCTTCTCCTCCTCTCCTCCTCGTTTAGCTGCCAGCTTTTCACCTCTACCAAGTTTCACCTCTACAAACATGTTCTGAAATTGAAGAAAACAGCCAGTCACTGCAGTGTATCATGTGCAATGTTTTTTTCAGTTCCTGTCTGTATTATTGTGTTATTGTATTGTGTTTTTGTATTATTGTGTTTTTGTATTTTTGTGTTTTTGTATTATTGTGTTTTTGTATTTTTGTTTTATTGTATTTTTGTGTTTTTGTGTTATTTGTGTTATTTGCCGGTGTTGTTTTTCTGCAGGGACCATGACGAGTGTGTGTCGATTCTGAGCGGCCTCCGTCTGTGGCACAGTCTGCAGCTCCAGGGAGGACTCCAGGGCTACAGCCTCAACCCAGTGTTCAAGGACAACCTGCGCATCGCTCTGCTCGGGGGGTAAGAGTGGCTCGGCTCGGGGGGTAAGAGTGGCTCTGCTCGGGGGGAAAGAGTGGCTCGGCTCGGGGGGTAAGGGTGGCTCTCCTCGGGGGGTTAAGGGTGGCTCTGCTCGGGGGTAAGGGTGGCTCTCCTCGGGGGGGTAAGAGTGGCTCTGCTCGGGGGGTAAGAGTGGCTCTGCTCGGGGGTTAAGAGTGGCTCTGCTCGGGGGGTAAGGGTGGCTCTGCTCGGGGGTTAAGGGTGGCTCTCCTCGGGGGGTTAAGGGTGGCTCTGCTCGGGGGGTAAGAGTGGCTCTGCTCGGGGGGTAAGAGTGGCTCTGCTCGGGGGGTAAGAGTGGCTCTGCTCGAGGGGTAAGAGTTTGTTTGCCCCGGGGGGTATCGGGGTAAGGGTGGTAAGGGTAAGGGTGGCTTTGCTGGGGCTGAGGGTGGCTCTGCTCAGAGGGTTAAGTGTGGCTCTCATCGGGGGGTTAAGGGTGGCTGTACTCGGGGGGCTAAGGGTGGCTCTGCTTGGGGGGTAAGAGTAGCTCTGCTCGGGGGGAAAGAGTGGCTCGGCTCGGGGGGTAAGGGTGGCTCTCCTCGGGGGGTTAAGGGTGGCTCTCCTCGGGGGGTTAAGGGTTTCTCTGCTCGGGGGGTTAAGGGTGGCTCTGCTCGGGGGGTTAAGGGTGGCTCTGGTGGGGGGGTTAAGGGTGGCTCTCCTCGGGGGTAAGGGTGGCTCTCCTCGGGGGGTTAAGGGTGGCTCTGCTCGGGGGTAAGGGTGGCTCTGGTGGGGGGGTAATATTTAGTGAAATGTTTAATAACTTGCCGGTTTATAAAGATTGAAATAAAATGTCAGGTCTTGTGGTCATTAGTTCCACAGAGCTGATCAGCCCTGAGCTTTCAAACTTTTAAGATCTTTTTTTTTTTTTTTGGGAAAGTCTATGAGAAAAATTAATGGGAAATTTACTTCCAGAATCAGGGGCAGGTGGTCACTGTTGAGTTCCATATTGGTTGGCCGAGTTTGAACTAGATTCAGAAAAGAAAATGGATTTATTATTATTAATTTGTGTTAATTGCCACTGTAATTAGACAAGTGGCTTTGCTCCGGTCAATCACAGCAATTCTGTAATTTTGTAATGGATTGGAGCATTAATTGTGATTCTGACTAAATTTTGATTAATGACACAGTTCTTTGCTCAGATGCAGAAACGCCTCCTGCATTGAAACCAAGAGAAAACAACTCCTATGTACTACTACTACTACTGCTACTGCTATTACTACTACTACTACTACTACTACTACTACTACTACTACTACTAAACTACAACTTAAGATAAAGAAAAAAAATCAGTATTCCAAAATGTTATCTGTAAAATTATTAATATTAATATTAGTAGTAGTAGTAGTAGTAGTAGTAGTAGTAGTAGTAGTAGTAGTAGTAGTAGTAGTATGTAAAATAATTACCATGCTTATTAGTTTATCTTGTGAGCTTTAAGACATGTTAGAATGTTGGTCCCTCCTCACAAACAAACCTGGAGTTGTGTTTTGTTTCATTCACACATATTTCCTTTATTATGATGCTGTCTACACCTTGAAAGCTCAAAACGCTCTGTTCCACCTTGTGATGTCATCAAGTGGTAGTTTTCAAGTCAATAGCCTGACCTTTTACCTTTGTTTCAGTAGAGATCGGCAGTTCCAGGGCTGAAATCATCCAAATGATTCTAGTGAAGGTGTGTGGAGTTTAAAAACACAGAGGAGCACTTCCTGTATCACCACGTGACATCACAAGTTTGAACAGAGTGTTTTCAGTTTGAGAGAAGAACTCAGCCTAAATCTGCAGGGTTTGTGTGTTAAACATGTGAATGAAACAAAACTCAACTCCAGGTCTGTTTGTGATGAGGAAACAACATTAGAACAGATCAGAAAATAGTGTCATATGGGACCTTTTAATAACCCAATTCATCAGTTTTTTTATTTTATTTTATTTTATTTTTTTATTATTACAGTTTTGGATCAGTATGGTTAACTCTCTCACGTCACAGTGGGCTCTGGGTTTGTTTTTGTTTAATAAAATAAAATAAAAATAAAAAAATAAAATAAATAAAAAATAAAATAAAATATCGTTGTCTGTGTGTGGTTGTGTGCAGGGGTAAGGCCTGGGCAGACGAGGGCAGCAGTCTGGGTCCGGACCGGCACGCGCGGGACATCGAGAGTCTGGACAAATACGCCCTGGAGCGCTGGGAGGTCATCCTGCACTTCATGGTGGGCTCCCCCAGCGCGGCAGTGAGCCAGGACCTCGCCCAGCTCCTGGTGCAGGCCGGACTCATGAGGAGGTACTGAACTGGGACTGGACCAAGACTGGACCAGGATTCAACCAGGACTGGGCCAGGACGTAATCGGGACTAGGGCTGAACCAGGACTGAACTAGGACTGAACCAGGACTGGGTCAGGACAGAAGCAGGATCAGGATTGAACCGGGACTAAACCGGGACTGAACCAGAATCTTGTTCTTGTGTGTCACAGTGAGGCCGGAGAGGCTCCCTACATCACCTCTGCAGGATTCCAGTTCCTCTTGTTAGACACGGCCTCCCAGCTGTGGTACTTCACTCTGCAGTACCTCAAGAGCGTCCAGGTACACACAGTACTTCAAGTCAAAGCACCTCAAAAGTACATTCAATATACTTATACTCGTAGTCCCTTAAGAGTACACACAGTACTTCATAGTCCTTCATCCTGCAGTACACACTCCACACTCCATCAGGGCCGTGAATCACAGCTCTGGTTTTGATATGATCTCAGATACATACGTGACAAAATGGCAATATTCTGTTAATCATTATATTACACATGATATCCTACAATAAAATACTTTGTTTAAAATACACAGTTTAAACAGTAAAACCTCATTCCACTATTTTTAATCGAGTTTTGTAAAGAAAACGTGAATAAAACCTTTATTACATGAACAAGTTTCCTTTCCCCAAATCAGACAAAAAAATTATAACACTGCCAACATTTAACTTTGTAAAATATTCTTAACTATAAAGTAATAATGCCTTACACTTAGAACATACATTTATCCAGTCCACTTTATTTCTGTAGCACATTTCATAAACAAAACAGTTTCCAAAGTGCTGCACAATACAGATAAAACATATCCAATAGAAATATAAAATAAAGCTCTATTTAACTTCACTAGTCCTCGTTAAGACAATAAAACTAATAAAATCAAATTAGAGCCAGAATACCAACAAATAATAAAGAGGTAAAAAAACATAAAAATAAATAAACGACACAGAAGACCGCACAACTCACGCGGTGTTAAAATCCAGAGAATAAAAGTGGGTCTTAAGAAAACACTCCACTAGGGGGGGCTGTTCGGATGTGGGGAGCGTTCGAGAGCTCGGGGTTGGTCACAGAAAAGGCCCCGTCCCCCTGGTTTTAAGTCTCATCTTGGGCACCAGGACCTGGACCTGGCCCTCGGACCTCAGAGCGCGTGGGGGTTGTAAATCTGGATGATGTTCGAGATGTAACGTGGGGCCAGTCCATTCAAAGCTTTAAAAACAAAATATAAATAAAAGGAAGGCTAGTGGTATGGTTATGCTGCACTACCACATCACTTTTTTATTGACTTACATTTGTGTGTGTGTTTGGGGTGAAGGCAGCTTTGTTTTTTCTGTTTGTTTTAGGTATTGTTTTCATGTTTATTATTGTATTTTGTTTAATGTTACATTCTATTGTCTTTAATAAAAAAATGTAAATAAAATAAATTCTAATACGAACTGGAAGCCAGTGCAATGCTAAAAAAATGTACATTGTTCACTCCACAGCTTCATAGATTCAGTAGCCAGAACTGCCCTGGGCCAGACTGACCGAACACACACACACACACACACACACACACACACACACACACACACACACACACACACACACACACACACACACTTTTACAAGACAGAGTTGATAAAGTGTTTTGCCCAAAGACACAACAACAGCACTTGGTCAGAGCAGAGAATCTATCCTCTAACTTTTGGTTTAGCGCGGCGCTCCAACCACTGAGGCACTGTCGCCCCCGATGTAACCGTCTCTGGTATCTCACAATGACTAGAATATTGAAATATCGAAATCATATCGTTTAATTTGATGATACGGTATTGATATCGTGGGCTGCTGTATCGATATATCGCCAAGAACATTTTTATGTATATTTTACCACATTATTTTGTGCAAGAGCTACAATTGTGTTAACATTTTCACTGTTTTGAGTAAAATGCTTGTTTTTCATTTTAACTCTGCACAAACTTAGTGGACTTATTAGACTTTCGTATCGAATCGATTTGAAATATATCGCATTGAATCAAAAGTGCACTGTATCAAAAACCGTATTGTATCATGACCTATATATCGAGGTACGTATCGTATCGGCAGCTCCTTAATGATACCCAGCCCTAATGACGCCCACACAGTCCATATTTGGGCATTCCTCTCTCTCCTGATTGGACGAGGCTCATTTAAACCAGAGTGGATTTAGTCCCACTCCATTTTCTGTAGAGCCACCGCACTGATGTAACACGGCCTATGGAATAATAATAGTCATTATCTTCCTGTATAGGCGACACGTACTGTTCTGAAATTACATCACTAAATATTTTTACTCTGTTGCTAAGAGACAAAGCTCCAGCAGTCAGTTATGAAAGGATCTGCTGAAGGTTTTAACTGAAGATGTTCCCTGTGGTTTCCAGTTGGCTGGGTTTAAAGGTGCATTGTGTAACTTTTGCTCAACCTCCAATATTCCAGAGTACGGCATTACACTTTTATCTCCATAGAAACAAGCAGGAGACGGCACCAAGCCAATTTACAGGTGAGATCTGTGAAGAGGCGACCCCACTCACAGTTTCTGAAGTGATTTTGAGCCATAAAAAAACAAAACATCTTATCTTATACATATTTAATACCATATTTTGGAACATTACAGGCAAAGCAATAGCGTCTCTATGGTAGCGGACCCCAGCCTGGAAAGTTACGCAGTACACCTTTAAGTACACGGTGAATCTCTTTTCTGGACCAAAAATCTGATTGTTATCTGATTTCTGGAGCTCAGATTAAGATTGAAATGTTATGTAAATAGTTTAGTTTTATGCAAGTAATCTTATTTCTTTCTGACCAAAAATCAGATCTAATTATTGGGTTATCTGATTATTCTAATTATCTGATTTTTACGCCATGCCGACGCACCTGTTTGGCTTTTTAACTTGACTTAAAGCTGCATTGTGTAACTTTTCTGGTGGAGGGTTCATCACTCGCTTTTCTCCATGGAGATGTTGTTGCTTTGTCTGGAATGTTTCACAGTATGGCATTAAACCTTTCTATTATTACAGAGACCAAACCAGACCAAGTTACAGGTCAGATCTGTGGAGAGGAGACCCCGCTCACAGTCAGAATGTCTGTTTTTCTAGGTATTTTTGAGCTGTAAAACCACCTGTAATTGAATAAATGTAAAGTAGAGCTGTTTAATGTCACACTGTGGAACATTCTAGGCAGAGCTGTTACATCTCCATAGAAACAAGCAGGTGACGGACCCCCAGTCAAAAAGTTACACGGTGCACCTTTTAACACCTGCTTTTTCAGGTGTCTATAACAGGTGTTAAATAAAGATACCAGTACACAGTAGCTCAGTTGGTTTACCCATTGATCCGACGGTTGGAGGTTCGAATCCCGCTCCCACAGATGAATGCTGTCATTGTGTCCCTGGGCAAGACACCTCGCCTCCAGTGGAAAAGTGCTGTATAAAAATGTGTCCTGATTTTTACTAAAACAGATTTACTTCATTTTCATTTCACTTACCTTATGCATTCAGAGCATCCGAATTATTCACCGTGATGAGTTTATCAACACTTTTCCCTTTTTTGCAGCTATAACTCTAACAACAACTAGCATGCTAACAGTGTACTTCCTGAATCTGAGATAATAAAACACATAGATGCTTATTTTGACCTGCTATTGTTATTTTAAATGCATGTGGGATTAATTTAGTCCAAGTTCATGAAAGTTTGCTGTGTTTTTGTTGTAGTCGAGAGGCATGGACCTGGTGGAGATCCTGTCCTTCCTGTTCCAGCTGAGCTTCTCCACTCTGGGACGGGTGAGTGAGCTCCTCCTACTGAACTATTGGAACTGAATATTGTATTTTTTTATTGGGCAAAAGTCCTCAAAGTGGCGCAAAAAAACCAAGAAACTGAAACCTTGGAATTGTTACTGTAATAGAGGTGTCTCCAGCCTTTTTCCTCCGGTGAGCCAACTTTACAAAACAGAAATGCCAGAGAGCTACTCGTTTTAGAAGTCGCAAGAAAATATAAAATCCCCTGCGACCTTTACGCCAGGCACAAGTGTAGAGAGAGGGGCTCAGACTGTACACGGTGCAGCTCCGGTGATGGTGGAGATGCTGCGGTGCTCCAGATCAATTCAGTTAGATTCTATTTTTGCCGAACGCCGGAGCAATCGCAGCCTTTTCCCTTCATAAATAAACAGTAATCACATGAACACGAGTCTCTGTGCAGCCTTTAAAGACGCTGACTACAGCAGCACACAGAGCTTTATAAAACATACAGTTATAAAACATAAACCATTATCTATATCTCAGGGACTGCAGAGGGAAAGTAGCTGTTTAGTTATAATCTGTTGCGGAACATCTCTGTTTTTTATGAGCCTAATGTCTCTGTACATTGTCCCTTCAAATAAAGACTAAAGTAATTTATTAGTGCACAAATGTTGGCGTTTGGAAGAGGGCGGAGAGCTGCAGGCTGGAGACTCCTGGTGTAATATGTTTCTATCTCACGATGAGCGTCTCTGGCTCTTGTTTACTGTTTTGTTATCTTGTGTGTTTGTTTGTGTACATGTTTCTCTCAGGATTACTCTGTGGAGGGCATGAGTGAGTCCCTCCTCACTTTCCTCCAGCACCTGCGCGAGTTCGGCCTGGTCTTCCAGAGAAAGGTGAGTCCTACTGATGAGAGCTTCCGATTAGACCATTAGAAGTGAAGTTTATCTTTCATTAAATAAAAAACAGGAGTAGCTGAAACTTCAAATAACGAACCAAACCCTCAGGAATCGTAACAGTTGCCAATGTATTAAGGTCCTATATTAAGCAAAACTGACTCTTGTGAACTTTAAGCCATGTTATAATGTTGTTGCCTCCTCAGAAACATACCAGGTCTGTTTGTGATGAGGAAACAAAAAAATATATAATATAGATTAGAAAACAGTGTAATATGGGCCCATTGTATTGATAATTTATAGTTACACAGACCTGATATGTTGAATCTCAAAGACTAGGTGTTTAATTTTTCTTGTAATTTATCATTTCTCTCCAAGTCCATTATAAAGGCATAAAAATTATAATTACTCTTTAATGAGAGCCCTTTCAGAAGCAGCCCTTTCAGATGGTACATTTCCTTTAATGATCTTATTCACTGCTTTTTTAATCATCATAATAACTGCTTTTATCCACATGCTGTTCTGTTCAAAAGGCTGCTTCAAATATCGGAGGAAATATCGACTCTAATAACTATTTTCTATATTGTTATTCTACTGACCAGTCAGTCCCTTCTATATTCTGTCTGAATCCAGAACCAGACCGTCCAGACTTGAGATGATCCAGCCACAGCCTCTAATTTCTGTCACGTGTCTCTCAAATGCAGAAGACTTCTCCTTTCCAAAAGTCTTGCAACATTCAGAACAAAATGTGTAACTTTTTTTTTACCTGAAATAAAAAGTAGTTTAGTTGATTCTGTAGATTAAATCACTGGATCATCTGGAGATTAAAATCACAATGGAGCACTTACTGTATTTCCACATGACATCACAAGGTGGAACAGCTCTGGTGCTTAGAAACGCATCACAGTGAATAATTAAGGTAGGAATGCTTTATAAACAAAGGAATGACTGTTGTTTTTTCATATTTTTAAGATGCTAAAAATGCATGTTTTTCAAAGTAACACCTGTAATTAAATGAAGTTTATACCACGGGCAGTGAGAATTCCAGGGGCTGACAGCCGTGTGTTAATACCACGGATCTATAATAAAAACTGGATAAGCCCCTCCCCCTCTGTCCCTCTAGTGGACGCTCCAGGTACTGCAGCTCCTGGGAGCTTGGGCTCAGAAAGAATTCACCCATAGAGCGCAATGCATTTTGGGAATTCAAACTGCCCGTGTTCGGCTGACAGGGCATCTGGCTTTCACAAAGGTCGGATTCTTCTCTATTTTCACAACATAAACTGTTTAAAATGTTTAAATTCTCAAAGTGCCTAAAAGTTAGCTTTGTAAGACGTAGCCTTGCCCCGCTCTGAGCCGCGCTCACTCCGCTCTAGCAGCTCTCGCTCTGATTGGTCCAAACGCTCCACGCCGCGCTTTGATTGGTCCAAACACTCCACGCCGTGCTCTGATTGGTCCAAACGCTCCACACTGTGCACGTTACAGACGTCACACGGTGGGAGGAGCTCGCCCGTATTGAGGAAGTAAATGTGGAAGAGAAAATTATTTTTGGGCCCATGAGCCAATGAGCTCAGGCCCCTGAAAACAACACGACGCCATCTTGGGTTCAGCTTCAGGTTTTATTAGAGTTCTATGTTTAATACCGCATAACGCACAAGTAGTTCCAGCAACAGCCAAATCACTGTTCTGTATCACTGCTCTGCGGCAGTCGCCATGACGTCACCATAGCAACGGGTAAAAGCATCCTCACCTGCTCTGAGGAGACTGGAGGGACTATCTTCATTTAAAGAATGAAGAATGAAGAATAAAGAATGAAGAAGAAAACAAATAATAAAAAACATTCCAGGCATCACAAGACTGTAACCTAATATCTCCAGAACAAGTAGCTCAGAAAAGTTATACTGTAGTACACCTTTAATACTGAACCTTGGGATTATATTTATACCATCAAATTGTGTTACTTTAAATGCAAGTTTAATGTCGTACTGTCACTTAAATATGCAGAGTTTGTGTGAATGAAACAAAACACAACTCCAGGTCTGTTTGCGATGAGGAAACAACATTAGAAAAGAGATCAGAAAATAGCATAATTTTGTCTCTTTAAAAACACAGATTATTCCAGGTCATTTCCATATTTTATTTAGTTTATTTAAAGCCTATAAAAACAAACAACAGCGTTATGTGTTTTTCATTACAGAGGAAGTCCCGGCGGTATTACCCCACACGTCTGGCCATCACACTGGCTGCAGGAGTGACCAGCTCTTCCTCCTCCTCCTCCTCTTCTTCCTCCTCCTCCTCCTCGTCGTCCCTCAGCTCTGCTCCTGGTACTGGAGACGCCGGTTTCATCGTGGTGGAGACAAACTACAGAATCTATGCCTATACAAGTAAGTCTGCACACCGAGTCCACAGCTAAACTCATATATGACGGGTTTTCATGTTTTTGGTGGGGTAGTACCTGGGGTCAGTATTTATCATAGTTTTACATCAGTTAAGTTTGTGAATGCAAATTTAACGCTAATTTACGGCAAGGCGACACGACTGCAGCTAAGAATATTAGTGGGAACAGAAGAGTGATTCTTTGAAGGAGCCCGAGGTGCAAATGAAGACAAGACAACAGTATTGTAGTTATTATGTAAAGTAGGAGGCAATTAATAATGCCTTTTATGATTTGTCAAATTAAATTACAAACAAAAAAAGGAACACAAAAGTTCAAGTCTTTAAAACAAAAATAAACAGATTCTCGTCACAAGAGTTCATCACTGTATAATCCACAGTTCGAGTGTCGCAATTTGTGATTCAAAGTTCGAGAAGCGACGGGAAAAAGGGAAACTGTTTGCCCTACCGCACAGTTGTTTAGCTCGCCATCTGGTGGTTTGTTGAGTTAAGATTTGTTCCATCCATAAAAAAAGAAACTGACCTTGTTTTCCATGGGCTAAAGCTACACTCCGGGACATGCCTGACTGGTACGGAGGTGCTTAAAATACTGGGTGAAATCCGTAGTTTTAGAGAGTTTGGGTATTTAGTTTGAAGGTTGCGACAGACCATCCCACGGCCACTGCGGAGACGGAGGGGAAGTAAACTGCGTGAACTTAATGGAACTGGAAAGTCCGCGCAGCAGAACAGGAAGTGGACCTGCAAAAATAAAAGTCTCTGTATTAAATGCGGGTTACACAAAGCTGCAAAATACCTGTACCTATGGCATCAACACTGAAAATTCCATCCAAAATGCAGGGACAATTTACAAGGTACTTTTGGTGGTTTGGTAGTACTTTCATGTAACAAAATAAAGGTGTTGTCTTATCCATAATTATTGTACAATTTTGAAGTTTTGGTCCTTTTTTACGTGATGGTTCCTTGGTAACAGTTACGAAATTACCTCCACGTATGTCACATCTGCTGTGTCCAACCAGGAAGTGAAATAAATAATAATTTACAAACTAAGCATAGGCACCTTCATTTAGTTGAAATCATTTTTAAAGGTCCATTGTGTAACTTTTTTGGTGGAAGGTCCATCAAATCATCTTCTATCTTCACAAAGACCAAACCAGACCAAGTTACAGGTCAGATCTGTGGAGAGGCGACCCCGCTCACAGTCAGAATGTCTGTTTTTCTAGGTATTTTTGAGCTATAAAACCACCTGTAATTGAATAAATGTAAAGTAGAGCTGTTTAATGTCATACTGTGGAACATTCCAGGCAGAGCAATGACGTATCCATAGAAACAAGCAGATGACGGACCCTCCACCAGGAAAGTTACACAGTGCACCTTTAAAGTTGTGTGTGTGTATTGTGGGATAATGTTGAGAAATACCTGTACCTCTGTTATGTTATCAACACTGAAAATTCCATCCAAATTGCAGGGACAATTTACGGCTAAGAAATGTATTTTTGGTAGTTTAAATGCTTCATGTAACAAAATAAAGGAGACAGCGCCTTTATCCATAACTATTTTGCAATTTTGATTCGTTTTGGCCCTTGTTTACATTACGGTTGCTTGGTAACAGTTACGAAACATCACATCTGCTGCCCATTTCTGACCAGGGAGCAAAATTATATTTAAAAAAAAAAAAAAACTTGGGCCAAAACTCTTCTAATGTAGCCTACATATAAATACATTTTTAACAAATTAAAATATAAAAAGACACCTTAATTTTTTTGAAATATTTTTTAAAGTGTCAGAACAAATGTGTTTCTTGTGTAAACTATGTCCAACTCATAGAACTCTAATCAAATCTGAAGCTGAACCCAAGATGGCGTCGTGTTGTTTTCAGGGGCCTGGGCTCATTGGCTCATGGGCCTAAAAATAATTTTCTCTTCCACATTTACTTCCTCAATACGGGCGAGCTCCTCCCACCGTGTGACGTCTGTAACGTGCACGGCGTGGTCCCTGGCGTGACTCTCTACTTCCTACCATTTTTGGTATATTACACAAGTTTTCTTCACAAATTGCTTCTTGATTAGTCTAAAAAAACCCAAACAGCTTTATTCCACCAAAAAATTAGAGAATTTGTCCAGCTTTGTTTTCTTCTTCTTGTTCCAGACTCGGAGCTGCAGATCGCGCTGGTGGCCCTCTTCTCTGAGATGTTGTATCGTTTCCCAAACCTGGTGGTGGCTCAGGTCACCAGGGAGTCTGTGCAGCAGGCCATCGCCAACGGCATCACCGCCCATCAGGTGTTTAGCCCCCGGTCTGAAACATGGTCTTGGTCAAAACTCTTAACAAATATACAGAAATAGAGAGTAACGATATCCAAATCTTTCACCATATGCATCTCAAACAAAACTGTGAATAAGCAACTTTTTCCTCTTTAAGCCTTGACAAGACTTAACCCAAAGAACTAAGATGTAAAATTGCTTAGAACAGTTATTTCTTTATGTGGTCTGCACAGAAACGGAGCAAAGGATCATGGTCTATGTAGTTCCCTCTGTTTTTTAGCCATTGCTGCACCATAATTTTTCATTTAAGCGAAGAGACTTGTAATTCAATATATTGTGATGGTCCACGATATTATTGTGAGACTTTTGACGGTACGATTTCATGATATTTCGGTTATTTTTACTTCCCTACAAATATGTATAGCGTTAAACACCGAGGAGCTGTGCGTTATGCAGTTGTAGAGCACCACGATGCGCAGTGGTGTGGTGTTCCTGTGGTATAAATATACATATTACATAATTATCGCTATAGGAAGCATACGGAGGTTATTGAATATTTGATTTTTCCCTTTATCTCAATAATATCTGTAGTTTTGTTGTCACAGTTATGCTTAAAGCATATCAAAATCTGGTCTAAACTTAAACTGAATCCCAAATGGAGCTCCACACCCCCGCCCACTTCGAAGTCTGGTTCCAGAAGTCAAATTTCCATTCATTTTTCCCATAGACACAACTAATATCCATAATGCGGTTGTTTTAAGCCCAAAAAACACATTTAAACACAAGATTCTGCCAAACAATTTAAGAACTTAATGGTTTATAAAGTTTCTGGAATAGACTTTTACAGGTCTTGTGGTCATTAGTTACCACAGAGCTGATCAGCCTTGAGCTTTTAAAATTGTGTTATTATTACTTTTTATGTTTGTTTTTTATGTTTTTTTAATATGTTTTTAGTTTATAGTGCGACAGTAGCTCAGTTGGTAAGAGTGTTTGTCCAGTGATCCGAAAGTTGGTTCGGTCTCGACATAAAAAACATCATCGGTCCACTGATCCACAGGTTGGCAGTGCGATTACAGCTCCCGCAGATGAATACTGTTGTCCTTGGGCAAGACACTTAACCCACCTCGCCCCTAGTGTGTGCGTACACTGGTGTGTGAATGAGTGAGTGGGTCCTTGATTTAAATCACTTTGAATGCCTTGAAGGTGGAAAAGAGCTGTATAAAAATGTGATTATTTATCAAATTTACAGTATGTGGGCTGCCACTTTTGAACTCCATACACCTGGACTTGTCTGTGATTACTAGAACTGGACTAAATCAGGTTTAATCCACAAACACAACCTTAGGTCCTGAGAAACCAAAACTCAGCCTTTTCTAATTATAGGAAGTAACCGATAATGTGGAAATTTAAAATAGTAATATGACTTTGTTGTGTTTTGTAATTTTGCGTTTGTGTCCACAGATTATCCACTTTCTGAAGACGCGCGCTCACCCGGTCATGCTCAAACAGGTAGGAGGAGATCTTCGTCTTCTTTCTGCTCTTGTCACATTAGTAATAAGTACTATTAAGTAAGTACACATTATTTATATAGCACTTTTCTGCAACAAAAATACAGTCAATATATCAGTACACACAGAAATAAGGTGGAAAAAATATCTTGATAGCTTGTGTAATTAGTCCATTATATGTTTTAATGATACACTGGCTAATTAATTGGGTTAGATGTACAGTATTTACTCAAGATTTAATTTTTTTTCATTCTCTTAGACCCCCGTGCTGCCCCCCACCATCACGGACCAGATCAGGCTGTGGGAGCTGGAGAGGGACCGGCTGCAGTTCACTGAAGGTACCTCCAGAACACTTCCACCTCATCACCAGCAGGGGGCGGCCTCAGTGCAGCACCTGGAGACACACTTCCTGGTCTTTAGCCTGGTCTACCTAGTCAGAAATCTGGGACCTTCTTGATGTGAGACGACTTTTTAGCTACTCACGACTCTCCCAGAGATTAATTTAAAAAAAATAGTGTTGAAATAAGAATTTAAAGGTACACTGTGTAACTTTTCTGATGGAGGGTCTTACTTATCTTCATGCAGATGTCATTGATTTGCCTGGAATGTTCCGTGGTATGACTTTAAACATTTCCATCTAACGTTTATTCATTGCAGGTGTTTCTTTTGCTCAAAAATACTTCATATCCTTCTGTGAACAGGTGCGACTCTCCACAGATCTGAACTGTAATGTAGCGTCGTGCTGTAACCTGCTTGTCTCCCTTGTGATAGACAGGTTTAATCTGCACTGTGGAACATTCTAGACAAAGCAATAACGTTTCCATGGAGACAAGCAGGTGGCGAACCCTCCAGTAGAAATGTTACGCCGTGTATCTTAAGCGTTCCAAACATCCTAATTGTTCACCACGATGAGTTTATAAGCGCTTTTCACAACTTCAGAGACCAGAGTGGTAAAGATAACAACAACTAGCATGCAAATGTGCACTTCCTGATCATCAAAAAATAAAACATTTGTAATTAGATGTAGATATTACACCTCAAAATATACAACATATATTTACTTTGGACAAATTTGACATGGGGAAAGACATCAGGTGTAAACCCATTAAAGAAGCTACTTTTATTTTGACTTTAAATTACATTCTGTGGTTTCAAAATCAGTACAAGTATCAAAGTTTTGTTAAGATGTCACATTTGCTACTCGCTAGTTTGTGCAAATTATGTAAATGTGTGTAAGAAACTTGATCAAAATCTGACTTTCCAAAAAAAATGTAAATGTTTTAACTCTTGTATAATTCCCTCGTGTCGATGCAAAACGAGCAGCTGGGGTTGTGTTGTGATTACAGCAGAGGTTCAGTCACGGTCGGCCCCAGTGGCTCAGTTAAACAAGGAGCTGTTGTGAATAATTGAAAGGGCCCAGTGTGACGGTGCTTCTGTGGTGCTCCTCACATCAGGCAGGACTTCAGAGCACCACGCAGCTACACACAGGTTTATTTAAGACACTTTTGAGTTTAGGATCCTGTTGTTGGGTTTCAGATCACATCACAACGTTCTATAGGTCAATATTTTTTAATACAGATGGGGAAAAGCTAAAATTCATATTGGTCCTGGGTTTAGTCAATAAGAAAAATCATCAGGTTCAACATCTGGGAATTTACTTCTCCAATATTTCAGGGCAAAGTTTAGTGTAATCAATAGGAAAAGCTGTCATTTTTCATCAAATAATTTATCAAATGTTGTACAGTTGTAGGGAGTATTATCTGTTACATAAGTGGGAGTTGTTGTACAGTTGTAGGGAGTATTATCTGCTCCACCAGAAAAGTTACACAATGTCCCTTTAAACCTACACATATTTTTATTGTCACTAATCAATTTTAGCTCTAGAAAGTTCTGAAAATTGTCTCTTCAGATTCAAATACATTTTGATCTGTGCTTCGTTCTGCTGTGGACACAAAACCAGGCGTTATATCCAGGCCACGATAATCACCGTATGGACTTTTCGTTTAAGATACGAAAACTGGAACAATATTCATTTTAGCTGTTTGTATCTGTGTTCATTAATACTGGCCTAGAGCAGTTTGTCCCGTGTCCTCCTGTCCCTCACTGTGACAAATGTCCCAGACGAGACGTGACCAGATTTACGGATCACTTTGTCCCTTATTTGGTCAGACGTTCTTTTATACTAATATTTCCTCATGTGTTTTCAGGCGTTCTCTACAACCAGTTCCTCTCTCAGGCCGATTTTGAGATGCTGCGAGACAGAGCACAGGTAAGAATCTGTAATATCATCACTGTTAGTGTAGTTTAAAGGTGCACTGTGTAACTTTTTGGTTGGGGTTCCACTGGATATGTCATTTCGAGGAAGAGGCCGTGGCTGTAGTTGGGTTTTATACAGGCCAGACATAGAACTGTAATAAAATCTGGAAGGTGAACCCAAATAGAAAAGAATCCTACAAAATCCGACCTTTGTGAAAGCTGGATGCCCTGTCAGCCGAACACGGGCAGTTTGAATTCCCAAAAAAATGCACTGTGCTCTATGGGGGAGTTTCCAGGCCCAGCTTCTCGGGAGCTGCAGTACCTGGAGCTGCCACTAGTCGGTCTAGAGAGGGACGCCTTATCCCAGGGGTGTCAAACTCATTTTAGCTCAGGGGCCACACACAAGTGAACCAGACGGTAAAATCATGGTAAATAACTTAAAAACAACAGCTTCAGATTGTTTTCTTTGTTTTAATACAGTCCAGAATAGAACGAGCACAACATCACTAAGGAACACACAAACACACAATGCCTTAGTGATTCACAGAATACTTTACAAAATCATCTCGCGGGCCGGATTAAGTCAAGACGAGGACATGGCAACCGCACAAAGAAACATCTGTAGAAGTAAAATGTTATTTTTGAGTATGTTTGAGATTTGTTTCTCTCGATTATGTTACCGTTTTTAAGAAATTTCTGCGTAGCTTTGAAATACTGACAGTGATTTAATTTTCCCCATAGACTAGAATTCTAAGAAGATCAAGAATATTAATTAAAAATGTGAAAGCTTATTTGGGGCCATCTAATGCGGCAAAACCTTTGACTTTTCCAACCCCTGCAGTTATCTGTTTGTTATCAGAAACACCTGACTTTTAACAGGGAGCACACACTCAGTTTTTGTCTGATTTTGACCAGAAATGTACCTAGTTTGCACTAAAATTGCGAGGAAAAAAAAGGACTAGGAACTGTAGACAATTCTATTAAAACACCATATTCACAGTTTGGTAGCAAAATGTTTAGTTTTACATTTGTTCTTTGAGTTATGGAGATTAGTTAACGCTGGTTTCCCTCTGTTGCGCCTAAAATCATTTGCTAAAAGTCTCGGCGAGGAGAGCGTCCAGTAGAATCTGCCACATCCACCGTGCAACTGGTTTATTTCTGCACAAATGACGATAAAAAGTGTTTTTTCATCTGAATTGTCGGCTGCAGGATCAGGTTCCAGTTTCAAGGTTTCATCAAGTCTTTGTTTTTACCCATTTGTCACTGTGGTTGGTTCATGTAAAAATAGATCTCCAAAGCTGAAAACGTAATCAGATTTTGATACTGCAGTTTGAATGACTCCAATTATGAAATTACCAAAGGGTGCAATTATGATCAACGGTCTCAGAAAAGAGCAGTTCGATGTTTAGTTTCAAAATCATTCATCCCTCTTCAAAATTGTTAGAATTATGATTTAATGGAAAGTCAAACTAACAAGTCAGAACTGTTTATTCTTTTGAACCTGTGCTCAGCGCTGGGTTGCACATTTAGTTAAGCAACTTGAGTAACATTTTTTAAATAAAATTATAGTTCCTGGGGTAGTTTTCAGAGGTCATACTTTTACAGCTACTTATAATAATATGTAATGTGTATTGTGTAACAGTACTCCTAAAAGTAAAAATGAGTTTATAGTGACAGAAGTTTTATGTTAAGAGAAAACGCACACCAAAGTTCCTGTAGAGGTGCAAATGCAAGAAGCAGAAACTTAAACTTAAGTAAAAAAATGCACATTGAAATGGCCGATGTCCAAAGGCTTTTTTTTTTATTTTTAAATAACGTTTTGGCAAAAAGCCTTCGTCAGATCATTTTTCTTGCTCTGGACCACAGTATACTGGACTGCTATACTGTGGTCCAAAGCAAGAAAAATGATCTGACAAAGGCTTTTTGCCAAAACGTTATTTAAAAATAAGAAAAAAAAAGTCTTTGGACATGGGCCATCTGAGTGCGCTGTGCATTTTTTCACTCAGAAGTTTTATGTTGACAGTATGAAATGGTTTGAACATTTAGTTTGTCTCATTTGTGTGTATCATTTTTTCAGATTTTGTGCATTATTTAATGTTTTGTTCTACCAGTTACAAAAATGAATCATCCAGTTGCTCTTACTTTAGTAGTTTTCTCAAATACTTTTGTACTCTTACTTTAAAAATTTCCTGGACCACTATTTTGTACTTCTAGTAGTTTTTTTATTTTTATTTTGAAGTAATCTTTTACTTGAGTACAATATTTGGCTGATCTACCACCTCTGCCTGTGCTCCTCTCGATTGCACGTATGTTTTTCCCTGATGTTTTGTGTTTTGTTTTTGCAGAGCCTGGGCTGTTTGGTGTGGCAGGACGCCCCCCACAGGGTGATGGTGGTAACGCCTCAGGGACACAGCGAGGTCAAGAGGTTCTGGAAACGGCAGAGGTCCAACACGTAGCACCAAACCAATGTCATAAAATATTCACTTTTTTTCTATGTCAAATGTTTTTTATTAAATATGTTCTACAAAGGAAACTCTCTGGATTTGTTTTGTTGTTGTAAATGTATTCATGACTTCAGAAACAAGTTATTTTTAACTTCATTTAAAAGACAAATGGAATATGAGGACGGAAGTACAAATTAAATGTGTTATGGAAAATGTCTCTTCTTGATCGAGACCGGGGGGACCAAGAAGAGGCCCAGGGGCTAAACTTGGCCCCTCACATGGCCCCCACATGCCAAACTGGACGATTATAGCCAAGGAACAACATTTCCATATAAACAAGCAAAGGAGGCAGGACAAGATCAAGTTTGTGGAGATGCAAGCCCGCTCAAAGAAAGGACGCATGTTTTTCAGTGTGATTAATGCAACCAATGAACATTTTGTTTGTTTGTTTTTTTTTTTTTATTTTAGCCTATTTTGGGGCTAAAAGTTACATACTGTGGCTTTAAACTTTTAAAATGTGTTTTTTTTGTTCTTTTCAATGGAACACCTGGAGACTTGGATCACTGTCAGTCACTGTCCATGGTGCTAAATCGTTTAATTTCCCCACAGACACATTAGTTAGTCACATTTTAATTTTGTACATAATAGTGTAATAATAGTTTTTGTTGAGCTGAGGAAAAACAGGAAAAACAAAAGCGCAAACTAATTTGACTCCAAACATCATTGCATTTCATTTTATATTTATTTTCATATTTACATAAAAGATGATATAGTCAAGTTTTTACTTTTGTCAGTGATGTAAAGCCTATAAAATAAAAGATTAGTGAGATAAACAGTCAGTGAGAGCCAAAGTGTGGCGCAGACACGCGGCACGCCCACTGTGATGCTGAGGTGCGCGATGCTAACAGTTAGCCGCCTGCTACACCCACAACACGCCGCGGTTTAGCATCATGTGAACCGGGGACTTTTTTCATTTTTAGACTTTTAAAACCCAAACATTTCCAAACTATTTCATCTCGATTTAAAATAACCCGACACGGAGCTCCGACACATCCCCCACGGGCCGCAGATGGAGCCGGGGACTGCCCGTGACGGCTCCGGGGGCTCGGGGTGCGCTCGGGCGGCCGGGGTGCGGGAGGAGACCCCGGGGGAAGAGGCGAAGGGCGGAGAGGGAAGCGCCGCGATGTCCAAGCGGAGAGGAGAGGACGGCCCCGCGGCGGAGGAGGCGAGGGAGGCCCGGGAGGAGGATGGAGAGACCCGGGGGAAGGCGGAGGAAGAGGAGGGCAAATATGAGGAGGAGCTGGACCCGAGAATACAGGCACGAGGGGGGCATTTCTGGATTATTTACTCTTTAAAATGGAATAAACAAAGCTAACACGTGCTAATAGAGGGTTTATGTCAGAATTATGGTCAAAATAATACATTTTTAAAGCGCATATTCATGTTTTTCTTCTAATAATGACTTGGTTTGGTGGGATTGTACATGTGGTCAATATTTATCATAGTTTTACATTAGTTAAATGGTTTGTACTTTTCTCCTCAACTTTTTTCTTCCACAAATATACACTAAGTACTGATTCAGATAAAGCTAACTGGAGGCACTGCTCTGTCTGAAGCGCTGTTAGTCAAGTTAGACTTTAATCCTCCAGGGAGGAGGAGGAGGAGCTGGACCCGTGACTACAGGCACGATGGGGCATTACTGGATTGTTTACGCTTTAAAATGGAATAAACAGACGAAAAACAAAGCTAACACATGCTAATATGGGGTTTATATCAGAATTATGATAAAAATAATATATTTTTAAAGTGCATATTATAGATTTTCATGTTTTTCTTCTAATAATGACTTGGTTTGGTGGGATTGTACATGTGGTCAATATTTATCATAGTTTTACATTAATTAAATGGTTTGTGGAAAGAAAAAAGTTAAGGAGAAAAGTACAAATATACACTAAGTATTGATTGAGATTAAGCTAACTGATAGCACTGCTCTGTCTGAAGCTCTGTTACTTAGGTTAGACTTTAATCTGAGCTTTGTTTTAACACAATCTGACCAGCTGGAACTACATCTTTTTTGTTGAAAATCATACTCCTAAACAGGATCAGGGATGCTCGTATTGATCACAGGCTGTTGAAAATCCATTTGTTTTGTTTTTTTCTTGAGTTTTAAACTGTATTACAACTTTTCGACAGTGTTTGCTAATGTGTGGATTGTGGTTTATGAATATCTTAAAGGGTACGTATTAAGCAAAATTAACTTTTCTGAGCTTGTAAACATTTTATAATGGCGCCTCCTTATCATTTTGACTCAAAGTAGTATTTCCATTGAGTCAAGCATGTAGGAGTAATTCTGAGTCTTGAACGCCCACATTGTTGCACTTGGATTTAATTAGAAAAAATAAGATCAAGTAATACAAAGTAGGTTCAAACATGTTCAGTGCATTCTTAAAAAATAAAAACACGTACGTGAAATTTCGCTGCTTGCTGCTATAGTGAAATGGCACTATGAAAGTTCTGCAGTTGTGAACAGGAAGTCAGTAGAGCTGTTTCTATTACTAAGCTGTTCTATTACATTTTGCATTTGACAGTGGAAAAAAAAAACATTATGTCAGATTAAGTACCAGAAAATGTCATAATATGTCCTCTTTAAGTCTTATACAATATTTCCACTCTTGAGCTGATTATTTCTCATTTAAATTCAACATATAGCCCATTAAAATGTTGGTGCAGTGTATAAAATGAAACTGCTGTTGCTTGTAAAGTGGTCACATGACGTGGTTTCAGAATGAGTACGAGGAGCACTTTCAATATGACTGTTACTGTTGCCAGTGATGATTCAATTCTAAACTCTTATCACGGTGTCAAAATTCAATCAATGTCCTTGTACCATCTGGAGATTCTGCTGCAGGGCTGTGACAAAGAAGCTGAAAGTCTCATCTGCAGGGTTGTCAGAATTTTAGAGAGGAACAAGCAACAAGCCCTTTGAGAAACCGCTCAAAAAAGGGAAAAGGCAGAATTTGATGTGTCACTGCTGTATGTGTGCAGATTACATTTAGGATTTTTTTGTCTGGTTAAAGGTGCACTATGTAACTTTTGGGTGGGGGTCTGTCACCTGTTGTTTCTACTGTATGGATACGTCATTGCTCTGCCTGGAATGTTCCACAGTGTGACATTAAACAGCTCTACCTTATATTTATTCAATTACAGGTTGTTTTATAGCTCAAAAATCCCTAGAAAAACAGACATTCTGACCCCCAGTTTACACCAAAGCAGTAACAGTGCGTAAGCGCAGCAGCAGCGGCACACGAGCAGGTGTCGCTTTCCATTTTAACTGGTCAGACAGTTTACACCAGCAGTGTCATACGCGGGTCCAACGGCCGTCATTGCGCTACACGCTGCGCAAAATAGATTAATTTCTAATTAAGTTCTAATTTTGCAGCGTCAAAAGCACATAGTGTCAAAATAAACCACTACAGTCGCGTAAACAACGTGTGCCGCATCAGGAGCTCGGGGAATGACTCGTGATGGACTATGGAAAGTTTACAGCTGTGGAGGATAAATATAAAACAGTTTACGACATCAGACAGCAACTTTATAAGAACAACTTCTGAAGGAAAAGGCGCATGGTGCAGAGAACCAAAGTTAAATGGGAGCACCACAGATACGGCTTGTTATTGCTGCAAAGCATCGTCTCTCTTGTTGTCAGCTTGTGTTTTCAGATTTAAAACATAATTCATCCAATCAACAATGAATACATAAGCAATGTACAAAGTTTAGTTTTTAAACGTGAGAATCCACAGAAGCTGGCGTCAGCTCTGAAGTCTCTGGTGTAAAGTTAAAAAGTACACGTGTATGCAGCTCTGCCTACGCAATAACAATAAACAGCAATAACATCGCCGTGGAGAAAAGCATTTGACGGACCCTTCACCAGAAAAGTTACACAATTCACCTTTAACGTTAATAACTTTTACAGCTTTAAGACAAGAGGTGACTGGGTGTATTTACTCAGAACTGAACTCTAACACTCTGTAACTTGCCTCTCTGTTGCTGTTTGTAGGAGGAGCTGGAGCACTTGAACCAGGCCAGTGAAGAGATCAACAAACTGGAGCTGCAGCTGGACGTGAGCAACTTTACTGAAATATATGAAATAATCTTTATTTATAGAGCCCTTTACAACACATAAGTGCTTTCTATTAAAATCAACACAGTATAAAAACATGCAAAAACATTAAACAATGAAATAAAACAAGTTGTGCAAAGTGTCACTGCATTACTGAGTGTTGAAAGACAGAATTTATACTTTTTTTTTAATCAAGATGTTTTTGTTGTTTTCAAATTGTCAAATATATACATACATATACACATCTGGCAGGTAATAAACTCACAGATGTTACATTTCTGCAGAGCTGGAAAAAGAACAGGTCCACATGAGAAATGACTGGTGCAAAAAATAATAATAGAATAATAAAAAAGTACAAAAATAAATAAATTAAAAAAACATAGCGCAAAACAAAACACACACACACACACACACACACAAAATAAACACCCTGACACCACATGGGTAGAATATTTACACCAGGTGCTGTATTTATTCACATGCAACTATGCCGCAGCCTATTCTTTTTAAAGAGCTGAATATAACTGTAAGAAACGGCCCCATGTTTTCTCAAATGCACTAATATTTTTTTCAATAAAAATCAATTTTTTTCTAGCTTTAGACACGACATGACATCTTGTAACCACTGTGAATGTGAAGGAGGGTTCGCGTCCGTCTACCTGAATAAAATGGCTCGGCGTGTAAAGTTTAAGTAATGTAAAAGCCAAAGAATATTTTTTGTGGCACTAAAATGTACATGATCCTCCAAAACACCAAAAAGAACCAATACAGGGTTTGGTTCCAACCTGAGACACCTGGGACAGAGTGTTAAAAATGTTCCTCCTGTAGTTTTGCAGGCGTGAGCAAATAGAAACTAATAATATGTTTTGAGCCTGGATTTGTTTCATATTTAGTTAGTGTCCAGGTTCAGTCAATTTAGTGTGTGAATATGACCATTACTTTTACTTAGTCCTTATTGTAGTGTTTCTGATGTAATATGAAGGATGGAAATGAGCCTTCGTCTGTAATCCGGTGTGTACATAAGGGTGAGTTGTTGTACAGTTGTAGGGAGTATTATAGTATGAATGTAGTCCTGTATCTCTCACTGAGTGGAGCTGCAGGAGCCTGTTGGAGAATGAGCTCCTCTGTCCCTCTATAAACTGTAAATAAATGAGGCTCTTGCTGATGTTGTGTTGTTGTTGATGTTGTGTTTTTGTTGTGTTGTTGCTGATGTTGTGTTGTTCTGTAGGATGCGCGCTCCAGCTACAGGAGGATCCTCACAGACTCGGCTCAGAGGCTGAACGCTCAGGGCTCTGCTCTGGGCGCCTGCATCGAGAAAGCACGACCGTACTACGAGGCCCGCAGACTCGCCAAAGAGGTCTCACACTGCACCTGTACTACACCTGTACTGCACCTGTACTGCACCTGTACTGCCTGTACTGCACCTGTACTGCACCTGTACTACACCTGTACTGCCTGTACTGCACCTGTACTGCACCTGTACTGCACCTGTACTACACCTGTACACCTGTATGTGTGTGTGTGCGTGCGTGTGTGTGCGTGTCTGTATATGTGACTTGACTGTATTCAGGGCAGTGTCGCGTGATGTCACCAAGTACTTTAAAAAAAACTGTATTTAATGTTTAGTTCCATTTTACGTACTAGAATAATATGATTTTGCCTGTGAAATCAGAATAATATCCATAATAAACCCATGTACCTTTCCATGTGCAGATAATGAGGAGGAGATGAACTGGTTTGAGGAACATGGCGCTGTCCGTGGTGCTGATTCCAGAACATGAGAATTTATGTATGACACCTCTCCTCCCCTCTGCGTTAGCCCAGCTGTTTGACCATTTAAAGATTTGACATTTGGGCGCACGGTGGTTAATGGTTAGCAGTTAGCATTTCTGCTAAATAGAATATAATAACTGATGTATTGTTATGTGCAGTCTGGCTTTTTTGTGAAATATTATAGGCATTGATGTGGAAAGTCAACATCTGTTCAGTTTTTGGAAAAGCGCACTTGGATCTAGTTAGCATCTCTTTTCATTGTGGTTATATGAGCATTGTTGGGCAGTAGCCAGTTAGAAATTAAGATATTTTTGTTTTGTTTTTTTTAAATCTAACACTTTACAATATGAAAATTGAGTGATTGACTTTTAGTCGATCGATAATACTAATAATACTAATAAGGCTCAATCACTGAATGTTTAATAAGTGGAAGATTTTGTGCTTTTTAAGTTCTTGAGCTGTTACGTTTTCTTTTTAGTCCTGGATCCAGACCCCTCCACCTCCTTTTTTCTATTATTTTTCATGATTACACCCCTCAGGACTCAGGAGGTCTTTAGTTTTAACTCAGGACCCCCAAAACCCCTTTTGTGGGACCCACCTTGTGTGAAACAATACGAGTCTGTTAAAAGCGGTGCTATAGTCACATGCAGTGTCATATAGTCGTGGAACTTGGAATAAAGAATCCTGACATGATGAGGAATTCAACAATATCACCTTAAAGGGGTTTTATGTATTTCTGTTTACAGTTATTAGACCATTTATAGAAATAAATATAAAAAAATTGCATTCTCAAGCACAAATCCTTTCCACAAACTAACTGACTGTGACGCATTGGCGTGGAATTACAGTTTCATATGTAAATAGAAAACAAGATGAGCTGTGTGTCTCCAGCGGATCACCTGCAAGAACAGAAATAATGTTTATTTTAGTCGTTTCTAGTAATCAGTAGGAATGTAACGATGGACAATATTTTGTGGAGGCTAACAAAACTGTGAATATGCTACTTTGTCCTCTTAAAATGCCTTGACAAGCCTTTGGTTCTGTCATAAACCAAAGAGTTAAGATTTAAAAGTGCTTCATAACAGTTATTTCATGGTGTAAATTGGACTGAAACAGAGCAAAGGATCATGGTCTATGTAGTTCCCTGTTTCTTTTAGCTACAGCTGCATCATAACAATGAATTTAAGCAAAGACACTTGAGATTCGAGAGACTTTTGACGACGCGATATCACAATATTTTGGTTAGACTTAGACTTAGACTTAGACAAACTTTATTGATCCACAAGGGAAATTATTTGGATACAGTAGCTCAAACATCACAATATAATATAATAACAGAGAGTAACAAAAATAGATGATATAGCAAAAAGAGTAAGAGACAGGAGTCAAATGAGACATAATTTATTGTTACATCCCTAGTCATCAGTGATCTATTTACTTTTGAAACTAGTTGTAATTAGGATATTTTTAGGAGGAGTAATATTTTATAAAGAAATCTGGCCAACAGTGTCTACCAAGCACATTGTTAGTGCTATTTTCAACATAACATTGTCCTTGTGGTGTGGTTTGTCACTGTTTGGAGGAGCTGCAGCCATTGTGGGCCTGATCCCTGCTGTCTTATGTGGACGTGTTGAGGACAGAGCTGTGTCACTGTCCAAGGTGCTGGAGACTACGGACCCAGGCTGAAGGATTCTAATCTATTCCATCATTTCACAGTCATTTAAATGGTTGCAATTAGAATATCATAAAAAGTACTGTTTTCTTAAGTAGTTAGGAATGTAATTAGAAAAGAAATATCTTGTTTCCATGGGGTTTCATAATTTGCAATCCATTGGGTTTCAGAATGATGAAAAAGTAGGACCGTTGCCATAGCGATTAAATATTTAAACAAAATATTATGGTAAATGGTGACTTTTATATAGCACTTTTCCACCTTCAAGGCACTCAAAGCGCTTTACATCAAGGAACCACTCACACATTCGCACACATATTCATACACCAGTGTACGCACACACTAGGGGCGAGCGGGTTAAGTGTCTTGCCCAAGGACACAACGACAGCATTCATCTGTAGGAGCTGGAATCACACCGCCAACCTGTGGGTCTGTGGATCTGACCGCTCAACCTGTGATGTTTACGTCAAGAGCGGGATTCAAACCGCCAACCTTCAGATCAGATATTAATGTCTTTTGAATGAAGTCCTCAAAATGTTGCGTGTCACAGGAAGTTGAACTCATGAATGCCTCGTATCCCTGTAGTTTAGAGCTCTATAAACATGTTCAGTGATATCAAGTGATGGGTTTTGATAGAAGAACTCAGGTAGGACGCACAAAACTTTAATAATTCTGGTACCAGGAAGTTGTCACCTCAGATGCAGCAGGATCGACTTGCCAGACAAAGAACTTCACTAGTATTTATACCATTATGATAATCAGATTACAACGTAGATTTATACACATAATATATTTTAATACATAGGGTTTGACACCATATATAGAATAGAGTAGAAAACATAGACAAAAACAGGAGGCAGCTGTACGTGCTCAAATAGGACAGGAAGTACTACATGTCAGTTGTATACCTTATACTTAACGAAAAGATGAATTCTTATAGGCATTGGAAACTCCAGTACATTGAAACACTTTGTTGTAAATCTAACGCACATCTGGATCATGAGAAGAGGAACATTTCATACTTAGATTCAGTAATTGTCCCACACTGGCTCAGTGTTTCAATAACTAACGCTTTGGTCTCACAGCAAGGGGGTTCCTTATTCAATTCCCAAATGGAGCCTTTGCATCTTCTCCCTGTGTCTAATGGGTTCCTCCCGATTTTCTCCATCAACCTCAAAACATTTACTACGTTACTAGAGCTGGCCAATAAGAAAACCCTTCAGTTAGAGGGTTAGGGTGCACAACCGGAGAAAGGTCCCTGCTGGGTCAAATGTAGTCTGCCTTAACCCCTTTCTTATGTCAAATCACTTCTTTCTGTCAGTACTGCAGTGTTTCTCTCAAAAACTGCTCAGATATTTCTAGACCTGGACGATCTCTTGTTTTGTGAAAGTATTGTCATTATTTGGGCATAAGAGAGTCGCTGTCCAAGGTGCTGATCCCATCGTTATTTTAGGATAACGAACTCTGCTGACGGTGATGTGTAATGACCGGAGTGAACGAGGCTGAGCACTGCACCGGGGACCAGGCTCCATCCATTACACCACAGAGGCACAGTACACGCCTCACTGTTCTGATTTAGTCTTTGGTGGATCGTCTACTTTGGAATAATTCTTGGTCCTTTGTACTGCTGATTAAAAAGTCGATTCAAAAGGGGGCGTGTAAAAAAAAACCTCTCAAATCAAATGTATCCGACCCAAACTGCACTCACAAGACTACACCTGCAGAGTTCATCCAAAACAATTATTTATGCACAAAAGTATCAGGAAACAAAACATTTAAATGTAGAAATGCAGATTAACGGTGCACTGTGTAACTTTTCGGTAGTGGGTCCGTCAAAATGTCATTGCTCTGCTTCAGATGTTCCACAGTGTGACATTAAACAGCTCTACTTTACATTTATTCAATTACAGGTGGTTTTATAACTCACAAATACTTAGAAAAACAGGCATTCTGACTGTGAGCGGGGTCGCCTCTCCACAGATCTGACCTGTAACATGGTCTGGTTTGAAGATAGAAAGGTTTAATACCATACTGTGAAACAATAACATCTCCAGAAAAGTTATACAGTGCAGCTTTAAACTCATAATTCACTTTCTTCAACAACTTCATCTACATTTTCTTCTTTTTACAGATTCATTTGGTCCCAGCAGCAAACTCTGTGCATTGTCCGTAAATCGTCGATAAAGGACTCTAATCTCACTGCGTCCGCTTTTATCTTGGCCAACGTTTAGTAAATATACCCCTTGGAGTTCTCTGTTCGTGTAAACGTAGTGAGCGACTGTGTATACTATTGTTTTTAGTGTTGGAGTCGAGGTGGGCGGAATATTTTCAACAAGAGAACAATATTGGAATAGCTGTTTTTAAGATATGCAAAGTTAGAGTGTAAAGTTAAGCCCATAACAAAAAGGAACATTGTCAAAAAGCTGCGAAAAAGTTGATAAATACAAAAGGACAGACACATAATCTTTCTGTAATGTTGTGTTTACCTTTACAGTCCATTCACTTTTCATACAATATACGATTTTATTTTACCCAAGATCATCTGTTTATCATAAATGAAAGAATCCCCAAAGATACAGAGAGTTTCTTTTCGTCATTGGCTCCAGCTGACTTTCTGACAGTGCTGTTTCCTGACATAAGTTGGTGTAATGACTAGGGATGGGACAAGATCTCGTGCCACAAGAGGAAAATGATCTCGTGAGATTTTTCCTCATATTTCCTTGGGTAAAAAAAAGGGTCAACTTCGCTGAGTAACTCCTCTTGAGAAGCTGTAAAACCCCACAGCAGTGCTAAAATGACAGCAAAACTGTAAAATTAAATAAAGCAAACATTGTCAACTGAATGCCACAGTTTATTCATCAAAAATTACACCAAAATCTCATTGAAATTGTGTCTCATACCATCCGTAGTAATGACTCTTTCTTTTCTGTGGAGTGTGTAGATTTTTTGGGTGTTTTCTGTTTTCACTGTGCCCCTGATGTCCAAGACAAATTTCTACATTTGAAGACTTCTTTATGTTCTCTTATCTATTTAGTTTTAAAGCAGTGTGAAGTCACCCATAGCGTTCGACTCCAGTCAAATGAAGCTGACCGGAGCTAGCAGTTATAGGAGTGAATTAGGAGCTGAGTTAATATGAACATTTAAAGACCAAAATGAGGAGTCTGACACTAGCAGTTACAGAGAGAGAGGCAACGTTTTTTCAGTAAAAAGTGAATTGGAGCTGGAAGCGTGACCATGCTCACTTCCTGTTTGGAACGCGGCGGCTAGCAGGTTAGCTAAGTCCGTTTATATACAATCTATGGTCTAGCCTCGGAGTTGCTTGTAAAAGTTGTGGACAGATGTTGATATCAAATCTGAAATTGATTTTGGCAAAGTAAGGACCCTCAAGATTCACAGAGACAAAACCCACACAAAACATTGCCGCTTGTTTTGGAGTTCGACTTCACTATTGAGAATAATAATAAAAAGTGTACACTACATTCACTGTTACATAAAATAACCATCTCTGCAGCCTCGTCTTCGTTGTATCTGTAGGAATAAGTGTGAACGTAAGTGCAGCTAAATGGCAGACGTGGTGTTTAATCAGGTCTCTGGAAAATGTCGTGGGCCTGGAGACGAGCTCACGTTTAATCAGAGCAGTAACATGTAATGGGATATTCATATGCTGCGACTGTTAGATCAGTTATAGAAATGTAAATGGCTTTCTTTCTCATGATTTTGAGTTTGTAGAGTTGTGAGATAAGGCAAAAACCTCTCCGCAGATCTGACCTGTAATTTGGTCTCGTGGCATCACCTGCTCATCTCCTTGGACCTTTAAGTAAACTCAGTCTTAAAATGTTCGTATTGACCCGCGCTACATGATCCTGGTGTTGTTATTCCGCTATTTTGTCTGTAAATCAATTCCTATTCCTAATATAGCTCCAACAGCTCCAAATCCGCTGCTAGCCTCAGTGAGCTTCCTTTGACTGGAGCCAAATGCCGTGGGTGACATCACACTCCCTCACTCAGTTTCTTTATAAGTCTATGGTTTTTTCTTTCTCATGATTTTGAGTCAGTAGATCTGTAAGACAAGAGAAAGAGAAGAGAATTCGGCATCATCTTTCCACAGATCTGACCTGTAACTTGGTCTCGTGGCATCACCTGCTCATCTCCATGGAGGTAGATAAGTTTATGGAACATTCCAGGCAAAGCAATGACGAGCAGGTGACAAACCCTTCACCTGAAAAGTTACATTGTGAACTTTTAAGTAAACTGTGAAACTGGATGGACCCGAAACTGGATGGAGAGGGAAGAAGGGCGGGGCCTGGAGGACTAAAGGGGAGAGTGAGGAGGAGGAGGGACGGGATCTGGAGGACTAAAGGGGAGCGTGAGGAGGGGCCTGGAGGACTAAAGGGGAGCGTGAGGAGGAGGAGGGACGGGATCTGGAGGACTAAAGGGGAGAGTGAGGAGGGGCCTGGAGGACTAAAGGGGAGAGTGAGGAGGGGCCTGGAGGACTAAAGGGGAGAGTGAGGAGGGAGGAGGACTAAAGGGGAGAGTGAGGAGGGGCCTGGAGGACTAAAGGGGAGAGTGAGGAGGGAGGAGGGCTAAAGGGGAAAGTGAGGAGGAGGAGGGACGGGATCTGGAGGACTAAAGGGGAGCGTGAGGAGGGAGGAGGAGTCTGGACCAACAGACTTGCATTTGCCCTTCAAACTCCGCAGAGTTTAACCAGAGCTGGCAGCACCCACACAGTTTTTGACAGTTTCAGACCGCTGCAAATTAACCTAGTTTAAACTAAAAGGGCAAAAATGGATTCGAAAACAGTGGCGAATGCGACTAAAAAGCCATATACACTTTCTAGTAACAAAATGTTGATTTAAAGATGCACTGTGTAACTTTTTGGGAGAGGGCCTGCAACTAATCTGTTTGTATTTATTCAACTACAGGTCAATATATCTTAAAATACATCCATTCTTACTGTGAGTGGGGTCGCCTCTCCACAAATCTAACCTGTAATTTGACTTACAAGTCTCCATGGAGATTCTTAAGGTACACAGTTTACTTTTAATGTTTAGTCGTATTTTAATAACAGTAATTTGTGTTCCCTGTGGCAACATTTTTAAAGGATTATCGTCTGTGTAGTTCTTCTGCTTTTTACTTATGCAGCAATTTAATATAGCTAAACCTTTCTAATTTGGCACATAGAACAAGTCCGTTATATTATTTTACAGCGCCAATAACTGATGGAGGCCAGGAAATAAAACTGAATCAAAAACCATGATCAATACAAAGCTATTCTTTTTTTGCCAACCCCTGACAGACCACATGTTTTGACCTTTCCTTTATGAAGAGGAGCTCCCAGTCCACAGGGTCAGATTAAAAGTGTATGAGGAGACCTGACTGAGATTGACTTGTCTTATATCTGTAGATGTGTGGTACTGGTCATTCTGAAGTGCTGTGATAGTGTAAAAATAAAGAACATAGACTGATCTGAGCTCCTGTGTGTGGAAAATGCCATAAAGTCATTTATTATTATACTCGTCTTCTATATAAAGTAATTCTTGTTTATCAATGTTGAACCATATACCCATACATTTTTAAAATTTAAGTATACGTTTGTGCATTGTCCCTGATCAAATAAATACATTCTAAATTATTATTATTATTTTCTTCAGAGCTCTAAATACATTCTGCACATCTTCCCCTTTGCGCCTTTCTCCACAATGTGCTCTTCTTTGCTTTTAAATTCACACAACTGCGCTTCAGTTTGCTTCATTTTGCAGCAAACAAACTGCTGGGTTGCAAAAATACTCATACATTAAAGGTCCCATATTATTCTGTCTACATCTTCAAAGCTCAAAATGTTTTGTTCCACCTTGTGATGTCATGAAGTTGTAGTTTTCAAGTTAATATCTCCCTTTTACCCTTTGTTCAGTAGAGATCGGCAATTCCAGGGCTGAAATGATCCAAATGATTCTAGTGAAGGTGTGTGGAGTTTAAAAACACAGTGGAGCCCTTCCTGTATTACCACATGATGACATCACAAGGTGGAACAGAGCCTAAATCAGCCTAAATATGGCAGATTTGTGTGAATTTAACAAAAGGAAGCGACATTATATCACAAATCAGAAAACAACGTAATATGGGCGCTTTAATAGATGTATGAATTATGCCAAATTAAATACAAAAATATATATATATATACAAAAATACCAGAATACAAAAAAATAAATAAAATAAAATAAATAAATAATAATACAAAAATTTAAAAAGTCGAAATAATGCATACTGTAGTACTAGGGGAGTGAGATATTTACAGAAACCACTAATACTTTTTTTTTAAATCTCAATGACAATATGAATATGTTTTATGTGAATGCACCAGACATGGGCTAAAAAGTGCCAGTAAAGGTTGTGATGTCTGTCACAATAATCACTATATCGACTTGTATATGGTATGGTATGCTTTTTATTTGTACAGGGACAGTGCACATACATTAACAATGCATTAACCAAGATGGAAGTCAGAGGAGAGATGCTGGTGCCAGGTTATAGCACGAACGCTAATTTACACCTGTCATCCCTGATAGAGGTGTAAAAAATAAATAAATTCAGTGATGTATCGTGATACTTCATTGCAGAATTCTCAAATCGATTCAAAATGCATCCGAATCGATTTTTAAAATAATATACAGTATTAAAAATTAAATTTGTTAAAAATTTAATTTGTTACATTCACTGTTCTCATGAAGGTGTAGTTTCATCCATTGTTTTAGCATCGTGATATATCGAATCGTGACATACATACGTAATATCATGTATTGTAGTATTGTATCGTCAGTTTCAAGGCAGTGCACACCCCTAGAAAGTACAGATTCAGTGTATATGGATAAACTGACCAGAAATAAATTAAAACTGATATTACTTAAAGTCACAGTGTTGAAATACTGACACACACACACACACAAACACACACATTATTATTCATCCCTAATGTGTACAAACTTGTTTAGAGATCAGCCACTTCTTTGTCAGACGTGCAAACATTTGAAAATATTTGTGCAAGTTAGAATCTCTGTTGGCAAATAATTCCAGTGACTCACAGCAACAGAGGAAAAGGAGGATTTTGGTGTAGATACAAAAGATGGAACAATATATTTTTGGGGTCAGTGTTTATCGTGGGTATATTTTCTTTGTGCCAATGTGGAACTTTTTGTTATTTTTCTGGACTGTGATCAGATTAGAGCTGTAGAGAGTTGTATTAATAACTTCTATGACTCATTACAGACACAGACCAAGTACTAAAGTGATTCATTCTGCTATTTTTATTTATTGTAATTCATGTTTTTGATCATTTTCTACATTTAGAATAGTTTTTGGTGGTTAATTCTGATTTTGCATTATTTACTTTGAGCAATATAACACACTTCATAATTTGTCAAAAAATGTGTCATATATTACGCAAAATTTATTCTTGTGAGGTTTAAGCCACGTTATAATGTTTCCTCCTCAAAAACAAAACTGGAGTTGTGTTTTGTTTCATTCACATGTTTGAGTAACACTTTATTATTAGTCTGTCTACATCTTCAAACTTCAAAACGCTCTGCTCCACCTTGTGATGTCATGAAGCGGTAGTTTTCAAGTGAACAGCTCCTTTTACCTTAAAGGTGCATTGTGTGACTTTTTGGTTGAGGGTTCGTCACCTAGTTGTTTCTATGGATATGCCATTGCTCTGCCTGGAATGTTCCACAGTATGACTTAAAACAACTCTACTTTACATTTATTCAATTACAGGTGGTTTTGTAGCTCAAAAATACCTAGAAAAACAGACATTCTGACCACAGATCTGACCTGTAACTTGGTCTGGTTTGGTCTCCATGAAGATAGAAAGGTTTAATGCCATACTGTGAAACATTCCATGGAGAAAAGCATTTGATGGACCCTCCACCAGAAAAGTTACACAATGCAACTTTTAGTTCAGTAGAGATTGGCAGTTCTAGTGAAGGTGTATGGAGTTTAAAAACACAGTGGAGCACTTCCTGTATTACCACATGATGACATCACAAGGTGGAACAAAGTGTTTTCTGTTTGAGAGAAGAACTCAGCCTAATTCTGCAGGGTTTGTGCGTTAAACATGTGAATGAAACAAAACACAACTCCAGGTCTGTTTGTGACGAGGAAACAACATTATAACAGATCAGAAAACAGTGTAACATGGACTCTTTAAACTCATACACCCTTTAGCTTGTCAAACCACTTTTTATACAGTAGAATAAACAGGCTAGTCTCACCTCACCGTGTCTCCTCTGTGCTTTGCTCCTGACTCTGAGTGATGGTGTTTGTGTTTCAGGCTCAGCAGGAGACCCAGAAGGCTGCCCTGAGGTACGAGCGGGCTGTGTCCATGCACTCTGCTGCCAGGGAGATGGTGTATGTGGCAGAACAGGGGCTGCTGGCCGACCGGAACACCATGGACCCCACCTGGCAAGAGATGCTCAACCACGCCACAGCTAAGGTACCCCTTGAAGTTGAGTTACGTATTAGGAGTAGGAATTTATTTATGGACAAAAAAGCAAAATAAAAACACTGGGATCATGTAGAACTGGTTAATGCAAACGTTTTAAGACCAAAATGCTGTAGTTACAAAGAGAGGGGTGATGATTTTTCAATGTAAAGTCAGATGGAACCGGGGCTGATGAATAAATAGTAGTTTTTGCATGAGCTCCCCCTGCTGGTGTAGTCTTGTGAGTGCAGTTTGGGTCAGATACACAGGGATACTAATAGTTTTGAAAGCTTTTGCCACGCCCCCTTTCTAGTCCACTAATTGATAAGCAGAACATGTCTTGAGTTGACCAAGATTTTTTTTTTTTAATTACAGCCCTATTCGAGCCCTCCTTATGGTGAGCAGTACAAGGCTCCACCTACAAACCCAACCAAAGCCAAAACACATGATACAAAACTGTCCACAGCAACTTGACAAACCTGATGACAAACTAGCGTGCATCCCATTAGCGGGATGCACGCTGATTGTGTTGTGATAGAGCTCTGAAGGGGGAGTGACTGAGCGCAGAGAGCAAAGGGAGGGGGGACTCAGAGCATCAAAACTAAAAGTGAAACGTATAAAATGTTAAAGGGCCCATATTACGCTATTTTCTGATCTATGTTCTAATGTTGTTTCCTCATCACAAACAGACCTGGAGTTGTGTTTTGTTTTATTCACACGTTTAACGCACAAACCCTGTATATTTAGGCTGAGTTCTTCTCTCAAACAGAAAACACTCTGTTCCACCTTGTGATGTCATGTGGTAATACAGGAAGTGCTTCATTGTGTTTCTAAACTCCACACACCTTCACTTGAATCATTGGGATAATGTCTGGAATTGCCGATCTCTACTAAACTAAATGGAGTTGTTAACTTGAAAACTGCCGCTTCATGACATCACAAAATGGAACAGAGCATTTTGAGCTTTGGAGATGTAGACAGACTAATAATAAAGTGTTACTCAAACATGTGTGAATGAAACAAAACACAACTCCAGGTCTGTTTTTGAGGAGGAAACATTAGAGTCAATTTTTGTGTAATATAGGACCTTTAATACATTGTTTTTTGTGATTTTAGCACTTTCAAATCAATAACCAGTAACATGATGATCCAAATATGTTATGTATTAGCAGATAACACCCCATAGAAGTAAAATACCCCCTCTTTAAATATTCCCCCGGTGTCTGAGCTAACCTTTAAACAGTATGATTAATCCAGCTGGCGTTTTCGGTGTACAAAATGAAGTAGTTGTTGTAGGGACAAGGACAGGCTCTTGTTTGGTGGTAATTGGCAAACATTTGGGAGGTTCTCGAAAGCACTGGGCCCGCTTCTTTGTTCAACTTTAAAGGTCACTATAGCGCTGCTGTGATGTGGGGTGTGGTGGTGAAGGGGGTGGGGGTGATGGATGGTGACTGCAGAGTTCAGCTGGAGCCTGCATTCATGTGCAGATCTGAGCCACTACATCACCCAGCCTCCATGTTCTATTCATACACTGTCAGATCTATAGCAGATTTACCACTGTGCTGCGCTGTAGTCTGGTGTGCATACAAAGGGATTACATCACCAGAATTACAATGGGGAGGTGTTATGCAAAATTGACTTTTTTTTTTTTTTTTAGCTTTCTACCATGTTATAATGTTGTTCCCTCTTCAAAAACATGCCTGAAGTGATTTTAGATGTCATTCATGCATGTCTGAGTAATAATAGTGATCTCTCCTGGGTTATCATGGATCTATAATAAAAACTGGATAAGGCATTCCCCCTCTGTCCTGGCTCGGGACTGACTAGTGACTCCACTAGTCAGGTACTGCAGCTCCCAGGAGCTTGGGCCCAGAATGAATTCTCCCATAGAGCGCAATGGATTTATTTTGGAATTCAAACTGCCCGTGTTCTGACAGGGCATCGACAACTTTGACAAAGGTCAGGTTTTGTTGGATTCTTTAATATTTTCACAACATAAACTTTTAAAAAGTTTAAATCCTCAAAGTGCCTAAAAGTTAGCTTTGTAAGACTGAGCCTCGCCCCACTCTGAGCCGCGCTCGCTCCGCTCTAGCAGCTCTCGCTCTGATTGGCCCAAACGCTCCACGCCATGCTCTGATTGGTCCAAACGCTCCACGCCCTGCTCTGATTGGTCCAAACGCTCCACGCCCTGCTCTGATTGGTCCAAACGCTCCACGCCCTGCTCTGATTGGTCCAAACGCTCCACGCCGTGCTCTGATTGGTCCAAACGCTCCACGCCCTGCTCTGATTGGTCCAAACGCTCCACGCCGTGCTCTGATTGGTCCAAACGCTCCACGCCGCGCTCTGATTGGTCCAAACGCTCCACGCCGTGCTCTGATTGGTCCAAACGCTCCATGCCGTGCACGTTACAGACGTCACACGGGTGGAAGGCACTCGCCCGTATTGAGAAGTAAATGTGGAAGAGGAAATCATTTTTGGGCCCATGAGCCAATGAGCCCAGGCCCCTGAAAACAACACGACGCCATCTTGGGTTCAGCTTCAGATTTTATTAGAGTTCTATGGGCTCTAGTCAAACTCTCCGTATGTTTAGCTGTAAGATTCTGTACGAGGCTCCACCCACAAGCCTACGTCACCCACTCACGCTCTCACACGACAATTGTCCATAAATATACAAAAGCATGATACAAACAATACGCTACAGCTTCACAAACCTGATGCAATGTGCAGTAGTTTCATTAGTGAGATGCACGCGTGTTTTCTGATTAATTTCAGCCCTGGAATAACCAATCTACTGAACAAAAGGTAAAAGGAGCAGGTTCTTCATGACATCACAAGGTGGAGCAGTGCATTTTGAGCTTTGTAGATGTAGACAGACTAATAATGCAGGATTACTCAAACTGAATGAAACAAAACACGACTCCAGGTCTGTTTTTGAGGAAGAAACAACATTCTAATATGACTAAAACCTCATAAGAGTCCATTTTATGTAATATAACCAGCAAAGTTACATAACGCAGCTTTAATTTCAAGGTCCACCTGATGTAAACCTTGCATTTTTCACTGTTACATTACACTCCAACTTACAGCTATTACCTATAAGTACCTGGGTTATAAATATTCAATGTGTTTCAGCAAACGTGTCTTTCTCGTTTCACTTGTAGCGGTCGTCTTAAAATAGTACTGAGGATTATGCGCTGTCACTCTATTCTGAGCCTGTAGCGGAGCCCTGATGAGGAGCCGACAGCTGTCAAGATTCTAGCAGATTCCAGCCGTGCCCCAATCTGTAAACACACTTGTGAGTGCACTCGGCCGTCTATAATGAAGGATCATGAATATTTGTCTGAAAAACTGCAGATTTGCGCGTAAGCAACTGTTACATTCGCACAGGCCAAAATGTGTATTCAGAGTGTATTCGAAAACACTCAGAATGCACCGTCCGTCTATGCAACAATTTTTGGTTTTGTGAGTTTGGTGATTACATCAATATTGTGAGGTAAATCTGTGAATCTGAAACTCTTATCAGTCTGTATATGTTTCTACTCTCTGAGCCCTGGTTTAGTTCTGTTTTAGTCCTGTTTTAGTCCTGGTTTAGTCCTGGTTTAGTCCTGGTTTAGTCCTGGTTTAGTCCTGTTTTAGTCCTGGTGTAGAATAGATGATAGATTGTATATATAAATGGACATAGCTAACCCGTTAGCAGCCGTGTTCCAAATAGGAAGTGAACATGGGGGCACTTCCAGCTCCATCGACTCTGGCTCCAGTTCACTTTATATAAAAAAAAGGTCTTTTCTCTCTCTGTAACTGCAGCTGTGAACCTCCTCATTTTGGTTTTAAAATGTTCATATTAACCTGCTCTACATGATCTTGGTGTTTTTATTTTGCTGTTTTATCTGTTAATAAATTCCTATTCCTAATTTGGAACTCAGATCCAAATTCACTCCTATAACCGCTAACCCTGGAATTTGCAAAAATGATCTTGTATTAGCATTAAACCAGATTTTCTTTCATTGTTAGCGAACTCAGGGCTGTTTATCAAGACAGATGATAAACTGATAAAAATACATGTGCTGTTACTGGGCGGGTTACACATCATTTACTTTTAGATAGACAGATAGATAGACAGATAGATAGACAGATAGATAGATAGACAGATAGATAGATAGACAGATAGATAGACAGATAGACAGATAGATAGACAGACAGATAGACAGACAGATAGACAGACAGATAGACAGACAGATAGACAGACAGATAGATAGACAGATAGATAGATAGATAGATAGATAGATAGATAGATAGATAGACAGATAAACTTTATTGTCTGCCCCAGCAGGTGGCAGAAATTTCTCTTTGACAAAACACGACATTCATCATAAGAAACACACATTAAACACATTTAAAAATACATCACAATAAAACACAACAGCAGCCTGAGCTCATCTGGAGTTCAGAGACAATGACGTTTGGAATGAAGCATTTTTTAGACATAGACAAACTTTACTGATCCACCAGGGAAATTATTTGGACATTATTTTGTGTTTTTGTTTAGAAGTTCTTACCATAATAATACAATAATAATATGTCAGTGAGTTTTTAGCATCTGAGCAATAGGCCAATGTGATGATTTTGATTTTCGTGCTGACTGTTTGTGTCAGTAGCTTCACTTTTAAACATTAATTAAAAAACAATTAGAACAATCTTACTAGCCATCTAAATAAACTGTTCCTATTCATGTATACAACAACAACAACAAAAAGAAACCTGAACCTAAACCAGGATCATGACTGAACTGGGGTCTGTGACATTCTTGTATAGACTGTACCCCGCTTTGAGAAACACCTTTGTATAACAGCCACACTGAGGATAGTTCATCTCGTCAGATTTTTCCCTCTGTTGCAATGTCTTACTAAAAAGTTCAGATTCGGGGCTGTGTGGAGCAGTGTGACTCAGTGCAGCAGACTTTTACATTCACACTCTCAACCTGAAATCACAGTGACAGTTGAAAAGAACAGCACTTTGAGAATGAAGTACCGCCATCGTGATCCAAACAGGGCTAAATATACTCGCCGGTGTTCAGAGCTGGATCTCAGGAGCACTTGTTGTTGGGGGTGCACAGAAATGTATTCGGTATTGGTGGTTTTCAGACTTTACAATGTGATAGCGTCATACTCTCAGTTTTTCCTATTGATTACACTGTAGTTTACCAGGAAATATCAGAAAAGTTAATTCCCAAATATAAAACCTGATCATTTCTATTATTGACTAGACCCAAGACCATGCTATACTGCCAGAAAAATCTGCAGGTGAACAATATTAATAAAAAAAACCAAAAACATCTGTATTAAACAATATTGGCCTATAGAATGTAGCAGTGTCATCTGAAACACAGCAACTGACAAGACCATTATTTAATTATTATTTATTTATTTAATTATGTATTTATGTATTTATTTATTTAATTAACTTATTAATTTAATTTATTTATTTAATTAATTAATTAATTAATTAATTTAATTAATTAATTTAATTTATTTAACATTATAGATCCAAAACATTAATAACAAGACATTTTAATTTATTTAATTTATTATTAAGAAGACATAAGACAGTTTGCAGACAAGACAAAATAATAATAATAATCATAATCATAATAGATTTTTTATTATAACAATATTAATTTTAGCTGTCTGTATTAAATATGATTGGCCAAAAAATGTTGTGATGTCATTTGAAAACCAGCAATAATATATATAAAAAAATACAGTCACAACATTCAGTACATGGACTGGACAGGCTCATGTGAAGCTCAGAACCTCCAGAATTCCCTCCCTGAGCTGCAGAGGCTGCACTAGCACTGACTCAGGATTGGTGCAGGTGCTGGAGTTTAGGGAGTGACCGTCCAGATCAGAGAGAGACATTTTAGGATTAAACCAACAACTTTGTGTCACTATAGTTCACCCCTAAACAGCTTTGGAGGTTTACACGGCCATTAAAATCAGATAACTAGAATAATCATTTAGCTCAGTAATTAAATCTGATGTGTGTGTGTGCGTTTGTTTGTTTGTGTGTGTGTGCAGGTGAACGAGGCAGAGGAGGAGCGTCTCCGCAGCGAGAGGGAGCACCAGAGGGTCACTCAGCTGTGTCAGGAGGCCGAGGCCAGGGTCCAGACTCTGCAGAAGGCCCTCAAGAAGGTCATCCTCAAGTCCAAACCATACTTCGAACTCAAGGCCCAGTTCAACCACATCCTGGAGGTCAGACACACACACACACACACACACACACACTAACTACTAAACTAACTAAATTATTCTGTGAAAGAGTTACAGCTGTGTTTGTTTATTGGAGAAAGGAAGCTTGTTGATGCAATACATTTGACATATTCACTGTTTTGATGATTAAAATTGGTGTTTTTCTTATTAACTTTGCATAAACTTAGTGGGTTAATAAAGACTTTTAGATTCACAGCCATGATTTAGCCTTAGTTTTATACTGAGCTGTATCGAATCAATTTTAAATATATCGTATCGAGTCGTATTAAATCAAAAGTGCACTATATCGAAAAACATATCGCGTCGTGGCCTGTGTATCGAGGTATGTATCATATCAGCATGTAGCAGTATACAATTCCTACCAGGGATGCACCGATACCGATACTGGTATCAAATATCGATGCCCATTGCTGCGTTTCAGATGACGTCACAACATTCCATAGACCGATAATGTTTAATACAAATGGGGGCAGGTAAAATGAATATTGTTCAAATGCAGATTTTAGTTGTAATATAGCGTAGCATGGGCTCGGTCTAGTAAAAAATAGAAATGGACAGGTTCAACGTTTGTGTAAATGTTTTGGAATTTGGATCTGATTGTTTCTGTTAGGGACTAGACTCAAAAACTTGCTGTATTACAAAAAAATCAGGGTTTTAACAGTATTAATTTTAGCTACCCCCCGTCTGTATTAAATGTTACTGACCTATACAATGCTGCGATGTCATCTGAAACACAACAGTACTGACAAAAAAAGAGCTGGATCGGGTATTGGTTAGATAATATCGGTTAAGTCGATATTGTGGGCCTTTAATTGGAAGACTTTAAACTTTTAACTTGAACTTTTATTCATATAAAGCTGTTTAGTAGTGATGTGAAGGATAAATAACAGTTACATAACCCAATTGGAGCTCTTGTGTAATGATTTAACTGTTTTAAGGAAATAAGTGCCATTTTCTGTCTCTACACTGGTATCGGCAAGTATCGGGTATCGGCAGGTAAAGTCAAAGTATTGATATTGGTATCGAAACTGAAAAGATTGGATCAGTGCTTCCCTAATTCTTATGGTATATGGCCTTCCTCCAGCTCAGATAATGGTCAGGTTTGTGGAGATACAAGCCCGCTCAGAGTAAGGACGTATGTTTTTAGATTTTTTTCAGTGCAATAATACTTGTTTTTTTTGTCTATTGTTTGGCTAAAAGTTACACTGTGGGGCTTTAACCACAGACAGCTTTGTAGTAGGGCCTCAGCATAGGGATGTAACGAAAACTTGGATAAGGCGTTCCCCCTCTGTCCCGGCTCCAGACCGACTAGTGGTGAGGTCAGATTTCCCTATTGATTATTTTGAACTTTACCATAAAATATCCAAAAGGTAAACTCACAAATGCTGAAACCCAAGACCCAAGAACTCACTGTATTACAACATATTTTTGCATTTCAACAATATTAATTACTGTTGTTCTGATAACATTTGGGGGGATCTGATACCGATACTTGGCCTTAGTGTACTCGCCGATAACGATACCAGTCCGATACCACATTATGTGAAGAAGTAGACTAAGGCTACTCAATTCTGTTACAGCACAAGAGCAATAATTAAATCTACTAAAAGACTATTTCTAAAGATAATGTACAAGAATAAATTAGATTTTGAGAATTAAGCATTAAGAGTCAAATATTTAATTATCTTGACCATAAGTAGTGCTGATTTAAGCACTTATACTTTCCTAATTTGTTACTTTCTACTGCAGTGCATGAATAAAACCAACACTGAAGCTTTAAAAAGATGCTCATCCTCAGCACATGGATAATTACGCAGAGTAAACAACTGCACTCTGTCCACACTACAGGCTAAATGACGGTATCAAAGAGGAAACACAAATGTCTTTTCTGTTATTATTAACATGTTTTAAGAGTCTGCAGAACCTCCATAGTGTTCGTTTACCCTGCTCTGGGCGTTAGCAGTAACATCAACCACTGACGTAAACAGCGGCCGTGCTCGCATCTAATTATAAAATACAGAGTGGTACCGGATCAGTGATTTGGTCTGAGTACTTGCCGATGCCGATACCTGAAAAAATGTGCGGTATCTGTGCTTTTGCTGATACCAGTATCGTACCAGAACAACCCTCATATTAATTTCAGCTGCCCCCATCTGTATTCATTAATATTGTCCTATAGAATCCTGTGATGTCATCTGAAATCCACCAGAATAGTTCGACCCAAGGCTCCAGTTGAAGCAGGTCCTGGAGGGAGGCTGCTCAGGCTGCTGATGTGGCTCTGCTCTGGGAGTGCTGCCTCTGCACAAAGCACCACTCATATTTACGACCCAGGGCTCTGAAAACTGCAACTCAAACTGTTCAACTATTACTCACTGAAGAGGCCCGAGCTGTAAAAAGTCACTATCTTCACTATATACGGTATAACTTGCTAACTAAAGTATGTAAGTTGGGGGAAAACATTTAATGATGAAAACAGGTCTTCAGTTTCATAATAATAAAATAATAATAATACATCGGACTTCTATAGCACTTTTTTTGGACGCTTTACAAACAAATAAGACCAAAAGAACCCAAGAAGTTAAAGTATAAAAGAAGACAAAATGAACATCTGGTTTAAATAGGAAGCAACACTGTCGAAAACGGAGAATGCCAGACGGTTGAAAGGTTAGAACCATAGACTGTACATATAAATGGACATAGCTAACCCGCTAGCCGCCGCGTTCTAAATAAGAAAAAAGCATGGGCACACTTTTGGCTCCATCGACTCTGATTCCAATTCACATTGTACTGAAAAAACGCCTTTTCCCTCTCTGTAACTGCTGCTGTGAGCCTTGTATTTTTGGTCTTAAAATGTTCGTATTAACCCGCTCTACATGATCCTGGGGTTTGGGGTTTGTTCGAACACTTTGGGCGACGTCACACTCCCTTAGTCCACTTCTTTATACAGTCTGTGGGTAGGACAGAGCACTAAAAGGCTAAGTTAACGGCGCTCTACCTGATTTATATACTCCTGAGTCTTTAAAACCTTGAAAAACAGAACTAGAGCATTTTAAACAGTTTGCAGTGGTCCAACGGTATTCCTCACTTCCCTTATGCATTCAGAGCGTCCTAATTATTCACCACGATGAGTTTATAAGCGAATGGGAATGAAACAAAACAAAACACAACTCCAGGTATGGTTTTGATCACGTAACAACTTTCTAACATGGCTTAAAACTCACAATTAAAGCTCAATTTTGCGTCATATAGGACCTTAAAATACTAATTCTCGTCAATTCTAGTCCATTTTAGATCCATTGGGATAACTGTGGCACAGTTGCTAGGCATTTCCCCCTGACCAGAGAATATCCAGTTCATAAGTCATATTGTTGTTGTTGGAGCAGGTTGGGTTCTGCTTTAGAGCTGTGAGATGATATTGTTCCTCTGACTCTGCCAACTCCATCCAAATGTACCGAGCCAAGGACCTCTCAGATCTGCTGCCAGGGTTTTGCAGCACTACTGTTAGTTATGGTCTAGTTATGGAAAGTTTCGGATTTAGTATCATGGGACTCTTTTAAATACTTCCAACACTGCCAGTCAAAAGTTAAGATGCACTTTTACATCTAATATTTTTCTTTATTTCCATGACTATTTACATTGTAGATTCTCACTGATGTTATCGAAACTATGAATGGACACACACATATATGAAGGTAGCAAACACGCAAACAGATTTAGATTTTCAAAGAGTTTCAGTAAAAAGTACCGCTTCAGGTAACATGGGCCATTCACCTAGAAGAAGAAGAAGCCTGAGGACCAAGAAAAGGTGGTCTGAGGGCCACATTTGGTAGGGAATGTTTTCTTGGGCAAGAGACTTCATTTAGCTTGCCCAGATTGCCCAAAAACACAAAGGTTGAAGGGCTTGCAGCACTCTGAACCAAGCAAAGGGTGGCTGCTTTGAGGAACAGCTTTTTTTTTTTTTTTGCTATATAATTCCATACAGCTTGATTCATATATTTAATAGGGATGGAACAAGATCTTGTGAGACAAAATTGCCACAAGATCATGCACACGTGACAAAAATGATCTCGTAAGTTTTTTTTTCCAACATTTGGATTGGAAAAAAAAGGGTCTTAAGTTGGTTAGTTACAGCTCTTAACAGCAAAACAGCAGTACTATAATGGAAAAACAAAAATATGAAATCAAATAAATAAAAAATATGACTGGATGCCAAAACTGGAAACTGAATTGTGAAATGTTTATATTAGGAATTATGTTAAAATCTCGTCTTGACTCGTTCTCGTGGACTCAATCTCGTATCTCGTCACGTCTTGTGGAAAGTGTGTCTCGTCCCATCCCTAATATTTAATGTCCGTACGTCTCTAAACATTACGAAAACATTCCTCATATGAACTCCACACTTCCTTCCCAGAGCTAAACACGTCGCCTTTACTTTGTTCCAGGAGCACAAGGCTAAAGTGGTGCATCTGGAGGAGCAGGTGTCCAAAGTGAAGACGCGTTACTCTGTGGCCCTCAGGAACCTGGAGCAGATCAGTGAGCAGATCCACGCACAGAGAGGACGGATCACGGCCACCACCAGGGGGAGCCACGTGATTTGTGGGGGGCGCAGCTCTCCTGTGGGGGCCGAGGCGGAGGTCAGGGCAAGCATCAGCGTACAGGTGGGAGCGAAGTCTGCGTCAATGGGTTTTAGAATGATTTTTGATTAAAGGTCTCTCAGTAATTATCAGAAAATGTTATTAGATGAAACAATACTTAATTTAAAGGTGCACTGGGTAACTTTTCTCTTGGTTTAAATTGTTTAGAGTACGGTATTAAACTAATCTTGTATTTATTTATCTACAGGTGTTTAAGTTTTCAAAAATATCTTTAAAAACATCCATTCTTACTGTGCATGGGGTCGCCTCTCCACAAATCTAACCTGTAATTTGGATTGCAAGTTTCCATGGAGATTCTAAAGTTTATGGCCATACTGTGGAACATTCTAGGCACATCTCCATGGAGACAAGCAGGTGATGGACCCTCTTCCAGACAAGTTACACAGTGCACCTTTAGAGGACACGTTATTATGGTCAAAGTCCTAATTTTCTTGGTTTAGTTCTTTCGGTTTTCCGTTTTTTATTGTATATCATAAGAAATGGAAGTCTTTAAGTAATTTAAGTTTGTAGTAAGTTTAAGTAATGATATCACAATTTTTAAGGGCCCCCTAACACATGAGGGGACCCCCAGGCGTCCCCGAGCCCCACTTCTAGAACCACCACTGGTCTAGACCTTGTATGTTTCGTCTCACTGTCATTGTTACACGGTTGACGCTTTGACCCGTCCTGCAGGTGGGTGGAGCCAACAGCGACTGGGCGCAGCAGTGGGTGGAGCGTCACCGTCAGAGTGGGTGGGGCCAGGCGGAGCAGGAGGGGGGTCCCGAGGGTCCCGAGGGCTCCGACCGCCTGTCCGTCATCAGCCTGCAGACCATCGCCTCTGACCTGGAGAAGTGCGATTCTGTGGAGCACCTGGGAGACATGAGCGACTGCGGCAGCGTGCGAGGGGACGGCGGCTGGGAGAGGAGAGGGACCCCCCACGGGCGCCCCCTCAGCACCCTGCTCCCCCCCACGGCTGCTCCTGTGGGGGTGGAGGGGGGGCCCGCAGGGGGGGTCCAGGGGGCGGCGCACAGGGGCCCCACGGAGCAGCCCACACCGGTCAGGAAGGAGCGGAGAGAGAGCTTCGTCAAACAGCATCACAGGAGCGTCAGCCTATAGCGATGTTATCTCTGGAAGGTAATGGCTCAGTGGTTAGAGTGTTCAACTCAAAACCTCAAAGGTTGCTGGTCCAATCCCTGTTTTGACCACTTTATATCGCCAGTTTCTTTGGGGAAGACACTTCATCCAGCTTGGCCAGGTCAGTTGCTGGTTAAATTACAGCTTTGAAAACTTTATATTGCCAGTTTCTTTGGGTAAGACACTTCATCAAGCTTGACAGTTCAGTTTCTGGTTCAATTCCAGCTTTGAAAACTTTATATTGCAATATAACTAGTTTATATTGTCAGTATTTCCTTGGGCAAGACACTTCATCCAGCTTGTCCACTTTGTCAAAAAACTCAAAGGTTGCCATTTCACTTCCAACTTTAGATAGTTTATGTTGTCATTTTTTTCTTTGGACAAGAAAAAGTTTGTGCCAAAAATCAAAGGGTTGCCGGTTCAATTTCAGCTTGTCTGTGAGCAAGACACTTCATCCAGCTTTCACAGTTAGCCAAAAAAACTCAAAGGTTACCAGTTCAATTCCATCTTTAATTTGTTTATATTGTCATTGTTTACTTGCGCAAGACGCTTCATCCAGCTTCATCCCAATAACTGGTGTAATTCCATCTTTAACTTTATGTTGACATTGTTTCCTTGGGCAAGACACCTCGCCCATCTTGCCTTCAATATTAGATAATTGACATGGTTTAGTTAAAGGTGCACTCTGCTCCGTGCTACTGCTGCTGTGAGCTTGGCCAGTTCAGTTGCTGGTTCAATTCCAGTTTTGACCACTTTATTTCGTTGTTGTGTCATTAGCCAAAAAGGTTGCCAGTTCAATTCCAACTTTAGCTAGTTTATATTGTAAATTTTTTTTCTTTGGACAAGATACAGTTTGTCCCAAAAATCAAAGGTTTTCCGGTTCAATTCCAGCTTTGACCAGTTTATATTTGTCATTGTATCTTTGAGCAAGACACTTCACCTAGAAACTCAAAGGTTGCTGGTACAATTTCATTTTTAACTAGTTTACATTGTCGATTTTCCTTGGGCAAGGCATTTCACCAGCTTGTCCAGTTCAGTCAAAAATTCACCGGTTCAATTCCATCTTTAACCATTTAAATTTGTCATTGTTTCCTTGGGCAAGACACTTCACCTAGCTTGCCTTCAATATTAGATCAGTGGCATGGTTTAAAGTTAAAGGCGCACTTTGTACATTTTCTGAAGGATGCTAGCCCGTCTGCCTTTTTCTTTGCATAGAATATTCCACAGTATGGCATTATCTCGCATTTATTCAATTACAGACGTTATTGCTCAAAAACTACCTAGAAAACATCCATTCTTACTGGGAGCAGGGCCACCGCTCCGCAGACCTGACCTATCTGTTATTGTGATGGTTGAGCTTTCAGTCTCCAGGAAATTAGTGGTCATTCATTTTTTTGGTCCTGGTTTAACCCATTTTGAGTGTTAATGTAGACTTGGTTTGATCCTGTTCTAGTCCTGGTCTAGTCCTAGTTTAATTTCGGATTTCGTCTCAGTTTAGATTCAATTCAGAATTTAAGTATGAACGCACCCTTGTAATGCAATGTAAATATAGAGAGGCACCCACACTTTCTTCTGTCTGTCCCAGGGCAGCTGTGGCGTCAGAACTGAGCTGTGAGTAGTGAGTAAATAATGCATGAAACTCTAAAGCGACTTGTTAAAATGTTATATAATATTACATAAAACTAATGCATCATAATTATGTGTATTAGTATTAATTATTGCTTTTAGCCTTGGGTAGATGGAGCCACCAACAGTAGCTGAGAAATGAGAGTAATTTTGACTTTCGGTATTATGGGAAATGGTAATTATGCAAATATATATTTTTGGAAATCAGGCATCGTGTTTTAGAAAGATTTTTACATACAAAATGAGGGAGACAGGCTGTAATAGTTTTAATTAAGCTTTATAAAACCAACCTTGTTTTTTGTGACATTTTCAAGTAGAACAAAGTTATTTACCAGGTCTTATGGTGGTGAGGCGGAGAGGCTGAGAAGATCGCAGGGTTGTGGTTATGGAGAGTATAAACTAGGGGTGTGCAAAAGTGTTGAAATATCGATATATCGTATTGTTTAATGTGATGATACAGTATCGATATCATGGGCTGCTGTATCGATACATCGCCAAGAATATTTTTTGGTGTATTTTACTGAATTATTCTGTTACAGTTTTGTTGCTTGTTTAGAGGAAAGAATCTTGTTTATGCAACACATTTGACATTTTCACTGTTTTGATGATTAAAATGGGAGTGTTTCGTATTCACTTTGCACAAGAAGTGGTTTAACAAAGACTTTTAGTATCACAGCCAAGATTTAGCCTTTATTTTTATTGAATCGTATTGAATTGATTTGAGATATGTATTGTATTGTGGCTTATGTGGTTTAGACTGTATAAAGAAGCTCACCGAGGATGGCAGTTATAGGGGTGAATTTGCAGCTGAGTTCCATATTTTGGAATAGGAATTGATTTACGGACAAAACAGCGAAATAGAAACCCCAGGATCATGTAGAGTGGGTTAATATGAACATTTTAAGACCAAAATAACGAGGCTCACAGCAGCAGTTACAGCGAGAGGGGTGGCAGTTTTTCAATACAAAGTGAATTGGAGCCGGATTTGATGGAGCCAGAAGTCCCCCATGCTCACTTCCTGTTTGGAACGCGGCGGCTAGCGGGTTAGCTATGTCTGTTTCTATATACAGTCTATGGTTCGGGTGATATATCGGTTCAAATATGTTTTTTTTTACATTTCAACTAGGAGAAAGTTGTTTAGTCTGGTAGTGAGAAGAGGTTGAGATGAGAGGAAGGTTGTGGTAATGTGGGCATGGGGGAACATTGCAGGAAGAAGAAAGGGAGAGAAAGTGTATTTATATGAATTGTCTGGAGAGCTGAATGGTTGCGAGTACAGACTGTATATATAAATGGACATAGCTACCTCGTCATTTTGGTCTGAAACTGTTCATATTAACCCGCTCTACATGATCCTGGCGTTTTTATTTCGCTATTTTGTCTGTAAATCAATTCCTTTTACTAATACGGAACTCGCCTACAACTTCCCTCCTATAACTGCTAGCCTCAGTGAGCTTCATTTGACTGGAACTTCTTTATACAGTCTGTGGTTTAGAGGCAAAGGTGGCAGGCTCTTGTCGGCTCTGTGCTGTAATCGTGATCATTTCCACTTCAGTGAGAGCTCTACGGGGTTTTTGCAGAGTCGTGCTAAAACTATAAATACAAACAGATCAGGCGGTGGACAGGGAGCTGAGGGTGGACGTTAATGACCACATGTTAAATAATTACAGATGTTATTGTTTAAAAACTGCCTATAAAAACACGCACACTCTTACTGGGATCAGGGTCACCTCTCCCCAGATCTGACCTGTAACTGGACGTGCTAAGATCTATAAATACAAATACAGACAGAAGATCAGGCAGTGGACAGGGAGCTGCAGGTGGATGTTAATGACTACATGTTAAATAATTGTGGACACAAGGTAGACCTTTATGTGTAATTAAAAAATATATATACTTTTTATTTGAGCGTCCCTCCATGTAATAAAGGACTTTAAATATATCTAGTCTATTTTTACATTTTCCAGTAAGGGCTACTTTCTGTTGAGACTTCATAGAGCACCTGTACTGCTATTTTTTAACTTTTCTATGACCAGTGAAACGCTCTACCTTTTCTCTTCATCTGATATCCTTTTTTATGTTGAAAATTACATTAATACGTCTAAAAATATATGTTTTTTATGATCATTGTGGTACAGAAACTAGTATTGGAAGTTATGAGGACAAAGAACCTACTGAAAACAAGTTCAAAACTGCAAGTGGCTGAACAGATCTCCCCCATGAGCCGGACATTTTAGATTTGTGAATATTTGTGATGGTCCCGGTGGTGCCCCTGTCGTGTCCCTGCCCATGTCCCACTTACACTACCTGTCCTAGCGACTGTTGCCATGACGAAAAAAGTACAATGTAAAAGTAGGTCACTGGGATCTATTCGGGTAAGCCCATAACAATATAGCTTTTTGTGATATAGAAAATATGTTATGTAAAATTCACTTTACAATTAAAAAACACCAAATAACCAGTAAACCTCTAGTTCTGTGATTGGCTGTTGGGATGTCACTCAAAATAATGTGTTTCGGTCCTTGTTTTTTAGCCAATCAGATGGTAGGATTTCTCTAAGATAAGATAAGATAAGATAAGACTTTATTGATCTCACAGAGGAGAAATTCACTCGTGACAGAAGCTCACAGTCAGTGACAAACTTCTGTATTTTTTTTGTTTTGTTTAAAGGATATTATGCAAAATCAACTTTTTGGATCTTTCTACCATGTTATAACCCTCCGTCGTTTAATTTTATATGTCATCCATGCATGTTTGAGCAATCTAGCAATCTCTGCAGGGCCCTTCTTTAATTCTCCTTATGTTTAGCAGTGCAACCCTGTCCCACAATAATAAGTCACCCCATTTTTCATAAATACTGTACATAAAACACATGATACAAAACTGTACACTACAACTCCACAATCCTGATTCGACATGCAGTAGTTTCATCAGCACTATGCACGCTGATTGTGTTGTGATAGCGCTCTGAAGGGGCATGACTTAGTGTGGAGAGCAAGGGAGGGGAGATTAAGAGCATAAAAAAGGAACAAAAAATCCAGTGTAGAGACTGAAAATATAATTTATTTCCTTTAAACACCAACAGAATATGGTGAAAAGATTATAAAAGTTTAATATTATAAGATGTTTTTGACCAACAATGGCGAGTAAATATTCTTATTACACCAGTTTATAGACCAAAATGAGACTTCCGATCCACTAAATCCCTATAAAATATCTACTTTTTAATAGTTTTGAAATTTATTTTTATTTTGACAAATTCATAACATGTTTTTTGTATATAATTAATTCAACTTGGTACAAAAATTAAAATGTAAAAGTCTAATCAACCATATGTCCCTATTGTAACATAATATATTCATGAACTTACTCGACCTTTATAACCGTGGTAAAAGTGAACAGACTTAACCAGCGCTCACAATCAACTTCTTTTACATAACTCACACTAATGAGGCTCCAAACAACAAAAGCTCTGACCTTTTCAGACCACCACTAAAAAGAAATGACCAACCAAACAGCAGGTAATACAAGCTAATTAACACTTTCGCATTCACATCAAACCCAAATGAATTCTGTCTTTCGCGAGCCTTTGACCAGCCGTAAACTGAAAACAGCTTTGGCACCGGCTCTCGCGCACCGGCCGTGAATCGCAATCAAAACGAACGTGTGGCTGAACATACAAAGTGGATTCTGCAACAAAATTTTAATTTCAAATCCAGATCGATGGGAATAATATTTTGTTTTAAAATTCAGTGCTCCTCTCGTCCAGCCTTGGGAAATGTTTAAACACCGTGTTCCAATGTCACTCGAGATTTGTTTCAGAAATTAGGAGGATTTTGAAGTTAAAATCTGAAGTGATTATTTTTACTTTTATGTAATTATGTCCCTGCCTTAAAAATCACAAATTGTAGAACAAATTGTAGCTTTTAGTCATGTTCTAATGCTGTTACCCACTTCAAAACACACCTGGAGTTGTGTTTTGTTTCATTCACATATAATCCTTTATTATTCGTCTCATTACATGTCCATAGCAAATGCTCTGTTCCACCTTGTGATGTCATGAAGTGGTAGTTTTCAAATTAACAGCTCCTTTTATCTTTAATTCAGGAGAGATTGACAATTCCAGGGCTGAAATCATCCAAATGATTCTGGTGAAAGTGTGTGGAGTTTAAAAACACAATAGAGCACTTCCTGTAGCACCGCATGACATCACAAGGTGGAACAGAGTGTTTTCAGTTTGAGAGAAGAATTCTAAGAAGTGTAAATCTGCAGAGTTTGTGTTTTTAAACGTGTGTTAACGAAACAAAACACAACTCCAGGTCTGTTTTTGATGGGGAAACAACATTTTAACATAGATCAGAGACGATGGCGTAAAGTGCCTTGCCCATGGACACAACAACAGTAATCTGAATGAATCTTGAATCGGCAACTTCATGGTTAATGGGTGAAAGCGCTACCCGGTACTTTTTTGTATTTAAAACATATATATAGATGAAATTGTGAATTATTTCTCTACATAACACTGGCTGAAAGTGTCTTGCCCAGAGACACAAGTACCAGGTTGAGTTCTTAGGCGAGATTTGAACCCGGTACTTTTTGGTTAGTGGTTAACCTGCTACAACACTGTCTCCTCTATGTCTCTATAACGTGCATAAATGACATAATGGATGTATTTAAATGGGATCAACAACGTGAAAGTGCATATCACAGGTTTTCATGTTTTTCTCATTCTGACCGTTAAAGCTGCATTGTGTAACTTTTCTGGTGGAGGGTTCGTCACACGCTTTTCTCCATGGAGATGTTACAGGTCAGATCTGCGGAGAGGAAACCCCGCTCACAGTCAGAATGTCTGTTTTTTTAGGTATTTTTGAGCTGTAAAACCACCTGTAATTGAATAAACGTAAAGCTGAGGTGTCTAAAGTCATACTGTGGAACATTCCAGGCAGAGCAATGACGTATCCATAGAAACAAGACAATGGATGGTTGGATTATGGACCAAAACGTTACGTAGTGCACCTTTAAGTGGCAGTTTGTGGGGAGAAAAAGTAGAAGAATCCCTCTGCCTATGTCATCAACGGAAAACAATTTACGCACAAAGAAGGACTTTTTCTGACAGTTTAAACTTTCATTTAACAAAATACTGTGTCTAATCAAAACTATTGTGTAAATTAGACAAGTTTTAGCCTTTGTTAGTATTATGGTTGGTAGATAACAGAATTAAATCTCCGTATCTGCTGTCCTATCGAAGATGAATTTTAAATAACGCTGAATTTCTCACTTTGAATTTTTGAACTCTGAAAAAACATGTTTGAATTATTTTTATTCTGAATGTCAGTTGAGGAAATTTTAATTGTACATTTTCAGAATGTTTCAAATTCAATACAAAACACACCTTTTCAATATTCAGCACAAATATTTTCAAGCTCTCAAATTCAACAGTCAAAATTCAGAGTGTAAAATTCACAGTGAAAAAAATTCGCAGCAAAGATCCAAAATGCCAAGGCAGAAGCAATCGATCTAAAGTGATCTGATCTAATTTAGTAACAAACAGGAAATGGTGCAGTGAAGCGATCTGATTGGCCAGAATTCACCTCAACAAAACCTCATTTCTTTTATTTGTTAAGTGTAAACCCCGCCCACAGATGAGAACCATTAGGAAACAGCGTCTGTCCTCCTCACTCACACAGGATCGATTGATTCTGCCTTGGCGTCTTGGATCTTTGTTTTGAAATTTTTCACTGTGAATTTTACATTCTGAATTTTGACTGTTGAATTTGAGGGCTTGAAAATATTTGTACTTAATATTTAAAAGGTGAATTTTTTATTTTGATTTTTAAACGTTTTAAAAATGTACACTTAAAATTTCAGCGACTAAAATTCAGAATAAAAATAATTCAAACATCTTTTTTTCAGAGTTTTAATTCAGAATTTAATGGAACAAATTATCTTCCATACTGCCCGTACCCAACCAGGAAGTAAAATTATTAACTTTAATTATTAATACAAATCAAATAAAAGTTTATAGTAAAATCTAAAATTATGTGAACTATGTTTTAGTGAAATTGGTTCTGACCTGTCATATGCACTTTAAGAAGGAACATTCAGTATTAACAGACTGTACATTTGTGGCTTTGTAAATGGCTGGTTTATAGTTCCCTGATGTCATAGTGAGTTAATGCCTTGGTTAAAGTCTAAAGCCATAAACGGAATATTCTCTACTCAACTCGAATGGAATTTAATGTAGGAATGGGACAAGATCTCGTGCCACAAAATCTCACGTGACAAAATTGCCACAAGACCGTGAACACAAGAGGAAAATGATCTCGTGAGAGTTTTTTCCACGTTTTTACATTTGCGTTGGATTAAAAAGGTTAACTTTGCCGAGTAACTCCTCTTGAGAAGCTGTAATACCAAAAAGCAGTGCTACAGTGGCTCCAAAACTGCAAAATTAAATACATGAAAACAATTTTGAAGCCAGAATTGTGAACCGAATGGCACAATTTATTTATTAAAAATTGTAAAATCTCGTCTTGTCTCATTCTCGTGAGCCAAATCTCGTGACATGTCTCGTCTTGTGGAAATTGTGTCTCGTCCCATCACTAGAATTTATTTAATTTATTTTTAATTTCTACAAGTGCCTCTGGTCTATACGTGAAGGTCAAGTCCATACATGAAGATCAGATCCGGACATGAAGTTCAGGTCCGGACGTGAAGGTTAGGTCCAAATGTGAAGATCAGGTTTGTACGTGAAGGTCAGGTAGGTATGTGAAGGTTAGGTCCGGACGTGAAGATCGGGTTTGTACGTGAAGGTCAGGTCCATACACGAAGATCAGATCCGGACATGGAGTTCAGGTCCATACATGAAGGTCTGGTCCATACATGAAGGTGAGGTCAGTACGTGAAGGTTCAGGTCCGTACATGAAGGTCAGGTCAGTACGTGAAGGTTCAGGTCCGGACGTGAAGGTCAGGTCCGTACATGAAGGTCAGATCCGGACATGGAGTTCAGGTCCATACATGAAGGTCTGGTCCATACATGAAGGTGAGGTCAGTACGTGAAGGTTCAGGTCCGTACATGAAGGTCAGGTCAGTACGTGAAGGTTCAGGTCCGGACGTGAAGGTTCAGGTCCGTACATGAAGGTCAGGTCAGTACGTGAAGGTCAGGTCCGTACGTGAAGTTCAGGTCCGAATGTGAAGTTCAGGTCTGGACATGAAGGTTAGTTGTTATGTAAAGTATTGAATGAGTTTTTCTTAACTGTTTAACTTAACTTTGATTGTACATTTTGAATCTGTAATGAACAAATATTGCCGATTTATTTGTGTTTTTGCTCGATGTCATTTGAACACAAACTTCAGCTTACACTGTGTAGTGATCCAACAGTCACTAGTTCAACTCTGTGGTAATGGTAATTTATTAATGTGTTTTATATAATAACTTATTTATATTTTAAGAAATACAGTGTTGTGCCACAGCAAGAGAAGCAGTTATGCATTTGAACTGTTTAAACTTAAAGGAGCTGTTTGTAATGTCATTTTGATTCTAAATTTCATGAACATGACCTGAGGATCTTTGTCTCCAGAGTTCAAATCAGATGTAGCTTTTACTGATAACAATTCTTATGCTGATTTTATAATTTGGTGTTTTGGTTCAAGGCAATTATTCAGTCAGAAAGCAGAATGAGCCTCACACGAGTCTCTGATTTGGGTTGCCAGTTTCAGTGTGGAATTCCAGTTGTTTTAACATTAACGTTGACGATAAGTAAGAAATATATTTACCTTGTTGAAACGTTTGTGCTGCTGCTGAAAGACATGTTCAGAACTTGTTGGGCCACATCTCATTTCGCTTTCCTCGCTTCCTTCTCCTTGATTCCTCTCCTCGATCCTCCATTTTTCATCTGTCAATCAAATGTGTCGTATTAAGTGGAATCCCAAAGAAAACCACAGAATGAAGGAGTAAACCTGAGGGAGGCTTCAGGAGCAGACGTCAGAGAAAAGAATCAAACTTTATTGGTCTCAGTGAGGAGTTTAGATCCTCTCTCCTCCCTGTGTCTCCTCTGTGGGCGGGACTTCCTCACCCATTTCCTGCAGAATCGAGGAATCAAGGAGAAGGAAGCGAGGAAAGAGAAATGAGACGCGGCCTTGGTTGTGACGTGTCGTGTATCAGGTGTTGTTATTTCCTGTGGGCCTCCTGATGCCCAGCGGTCTCTGGAGGAGAGTTATTTTTAATCTTAAAAGGGACACAAAATGAACGTTTAAACCTAAAATGCCTCTCTCTGATCTGAACGGTCACTACCTAAACCCCAGCACCTGCAGCCAGTCATGAACCAGTGCTAGTGCGGCCTCTGACAGTTGTGATTACTACACACAGCTCCTTTAAAGGTCCCGTATTACGCTAAATGCACTCGTTTCCTTCTCAAAACCAGACCTGGAATTATGATAAAATTCACTTCCTCATGTCCATAATCCTGCCATAACCTTCTTTGACACTTCCAGCAGAGGGCGCAGGAACTATCCGAGCCATTTCCCACGCGATTTAATCAAGCCAGGAAATCCAAAACTATTTATTTAAAGTTTACATAAACCGTAATATGGGATCCTAAATTGTAAAATGAACTGTAAATGTGCAGTAAAAGAATGCGCTGTAACATAGAGCCGTATATGTGATTTTACACCTGATTCTAATGTGATAATTCCTGCTCATGTGATATGAACGCACTGATGTCATAGTTTTAGTTATTTCTAATGTTATGACTGACCAATCACGTGGCAGATTCTGTATTGTTTATCACCACGAGTGTTTCTGACCAAACTGCTCAATAAAACAGATACTGATTCATGTTTTGTCATATTATTTTTTATTATTTTTTAAAGACACTGTACCTGATTAATGACAACTAGCATGCTAACACACACTCCCTGATTCTAAGACAAGAATGAGACGTTTTCTAATTACATGCAGCTGATTTATTTTGACCTCTAGAGCTGCTTATACAGTACAGTGGCCGCGTCTCATTTCTCTTTCCTCGCTTCCTTCTCCTTGTTTCCTCTCCTCGATCCTCCATTTTTCAGCTGTCGATCAAACGTGTCGTATTAAGTGTCGTCCCAAGGAAAACCGCGGAATGAAGGAGTAAACATGAGGGAAGCTTCAGGAGAAGATGTCAGAGAAAAGAATCAAACATTATTGGTCTCTCCTCAGGCGGGAATTCCTCACCCATTTCCTGCAGGATCGAGGAATCAAGGAGAAGGAAGCGAGGAAAGAGAAATGAGACGTGGCCTGTGTCTCTGTTCTGGGGCAAGACACATTTTCCTCAAATATGTGGAAAAGGTCAAGTACCTGATGTGCCTGATGTGAGGTTAATGTGGGTGGCCAAGCACTGAGATCTGTGCTTTTCTGGTTTAGTTCTGGTTTAGTCTTGGTTTGGACATGGTTTAGTTCTGGTTTAGTCCTGATTTGGACATGGTTTAGTTCTGGTTTAGTCTCGTTTGGGACATGGTTTAGTCCAATCTGTGTCCAGTCTCTGCTACATTTGCTTTTATTTATTTTTTTTGTCCATCTTTGAATTGCAACATGACAGAATCAAGTGTCTGCGATAGTGTCAGGCTTTTGGTTTCAAATGATCCTGGTTTAGTCTTGGTTTAGTTCAGGTTTGGTCTTGGTTTGGACATGGTTTAGTTCTGGTTTAGTCTCATAGTCTTGGTTTGGACATGGTTTAGTTCTGGTTTAGTCTCATAGTCTTAGTTTGGACATGGTTTAGTCCAATCTGTGTCCAATCTCTGCTACATTTGCTTTTTTGTCTGACTTTAAAATGCACCATGACAGAGAATCAAGTGTCTCGGATAGTTTCAGGCTTTTTGTTTCAAATGATCCTGGTTAAGTTGGTTTGGTTTAGTTCAGGTTTGGTCTTGGTTTAGTCTTGGTTTGGCCATGGTTTAGTTCTGGTTTAGTCCTGGTTTGGACGTGGTTTAGTTCTGGTTTAGTCTTGGTTTGGACATGGTTTAGTTCTGGTTTAGTCTTGTTGGGACCTGGTTTAGTCCAATCTATGTCCAATCTCTGCTACTTTTGTTTTTTTTTTGTCTGTCTTTAAACTGCACCATGACAGTGTCTGGAGATAGTGTCAGACAGTCGGTTTCCCATGATTCTCAGTGAACAATGTGTCTGATTGGACCCTGTCATTATCTCCTGGTTTAAGTTTTTACCATCGCAGTTTCAGAGCATTTCTTAGAAGCCAGAATCAGGAACAGGCGACGTCGACTGGAATCGTCCTTTTGAAGAAGACACATTGTGCTGTGATCTTGTCTATCACCGATTAAGAAAAAAAATTGAAAAAGTGCGTACGTCACAGTGGGTTTTTACAGTAGAGGTGAAAATGGGCAGATCAGAGCAATGATGTCTTGAAAACAGAAGAATAAAGATTACTCAAACACGCACGAATAATTCTAAATACAAATTCGAGAGGGAAAATGAGAAGGAAACAGCTATAACTGAGCTTTTACACGAGGCCTGTCCATAAACGGAGAACGAGACAAACTTGGACGTGTTTCTATCTGCAGGTTAAGACTCTGGGAACCCAATTTTGTTTCTGACACTTGAGTCTTCCTCACTTCACTTCACTTCTCTCCCAAATGAACCAAAACAAATACGGTGTTCTTCAGACTATTTTAGCATCAATGTATGAAAAATATAAATGGTAATAATAAATTCTAAATAAGTAGCAATAAAAAAAATAGGCTGGTGTTAAATATGACATAATTATATAAATGTGTGTCTACAAGTAAAAATAAAATAGAAAAATAAATAATAAAAATAGATCAGATCGTAAAGAGAAACAACGCAAAAAACAGTGAAAGTATTTTCTGTTACATAAGGGTGAGTTGTACAGTTGTAGGGAGTATTATCTGTTACGTAAGGGTGAGTTTTTGTACAATTGTAGGGAGTATTATCTGTTACATAAGGGTGAGTTGTACAGTTGTAGGGAGTATTTTATGTTACATAAGGGTGAGTTGTACAGTTGTAGGGAGTATTATCTGTTACATAAGGGTGAGTTGTACAGTTGTAGGGAGTATTATCTGTTACATAAGGATGAGCTGTACAGTTGCAGGGAGTATTATCTGTTACATAAGGGTGAGTTGTTGTACAGTTGTAGGGAGTATTATCTGTTACATAAGGATGAGTTGTTGTACAGTTGTAGGGAGTATTATCTGTTATCTGTAAGCTTTGTGCATTTGTGGAGGGAATGATTCAAATAGTCGCCATGACGATTTGTGTTTTCCGATCTCTTTCAGCGACAGTCGTTCCAGACTGTCAGTTCAGTCCAGGTTTAATCAAATCAAATCAAATCATCTTTATAAATAAAGTTTGATTTGATCCAGGTTTAATGGCAATATTGTCCCGCCCCTGGCTGTGACTTGATGTGTGGGCGGAGTCTGCTGGGAGCACCTGCCATCAGCTCTCCTGCCAGACTCTGCCAGATTGTTTCACCAACTTGACGGTGATTTTTTTCAGTTGGCTGTATTTTTCGATTCGTGCCTCTTTTACCATAATTCCTCACTTCATCTTTTTGTTCCTCGCTCCCGTGTTGAAGACTCTTGTGTTCCGGCTGCTGGCTCCTCTCCTTCAAACCACCTCTCCTCTTGAGTCAGTAAATCCTGGATACTTTTTGCATTTTTTGTCTTGAGTCTATTTTTTGGGTCCACGCTTGTGTTGCCCTAACAAATATCCTGTCAAATAAATAGAATAAATCAATAATAGTTGCACCATGTGGACAGACCCGGTAATTACAGAGATCTATTTTCCTTAACACTACGGCCGTGTCCCATTCCTCTTTCCTCGCTTCCTTCTCCTTGATTCCTCGATTCTGCAGGAAATGTGTGAGGAAGTCCCGCCCACAGAGGAGACACAGGGAGGAGAGAGGATCTAAACTCCTCACTGAGACCAATAAAGTTTGATTCTTTTCCTGACGTCTGCTCCTGAAGCCTCCCTCAGGTTTACTCCTTCATTCCGTGGTTTTCTTTGGGACGACACTTAATATGACACATTTGATTGACAGCTGAAAAGTGGAGGATCGAGGAGAGGAAACAAGGAGAAGGAAGCGAGGAAAGAGAAATGAGACACAGCCGTTATTACACAATTACATGTCTCTCCTCCATAATGGTTTAGCTGCTGTTTAGCTCAGTGTCAGATCATGTGACTGAGCCCTGCGACCTGATTGGCTGAACCCTCGTCTCCTCCTCTGGATTAGATCTGATCCAGCTGTGTGGAGGTGGTGGAGGTGGTGGTGGGGCCTGCTGGACATCTGGGTAATCTCTCCGACCCCCTCTCTCCTCTCATCAGATTAAGAGTCACACTGTGGATTAACAGAGCAGAGGTTTGGACAGCGCGGGTTTAATGGTGAAAGATTCGAGATCTTTTATGGTTCTTTAATGTGAACTTCTGGAACTCGATCTTATTTTTTTTTTTTTTGCAAAATTGACTCTTGTGAGGTTTAATCGTGTTTTTATGTTGTTCCTCCTCAAAAACACACCTGGAGTTGTGTTTTGTTCCATTCACATGTTTGAGTAACACTTTATTATCAGTCTGTCTACATCTCCAAAGCTTAAAATGCTCTGTTCCACTTTGTGATGTCATGAAATGATAGTTTTCGAGTAAACTCAAATCTCAAATCTCAACTCTCTCCCCACTATTACCTGTTTTGTCGCTTTTAAAATTGCACCATGACAGAGAATCAAGAGTCTGGAATAGTGTCAGGCTTTTTTTGTTTCCGATGATTCCAGTTTAGACGAGGTTTGGACATGGTTTAGTTCTGGTTTAGTTCTGGTTTAGTTTCATTTGGGAACTTGTTTTATTTCTATCTGTGTCCAATCTCTGCTACATTTGCTTTTTTTTTTCTCTGTCTTTAAAATGCACCATGACAGAGAATCAAGTATATGTGGTAGTGTCAGGCTTTTTTTTTTTCTAATGATTCTGGCTTAGTTCAGGTTTAGTCTCGGTTTGGACACGGTTTAGTTCTCGTTTAGTCTCCTAAGGGAATCCGTTTTACTTTAATCTGTGCCCAGTCTCTGCTACATTTACCTTTTTGTCTGTCTTTAAAATGCACTATGACAGAGAATCAAGTGTCTGGAATAGTGTCAGGCTTTTTGTTTCCGATGATTCTGGTTTAGTCTTGATTTGGACATGGTTTAGATCCATCTGTGTCCAATCTCTGCTACTTTTGTTTTTTTTTTTGTCTGTCTTTAAACTGCACCATGACAGTGTCTGGAGATAGTGTCAGACAGTCGGTTTCCCATGATTCTCAGTGAACAATGTGTCTGATTGGACCCTGTCATTATCTTCTGGTTGCCATTGCAGTTTCAGTACATTTCTTGGAGACCAGATTCAGAATCAGGAACAGGCGACGTCAACTGGAATCGTCCTTTCCAAGAACACACATTGTGCTGCTGGATCCTGTGTATCACCGATTAAGAAAATAAAATTAGAGAACGAAGTGCGAACGTCACAGTGGATTTGTATGGTGGAGGTGAAAAAGGGCGGATCAGAGCAAAGACGTCTTGAAAACAGAAGAATAAAGATTACTCAAACACGCACGAATAGTTCTAAATACAAATCCGAGAGGACTACAGCTAAACGTAACAAGGGTTTGAACAGGGCCCAGGGGAGAGATCACTAAATTACTCAAACATGCATGGATGACATAAAACCTTAGGCGTGTTTTTGATGAGGAAACATTATAACATGGTAGAAAACGCCAAACAGTCCGTTTTTAACCCCAACCTCTAACTCTTAACACCTTAATTATGTCGTCACAAATCTTATAGTTGCAGCTGGGATTGAACCGTCAACCTTCCAGTACAAGAGCAGTGCTGGGCAGCCTGTGGCACCCTGCTCAGAGCGGCCTGGACCTGTGGTGAATGGCTGGATCAGAGCAGTTTGTGGGTGATGTTGGGTTATTTGCATGTTTAATTAGCGTAAAATAATGAGTCTCTTACAGCGGCTGGTGTGGGGCTAATGGGATGATGAACCACAGCAGCTCGTTACTGCGCTCTGATCACATTTTCTGCTTAAATAATAAAATGCCAATGGGACAAATGTATTAAGAACGGGCTTTGATGTTTATTATCTTAATTAATAATTCTACAAGTTTAAACAATGTAACCTGCACCTGATTTTTATGGCGTTTTAATTGCATTGTCTGCTGTTCGTAGTCATTTTTTGGCAGTTTTTTGGAGTATAAACTATACATTTGCATATACCTGTGCTGCCTTCAGTGGGCTCTGTAATTTCAAGTACTACGTGACATCACACAGGACTGCCCTGATTTGCAGCCAGGTGTTTCTGATACAAACGCAAAGTCTGGACACCTGTTGGACCAATCACACTGGTCCTTATACCTCCAGACCTCGCCTCACTCTCCTGTCCCTGCATGTCCTTGATTGGCTAATCCACCTGTCAATCACAGCCATCTGAACAGAGGGAGATTCAATAATGATCAGGCCCACGTCAACCATGTTATAACGTTCCCTCACCAAAAACCTGCCTGAAGAGGTTTTAGAGTCATCCAGGCATGTTTCAGTAACTTAGTGATCTCTCCCGGGCCCTATTCGAACCCTCCTTACGGCTAGCTGTAAGATTCTGTACGAGGCTCCGCCCACAATCCCACGTCACCCAAGCTCCTACGCCTAAATTCTCCATAAATATACAAAACTGTGCACTACAACTCGACAAACCTGATGCGATGTGCAGTAGTTTCATGTGTTGTGATGATGCTCTGAAGGGGGAGCGTGGAGAGAAATTGGAGGGGGGACTCAGAGCATCAAAATAATACTTTAATACTTTGTTTTTGGTGAATATATAATTTTCAAAACAACAAAAGGAAACATGGTGGTCTAAATATGTCATGTGTTAGCAGTTCGAAGTAAAATACCACATATTTAATGGTAATAACTTTGAATATTCTGGCTGTTGGCTAAACATAAGTCTATTTGACTCTTATCAGTGTTGTTTTTGCTACATGCTAAGCTACGGCTAATCCCATTGCCACAGCCTTCTCCTTGCGTTAGCGTTTAGCGTTTAGCTCTGTGCTCCTGACAGTTTTTCAAAGACGCTAAAGAAGCCCGTTTGAAACGCTCAAACGCCTTCATCTGCTCCAACCCCAAACACACGAGCTTCACCGCAGAAATGTGCAAAACCAGAATCCAAAGAACACTCATCTGAGGAGAGGGAAGGAGGGAGAGAGGGAGAGAGGGAGAGAGGGAGAGAGAGAGAGATGGAGAGAGGGAGAGCGAGGGGAAGAGAGGGACAGAGGGAGAGGCAGAGTCAAACACACAAGTTTCACTGGAGAAATGTGCAAAACTAGAACCCAAAGAAAACTCATGTGAGGAGAGAGAGGGAGAGAGGGAGGAAGAGAGGGGCAGGGAGAGGGGGATGGAGGGAGAGAGTGAGAGGAGATGGAGGAGAGAGGGAGGGAGACAGAGGAAGAGAGGGGCAGGGAGAGGGCGTGTGAGAGTGAGAGGGGGAAGGAGGGACAGAGGGAAATAGGGAGCGGGAGGGAGAGGGGGAGAGAGAGAGGGAGGGATAGAGGGAGAGGGGATGGAGGAGATAGGGAAGGAGGGAGAGGGAGAGAGAGGAAGAGAGGGATGGAGGGAGGGTGGTAGAGTAGAGAGGGAGAGAAGGGGTATGGAGAGAGGGATTGAATGGACGGAGGGTGATAGAGAAGGGAGGAGGAGGGAGGGAGATGGAGAAGTACGGTTTAAGAGAGCGAAGAGGAGGAAATGGAGAGAGAGAGAAAGAGGAGGAGTGGGAGAGAGAGAATTAAAGATAGAGAAGAGAAGGAGTGGGAGAGAGAGAATTAAAGATAGAGAAGAGGAGGAGTGGGAGAGACTCAGTTGGGGGGGTGGAAGGAGGGAGTGAGAGGAGAGAGTGAGACAGATAAAAAGCATGAGGAGAGGGAGATGTAGGGAGGAAACAAGGAGTGTGGGGGGCATAAAGAGAGGGAGAGAAACAGGAAAGGAAGAGAGAAGGATAGAGTCAGGTAGGGCGAGATGGAAGGAGGGAGAGAGAGAGTAGGATTGGGGACAGAGAGAGGGTGAGAGAGGGGAGGGAAGGAGAGAGGGAGAAAGAGAGTGGGAGATAGAGAAGGAGGGATTGGTAGAGTTAAAGAGAGTGAAGCGGATGAGAGAGTAAGAGAGAGCGTGAAGTAGGGTAGGGAGAGAGAGTGACAGAAGAGAAAAGAGAGGGAGGGAGAGCTAATGAGAGTGAAGAAAAGGAGGGGAGAAAGAGAAAGAGGGAGAGTGTGAGAGAAAGGGAGAAAACAGGAGAATCAGGGAGGAAGAGAGAGGGAGAAAGAGAAATATAAAGAGCGTGAGGAGGAGGACATGGAGGGAGTGAGAGAGAGAAGGAGAAAGGAGAGAGAGATGAAAGAGATGGAGGAAGAGAAGGGGAAGAGAGAGAGAGCAGGGTAGAGAGAGAGAAAAAAGAGAAAGAGAAGGCGTGTGCCAAATCTCACTCTTGAACATGATCCAGATCCAGACCTGGCACTGAGGAACAGACCAGGATTAAGTCTGGTCTCCTTCCCACGAGCAGAGACAGGAGCAGAGACAGGGGCAGAGACAGGAGCAGAGACAGGGGCAGAGACAGGAGCAGAGACAGGAGCAGAGACAGGGGCAGAGACAGGGGCAGAGACAGGGGCAGAGACAGGAGCAGAGACAGGGGCAGAGACAGGAGCAGAGACAGGGGCAGAGACAGGAGTAGACAGGAGTAGACAGGAGCAGACAGGAGCAGACAGGAGCAGATGTGTCTTAACTCAAATAAAATCACAAAAAAGTGTCTGATGTTACAAAATGTCCCTAAAACTGTTTACAACATGTGTAAAGTATTTTCCAGTCTCCACGCTCCTTTGGAGCCGTGGTTAAAGCTTCACTGTGGAGTTTTGTAGCTCAGTGCATCTGCCAAATGGAAGAGAAAAGGGATCAGACTGGGTTCAGCTCAACACGTTTCTCAGTGAAAAGCCGTGACTTTAAAAGTGCTCCACCTGACTGAAAAAACCATTAAAGTTTAAGAATAATTCCAGACAGAAACTATTTGATTCCACTTAAATCCAGGTACTAATCCCCTCAAGTCCGGAACTTTCTGAAACTATAGAGAATATTTGTTTATTCTGATTCTCCAAACTTTACTTAGACTATAATTAAAAAGCTTGTACCTGATTTTCCCACATGTATTTGAGCAAATTTTGTCTTGCCCCAGTCCACACATATTGTAAACGCAGCTCTTGAGTTGATGCTTTTAAGTCTCATTAAAAACACAGTATTTTTTGTATTTTTTATGTTTTTATCGACTTGCTTGTGCTTTATTTTATTCAGTGTGTTAATTTAAATTGTGCCTACTCTGTGCAGCACTTTGGAGACTTCAACATGTACTATAGAAATAAAGTTGGATTGGATTTGGAAAGAGGTCCGAACTGTCTGCATCTAATTATAAAGCTTGTTATTGTCCTATTATCAGGAAGTGTGTGATAGCATGCTAGTTGTTATTGTACGAATGTCAAGTCTACGCCTCTGAAAGTCGTGAAAAGTGCTTAGAAACTCATCAGGATGCTCAGAATGCATAAGGTAAGTGAGGAATAAAACTGCAAAGTGTTTAAAATGATCTAGTTCTGTTTTATTTATTTATTTATTTATTTATTTATTTATTTATTTATTTATTTATTGAGTATTTAATTTAATTTAATTTAATTTAATTTAATTTTATTTATTTTATTTTATTTTATTTTATTTTATTTTATTTTATTTTATTTTATTTTATTTTATTTTATTTTATTTTATTTTATTTTATTTTATTTTATTTTATTTTATTTATGAGACAGGGACAGTGCACAATCTACATTAACCTTAACAGGAGAGATGCTTTGTGCAGGTTGTAGCACTAGAGCTTTTTCCTAGTTCCTGGTGCATGTCTTCTTTTCTTTTTTTTGTTTTTGTTTTTTTTTTCATGTTTTTCAGGCACTAAAAATCAGGTACAGCACCTTTAAAGATCCCATATTACGCAAATTGACTCTTCTGAGCCTTAAACCGTGTTAGAATGTTGTTACCTCCTCCAAAACAGACCTGGAGTTGTGTTTTGTGTCATTCATACATGTTTGAGTAACACTTTGTTATCTCAAAACGTTCCACTTTGTGATGTCATCAAGTGGTAGTTTTCAAGTTAACAGCTCCTTTTACTTTTAGTTCAGTAAAGATCGACAAGTCCAGGTCCGAAATCATCCAAATGATTCTAGTGAAGGTGTGTGGAGATTAAAAACGCAGTGGAGCACTTCCTGTATCACCACATGACATCACAAGGTGGAACAGAGAGTTTTCTGTTTGAGAGAAGAACTCAGTCTAAAAATGCAGAGTTAAACATGTGAATGAAACAAAACACAACTCCAGGTCTGTTTGTGATGAGGAAACAACATTAGAACATAGAACAACATAGAAAATAACATAATATGGGCCCTTTAAGGTGTAGTTATTATAAAGTGAAACCAAAATATTTTAGCCAATCACAATATATTTAAAAAAGAGAAAAAAAGTTCCTTATTTCTGCTTTTTTTTCCAGACTAAATCCAGTTTGCAGTATTATTATTATTATTATTATTATTATTATTATTATTATTATTATTATTATTATTATTATTATTCCCATTCTGTTCACTGTAATTTCCTCCTCCACACGATGCCCGGATCCTTTAATAGACTCGAGTGCAGCAGTGGACCGAGGGTTCACCCGCCAACTCCAGGGTCGACGGTTCAGTCTTGGCTCTGACTGTGCTGCCAGTGTGTCCTTGGGCAAGACACTTCCCACAGTAGAGCTCTGGTATCTCTTCTTGTCACGTTTTCTCACAGCCAATCTGAGCTCTCTCCTCTCGTTTTTCATCTTTCCCTCTCTTCTGTCCTCATTTTCTCCTATTTTTTTTACTCTTCTTCACACCTCGTCTCTCCTTCCTCTCCTCTCTCACACTGCGTCTCTCTCTCCTTCTCTCTCTCTTCCACTCCTCTCTCTGATGTCCCCCCTCCTATCACCGTTACTACTGCTCTCTTCCGTCTGTACCTCACTCCTCTCCGCTCTCCTCTTCTTTTCTCACCTTCTCTCCCTCTTCCTTCCTCCTCCTTCATTCTAACTCTTTCTCCTCTCTTCCTATCCTCCTCCTCTTCCACTCTCTCTCCTCCTCCTCTATTTCACCCCTCTACTTCTCACGCCTCTCCTCCTCTTTTCCAGCCTTTTTTTCTCTTTCTCCCCTCCTCTTCTCTCTCTTTCTCTTTATTCCCCTTCTCTCTGCTCTCTGCCGTTCTTTCCTCTTCCCCCTTCACTCTTTCTCCCCCTCTCCCTCTTCTACCGCTCACTCCTCTCCGCTCTCCTCCTCTTTTCTCACTTTCTTTCCCTCTTCTTCCTCCTCCTCCTTCATTCTAACTCTCTTTCTCCTCCCAACCTCCCCTTCTCATTTCCTTCTCTCTCTTCCCCTCCTGTCCTCCTCTTTTCCAGCCTTTTCTTCTTTCTCCCCTCCTCTTCTCTCGCTTTCTCTTCCCCGCTGTCCCTTTTCCTCTTCATTCCTCTTCTCTCTGCTCTCTACCTTTCATTCTTCTTCCTCCTTCACTCTTTCTCCCCCTAATTCTCCTCACTCTCCTTTCTCTCTTTTGCCTCCCGTCTCACCTCCTCCATCCCTTCTTCTAGCTCCTCCCCTCTTCCTCTGTCCTCTCCATTCTCCTCCACTTTTCTCTCCTCCACTCCACTTGTTTTATTCCCCCTCTCCTCCTCTCCTCCCTTCTTTTATCACTCCCCTCTCCTCTCCTCCCTCCATAAATCCTACCATTATTGCTGCTGTCATCTTTCCGAGCTTGATAGATCTGACCATTCCAAAACGTGTCTCTCTGGAAGTCGCCGTTGTCAGAAATGATGAACGGAGCGCATTATTTTCACAGAGGGAAAAAAGAGGGAAAAAAGCAAAACCTACAAACGGAGGAAGACGAGAGCGCATTAAAATAATACAGTAAGCAGCTTAGAAAGACGGAGTGCAGAAAAGAGTGAAAGAAAGACGGACATGTTAGTGTATGTCAGGAGTTTGGGGCTTTATGGTCCCCTGGGGTGGGGCGCTAACTGGAGGCACTACTCTGTAACTCAGTTTAGACTTTAATCTGATCTTTGTTTTAACCGGTTCTGACCAGAAAGACCTGAAGACCTGACGTCGCCGGAGCTAAAACAGGTGAGAGGATTTGTTATGTAAAATAAATCCCTCTCAAAAACATGACAGTCACAAGCTAGCTAGCGTTAGCATTAGAACTATGAACGCTCGGGCTGACCACAGGCTCCTGAAAATGTGCTCTTTAAATCCATTTTGTATTTTTGTCGTGGTTTCTTGGGTTTTTCTTTACATGAATAAAAAAAAAGAAGTGATCACAGTGTTTTTATTGTCACTACAGCCCAAAGTGTTGAAATGTGCTGATTTACAGTGCAGGATAGAGCCAAAACCCACACAGCCCCAGTGCCCCCAAGGACGGCCCCCAGAACAGCACAGCGCCCCTTAAATACCCCTTAGCCCCGCCCCCGGGCTGACCAATTAACCAATCACAGGCTTTGAAAGTTTAATTTAGCAAAACTTTACTCATAAATGTTAAATTTACATAATAAAAACGACCCAAATAACCCGTCATGTGGCTTTTACTTTATTAACTCATAAACTCAATAAATCAGGGATAAATAAGCCCAAACAAATGATCAATAATGGTTAAGTCCGTGGTCACGTGATGTCACTAAACTCTGTTTAAAGCGCGATCAGGAAGTGCTCCGGTTTGACCCGCGAACCAGAGATCTGCACGAGCTCCGCAGCAGGTAAGAGCGCCGCGTGTGCACCGGACGCACTAACGGAAGAATAGAGTCCAGGTACCGGGGAAACAGTTTGTAGCAGTACGGGACCGCGGGACACACGAGCGGGACTACGGGACACACGTGCGGGACCGCGGGACACACGAGCGGGACCGCGGGACACACGTGCGGGTCTACGGGACACACGTGCGGGACCGCGGGACACACGTGCGGGACCGCGGGACACACGAGCGGGTCTACGGGGAAACGGTTTACCGGAGAACAGGGAGAGCCTCCGCGCGCCGCTCGGGGATGACGAGGTAACAAACTCTTAAAACTTTCTGCGCAGTGTTTGCTAATGTGTGCGCTGTGTTATTAAGGATAGCTGCCCAACATTCCGCCATAGACATGCATGTAGGACACCCCCAGCGTCACGCCACTACAAAGGATGAATTAAAGTTTCTAATCACTGTTTTGGTGTTGAAGAATGAAGCTGAAGCTGGTGAAGCTGGTGAAAAAATATCACGTTGACTTTTATTTATTTGTACAGGGAAGATTTTGAACTTTGTGCCAAGTTTTGTTTCTGGTGGATTCTTGTGGTTTTGTTTTTTGTAAATTCTTGTGGTTTTATTTTTTATTTTTTTTTATTTTTTATTTTTTTTTGTGGATTCTTATGGTTTTGTTTCTGGTGGTTTTGTTTTTTGTGGATTCTTGTGGTTTTGTTTTTTTGTGGATCCTTGTGGTTTTGTTTCTTGTGGTTTTGTTTCTGGTGAACGGGCTCGGTCTTTACAGAGATTAGGTGTGTCCCCGGGCCCCCTGCTCCTGACCCACTGAAGTCTGGGTCAAACGCAGTGTCATGTTATAATGTCGTTTCCTCATCAAAAACACACCTGGAGTTGTGTTTTGTTTCATTCACATGTTTGAGTAACACTTTATTATTTGTCTACATCTCCAAAACCTCTGTTCCACTTTGTGATGTCATGAAGCTGTAGTTTTGATTTGTGATTAGTGCAGGTGTCTGGAGTTTAAAAACACAGTGGAGCACTTCCTGTATTACCACATGACATCACAAGGTGGAACAGAGTGATTTCTGTTTGAGAGAAGAACTCAGTTTGTGACGAGGAAACAACATTAGAACATAAATTATAAAACTGTGTCATATGGGCCTTTTAAATGTTCTAAATTTTCTGGTGAACTGCTCCCCACCTGCTTGTCTCCATGGAGATGTAATTAAAATCAAAACAATATGGTATAAAACTCTTACACAAACACTAATTATTAAGAAACAACATATCCTGTCGTTTTAACAGGATCCTACTCTTATTTTTTTATTTTTATTTTTTTGCTTGTCAGAAACATTACACTTACATTTTTATTCCAAAACTGCGCATCCAAATTTTGTTTACGCATAAAGACACAGTATGTAACTTTCTGGAGCTGTCGTCTGTGTGTCACCATGGAAACAGAAAGTTAAAGCCACACTTCGAAACACTCTCTGTGGAAATAGACGCGTTTAATGCCATACTGTGGAATGTTATAGCCAAAAGAACACGGAAACAAGCAGAAAGAGACCCTCCTGCAAACAAGAGTCAGGTTTGTGGAGATGCAAGCTCGCATGTTTTTCCATACAACTCAAAATGAAAAACGACAACAGCATGCATTTATATAGCTCTATTTTTGGGATAAAAAGTTACATACTGTGGCTTTAAGTAAATCACAGGTCGGCCTATTTACTGTAAATGTAAAACGGATTCATTTAAATATGCAAAATCAGCTTTTCTGGAGCTTTCTACCATGTTATAACGTTGTTCCTTTATCAAAAACGTGCCTGAAGAGGTTTTAGAGTCACCCATGCATGTTTGAATAATCTAGCGATCTAAATATGTTACGTGTTAGCAGCTGATATCCCATAGAAGTAAAATACCTCCTCTTTAAAGTTGTATTCCTGGGACTAGAGCTGCACAATATTCCGATCAAACTGAAATCATAATATGAGTGGGCACAATAATTACCATGAAATCGCAAACACTGTAATTAGGCCTATTTACATAATAGAACGTCCCCGAAGAACAAAATATTCTCTGTCGTTTTTAACATTAATCTAAATCTGATAATTTTACACAAAATCCTGCAGCTCCAAACTGTCCTTTTGCTCTTAATATGACGCTTTTTCTGATCTGTTCTAATGTCGTTTCCTCGTCACAGACATGGAGTTGTGTTTTGTTTTGTTTCATTCACACACGTTTAACACACAAACCCTGCAGATTTAGGTTAAGTTCTTCTCTCAAACAGAAAACACTTTGTTCCACTTTGTGATGTCATGTGGGAATACAGGAAATGTTTTTAAACTCTTCACAAGAATCATTTGGATAATTTCAGCCCTGGAATTGCCAATCTCAACTGAACTAAACTAGGTAAAAGGAGCTGTTCACTTGAAAACTACCACGACATGACATCACAAGGTGGAACGGAGCATTTTGAGCTTTGGAGATGTAGACAGACTAATAATAAAGAGTTACTCAAACATGTGAAGGAAACAAACACAACTCCAGGTCTGTTTTTGAGGAGGAAACATTCTAACATGACTTAAAGGTGCACAATGTAACTTTCTGCTTCCTTGACTTTTTGCTGTGCTTGTTTCTATGGAGATGTCATTCCACTGTTTTGAATGTTCCACAGTGTGACATTAAACAGCTCTACTTTACATTTATTCAATTACAGGTGGTTTTAGAGCTCAAAAATACCTACAAAAACAGACATTCTGACTGTGAGCGGGGTCGCCTCTCCACAGATCTGACCTGTAACTTCGTCTGGCTTGATCTCAACGAACAAGGAAAAGGTTTAATGCCACACTGTGAAACATTCCAGACGAAGCAATAACATCTCCATGGAGAAAAGCATTTGACGGACCCTCCACCAGAAAAGTTACACAATGCAGCTTTAAAACTCACAATTTTGCGTAATATAGGACCTTTAAAGAAATAATTAGTCAGATTACACTACTTTGTACTTTTATTATTTTTGAAGGAAAGTTTGTACATTTTTTGGCTACTCTCCGTCCATCAGCCTTTGAATGACAAAAAACAAGAAAAAGAAAAAGAAAAAGAAAAACACCTTCAGTCTAAACACGCGCGCCACAGCGTCCGTATCCCTCCGCCTCCCGGTCGTCCCCGCTGTATTCTTACGCTCACGTTCCCCCTGTTACGGTGATTAAATCGGTGTCTACGTCAATTTTGTGGAACGGCACCCAACCAGCCAACCTACCGCGTACGTCCTCCCGTGACGTAACCGAGCGAGAAGGCGAGAGAGCGGGGCACGCGCAACGGAGAGCCCCACACCGTCCCACCGTGTGTGCGTGCGTGCGTGCGGGTGCTGGTACGTGCTCTCTCTTTCTCTCTCTTTCTCTCTCTGTCTTTCTCTCAATCTCTCCATCTCTCCCTCTCTCATACCGGGGCAGTTCGCGTTCCCACTCGCCTCTCTCCCGCGCTCTCCGGACGGACTACGCACGGATTTAAACCGGGACTCTATCGCACCTCGTTCCTTCCCCCGTTTTCCTTGGACTAAAACCGGATCACCGCACCTACGACACTTCTTTGGGCACCGCGTTCTCCGCCGTTACCGATGATGGGGTCCTTCCACTGATCACCCGACCTACGTGCACCACGCGTGAGTACCGCTCCGGTGTTTTTGGACGCGCGGGGTTTGTCATGGCACGGGTACAACTTTGAACGCGGGGGACGCCTCTCGGGAGTTGATGCGCGCGGTGGACGTGTTGTAACGCGGAGTTGTGCGCGTTCGCAGCGGCTGGACGCGGGAACTTGGCGGGCTGAGTTGCGGCGGTGGCGGGGCTCTGGTGGGGAGTCGGTAATTACGGATTTTGGAGGAGGTTGCCATGTCTCGACACTTCCCTCATGTTTTATTTACGCTGTTTACTTCTTGGTTTGACAGTGATTGTTACTGATTTATTAGGAAAGGTTTAGGTGTGCACTGAATCCATCCAGCTGCTGTTGTGCCTCTGAGCAAGACTTCTCCTCCCTGTTTAAAGGTGCAATAGGCTGCACAACTTTTCTTGTTTGTAGGTATGGCATCGAAATAGATATGTTTTTACAAGTGTTATTATTTCAAGTGTGTTAAAATACTAAGAAAAACATCCATTCTGACAGACAGTGGACGCACCTTTCCACAGATCTGACCAGTAACTTGAAAGTTATAGGGGATATTAAAGGTCCTGTGTTATACCCTGTTTTCTGATCTGTTCTAATGTCGTTTCCTCGTCACAAACAGACCTGGAGTTGTGTTTTTGTTTCATTCACACATGTTTAACACACAAACCCTGCAGATTTAGGCTGGGTTCTTCTCTCAAACTGAAAACACTCCGTTCCACCTTGTGATGTCATACAGGAAATGCTCCACTGCGTTTTTAAAATCCATACAACTTCACTAGAATCGTTTTAGAATTAGAAGAATTGCCAATCTCTACTGAACTAAAGGTAAATGGAGCTGTTCACTTGAAAACTATCACTTCATGACATCACAAGGTGGAACGGAGCATTTTGAGGTTTGGAGATGTAGAGGAACTAATAATAAAGTGTTACTCAAACATGTGTGAATGAAACAAAACACAACTCCAGGTCTGTTTTTGAGGAGGAAACAACATTATAACATGACTTAAAGCTCACAAGAGTCCATTTTGCATAATAACACCAAAAAAATAAATAAATAAATAAATAAAAATACGAACTTAGTGGTAGTGATGATTTAAAGTTTCAGAAACAGATTTTAAAACAGATAAAAGGCTTAAGGAACAGGTCTGGTGCAGCAGAAGCTAAAGTCACTGTCCTGGAGCTCAGGACAATAGAACACAGAGTCTGTTCAAACAAATGACTTTTCAATAATTGCTAAGCGTCCATCAGCCTTTCTCTGATTCACATTTCTCCTCCTTGTCTCTGCGCGCGCTGTTAAATGTCAAAGTCTAAAGCTTTGTCTTTGAGGGAGAATTTTACTAAAGAGGGGCTATTATCGTGTTATAATGTTGTTCCCTCATCAAAAACATGTCTGAAGAGGTTTTAAATGCCATCCGTGCACGTTTGAGTAATCTAGAGATCTCTCCTGGGTTCTATTCAAACCCTCCTGACGGTTAGCTGTAAGATTCTGTACGAGGCTCTGCCCACAAGCAGGACAATTCTCCATAAATATACAAAAACATGATGCAAAACTGTGCACAACAACTTCACAAACCTGATGTGATGTGCGGTAGTTTCATTAGCATGCTGATTGTGTTGTGATAGCGCTCTGAAGGGGGGTGACTTAGCACAGAGAAGGGAGGGGAGACTTAAGAGTGTCATAAACAAAAGGTGAGGACTTTCTTTTCTATTCCCATGTGGTCTTATATGTGTGTAATCCCTCAGTGGTTCAGGTTCCACAGTGGTCCAGGGGCGTATACTCGTCTATGAGCAAATAAATGTGTCAGATGCCCTCCCTGGGGTCTTCATCTGTGTAAAAAGCTGCTCACATTGTAGTTTAGAAGTCGACAAACACTGAAATAAATGAGATTCTTGAATTGTCTTTTCAGTTCATATTTCTGTCTCCTCCCTGATGTGAGTACTTGTGGACATGTTTAAAAAGTACAGATACTTCAAATGTGAGTACTTGAGGATGTGTTTAAAAAGTACAGATACTTCAAATGTGAGTACTTGAGGACGTGTTTAAAAAGTACAGATATTTGGAAGGAGCAGGACTTGAAGGCGTCCGGTTTAGCTGCTGTTTCCCTGGAGCTCCATTTATCTCCCTGTCATCTGGACACAGCACTGACCACTGCGGCAGACTCACTCCTGAGCCAAGGATGAGGGGAGGAGAGAGGAGAGGAGGAGAGACAGAAGTGAGGGAGGGGAGGGAAGAGTAGGGGAAGATGGGAAGAGAGGAGGAGAGTGAGGAGGAAGGAGAATCAGGGCGACAGGAGGATGGAGGGGTAGAGAGGAGGAGGGCGAGAGGAGGACAAGGAGGGAGAGAGGAGGACAAGGAAGGGAGAGAGGAGGACAAGGAAGGGAGAGAGGAGGACAAGGAAGGGAGAAAGGAGGAAGGAGAGAAGAGGAAAGTGAGGAAGAAGAATCAGGGCAAAAGGATGGAGCGGTAAGAGAGGAGGACAAGGGAGAGAGGAGGACAAGGAAGGGAGAGAGGAGGACAAGGAAGGGAGAGAGGAGGACAAGGAGGGAGAAAGGAGGACAAGGAGGGAGAAAGGAGGACAAGGAAGGGAGAGAGGAGGACAAGGAGGGAGAGAGGAGGACAAGGAAGGGAGAGGAGGGGTGACAGGAGTGAAAGAGGGAAGTGAAGAGTAGGGAGAAGGGAGGAAGGAGAGAGGAGAAGAGTGAGGAGAAGAGTGAGGAGGAAGGAGAAATGGGGAGGCAGGAGGATGGAGAGGTAGAGAGGACAAGGGAGAGAGGAGGACAAGGAGGGAGAGGGGAGGAAGGAGAGAGGAGAAGAGTGAGGAGGAAGGAGAAACGGGGAGGAAGGAGGATGGAGGGGTAAGGAGAGAGGAGGAAGGAGTAAGGAGGGATGGGGAGAGAGGAGGAGGAGGGAGAGAGAGGTTAAAAGGGGGAGGAAGAAGGGAGGAAGACAGGGCAGACAGGAGAGAGGAGGAATCACAGGAGGGAGGAGAGAGGGGTAAGGACAAAAAAGGAGGGAGAGAGGAGGAGTGACAGAAGTGTAAAGGGGAGAGAGGCCTTGTCCTCACAAGGCAGAAAAGAGGAAGGACAGAGGAGTGAAAGAGGGGAAGAGGAGAGGAGGAAGGAAAGAGGAGGGAGGAGTGGTTCAGGAGCTGTGGGACTCGTCTCCAGGTCTTGAGCTGGTCTTGGTCAGGACTGCTTTAGCTGGAGGATTTGGAGGATTTGACCTGTGCTGCAGGTTTTGTGTTGATGGGGGAAACTGGAGTGCCCCCCAGACACGGGGAGAACATGCAAACTCAGCAAAGAAACGCACTGTGCTGCCAGTGAAGAGAGAGAGATGGAGGGAGGAGGGGTTGAGGAGGAAGAGAAGGATGAGAGAAGGACAGGACTTGTACCCACAGCTCATTCACAAACAGCTCCAGGTGTCCTTCAAGACACAAAGAGAAATCACAAATCAGTTTCTATTTTCATCCTGTTCGTCTGTAACTGCAGCTCTCATTCTGAAGAGTGCTGAATAAGCTGTGACCGTTCTCTTTATTTTTCCTTATAACGGGGTCTTCAACGTTTTTCAGGCCAGGGACCCCCAAACTGATGGAGAGCTGGAGCAGGGACCCCCGACTATGTTTATGGCGAACAATTGTTTTATATTAAATTGGGCCTAGTGTCGTGTATAAACACTGTAGCTATTCCATCGAAGTCCAGGATTATCCTAAAATCCTGAGCTGAAACTCGCTCCATCTCCAGTTTAAACCTCAACTCGTTCCATGACAGAAATAAGCCCGAGTCTGACCAAAGTTCAGGCCTGAAGTTTGAGCTGCACTCGCGCTCCCGGTGACTCTGAGAAGGTCGGATCAATGGAGCAACAACATCACGGAAAATGGGCTCAAACTGTGACTTATTTAATGATCAGATTAAACGAGAGGAGCCACAGAGCACAGACAAGAGTTTGATATGAGACTCTGAACTTTTCCGGTCATTCTGATCTGAGGAGCGAGAGGAAAGGCACGACTCCCTCCTCCTGTCCCGTTTTCTCCTCCTCCTCTCCCGTTCGCTCCTCCTCGTCTCCCGTTCTCTCCTCCTCCTCTCCCGGTCGCTCCTCCTCCTCTCCCGTTCGCTCCTCCTCGTTTCCCGTTCTCTCCTCCTCCTCTCCTGGTCGCTCCTTCTCTCCCGGTCGCTCCTCCTCCTCTCCCAGTCGCTCCTCCTCTTCTCCCGGTCGCTCCTCCTCCTCTCCCAGTCGCTACTCCTCTTCTCCTGGTCGCTCCTTCTCTCCCGGTCGCTCCTCCTCTCCCGTTCGCTCCTCCTCGTCTCCCGTTCTCTCCTCCTCCTCTCCCGTTCGCTCCTCCTCGTCTCCCGTTCTCTCCTCCTCATCTCCCGGTCGCTCCTCCTTTTCTCCCAATGGCTCCTCCTCATCTCCCGGTCGCTCCTCCTCCTCTCCCAGTCGCTCCTCCTCTTCTCCTGGTCGCTCCTTCTCTCCCGGTCGCTCCTCCTCTCCCGTTCGCTCCTCCTCGTCTCCCGTTCTCTCCTCCTCCTCTCCCGTTCGCTCCTCCTCATCTCCCGTTCTCTCCTCCTCCTCTCCCGTTCGCTCCTCCTCGTCTCCCGTTCTCTCCTCCTCCTCTCCCGTTCGCTCCTCCTCCTCTCCCGTTCGCTCCTCCTCGTCTCCCGTTCTCTCCTCCTCGTCTCCCGTTCGCTCCTCCTCGTCTCCCGTTCTCTCCTCCTCATCTCCCGGTCGCTCCTCCTTTTCTCCCAATGGCTCCTCCTCATCTCCCGGTCGCTCTTCCTCCTCTCCCGGTCGCTCCTCCTTCTCCGACGTGCTTTATTTGAATTGTACCAGTGGCATAAAGTCGTTTCAATTTATTGTTAATTGCAAAATCTGTAGTGATGTATCGTAAAATATATTGTAAAATCATGGGACAGTGGCTCAGTTGGTAGAGCGTTTGTCCTCTGACCCGAAGGTTGGCAGTTTGAATCCCGCTCTTCACATAAACATGAGATCTGTGGATCTGACCTGTGGGTCAGACCTGTGGGTCAGATCTGTGGGTCAGATCCACAGACCCACAGGTTGGCGGTGCGATTCCACCTCCCACAGATAAATGCAGTCGTTGTGTCCTTAGGCAAGACACTTAACCCACTTTGCTCCGTGTGTGTGTGTGTGTGTGTGTGTGTGTGTGTGTGTGTGTGTGTGTGTGGTTTCTTGATGTAAAGCGCTTTGAGCCTTGAAGGTGGAAAAAACGCTGTAGTAAAAATGTGACCATTTACTGTTATGGAGCCAGGCCTGAGCGAGTTCCAGGCTCTGTGCGCTAACGCCATTCTAATTATTTTATTTTTATTCTAATTACAAAGGTCGGCTAAAGCTAGCGCTACATGCTAATGGTGTTTCCGTATTAGTAAAAGTTAGAAAATGAGAGTGTTACTGGGGAGCGCTTGTGTTAAAATCTGTAATGATTTGGAGCGTTTCTGTTTAAACCCCACCCACTCTTCTTATTGGTCAGCCTTTGTGATGCCCTGAGTGAGTGACAGGTGGATGTAACCAATCAGAGTGAAGAGTGAAGTCTCAGAAGCAGCAGAGAGCTTTAGTTTAGTTTTAGTTCCAATACAAAGAGACAGACAATACAAAGTGTTACGATAGTAATTTGATGTTGTGACCAAGACTCTAAAGAAAATATGACCCTAGATTCCATTTTTAACCTTCCCAAAACAGTCCAAAAGCACATTTAAAGGTGCTGTATTACACAAAACTGACTCTTGTGAGCTTTAAGACATGTTAGTGTTGCTACGTCCTCAAAAACAGACCTGAAGTTGTGTTTTGTTTCATTCACATGTTTGAGTAACTCTTTATTATTAGTCTGTCTATATCTCCAAAGCTCAAAACGCTGTGTTCCACCTTGTGATGTCATGAAGCGGTAGTTTTCAAGTTAACAGCTTTTACATTTGGTTCAGTAGAAATGGGAAATTCGAGGGCTGAAATCGTCTAAATGATTTTAGTGAAGGTGTATGGAGCTGAAACACGAGGTGGAACAAAGTGTTTTCTGTTTGAGAGAAGAACTCAGTCTAAATCTGCAGGTTTGGTTTGTGTGTTAAACATGTGTGAATGAAACAAAACACAACTCCAGGTGTGTTTGTGATGAGGAAACAACATTAGAACATAGATCAGAAAATGGAGTAATAGGGGCCCGTTAAAAACCACAAACGAGGCCAGGCTTTCTCAGACGGGTAGACGGTCTGAGGCTCAGTCCTGTAGAGGTACATTAGTTTTCTGTCGCACTTTTCTGTTTTGTGCGTTTGAGTGTTCCCTGCAAAAATATCTTACCAGGTCATCTTTTCTGATATCAGGACTATTCATGTTTTTATGGGGCAGAGGGATCATTAAACTGTAAATGTCCGATATTACTAAAGGGCTCATATTACACTATTTTCTGATTTATGGAAGTGATTTCTGCTCGGACAGTCAGTCATGTGTAAGAATGACAACAAAAATGTGCCAACGAAAACAGTAAATTGTAGATTTTTTATTTCTTTATGTGCAGCACTTTGGAAACAGTCTGTCGATAGAATAAAGAGTGTAGTACAAAGACGAATAAGTTGCCAGATTTTGTCAGTTTCCAGTTTTCATTGTTCGGAAAAAGACGTGTGTGACTTTGCATTCTCACAACTGATCTATAATAAAGCAAGTGTGTGTGCGTGTGTGTGTGTGTTACACTGGTGTTTGATTAGTTGCTGCTGTCCTCCTCAGAGCAGCCTGAGTGAGTCACATTCTGCTGCTCCTCACACTCCACTGTGATGGATGGATCAGGATCAGGCCCAGGATCAGGCCCAGGATCAGGCCCAGGATCAGGCCCAGGATCAGGATCAGTCTTCAGATCTGATCAGAGACGACGCTAACTCTGCAAACGTCCACAACACGATCTGCACACGGCCTTCCTCACCAGCCAGTCTCCTCTACGTCCTGATCAAACCCAGAAGGAACTGGAACCAGACCACAGAGCGTGACAAACCTCCGTCCAACCTTGAGACGATCCAAACACAGCTGCTAATGTGTGTCACGTGTCTCTCAAATGCAGAAGACATCTCCTCTCAAAAATCCTCGCAACATTCCGAACAAAATATATCACTTCTTTTACCTGAAAAGTCAGTTTGGTATTTTTAGATAATCCTGCTTTAGGCGTCCAGGTTTTATCGTTTATTGTCTATATCACACTTCAAAATGTGTTACCATGACAGGCCTTTATGTGACACAAAATTGACTTCTGTGAGCTTCAAATCATGTTCTAATGTTGTTACTTCGTCAAAAACACACCTGGAGTTGTGTTTTGTTTCATTCACACATGTTTGAGTAACACTAGTCTGTCTACATTTCCAACTCTCAAAATGCTCCGTTCCACCTTGTGATGTCATTTAGTGGTAGCTTTTCAAGTTGACTGCTACTTTTAACCTTTTGTTCAGTAGAGACTGGCAATTTCAGGGTTGAAATGATCCAAATGATTCTGTTTGAGAGAAGGACTCAGCCTAAATTCGCTGGATTTGTGTGTTAAACATGTGTGAATGAAACAAAACACAACTCCAGATAGTTTTTTGATGAGGAAACAACATAACGTGGATCAGAAAATGGTATAATATGGGAATCGGTATTGAGTTTTGAGTTTGTTCATTAATATCGAAATCCAGTTTTAAATTTTAGTATCGTAGCAACGTTATAACTTACCCAACCGAGTTCTAGAGCAGCTGACCACAGTATGTTTAATTGTGGGTCGTGTGGATAATCCAGCTCAGTGGCGCTAATAGAGAGGGACTTGGGAGCTGTCTCTGTCCGTGGTGCTGGATCACGTCTTTGGCTCCAGTTCACTGCACCTGTATCTGTCCATGGTCCTGAAACACCGGTCTGATCTCTGTGGAAACTGGAGCGCTGCTTAGTGCATGTGTCTCTGTCCATGGTGCTGAAATCCTCCAATTCGGAGCAATAACAGCTCTGCTAATATGAAAACGCTTTTATCACTGCTACAAATTATATGTAATGGTGCTTTTCACAGTTGCTTAAAACGGATTGTGCCATCACAGCGCAAAGCATTATGGGATACCCCCTTAGACAAACAAATACTAAGCCAGTATGTCCTCCATCAAAACTAGCTCCTCTTTTCTAACATTCTGTACTATAATATATAATATATAATATATAAGTGACAGGTTTTTATGATTCTCTCATTTCTAATTCTTTCATTTCTCTCTTCTAATACACGTTGTAAATATAAATTGTACTTTTACACCAACTAAGAAACAATTTATGAAGAAAAGGTAAAGGAAAATATGCTGAAAATTAAAGGAAGTACGAGTTTGAGTGACTGAATTTTGTGTTGAGTGTGGAGACAGGGGTTTGGCATTTTTGGTCTATTTTTAATTTTGTGTGCTTACATATAAAAATTAAACAAGAAAAAGTACAATAAGTATAGAATTCTGTCAAAGTGCGACACAATTTACGCGCAAGAAACACATTTTTTTGAAACTTTAAACATGATTTTCAACAAATTTCCATTTGTCATGTTCTGGTTTGCTTATTTGAGGTTGTGACTATGTAAAATTAGCTACTGGAGAGCTACCAAATACATGTGACTCTGTCCATGGTGCTGAAATCCTCCAAATAATATGTCTGCTAATATCTGGTTCTGAAACGCTTTTGTCACTGCTACGAACTATAACTGGAGCGCTCACAAATACACGTGTCTCTGTCCATGGTGCTGAAATCTGTTCGCTGCAGTAAATTTTACAGGATTCAGGTGCACAAGTCTCTGTCCGTGCGCCTATAAAACTTGTTGTACACGTTCTATACTCGTATAATTGGAGATCAGCCCAGTGCCTCTGTCCATGGTGCTGAAACCTTTTTCTCTGCAGTAGATTTGAGTCTCTGCTGGAAAAAAAACAAAACTGCAGTAATCACCAGCTCCACTCTCCCATATCAAAGCCCACTGAGGGACATGGAGTAAATGTCCCAAAGACTTTTATAAAAATTCAAATATTAACAGAAGATACAAACTGGCTATCTGGTAACTAATATTCCTTATGTAATTATATTGAGTATTTTTAGTATTTTTAGTCCAAAAATCACATTCAAAACCTAAAATTTGGGTGAATGTCCTTCTGTTTCTGTGTCTTATACGTGTCAGTTAAAATTGTAATACATTTATTAGAATTATTTTTTCCCTAAAGGCTGATAGGGAAAAGAAATAGGAAATTTACTTCAGAAACCTGAGAGGACCATAGACTTTTCGGAAATTTCAAATATTTAAAGAAGAGACGAAAATCACATCCATGTGGAAACTAATGTCCGCGACCAAGTTATTTTTAGTAAATTTAAAACCTAAAATTTGGGCAAATATATAGTAAAGTATAGGTGGGGGTGGGTCGTACTGTTTACTTGACTAACTTCTTAAAGAAATTGTACTTTTCAGAATACTTTTATAGCAGCACACGTTTACTCTTATTTTTATTTTAGAGACTTTTTACCTCTACCTGACATTTATTCATTTACAGGTGGTTTTAAAGCTCAAAAATACAATAAAAACAGGCATTCTGACTGTGAGCGGGGTCGCCGCTCCACAGATCTGACCTGTAACTTGTAAAGTAGAGCTGTTTAATGTCATACTGTGGAACATTCCAGACAGAGCAATGACATATCCATAGAAACAAGCAGGTAACAGACCCCCAACCGAAAAGTTACACGATGCAGCTTTATTCATTTATGAGGATGAATAACAATGTATTTTCTGAATTTGATAAATTTGTAAGAATTAAAGGACCCATATTACACAATATTCTGCTTTGTTCTTCTCTCAGAAAACCGTCTGTTCCACCTTGTGATGTCATGGCAGCAGTAAAGCAAAGTTATTTTGAGTTTATATTTTCACTACATTCCACAAGTGTCATTTATAGTTTATACTTGATGCCTTCAGACAGTGTAAATAATCATAGAAATAAAAAAGAATGAATGAAAAAGTGTCCAAACTTTTGACTCGCAGTGCAGTTCAAAATATGAAGTGAAATTTTAAAGGTGAATTGTGTAACTTTTCTGGTGGAGGGTTCGTGAAACACTTTTCCACTTGGAGATGTTATTGCTTTGTCTGGAATGTTCCACAGTACGGCATTAAACCTTTCTATCTTCATGGAGACCAAGTCAGACCAAGTTACAAGTCAGATCTGTGGAGAGACGACCCCGCTCACAGTCACAATTATGTTTTTCTGGGTATTTTTGAGCTATAAAACTTTAAAATGTAATAAATGTAAGGTAGAGCTGTTTAATGTCACACTGTGGAACATTCTAAGCAGAGCAATGACAATGACAATCCATAGAAACAAGCAGGTGACGGACCCTCCACCAGAAAAGTTACACAATGCACCTTTTAACTTTTAAGTACGGATTTTTTCAGAACGAGAGGTGACTTTTTGATGCCTCAGTCAGTCCACAGTCTGGATATCGAGGTTTGATTTTGTTGAGTCCTTCAGTGCCCAGACCCGCTCGGTTTAAACCATTTCCTGGACTTGGCCTTGTTCTTTTTGTTCTTTTTGTTCTTTTTGTTTACTGTAAACACTTTAAAACTGCCCCACCCCGGGGGAGAAACGGCTTTTGTCTGAGAGTGAAGAGGTGGTTCACAGATGAAGCTTTTCATTTCTACAGAAACATCTCACCGTGATGCTGAGGCTCCCCTGCAGGCTCCTGTTTAATGGACCACAGAGGAACGAGGGAGTCTGGAGCCCCACAGATGCTCCCCTCTACCTGTGCTCTCCATCTCTCCATCTCTCCCTCTTTCCCTTCCTCCTCCCCATCTTTCCTTTTCTCTCTTCTTTCCTCTTTTTCTCTCTCTCTTCTCCCTTTCTCTCCTTCTCAGCTCCCTTTCTGTCTCTGCTTCCTTCCTTTCTCTCTTTCTCCCCCTCTCCCTTTCCTCCTCTCCTCCCTATCTTTCCTTTTCTTCCCTCTTTTTCTCTCTCTTCTCCCTTTCTCTCTGCTTCCTTCCTCTCTCTCTCTCTATTTCCTCCTCTCCTCCCCATCTTTCATTTTCTCCCATCTTCCCTCTTTTTATCTCTCTTCATCCTTTCTCTCCTCAGCTCCCTTTCTCTCTACTTCCTTTCTCTTTCTGCTTCCTTTCTCTCTCTCTTTCTCACCCTCTCCTCCCCATCTTTCCTTTTCTCCCCTCTTCCCTCTTTTTATCTCTCTCTTCATCCTTTCTCTCCTCAGCTCCCTTTCTCTCTTTCTCCCCTTCTCCTCCTCCTCTTCCTCCTGTCTCTCCTCCTCTGCTCCTTCTCTCTCTGCTCCCTCTCTCTCTGCTTCCTTTCTCGCTCTCTCCCTCTCCTCCCATCTTTCATTTTCTTCTTTCTTCCCTCTTTCCCTCTCTTTGTAAAGAAAGACAATAACATACAGGATATAATAAAGAAAGATGATGATGTACAAGTTCAACATCTCGTAATATTGAACTTTAAAGGGTTTGTTTTATATTTTCTGATCTACGTAACAATGTCCTAAAAACAGACCTGGAGTTTTGTTTTGTTTCATTCAAACATTTAACTCAAAACTGCAGATTTAGCACGAGTTCTTCTACATTCATTTTCTTTCATACAGAAGAAAGTGTTCTTTCTTTCAAACACTCTTTCCCACTTTGTTTTACTCAAACGTGTGACAAAACAAAACACAACTCCAGGTGTGTTTTTGATGAGGTAACAACATTATAACATCTTAAAACTCACAAGAATTCATTTTGTGTGATTTAGGACCTTTAAATGATAAATAACAGAAAACACACTCGGATATTTGTTTACTAAACGTCATTTGGATTTGAACAAAATACTCTGGTATCGATTGATATCGGCAGGTATTTAAAGCCATAATTTTGACATCGATATCGGAACAGAAAAAGCTGGATCGGTGCATCCTTAGTGCTTACAAAACCACTCCATCTTCTGCCTCTCTCCCTCTCTCTCCCTCTCCCTCCCTCTTCCTCTCTTCCTCTCTTCCTCTTACACCTCTTCTTCAGTGGTGCATGTCTTCTCAGTGGGAGCGTCTATAACATTCCCCTCTGCACCTTTCCACCTCACACACCCGGGGACCCCGCTCTTCTTCATCACCTTCGTCACCATCCCCTGTTCTTAATGAACCTTTACCCTGCGTTCCTCCCCCTGCATTGTTCATCCCCCTGCGTCGTTCCTCCTCCTGGGTTCCTCCTCCTGTGTTGTTCCTCCTCCTGTGTTGTTCCTCCTCCTGTGTCGTTCCTCCTCCTGTTGTTCCTCCTCCTGTTGTTCCTCCTCCTGTCATTCCTCCTCCTGTCGCTGTGTCGTTCCTCCTCTTGCATCGTTCCTCCCCCTGCGTTCCTCCTCCTCCTGTCGTTCCTCCTCTTGCGTCGTTCCTCCTCTTGCATCGTTCCTCCCCCTGTGTCGTTCCTCCCCCTGTGTCGTTCCTCCTCCTGTGTCGTTCCTCCCCCTGCGTTCCTCCTCCTCCTGTGTCGTTCCTCCCCCTGCGTGTGGCATAAGGAGACCATAAGAGCCACGTGTGTCTGGGGTGTGGACGCAGTGCTGTGGGCCAGAGCCGCACACACCCTAGGAGAGGCTGTAAACCTGTGCTGGGAATACAAGAGTCCTGCAGTTTTATGGAGAAATAACGACTCAAAACATCATCACATCCTGAACGTACGGGGACGAGTTTGTGTCTGTAGGTTACAAGTACGGATGCATCGATCCAGCTTTGTCAGTTTCGATACCGATTATTTTCTTTAAAACAAAAAAATAAATAAAATTAAAATTGATCCAAATGTGTTATGTAGCTGAACAGCTTTGTGTAAATAAAAGTTCAAATATTGTAAGACTTTCTGAGCCCAGTATGACCAGTAAAGAGTTTCCATCAGGATATCGGATGAACCAATATTTGGAAGCCGATATCTGATCCAGCAACTGTTTTCATTATCGGCGCCGATGCCTGGTACTAGTATCGTATGGGTGCATCCCTAGTTCTTCCGCTTTATCCAGGGCCGCGTCGCGGGGCAGCAGTCTGAGCAGGGTGGGTCCCGAGGTGTTCCCAGGCGTTCCCAGAGACATAGTCCCTCCAGCGTGTCCTGGGTCTTTCCCGGGGCCAAGAAGAGTCACTTGATTCGTTTCAGAAATATATATATAAAAAATAAAATGCAATTGTGTTAACTGGAAAAAGGTTTTAGAGTGAAGACTTTTCTCTGCTCATCCAAGCAACACTGAAACTGACACACCCTAGTGGCTTACAGTAGGATGTATGTGAGGGAGAAGAGAGAGGGAGAGAGGGAGAGAGGAGAGGAAAGAGGAGAGAGGGTGAGGAAGCAGAATCAGTTCACTTTGGGTTGCCAGATACAAAAACAAAAAGCAGGAATGAAGCATTGTCAGTGTGTAATAGACTCCAGGCTGTTGTGGATTTGCTGCTTTACAAACCAGTGGAGCAAATGTTACATCTGTTTATTTTAAAATACTGTGTGTGTCATGTGTGTGCGTTTGTGTGTCGTGTGTCTGTGTGTGCGTTAGTGTGTCGTGTGTCTGTGTGTGCGTTAGTGTGTCGTGTGTCTGTGTGTGCATTTGTGTGTCGTGTGTCTGTGTGTGCGTTAGTGTGTCGTGTGTCTGTGTGTGCGTTTGTGTGTCGTGTGTCTGTGTGTGCGTTAGTGTGTCGTGTGTCTGTGTGTGCATTTGTGTCGTGTGTGTGTCAACTTAATCGAGGGGAGATATACTGAGAACAAAAGAGGAGCCTAACAGACAGTTTATGATGGAGTGTTTTAAGAGAAGAAAAAGAGGAGAGGAGAGAGGGAGGAGTAAGAGAGGGATGGAGAGGAGAGAAAGAGGAAGACAGTGAGAGAGGAAGAGGGGGGTGAGAGAGGGAGAGAGAACAGAGGGGAGGCAGAGAGTGAGAGAGGATGAAGGGAGAGGAGAGAGGATGAAGGGAGAGAGAGAAAAAGGGAAGAGGTAGAGTAGGGAGGAGAGAGAGTAAGAGACGATGAAGGGAGAGGAGAGAGTGAAAGAGAACAGATAAGAGCAGAGGTCTTCAAACAGGTGTCGAGATTCAATTTAGATGTAAGAAGAGAGAGAAAGGAGAAGACGAGAGGTGGAGAGAGGGAGGAGAAGAGAGAAGAGAGGAGGAGGAGGAGAGGACAGCTGCTGATATCACATCTACACCAGCCTTGTGTTTTAGAGCAACAACACGAAAACTAAACCCACCGAGAAATGTGTTTTTAAAGAACGTTTTCTTCTGTACGTTTGAGGAACATTTTATGCCGTTTTCTGATCTTTTCTAATGTTGTTTCCTCGTCAAAAACACACCTGGAGTTGCGTTTTGTTTTGTTTCATTCACACGTTTAACGCACAAACCCTGCACATTTAGGCCGAGTCCTTCTCTCAAACAGAAATACAGTACGTGCTCCACTGTGTTTTTAAACTCCACACACCTTCACTAGAATCATTTGGATCATTTCAGCCGTGGAATTGCCGATCTCTACTGAAATAACGGTAAATTTGAGTAATTGTAGACGGTTACTCAAACATGTGTGAGTGAGACAAAGCCCGGAATTTTACCTGTGATGCAACAATCCAGGCAAGAGTATTTTTGAGCGAAAACGACTCTGGATTAATGAAACAAAACTCAACTCCAGGTCCGTTTTTGATGAGGAAACAACATTCTAACATGATTAAAAGGTTTTTAAAAAAAGTCCATTTTGCATAATTTGTTTACAGCCCTGTTGCCGTGGCGTTTTCTTTGAGCTGTTTTTAGACGAATACGCGAGGCCTGCTCCTAATATCTGCTCTGTGCTTATTATTATTTACCAGCACAGCGTGAAATGAGCTCAGACACCAGTGATTTGGAGCAAGCGGAGCTCCTTTTTTTTTTTTTTTATAATCAACACAGAAATAACTCTGTAAGCGCGCCAAGAACAATACATTATACAAATATTTAACTTATAGGAGCTGTAGTGGATGGTTTTAAGTTTATTTATGTTATAATTTTGGTGTTGTGGTTCTCAAGACGATTATCCAACCGGAGAATGAACCTCTCGCTCGTTTGGGTTGCCAGGTTCAGTGCTGTTTAATCCTAAAATGTCTCTTTCTGATCTGAACGGTCTCTAGTCGTCAGTGCTAGTGCAACTTCTGAGCTTTCACCTGAGGCCTGTCCATAAACTGACACAAACTTGGATGTGTCGTCTGTCTGCAGGTTAAGGCTTTGGGGACACAAACAGAAAGAGGTCAGGTTACACAGTGTTTCTTTAAACTGTGAGAATCGTGATGCTGATTTTGGACCAGTTTTATTTTTAATACCAACAAACTATCCTCTGCAAAGAAGTAAATGTCTCTCTCCTAAAAGCTGCTAAACCTGTAATTTAGACCTCTACAAACACATTCTGAAGTGACCCTGTGTGTCAGATGCCCTCCCTGTATTCCCATGGGGTCTTTTTCTGTGTTTCTGCTAACCCTGTTTCTGTGTGCCTGTTGCCCTCCCTGTGTGTGTGTCAGATGCCCTTCCTGTGTGCCAGTTGCCCTCCCTGTGTGTGTCAGATGTCCTCCCTGTGTCCTTACGGGTTTTTATTCTGTGTAAAAGCTGTTAACCCTTTAGTTTAGACAAATATGTTCTGAAATGTCCCTATGTGTGTCAGATGCCCTCCCTGTGTCTCCATGGGATCTTATTCTAGTAAAAAGCTGCTAACCCTTTAGTTTAATGCCTCTAGTCTACACACATTCATTCTACCCTTAGTCTAATACCTCTACAAACATGGTCTGAAATGTCCCTGTGTGTCACATGCCGTCCCTGTGTGTGTCAGATGCCCTCCCTGTGTGTGTCAGATGCCCTCCCTGTGTCCCATGGGTTCTTAGGGTTCTTATTCAGTGTAAAAGCTGCGAGCCCTGTAGTTCAGACCTCTACAAACATGTTCTGAAATGCCTGAGATTAGTTCAGATTGTAGTCTTCCCTCAAATATTTCTGCTCCTGGACGAGTTTGGAATAAAATTTAATCTCAGTTGCAAAATCTGACAAGAAAATTAGCATTATTCATTCTGTCCAAGGCCTTAATCCAGTGCGAACACTGTCACAGGCCTTTAGGGAGGGTGGAAAACATGACGGAAAAAGAGAAGATTAAAAATGTGTAGCGTGTCAAACCTGTGTGCTACGCTAGACTTTGATGTGCTAACCTGAGCGAAGAGGAGAGGCTCCTGAGAGTGGAAGAGGAAGAGGAGGAAGAGAGGGAGGAGGAGAGAGGCCCCTGAATGTGGAAGAGGAGGAAGAGAGGGAGGAGGAGGAAGAGAGGGAGGAGACAGGCCCCTGAGTGTGGAAGAGAAAGAGGAGGAAGAGAGGGAGGAGTAGAGAGGCCCCTGAGTGTGGAAGAGGAAGAGGAGGAAGAGAGGGAGGAGGAGAGAGGCCCCTGAATGTGGAAGAGGAGGAAGAGAGGGAGGAGGAGGAAGAGAGGGAGGAGACAGGCCCCTGAGTGTGGAAGAGAAAGAGGAGGAAGAGAGGGAGGAGGAGAGAGGCCCCTGAGTGTGGAAGAGGAAGAGGAGGAAGAGAGGGAGGAGGAGAGAGGCCCCTGAATGTGGAAGAGGAAGAAGAGAGGGAGGAGACAGGCCCCTGAGTGTGGAAGAGGAAGAGGAGGAAGAGAGGGAGGAGGAGAGAGGCCCCTAAGTGTGGAAGAGGAGAAAGAGAGGGAGGAGGAGAAAGAGAGGAAGAAGGAGAGAGGCCCCCGAGTGTGGAAGAGGAAGAGGAGGAAGAGAGGGAGGAGTAGAGAGGCCCCTGAGTGTGGAAGAGGAGGAGGAGGAAGAGAGGGAGGAGGAGGAAGAGAGGGAGGAGGAGAAAGAGAGGGAGGAGGAGAAAGAGAGGGAGGAGGAGAAAGAGAGGGAGGAGGAGAAAGGCCCCTGAGTGTGGAAGAGGAAGAAGAGAAAGAGAGGGAAGAGGAGAGAGGCCCCTGAATGTGGAAGAGGAGGAAGAGAGGGAGGAAGAGGAAGAGAGGGAGGAGACAGGCCCCTGAGTGTGGAAGAGGAAGAGGAGGAAGAGAGGGAGGAGGAGAGAGGCCCCTGAGTGTGGAAGAGGAGAAAGAGAGGGAGGAGGAGAAAGAGAGGAAGAAGGAGAGAGGCCCCTGAGTGTGAAAGAGGAAGAGGAGGAAGAGAGGGAGGAGTAGAAAGAGAGGGAGGAGGAGAAAGAGAGGGAGGAGGAGAAAGAGAGGGAGGAGGAGAAAGAGAGGGAGGAGGAGAAAGGCCCCTGAGTGTGGAAGAGGAAGAAGAGAAAGAGAGGGAAGAGGAGAGAGGCCCCTGAATGTGGAAGAGGAGGAAGAGAGGGAGGAGGAGGAAGAGGAAGAGAGGGAGGAGACAGGCCCCTGAGTGTGGAAGAGGAAGAGGAGGAAGAGAGGGAGGAGGAGAGAGGCCCCTGAGTGTGGAAGAGGAGAAAGAGAGGGAGGAGGAGGAAGAGAGGAAGAAGGAGAGAGGCCCCCGAGTGTGGAAGAGGAGAAAGAGAGGGAGGAGGAGAAAGAGAGGAAGAAGGAGAGAGGCCCCTGAGTGTGGAAGAGGAGAAAGAGAGGGAGGAGGAGAAAGAGAGGAAGAAGGAGAGAGGCCCCTGAGTGTGGAAGAGGAAGAGGAGGAAGAGAGGGAGGAGTAGAGAGGCCCCTGAGTGTGGAAGAGGAAGAGGAAGAGGAGGAAGAGAGGGAGGAGACAGGCCCCTGAGTGTGGAAGAGAAAGAGGAGGAAGAGAGGGAGGAGGAGAGAGGCCCCTGAATGTGGAAGAGGAGGAAGAGAGGGAGGAGGAGGAAGAGAGGGAGGAGACAGGCCCCTGAGTGTGGAAGAGGAAGAGGAGGAAGAGAGGGAGGAGGAGAAAGAGGAAGAGAGGGAGGAGGAGAAAGAGGAAGAGAGGGAGGAGGAGAAAGAGAGGGAGGAGGAGAGAGGCCCCTGAGTGTGGAAGAGGAAGAAGAGAAAGAGAGGGAAGAGGAAGAGGAGAGAGAGGCCCTGAGTGGAGAGGAGAGGAGACGGAGGAGGGAGGAAGAGGAGCAGAGGGGAGAAGGTGGAGGTAGAGGAGGAGGAGGAAAAGGAGGATGAAGAGGAAGAGGAGTTCCACCTAAACTGGACAGTACCTGGAGGAGGGGCGGGGCCTGAACATATGAGGAACACTGTGATTGGTCGATCAGGTCTCCACTCTTCAAACTCCGCCCCTGCAGACAGGTGTTTGTATCAGAAACACCTGTCTGTAATCCGGGCAGTCCTGTGTGATGTCACCAACTACAGGAAACTGGGCCCCTGGAGCCAACACAAACTCTGCGCTTTTGACACAGAAATTGCCAAAACGGCTCGGAACAGTAGACAGTACCATCACATAAATGACCTACAACCAGTTTTTTATTGCAGACGGACAAAATCACGCTGACAGAAGTGAAGCTGATGTTTTACTGAAATGACTCGTCTAACCTGTCATATTTAAAGCGTTGTATAAGAACACCTACTTTCCATTTAAACCCAAAGCGCCGCACACTCTCCCCGCTCAGATATTGCGTCTCCCGGCTGCTGCTGATGAAACAGGCAGAAGTCCGGGCCCCTCCGGAGCTGCAGGGAGGAGGTGAAAATGGAGCCTCGAAAATAGAAGCCGGCTCACAGGGCGATCCAATGGAGACCCAGCAGGCAGCCCTGAGCTCTGCCCCCTTCAGAGCCTGGAGCCTGGAGGGGTTTTGTCTGGAGCTGGCAGCACTTGTGTAGTCTGTGAAGAGATTTGGCCAAAGTGTTCATTCACTCGGTACAAACGTGTAAAAAATAGAGTTATTCAGAGGCAGGACTAAAATAAGCACAGAGCAAATACAAGAGAGCTACACGTTTATTTATACAAGAAAGAAATTGGTTTTGATAATGGTAAAAAGACGGTATTGTCGGCCTTTAAAGGTGCATTGTGTAACTTTTGTGGCCCCACTTTTTTCTTTAGGGAGATGTCATTGCTTTGCTTGATATGTTCCACAGTATGGCATTAAAAGTCTGTTCAGTCTATTTATTTTATTGTTCAGAAATACAGAAGAACACCCGCATTCTCGAGCTGTACCTTGGCCTGCTTATCTCCATGGAGATAATGCCGTACTGTGAAACATTCCAGGCATCAGTTAAGTACATCAGCATGGAGACTAGCGTGTGGAAAAGTTACACAGTGCAGCTTTAAGTCCTCTGCGTTTGACCCATGCTTCATTGCAAGTCCTTTTGTTAAAATGGAACTAAACACTAAATCCACTTTTTACGCTACTAAACTGTGTATTGATACTTTACAGTGATTCTGAAGGTGTTCTACATGTATCTCTATGGTGGAATGTTCAGCAGCTACCATGGAGACACAATGCACTCTTAAGAAAATTCAAGAAAAAATGCAAAATGAACCTTGAGATTAATACAAGCGTTCATTGTTCTGTTTAGGTGTTTGATTTTTAATAAAAAGGTGAGAGTGACTAACTGAAAAACTTTTGGCTTATTGCTAATTATTGACTGTAATGTTGCTTGAGTCAGTTCTTTCTGGGCAAATTATGTTAAAATAATGCTCAGATTAAAGTCTAACTTGAGTAACAGAGCTTCAGACAGAGAAGTGCCACCAGTTAGCATCAAACCCCCAGGGAATTTTAATGACATCAGCTGCAAAGTATCAATATGGTGCTTGAATACCATTATCTACTGTTCCTAGTCTTTTTTTGCAGCTTTCTGATCAAAAACATCAAAATCTAAGTTCGTGCTGCCTTCAGTGGCCTCTGCAGTTTTAAGTAGTTGGTGACATCACTCAGGACTGCCTTGATTACAGGTGTTTCTGATACAAACGCCTGGCTGCAGGGGCGGAGTTTAAAGTGTGGATACCGGTTAGACCAATCACAGTGTTCCTTATACCTCCAGACCCCGCCCTCCTCCCCTTTAGTCCTCCAGCTGGATTTCAGCATTTGAAACTGGCAACCCAAATTCTCGTCTCACGTGATGCTCATTCTGCTTTCTGATTGGATAATCGTCTTGACAACCAAAACACACAAATTATAGCTTCAATAAAAGCGCCATTGTGTTCTTGTAATTAAGAATAAATCAGCATTACAATAGTTACCAATAAAAGCTGTATTTTATTTGAACAAATTTGGGTCATGTTTATGGAATTTAAAATGAATGTGACTGTGACTTTTTGGTTGGGGTCCGTCACCTGCTTGTTTCTATGGATACGCCATTGTTCTGCCTGGAATGTTCCACAGTATGACATTAAACAGCTCTACTTTACATTTATTCAATTACAGGTGGTTTTATAGCACAAAAATACCTAAAAAAACAGACATTCTGACTGTGAGCGGGGTCGCCTCTCCACAGATCTGACCTGTAACTTGGTCTGGTTTGGTCTCCATGAAGATCGAAAGGTTTAATACAGTAAAACATGAAACATTCCAGTCAAAGCAATAACATCTCCATGGAGAAAAGCATTTGATGGACCCTCCACCGGAAAAGTTACACAATGCAGCTTTAAAAAACCAAATTATACAAATCTAAAAGCAATAAAAAAAACACATTTCTGTTCCTTCTATATAAAAAATTCCATTATTTTTCAATTTCTCCACACAACTCTCCTTCTTTTATGGTCAATTTGTCTCTACCAGCGAATTCCAATTAACTGTGAATATTTTTGCCGATATCTTGAGGGAAACACGTGCTGTGGGTCTCTCTCCATCTGAACCGTGCCTCCCAGCGCTGCCTTTGATTCCCCCTCTCCTGAATCACTTTTCCCACCCTACTGGAGGTCCTTGAAAGCACCGTGTTCCTCATAATTGCGCTTTTGATCGGGCGCTGTCATGTCGTCTCTCTGGAAAAAATAGTTCCAGTGGGTTTGTCTCGTGCGAGTGGGGCTGGACTTGTTTGAATGGACTGCAGCTGTCTGTAGAATGTGATGTATAGTGGTTAATTAGCTGGGTTTTGCACAAATTTTATGAGACTGTTTGGCCCAGTGGAAAAGTGGACGTAAATATGGCAAAAGGGAAAAACAATCAAACTGAAAAAGAGGTAGAGGAGTAGCTAAAATCTAAACACAAGTCTCGATTGTCAAAAATATGGAAAATCAGATACTAATAATTGATAATATTGAATCTAGGATACTCATGTCCCTGTGCACATGAGGAATCAGAATATCCTGGATATTTAGACTGGTTGCTATGGTAACTATGGCACAGACATGGCAAGGAGCGAAACATGGAGCAACTTTGCAAACTTAAGGCTTTTTCACAGGTTTCTAACAACAAAAAAGAAGACGTACATTCAAGTCAGAACATGAGACTGTGGAGCTCTGACACAACTTCAGTGAAAGTCGTTTTTAACAGTTGAAAAATAAAACAAAATACAAAGTCTCACAGCGTTAGTTTAGTTCAAGAGCAGCACAGACAGACACAGAAGTGAGTCTGGGGTTAAAATGCGGTTGTATTACACAGTAAACTGCTTTATTTAGTTTATAAGTATAGAATATTATTAGTTAAAAAGTCCTGGTAGGAGTTTGAGTCGTTTTGGTAAAGTATCTGCTCCTGCCGTATCTGTTCCTTGAGTTCGCACATGCTCAGTACAGCTCCAGTTTTGAGAAATCAGGATCCTGCGTCTACAGGCCACAGTGTCCTGGAAACTACCAGAAAAACCCAGTGAGAGTCTCCTGGTTTCTCATAACCAGGAGACTGAAATATCAGGATGCTGCATTTACATGGACACTCGCATAACCAGGATACTCAAAAAACCTGATCATAACCGGGACACTCGAGCGCCTGTAAACACACTCATGTGAAACAAAAGAGCTCAATGGTCATCTGTCATTTACAAATAAAGCCACATTTCTCTCTGCTCAGATGAACAGAGTTTAGTGCTTTGCTCATTATGTATTTATATAACATGGCTGCCTAAGCTATATTTGTGATTGGCTAGTCCATCTGTCAATCACGTCCATCTGAACACTGGGATATTTACCAGGGACCAACTCTATGGGATCTACAGTCTGGTCAGCACCTCCTCCTCAAACCACAGCCTGTACGAGGAAGTGGACTAAGGGAGTGTGACGCTGATACTTTTCAGCTGATGTTATCAACATTCCCTGGGGGTGTGATGCTAACTCAAAGCACTGCTCTGTTAGATGCTCTGTTACTCAAGTTAGACTTTAATCAGATCTTTATTTTAACACAACCAGACCAGAAAGACCAGACTTGGCTGGAAATACAACAGGTGAGATTATTTGTGCTGTAAGTCCCTCTCCAACAGCATTCGCCAGCAGTTTTTCAGTCAGTCACTCTCACCTTTGAGTTGAAAATTAAACTAAACAGGGCCATGATCACAGGCGCCTGAAAATGTGCTCTTTAAATCCATTTTGTATTTTTTCTGTCTTAAAACTTCTTTGTGACTGTGTTTGCTTGTGTCTCTGTGGCAACTGCTGAACATTCCGCCCGTAGAGATGCATGTAGAACACCCCCAGCGTGATCATCACCGCACAAATACCAGTCGCCCTGTCGTCGTCGTCATTGTAGTTGTATATTTCCACATTATTATGACTGAGCTGATGGAGAGAAAGCGGATTATTATTTCACAGATCTGGTGGGTGGATGTTATCGTCATAGGAACGGCATCTCCTTGACATCTCTGGCCTTTTTCAAATACTCTATAACTTTGGTGCATATGTCTCCGCAGGCCCATAGCTTTGTGGTATCAGTATAAAAGGTTACTATAAAACTGCTATTGGATTTTCTTTTAAAAATATGTTTTGAAAGCTGGAAGTAGTAAATGAAGACTAGACTATAAACAAGTCAGTTCAGTATATGAAATGATTAAAGCTCGATCGATGTGGGTTTTTTCAAGGTCAATGTCGATATTGAGTGTTTAGAATCCAGAGAAACCGATGGCCGATGAGGTCTGCTGATATTTATTGGCTGATATGTAGTGCAGATTTGGATTTTTTTCTCCTAATATACAATTTAATTTGATTGTTTTACTGCAAACTGAATAAGAGAGCGGTTCAGTCATCTTTTGTGCAGTGTTCTCTTGTCCAAATTAACCTTTTTCAGGCAGCTGGATGACCAAAAATATCGACCTCTCCTGGAGATTTAAGGCTGATATGTTAAAAAGGCAAATATCGACCCGATATACAGTATATCAGCCAACCGATATCACTAGAATTAATCTCATTATAGTTCAGGTTGGACTTACAAACAGAAGTGTGTAGAGTTTGTTTGATTTTGCGCTTTGTTTTATCCGTCCAGTTACATTAAAGGGGCATTAAGGAACTTTCCTGATTTTCCAGTTGCTTGTTAATAATGTCCATTGGCTGGTTATTGCAATGCCTAGAATGTTCCTCTGTATGGCATTAAACTAATCTATCTTGTATTTATGAATCAGTTAAAGGTGAAAAGTCTGTGGTCACTCGGAGCGTTCATGGTCCTGTTTAGGAGTTTGATTTTCAAACTGTTGGCTAATTCTAATAATTTTATGTGTTGAAGCGCACAAATCAGTTCAGCTCTTATAGTTCCAGCTAAATCGGCTCTTTCTGATCAGATTGTGTTGAAAAGCTCAGATTAAAGTCTAACTTGAGTAACAGCACAGGCGGCAAACCCTCTACCCTCCAAAAGTTCCATAATGCACCTTTAAAAGCCTAGAAAATAACACAACCAAGATTTCACTGGTTGTCAGTTGCTTGAACCTAGAGGTGTCACAATTTGTTATTTATAATGACATATTTAGACTGCTGAGAAAAAAAGAACAGATTCCACATGGTACAGATTCCTGAAAGTGCAGGGGGTGATGGGAGCTGCAGCCTGTTTCATATGTGAGACAGGGGCCCTCAGTGTAGCTCCGATCGCCCCAGGGGGCTCACCTGCTCTGCTCCTGTCCCTGCACCTGTCAGGATTGAAAAGGCTGTGACAGGTTAATAGAAAACACTGCACCTGACAAACTGCTGTGTGGCCGTGCGGACTGTAGTGGAGTTCAGCAGAGGCAAAACACGGGTGTGAAATGTTTCAGAGTAAAAGTTTGCACAAAAGGGCCAATATTACACTAGTTTCCTCATCACAAACACACCTGGAGTTGTGTTTTGTTTCATTCACACATGTTTAACACACAAATCCTGCATATTTAGGCTGAGTTCTTCTCTCAAACTGAAAACACTCAGTTCCACCTGGTGATGTTGAACACAAGCTCCTGAAAATGTGCTGTTTAAATCCATTTTTTGTTGAGTTTTTTCCCGACAATCTTAAAACTTGTTTGTCTGTTTGCTAATGGGTGTGTCTGTTGAACATTTCGCCAGTGCAGATGCAGCGTGATGTCACTGCAAAGGATCAATAGAATGCCCATCTGTATATTTCTTATTTCTTTCTGTATATAACTTATTTTAACATTACCTTATTATTTTTAAACAAATCCACAATAAAACCCCAGTCATTTTCCTCACAATAAAAGTGCTCAGGTCTCTGGTCATTTGACACGAAGCCTGACTCACTCCTCACTCCTGTATTGTCACAAATGGGACACTTTGTGCCAATGAGAAATTTCAGTTCTGTGACAGTGATGAAGAGGAGGTGAAGGGAGAAGAAAGGGTCTGATGAAGAAGTCAGGTAGAAATCAAAGGAGAAAGTGTCAGAATTGTTGGTAATTCCAGGGCTGAAATGATCCAAATGATTCTAGTGAAGGTGTGTGGAGTTTAAAACCATTTTTTAAGTTTTAAGTGCTTTTTAATTAACAAAATACAAGATTTGTGTGTGTGTGTGTGTGTGTGACTTAATCCCACTTTCAACTGATGTACTTAAAACAGAGAAGGGATTTTATTTGTTACCTCAATCAATCAGTCAAACTTTATTCATAGAGCCATTTACAACACTCAAGGTGACCAGAGTGCTTTCCAATAAAACCAAATAAACGATGAAATAAAACAAATTGTGCAAAGTGTCACTACATTACGAAGTGTTAAAAGCCAGTCTGAACAGATGAGCTTTGAGCCTGGATTTAAACAGGCCAAAGTCTGCGATGCTGCGCAAATCAGGGGACAGTTTGTTCCCGAGTCTGGGGCCAGCGACAGAGAAAGTCCCATCACCCCCGTGTTTGAGTCTGGCTCTGGGGACTTTCAGTAGAAGCTGGTTGTTTGACTTTAAGACTCTGTTTGAACTGTGGACAGTCAAACAGGGAGGAGTAAGGCCATTAAGAGCTTTAACAACAAAACAGCTTAAGAAAAGATATTTAAAGTGATGCTCCTGTTGAGGTTTTCAGAAGTCTTTCAGATCCACAAATGCGTAACGTAATTATTTATATCAGGCTGCACTAACATACGGGGCCACAGAAGGAAGGGAGGGCATGGGAGGGCATCTGACTCACAGCATTCCACCGTGACATTTCAGGAAGGCTGTATTCCGGACTTAAGTTTTCCAACATTTGTGGTGGTCCAGAGCAGTCCTTCAGATCTGAGAGCAGACGATGTTCTCGGCATGTTGTGAATCGGTAACTCCAGCTCTACGGGTTGATCGGACGCTGTTTAAAAACACGGGGGAGCACTTTCTGTAGTAGTGTTTTCAGTTTGAGAGAAGAGCTCAGTGTAAATACTGTGTGCAGGGTTTGTGTTTTAAACATGTTTGAATGAAATAAAACACAACTCCAGGTCTGTTTGTGACGAGGAAACGACATTAGAACATAGAAAATCTGAAAATAGTGCAATATGGGTCCTTTAAACGGCTTTTCGTCTTCTTCTTCTGTCACTGCCGTGGTCCGGCCCCCTCTCCTCTCCTCTGTCCTCCTCTGTCCTCTCCTCTGTCCTCTTCTGTCCTCTGTCCTCTCTTATCTCTGCGCATTGATTGGTTCAGTTAATTACAGCCACTCGCCTTATTCCTCTGTTCTTTTGCACACAGCGGACATGTTGGATTCATGTTTTTTCTGTCACTACAGGATTAGCCCCTGCTATAGAATAAATTAAACGTTTTATGGAAAATTGGTTAATAGAAAATAATTATAGACTCATTATGGTATAGGCTAAACTCTGGATACTGCTCAAAATGGAGCTTTAAGCCATGTTGGAATGTTGTTGTGTTTTGTTTCATTCACATGTTTGAGTAACTCTTTATTATTAGTCTGTCTACATCTCCAAAGCTCAAAATGCTCTGTTCCACCTTATGATGTCATGTCATGTGATATGCCATTGCTCTGCCTGGAATGTTCCACAGTGTGACATTAAACAGCTCTACTTTACTTTTATTCAATCACAGGTGATTTCATAGCTCAAAAATACCTAGAAAAACAGACATTCTGACTGTGAGCGGGGTCGCCTCTCCACAGATCTGACCTGGAACTTGGTCTGGTTTGGTCTCCATGAAGATAGGAAGGTTTAATGCCATACTGTGAAACATTCCAGACAAAGCAATAACACCTCCATGGAGAAAAGCATTTGACAGACACAATGCAGCTTTAACAGCAACTTCTTTCCGTTAGTTCAGTAGAGATCGGCAATTCCAGGGCTGAAATTATACAAACTGAAGGTGTATAGAGTTTAAAAACACAGTGGAGCACTTCCTGTATTACCACATGACATCACAAGGTGGAACAGAGTTTTTCTGTTTAAGAGAAGAACTCATCCAGGAAAAAACATTATAACATAGATCAGAAAATAGTGTAATATGGGCCCTTTAAAAGTTCACTATGTAACTTTCTAGGGTGTGACGCAGTCTTGAGATGTTAATGCTTTAACGGGAATATTCCTCACTGTGGCATTAAATGTAACCTTGCATTTAATCAATTAAAGGTGTACTTATTTCCTGAGAAAGATGCATTGAAACATGTATTTTTACTGTCGGCGAGGTCACCGCCTCACAGATCTGACTTGTAACTCGGCCCAGTGGCGTGGAGATATGTTTAAAGTCATACTGTGGAACATTCCAGTCACGGCAATAATAACATCTCCGTGGAAACAAGCAGGCGACGGACGCAACACCAGAATAAGTACATTAAGAACCTTTAACGCAGACTTCCTGTGGTGAGAATAATCTTCACCTGAGATTTGAGATTTTATTACGAATTTATAACAAATTTAAATGAAATGACTATGAATTTATATGTAAAAAAAACCTCTTATGTGCAGTATGTTTGAGTAACTTTTTGATACAGCGGCATATTAACGTAACAGATGTGTGAAGTTTGATACAGATGGTGTGACTCAGACTCGAAGCATCAAAAGTGAAGTGAGGGAGTCTTCAGTAGTCTGGAGTAAAGTTACAGTGAGATAATCCTAAAATATTTAAAAGCAACAAGACTTCGGTGCATTAAATACCTGCCTCACTGTCCGTTAACCTGACCAGCCAGAACCACACGCTTTGACAGAACTTTACAAAGACGAGTGGATCTGGAGCTGTGTCCTGTCCTGTCCCTGATTCCAGAGGGCGTGATTGACAGGTGGATTAACCAATCAGAGAGAAGCATGGTCAGTTCACGTCAAAAACAAACATGCCTGCTTATAGAAAAGGAGAAAAACAACATATTGAGACTGAAAAACGGCGTGGATGACGTGACTCTAATCATGTCTTCGATGTCACCTACAGGCAGCGGGTTGGAACTGTTGATCTGCCGAACATAACGGAACGCCACAATAACTACAATCTTTTTTTTTTTTAATTAAGTTAGACAAATAATAATACTCGAATTAATAGGCAATTTATAAAAAGAAAAAACAAGAATACAATGACATCTAGATGAAGAAAACCGGGTCATTTTCTCAGTTTTCTCAGAGTTACTGTCACACACTTCAATTTGACTTACGTAAATAACGCGTTCAGACATGATTACTTTAACTTCTTGAGTTCTTTTTTTAAAGTCAATACAGTGACATGTTTTTACCTTGTTGACATGTTTCGGCTGCTGCTGCTGCTGCATCTTCAGAACTGTTCCCACTGTTGGTGGTGACGTGTCGTATATCAGCTGTTGTTACTTCCTGTAGGTGTGGTCAGCTGTTGTTACTTCCTGTAGGCGTGGTCAGCTGTTGTTACTTCCTGTAGGCGTGGTCAGCTGTTGTTACTTCCTGTAGGCGTGGTCAGCTGTTGTTACTTCCTGTAGGTGTGGTCAGCTGTTGTTACTTCCTGTAGGCGTGGTCAGCTGTTGTTACTTCCTGTAGGCGTGGTCAGCTGTTGTTACTTCCTGTAGGTGTGGTCAGCTGTTGTTACTTCCTGTAGGTGTGGTCAGCTGTTGTTACTTCCTGTAGGCGTGGTCAGCTGTTGTTACTTCCTGTAGGTGTGGTCAGCTGTTGTTACTTCCTGTGGGCGTGGTCAGCTGTTGTTACTTCCTATAGGCGTGGTCAAACGCTGGATCAGGGAGGCCATTGAAATCAGGAAACGAGGCACGGACAGCATTAACCGAGACGACGGAGCGTTCCTCCTTTCACACACCTGGGACACCCTCCTCCAGAGAGCGACGGGAGGCGTGGTCAGTCTGAGCGACCTGCCAGGTCCATCAGGCTGACCACGCCTACAGGAAGTAACAACAGCTGATATACGACACGTCACCACCAACACCGGTGGCAGTTCTGAAGATGCAGCAGCAGCAGCAAAAACATGTCAACAAGGTAAATACACGTTACTGTATTGTCTTTTAAAAGAACCCCAGAAGTTAAAGTACAGAAGAAGACAAAATTAACATCTTTGGATTAGACTTAATTACGTCTTATAACATGTTTAGTGGTGAAAAGAGGAAAGGAGAGCGTGTTTTTATCAGGGAGAGGAGTGGAGCTGCTGCTGGGAACAAGGCAGAAACACACATACAAAAACATGAGCGTCAGGAGGAGTATCAGTCAGATACAATATTCCAATAAATAAATGCAGAAAACGGAAACATTTGATGGTCCTGTGACTGACTTTTTTTAGTATCGATACCTCCTCAAATAAGTACCTTATTTTTCGGAGTACAAGTCGCACTTTTTCATGGTTTGGATGGTCCTGCGAGTTGTAAACATCATACTGAGACTGAAAAACAGCACGGATTTTTACAGAATCAACAATCGAAGCACCAAACTACTATTTATCTCTGCATTTGAGAAACACGTGACACAAATGAGCGGCTGTTGTTGGATCGTTTCAAGTCTGAATGGAGTTTTTTCACGCTCTATGGTCCAATTTCAGACCCTTCTGGATTCAAACAGAAGTAAAAGGGACTGGCTGGACCTTCTAAAGTTTGTACACACCCTCTCATGTTATGTTTTTTTAAATGCTTACTACTTTCAACGTTTTATATACACACAGAAGAGAGTCAAGAGTCTTATTTGTGTAATAAAGGACCTTTAATGCCCTGCTGTGGAACATTCCGGTCACAGCGATAACATGACCTCGATTGAAACACCTGGACAGACGATAAGACGTGTTGTTTTAGAAGTTTGATGAATAATATGTTTTAAAATATTTGTGCATGTCTTATCCAAAAGAAAACCTTGTATTTTTGACACTACAACAAAATAATTATATTTGAATGATCCACTTTTGACATTTTTATTACTGACTCCAAACACAACCCCAGAGTTTCCAAAATGACTCATATCCAGTGTCATATTTTCAACACCGCACAGAGAGATTTCACAAAACAGATTGTGAATGAGGCTTTTGTGTATTATTGGAATTAAATTTGAAATAACCCTTTTAATCATGCTTCCACTGTGTCTCTGAGCAAGACACTTCGTTTATGTATTCATGTATAAGTGAAGCCTTTGGTCTGTGCGCTTTTATACTTGTTCTGATGCAGCTCAGGATCAATTTAAAGCTATTCAGGAAAGGTTCATTTCTGTCCTGTCAGTGGGACTTTTTTAGTATCGATACCTGCTCAAGTGAGTGTTTAGTTTCAAAACTACTACCCCATAGTTACCAAAATGGCTAATTCTTCTTATTTTATGTTGATAGACCAAGGACTGACCAAAAATATGAGCTTTTAAATACTCAAACTGCTTTTTGGCTTTTCACAATCTTTTTTTAAACACCGTCTCCACAATTTGAAGTAATAAATAGCGTGTTTAGACATAATAGGCTCTATTTACGCGATGGAAACTGCGGATGACGACTTCCGGTGTAATTCCCGACACTGGGCATGTGATAAAACCGTGGATTCAGCAGCAGCGTCTTTCCATGGGGGACGGGTAAATAATTTAGACATGATTACGTCTTATAACATGTTTAGTGGTGAAAAGAGGAGAGGCAAGGCAGAAACGTGCAGATACAGGTCAGGAGGAGCAGGTAAATGAGATTATTCAGATACAATATTCCAACAAATAAATGCAGAAAATGGAAAAATTTGATGGTCTTGTGAATGTGACTTTTTTAGTATCTGATTTTAGATACTGGTAACCCCACAGTTAAAGAAATGACTAATATCCGATGTCACTTTTGACTTTTCAACACCGCACAGGGAGACATTTCAGAAAAAAACGATTCCAGCTTTCATGTTTTAATTGGCCATGTTGACAGTGCTAATTGGACGGGATGTGGCTGTTTCTGTGCAGATGGATCAGACTAATTCCTGGTGTTATCTGTCTGTGGTGGAGTGCTATCTCTGCATGTAGAGAGGTCTCATTTATCACAGCTAAACCTGATGGGGGAGACGGTCTTTGGCCTTGGCTCTGCCCTCTGACTGCTCCCTCAGGCTTTTATCATGTGATGGGGTGGTCCTGCAGAGACGGGGGACTCCGCAGATGGCTATAGTAGTGTATATTTCAGTACTAAGGAATAGACTCGATACTTAGTACTGATTCTGATACCATGATAATAAAAAACACTTTCTTTAGACTGTAGAATGGCGTTTTCAACATTAAATCACAGTACTTTCTTTTCTATTCCCATGTGGTCTTATATCTGTGTAATCCCTCAGTGGTCCAGGTCTAAACCAGGTCTAAACCAGGTCCATGGGCGTATACTAGTCTATGTGCTCTTATACTTGTTCTGATTCAGCTCAAGATCTTTCTAAAGGTTCATTTCTGTCCTTTGAATGTGACTTTCTTAGTATCAATACCTGCTCAAGTGAGTATCTAGTTTTGAGACTAGTTTTAGTATTGATTTGTATCTGATTTTCGATACTTTTGACAACCCGAACAGTAACGGTGGCTGCAATAGAAAGGAATAGAAGAACTCTTTTTGTTTTTGGGCTATTTTTGGCTACTTTGGCTTCTTTTTTTTCCTTCAAATGATAAATTTAAATTTGTCCCAGTACAGGTGTTTTGTAAAAGCAGCTTTAATGTTCAAAATGAGACCACTGTGGATTGTCTGCATCTAATTACAGTATATAGTAGTAGTAAGTGATGCTGGTGCGCTATTCACATGCTAGTTGTTGTTAGCATAATAGCATTGCCGTGTCAGGCCTTTGAAATTTGTGAAAAGCTCTTATAAAATCAATGGAGTGAATTATGTGTTTGGAAAGTGAGGAGAAAGTCTGGGCGGCTGCAAAACAGTGCCAGACTCTCAGTTCTTTCATGGAGTGATGATTTCATGAGGCGAGCGTGTTTAAAGGGACGGTCTGTCATGAGGCGAGCGTGTTTAAAGGGACGGTCTGTCATGAGGCAAACACGTTTAAAGGGACGGTCTGTGTCCTGTGCACTGACCGATATAAACCTGTGTCAAAGGAGAGTTAACCTGCTGATAGAGGACACATACAAGTTTGTTTTATTCTCAGTTTATGGACAAGAATTCATTCCCCCACATGCTCACATTCAGGGCCAGGCTCCAGGGTGGGGCCCCGGCTGCTCCACACTGAGGCCCCTTTATGGCCCTTCATATTAAAGTGCTCATAGGGGTGAACCGCTCTTAGTCTGACCCCAAGACTCTACCAGGGACATGCACCGGGCCACACAGCTCCAAGGATCATTCAGATTCCGCAAATTCCCCACCACGATAAGAGAGCTCAAGGTGGAAGATCGGTTTATTTCAGATTTAATAAACATGACCTAACTCAGCTTTTAAAGGAAATACTTTTCATTCACTCAAAAATTATGAAAACAAACTTGTCATAGTTGTTTTATTTTTATTTTGACAGTTTAAATAAATGCCCATTTTTGTATTGATGATTGTATTGAATAAGGTTTAGCAGTGTTTGCTCAGTGGTTAGAATTGTGCTGCCATTGTGTCTCTGAGCAAGACACTCTGCCCACCTTGCTTACGTTTTACTATATGAGTGACTGAAACACTGTAAAATACTATAAGTTTGAATGGTACCAAAATGTATAGCCATGTCGATAATAACGAGCGTTCATATTTGACCATAACACACAAACATCCTCAGGAAAATCACTTATTCACCTATAACCAGACTTTCATCTAAGAATCTAACCCACAACCCGCAGCTGGGAGGCGTCAGGGGGCTAACCACTCTGCCACTGTGAGTTTTAGCGGCTGTGTGACAGAGCGGCTAGAAATCTGTGACAAGAGCTTTTCTCCAAACACAAAAACACTACAAAACCCTGCTCCAAAGGTCTGCATTTGAATGTATGCAAATGAAGCAGCGTGACGAGGCAGCCCCAAAATGGCCCCCAGCTCTGCATTGTTTTCTGTCATCAAGTGCCTAATTTACTCGCCTGTATGTACCGCCAGTATAGTTATTTCAATGCACTGGGTTTTTGTTTGATTAAATTTTGAAGGACTTCTACTTGGTGTTGTCGCAGTGCTACTATTTCAAACTTGATTTACACTCTTTCTTTAGACAATTTTCAACATTAAATCAAAGTACTTTCTTTTCTATTCCCATGTGGTCTTATGTTTGTGTAGGTAGGTTCCATAGTGGTCCACGGGCGTGTACTAAAAGTGAAAAAAATGCATAGCGCACTCAAATGGCCGATGTCCAAAAGCTGTTTTTTATTCGTCAGATCATTTTTCTTGCTTTGGACCACAAAACACAAAATGTTGCCAGCCCAGGTGCTCATATCCCTCACCAACAAACAGGAGGTCCCAAAGTGAGGTCAGCCACTCTACAACTAGAACTGTTAGATATTTACATAAAAACATTCTCATAAAATAACAAAATAAGAAAATACAAAAATAGTTTGAACATTTCACAAAAAGCGTCTTAGGTCAAAGTCACATTAAGTCCGTGAGGAGCAAGAGTCTTAAGTTGGTGAATCCAGAAGTGTTCTCTTTTTGACAGGAGCATGTGCAGATTCCCACCTCTAGGGGGCAGTTTTACATGTTCAATGCCAGTTTATTTTAAGGAAGAGAAAGGATGGTTGAAATCTACAAAATGAGCCGCCACAGGATAGTTCAAGTTTTTACATCTGATGGTGCTCCTATGTTCTGCAATATGTGTTTTTAAAGCCCTGCAGAGGCTTTACCACAGGTGCAGGTGTTTTACCCACAGGGGCAGGTGTTTTACCCACAGGGGCAGGTGTTTTACCCACAGGGGCAGGTGTTTTACCCCCAGAGGCAGGTGTTTTACCCACAGGGGCAGGTGTTTTACCCCCAGAGGCAGGTGTTTTACCCACAGGGGCAGGTGTTTTACCCACAGGGGCAGGTGTTTTACCCCCAGAGGCAGGTGTTTTACCCACAGGGGCAGGTGTTTTACCCCCAGAGGCAGGTGTTTTACCCCCAGAGGCAGGTGTTTTACCCACAGGGGCAGGTGTTTTACCCCCAGAGGCAGGTGTTTTACCCACAGAGGCAGGTGTTTTACCCACAGGGGCAGGTGTTTTACCCACAGAGGCTTTACCACAGGGGCAGATGTTCATATAAATGACAGATTTAGTATTGCAGGATATAATGCCTCTGAGGGGTATTTCTTTTCCAGTGTGACGATGCTTAAAGCCGTTACAGCGATAGGTGTCGTTTCACCGACTGCACCCTCCAAAGCGTTCATTACCATCAGGGACAGGAGTCAGAGGAGTTTGGCCTGGTGTTGTCTGGTCTGGAGGAATGGACCAGTCTGTCTCTAAGGTTTCTTCCTCTTTTATACACCACTAGGGGGAGCTCTTTAAAAGCCACACCCAAAGAAGGGTCAGTTTGTAAATATGCCAGTGTTTAGTTATGATGTTTTTAAGTTGTTCTGTGGGTTTTCGATACACAGTTGAGAATATAATCCGCTTTTTGGCATTTTTGGGGGTTGACTTTAAGAAAACCAGACCTTGGTTTACATTTAACCTTTGTGGCAGATTCATTCAGAATACATTTCTTATTACCTCTTTGTTCAAAGTTTGTCATCATATTACTTAAATTTCTTTCAAAATCATCATTTTTTGTGGCATTTTTTCAGTGGAAATGGATGATTCCATGAGCGTATAGTACCTGCTCAAATGAGTATCTAGTTTCTATCTTAGTTTTAATATCGATTAATATCTGATTTTCGTTACTTTTGATAAGCCTATTTCTACTGTTCTGTTGCTGCACACTGTTAAGATAAACGAAATGTGGGTTATTATAAAAATTCAAGTCCTTTTCACCGTGGAGATGTTATTGTTTTGTCTGGAATATTTCACAGGATGGGATTAAACCTTTCTATCTTCATGGAGACCAAACCTGACCAAGTTACAGGTCAGATCTGTGGATAGGCAAGCCTGTTTTTCTTGGTATTTCTGTAAATCTCTAATGGAATAAATGTAAGGAAGAGCTGTTTAATGTCATGAGTTCAGGATATTGATGATTTCAGCCCTAGAATTGCCAATCTTTACTGATTACAAAAGGTAAAAGGAGCTGTTGACTTGAAAACTACCGCTTCATGACATCACAAAGTGGAACAGAGCGTTTTGAGCTATGGAGATGTAGAAAGACTAATAATAAAGAGTTACTCAAACATGTGAATGAAAAAAAACACAACTCCAGTTCTGTTTAAGAAGGGAAGAACATTATAAAAGACTTAAAGCTCACAAGAGTCAGTTTAGTGTCATATAGGACCTTTAATGTACAAATGAGCTGTGAGTCTGTCCTCATGTCCCTCCATTATAACGTCACCCTGGAGTTTGAATAGACGACGTCAGGCTTTCCCCAGATCTGCTCCCAGGACCAGACAGAACAATGCATATGTCTGTGCGCTTATTTTTAACTCCTATCAATCTAGATTAGAGTCTGAGCCCAAACCCGGTCTGCAGAGGCACCAGAACGAGCTGTACTGAACGCCACTAAATACTGTTGGTGAAAGAAGAGGTTTTAGCACATGAGAAAAAAGCATTTATATATGAAGGGAATGTTTTAAAGAAGACGTATTACACTATTTTCTGATCTGTGTTATGATGTTTCCTCATCACAAACAAATCTGGAGTTGCGTTTTGTTTCATTTACACATGTTTGCGTAACCGTTTATTATTTGTCTCTGCTCTGTTCCACTTTGTGATGTCATGAAGAGGTAGTTTTCAAGTTAACAGCTCCTTTTATTTTCATTTCAGTAGAGATTGAACATTCCAGGGCTGATATTATCCTAATAATTTTGGTGAAGGTGTGTGGAGTTTAAAGCACTTCCTGTATTAGCACGTGACATCACAAGGTGGAACAGAGTGTTTTTGGTTTGAGAGAAGAAGAACTCAGCCTAAATCTGCAACACAACGCCAGGTATGAAGAGAAAAGGTAGAGAGCTTCACTGGATCACAAAAAAGTAAAAATAATAGCAGTGCAGGTGCTCTACGAGGGTTAAATTTTGAATTCCAAAAACAACACCAGGTTTGTGTTAATGGATCCGATCAAAAACAACATATTATTGTAGCCACAGCTGCCCTGGGACAGACTGACAGGAGTGAGGCTGCCAATTCTGCGCCATCAGCCCCTCCGACCACCACCAGTCACACTCAAACCACTTTCATACTACGCAATGTGAGTAAAGTGTCTTGCCTAAGGACACAACTACAGTTTTTACCACTGGCGCCAAACTGTGGCACCTGATTTTCCCAACGTCTCCCATCCGAGTACAAACCAGGCCTGGCCCCGCTGAGCTTCTGAAATGTGACGAGCTCGGGCTTCAACGAGGAAGTTTGGCCACATGAGGAAACATTATAACAAATGCCACGTTTCCATGAGAGCTTTAATTCCAATTAAACATAAGTTAATTCCGAATAAAAATGAATTCCGCTTTAAAAAGACCATGTAAACTCTTAATTCCTACTGAAAACGATTATTCGGAATTCAACTTAATTCCAAATTAAGTGGGTGGTTTATTCCAATTTTGAAGCCGAATTAATTTATTCCTCGTTCATGTAAACGTTTATTCCACTTAAAAATAATTCCGGTCGTTCGGCGCTCGTTGGGTCGTCCTTCTGACGCGATGACGCTCTGCGAGATGGCGCCTGGAGCAAACGTTGGTCTCGAACCGAAACAATTATTTTAATAATTTCGCTGGAAGAAAAACTACAAATAATGAAAAGAGCGGATGGAAAACATAAAAACACAAACCAAACCGAGATGACAAAAAGCCGGTAGCAGTTGAAGTGTGAGTTTTCTTCCGGTCGACGTAAATCCGTTCGTGTCCCTGTCCAATCAGAACCCTTCCCCACCCCAGACGTTGAGCGAAATTAAATAAAGACGATTTAACGTGTTTTCCATGTAAACCTCAATTCGGAATTATTATTTCCATGTAAACTTGAAGGAGAATCATTTAATTCCGATCTATTTAATTCAGAATTTAAAAACTTCATGTAAACGTGGCCATTGATCATAATACAGGCTCTTTAATGTACGTTATTTTAGCATGTCTTTGTAATGGGTGGAGGCTCATTCTATATTTATAATTCTCCCAAACATGAAACCTCCTGACGAAAAACCCAAAAAGAAAGTGTTCACTGCTCCTGTCACTCCCGTTAATGATCTCTGTGGGAGCCATTACGGAGATAGACCAGAGCACGGATACAGCAGGAGATCTCTAAACACATGGATCACGCTAAAACACCACCCACCAGGCGCGCACCACCATCGCAACAGCTAATATCATAAACAAACGATTATGAGAACTGCTCGTCACTGCAAGGAGCCGGTGCAGAGAGATCACAGTAAAGCAGGGCCTCGTTGGTATTACTGTATGGAGAATAGACATTTTTTGCGTAAAGTTTTTGTTTATTTGTGTGTTTGGAGTCCTGGAGGAGACAATAGAGAGTCTGTGTCATTTCCTAATATGAGTCACCAAAGTTTATTTTTAGAAAGACGCATAAAAATACATCCCGATATCACCAAATACATTAAAGGGCCTGTATTAGACATTTCTGTTGTAATATTGTGTTCTTATCAGAAACGCACCTGGAGTCGTGTTTTGTTTCATTCACACAAGTTTAACACACAAACCCTGCAGATTTAGGTTGAGTTCTTCTCTCAAACTGAAAACACTCTGATCCAACTTGTGATGTCATGTGGTAATACAGAAAGTGCTCCACTGTGTTTTTAAAGCTCCTATATTACGCAAAATAGACTCTTGTGAGCTTTAAGACATGTTATAGTGTTGTTTCCTCCTTTAAAACAGACCTGGAGTTGTGTTTTGTTTCATTCACACATGTTTGAATAACACTTTATTATTAGTCTGTCTACATCTCTAAAGCTCAAAATGCTCTGTTCCACCTTGTGATGTCATGAAGTGGTAGTTTTCAAGTTTCCTTTTACCTTTCGTTCAGTAAAGATCGACAATTCCAGGGCTGAAATGATCCAAACTATTCTAGTGAAGGTGTGTGGAGTTTAAAAACACAGTGGAGCGCTTCCTGTATCACCACATGACATCACAAGGTGGAACAGAGTGTTTTCAGTTTGAGAGAAGAACTCAGTCTAAATCTGCAGGTTTGGTTTGTGTGTTAAACATGTGTGAATGAAACAAAACACAACTCCAGGTCTGTTTGTGATGAGGAAACAACATTAGTACACGCTTAGAAAATGGCACAATATGAGCTCTTTTACAACAGATGCCCTCCCTGACTCTACCATCTTTGTACTCACGGCTAATCTGTCTACATCTCTAAAGCTCAAAATGCTCTGTTCCACCTCGTGATGTCATGAAGCGGTAGTTTTCAAGTTAACGGCTCCTTTTACCTTTAGTTCAGTAGAGATCCACAATTCCAGGGCTGAAATTATCCAAATGATTCTAGTGAAAGTGTGTGGAGTTTAAAAACACAGTATTGCCACGTGACATCACAAGGTGGAACAGAGTGTTTTCAATCTGAGAGAAGAACTCAGCCTAAATCTGCAGGGTTTGTGTGTTAAACTTGTGCGAATGAAACAAACACAACTCCAGGTGTGTTTTTGAGGAGGAAACAACATTCTAACACGTCTTAAAGCTCACAAGAGTCAGTTTTGTGTAATATAACAACTTTTTTAATAATATTCCTTGCGAAATTCCCAAAATAAATTCCATACATATCCGTGTGATTATCCTGCCAGTGTTTTCTTTGCCGGTTTTGTTTCACAGAGCTCAAATCTAAATGTAAATCAGCAGCGTGGGGTTCATGTTTACAGAGGACTTTCCACAGCAGTTACCCGTGAGTACAAAGATGGTAGAGTCAGGGAGGGCATCTGTTGTAAAAGAGCCCATATTGTGCCATTTCCTGATCCGTGTTGTAATGTTGTTTCCTCGTCACAAACAAATCTGGAGTTGTGTTTTGTTTTTTTCATTCACACACGTTTAACACACAAACCCTGCAGATTTAGGCTGAGTTCTTCTCTCAAACTGAAAACACTCTGATTCAACTTGTGATGTCATGTGGTGATACAGGAAGTGCTCCACTGTGTTTTTAAACTCCACACACCTTCACTAGAATCATTTGAATCATTTCAGCCCTGGAATTGTCAATCTTTACTGAACAAAAGCTAAAAGGAGCTGAAAAATATCACTTTTTTGTGTAATATGGGCCCTTTAAAGTAACAACAGAACAGCTTTGAAAAAAAACAACAACCAATAATTCAATAATATTCAATAATACGAGGTGTTTTGGGCCAACACTGGTCAGTAAATCGTCGTTACACCAGTTTATAGACTAAAATGAGAAATCTATTGAACCGATATCCGACTTTTCCTTGTATTTCCATGTATTTGAGCAAAATCCTTCACCTTGTGTCCTTCTCCAGTACAGATATATTGAATAATCAGCTCTTGAAATCAAAATAAATCAGCTGTGTACCGTCTGCATCTAATTACAAGGCATTTTATTGTCCGAGGATGAGGAAATGTGCGGTTTGCATGCCAGTTGCAGCAAAACTGAGCTTCTGAACGTAGTGAAAAGTGGTTACACACTCGCTGTGGTGAATAATGAGGACGCTCTGAATGCAAAAGGTAACAGAGGAATAACTTTGGAGCACTGCAAACTGTTTTGTCGTAAACTTTTTCTGCAGTTGTGAATGTTTCTGGTTTACTCCAAACACGATGACGCAGCAGTACAACAGAATGAGAAAAAAATATATTTGACCAAAAATGACCAATTATTGTTATTATTATTAACCGTAGACCCACTAAGAAACGGGGTAATCAGATGCTCATTGATTCTGAAACTAGTATTGACACTAGAAGTCCCACTAGAAGGACAGAAATGAAGCTTTCCTGAATGTTTTTAGAATGATTTTGAGCTGCATCAGAACAAGTATAAGAGCACATAGACTAGTATACACCCATGGACCTGGTTTAGATAAGATAAGATAAGACTTTATTGATCTCACAGAGGAGAAATTCACTCGTGACAGAAGCTCACAGTCAGGGGACAGTATAGTGCAAAAAGTTGTGAAAAATTGTGCAAACACACATATTTACAACAACCTGATTTAGACCTGGTTTAGACCTAGACCACTACGGAACCTACCTGGACCACACAGATATAAGACCACATGGGAACAGAAAACAAAGTATTATGATTTAATGTTGAAAATAACATTCTATTGTCTAAAGAAAGAGAGTTTTTTATTAATTAGTACTGACAGTAACACTCTAGGCTCAGTGCAGCTGTTTATTTTCTCTGCTCTGACATAATGGCCGACATATGTTACGGTTTAGCACTTATTGTGTCCTGTGAAATGTGTAATATAGATGCAGAGTGTTGTCATATTATATTGTTGTCACATCCTCCTTTATATATATATTTTTTATACTAGTAGTTACTTTATTTTTTATCAAAGGGCCCATATTACACTATTTTCTGATCTGTGTTATAATGTTTCCTCGTCGCAAACAAACCCGGAGTTGTGTTTTGTTTCATTCACACATGTTTAACACACAAAAAACTGCAGAATTAGGCTGAGTTCTTCATCTCTCAAACTGAAAACACTCTGTTCCACCTTGTGATGTCATGTGGTAATACAAGAAGTGCTCCACTGTGTTTTTAAACTCCCACACACCTTCACTAGAATCATTTGGATGATTTCAGCCCTGGAATTGCCGATCTCTACTGAACAAAAGGTAAAAGGAACTTGAAAAATAGCGCTTCATGACATCACAAGGTGGAACAGAGCATTTTGAGCTTTGGAGATGTAGACAGACTAATAATTAAAGCTTAAACATTTCTGAATGAAACAAAACACAACTCCAGGTCTGTTTTTAATGAGCTAAAACGTCATGGTATACAGACACAAGTACAGTATGTCGTCTTTAACATTTCTAAACCTAAAATTTAAAGTTTTCGAGTCCTTTTAACAACAGAATTGCCCATCCATATTTATATATATATGTTTTTTTTATCATTTTGATTTATTTTAAACCTAAACATGGAAATTTGTGTGTTTGTGAGTTCATATCTTTTGCATATTTAGGTTGCAACACCAGGTAAATTTTCATCATCACATTTTTTGTTTCTTACTTTGGCAAAATGTTATATTATAAACATTGGTGTACAAAAAGTAAAAGTATCACATGAAAAAATCTACGTGAGTAAAAGTATTAAAGTACCTGTTTAAAAATGTACTTAAATAGTAAAAAGTAAAAGCGTTTTGGGTAGATTTTGAAGTCTAATAAAGCTTCAAATGTAGTGATTTTGAAACAGATTTGTGCTAAAATTTTGTTCAACAGAAACAACTGAATAAATAATAAAAAAAAATAATAATACTTTTACTTTTCAGTCCAGTTAAAAATGTAGTGGAGTAGAAAGTACCAATACCTGCTCTCAAATGTAGTGAAATAAAAGTAAAACGTATCCACTTTAAAATGTGCTTAAGTAAAGTACAGATATATATATTTTTAAAGTACTTTACTACTTTTACTTCATTACATTCCACCACTGACTAAAAGATAAAACACATTATTCAAGATAGTTTCTCAAACTCTCCCGTTTTCTCATAGAATTCATGACGTGATTAAAATACACTTGCAGCAGGATTTATATAATAATATTTCTCTCTGGAGAATAAAAATTCCCCATATTCTTGGCACTTTCACATTCCCCTTTCATATATTCCTATAATTCTTGTGGTTATTGGCCTTATTTTCAAAGCTGGTTTCCTTTTGGCTCGTGTGAATGTGACGAGAGTAAAACCTCTTTGGAAAAATGGCCCCGGCTCAGGCTCCACTCAAAAGAATTCTGATGCAAATACCTCCGAGCCAGGCACAACCGAAATGACTTTTCTCCCTCCTCCTCTTCTTCATCTCTCCTTCTGTCACCTTTCTTCTTCTCGCTCCTCCTCCTCCTCTTCATCTTTCTCCCTCCTCTCTCCTCCTCCTCTCATTCTTCTCTCCCTCTGTCACCTCTCTTCTTTTCTCCCTCCTTTTCTTCTCTCTCCTCCTCCTCTTCATCTCTCTCCCTCCTCTCTCCTCCTCCTCTCCTTCTTCTCTCCCACTGTCACCTCTCTTCTTCTTGCTCCTTCCTCTTCTCTCGCCTCTCCTCCTCTCATTCATCTCTCCCTCTGTCACCTCCCTTCTTCTTGCTCCTTCCTTTCTTTTTCCCTCTCCTCCTCCTCTCTCTCCTCTCTTCTTCTGTCCCTCTCTCCCTCTCTCATCCTTCTCTCTACTCCTCTCTCCTGTTTCCTCTCCTCCACTCCTTCTTTCTCTCCCCTCCTCCTCTCTCATCTTTTCCTTCTCTCCTCCTCTTACTCCTCTATTCTTTTCTCCCCTTCTCTCCCTTTCTCCTCCTCCTTCTCTCTCCTCCTCTCTTCCTTCCCTCTCCCCCTTCTCTCCCTCGTCTCTCCTCCTCTCTCCTTTCTCTCCCCTTCTCCCCTCCTCCTCTACTGTACTGAGGAGTAAATTACTTCTCTTCCTCCTTTTCCTTCTCCTCTTCTTTTCTCCTCCCCTTCTCCTTTAATGAATCCCTTCTCTCGCTCCTCTCTCTCTCTCTTCTCCTCCTCTCCCCTCCTCCTCTTCTCCTGTACTGGAGTAAATGACATCTCTCCCTCCTCTTCTTTCCCCTCAAAGGAAGTAATGATTTATGTCTCTCTTCTCCTCCGCTCCTCTCCTCCTGTAGTGGGGAGTAATAATAATAATCATAATCATAATGCATTAGTCTTGTATAGTGCTTTTTCCACTCCTCTCCTCCTTCTCTCCTCCAGTCCTCTCCTCCCTCTCTCCTCCTCCACTCCTCTCCTCCCTCCCTCCTCCACTCCTCTCCTCCCTCTCTCCTCTCCTCCCTCCCTCCTCCACTCCTCTCCTCTCCTCCTGTAGTGCGCAGTAATAATAATAATCATAATGCTTTAGTCTTGTATAGTGCTTTTTTCTGGACACTCAAACACCCTTTTCACTGCAGTATTCATTCACTCCACACTCAGATACTATTGTAGCCGCAGCTGCCCTGGGACAGAGTTGGTATTCCCAGTGGTTTCCCATCAGAGTCCTGACCAGGCCCGGCTCCGCTCAGCTTCAGAGATCTGGGATAAAGTCAGGCGATGATTTATGGACTTAAACTGCACAGGATTTGTGCCTGTGACGTAACAATCCTGGGACAATTGAAACTGTGTCATTCCTGAGGCTCAGAGCTGGAGCAGATAAAGGACCACGGCCTGTTTAAAGAAGTGGACTAAAGGAGTGCGACGTCTCCCACAGCGTTCGGCTCCAGTCAGATGAAGCTTATCAAGGCCGGCAGTTATAGGAGCGAATTTCCAGCTGAGTTTCATATTTGGAATTCCAGCTGTGAGTATCATAGCAACCAAAGAGCCAATCCGGAGCGAGGCTGTTGTTATTAATGTTCATATCTTTATTTATGAACAAAATAGCGAAATAAAAACACAGAATCATGTTGAGCGGGTTAATACGAACATTTTAAGACCAAAATGAGTCGATGGGGCCGGAAGCGCCCCCATGCACACTTCCTATTTGGAATGCGGCAGCTAGCGGGTTAGCTATGTCCATTTATTTATACAGTTACTATGGTTACAACACATTTTTTAAAACACTGTAGTATCTGCTTTACCTTTTGAACCTTGAGAACCATACAGCTCCTTTAAGTGAGTTATGAGGACCTCTGCGTTCTAATCTGTCATGATGGCCCGAGAGATCCCCACCTCTAAGAACATCTGGAAATGTTTAAGTCTGTATTTCGGACATATAGAAGTAGTCAGATTACAGTGGGATGTCCTGTAGAAATGTCCTAAAATATGTATGTAAATCCTTTGTTCGGGGTGTTCTCCTTTGATTGGCTTCGAGCTACTCTGTTTTTGTAATAAATAGTATTCACGCTAGCAGAGTTTTTGTCTTTTTGGATTTTTCCCATAACATCTTACCTGCGCAGGAAAACCCAAGCAGCCACTAGGGCTTTGACTTTTGCCCAAAAATCATATTTTAAGTTCGTTTGTTTATTAATATTAATATTTGAATATATTTGAATATTTTATTAATATTTTGACCATTAAATGCCTTCAGTAAGACCTATATTGGTATCAAACTTAAGTTGTACATGTTCTGTCCACCAGAGGGCAGATGTATCCGTCTGTGTGTTCAGTAGCAAAAAAGCATCGTTGTCGGAGTCATATCGCGCCTTCAGATCAGCTCACATTATTGTTTTCATTTCTTTCACTCCTGTCGGGTCATCGGTGGAGGGCTGGAGTTGTGTCAGAAGCTCATACTGCAGGGAGAGAACCGCAGAGGCTGTTGGGTAGTTTTCCGTTGACAGCGCCTGAGTGGCTAATGAGCTCGCGATTTACAACTTCACCAGGTGTGAAAAAACGGAATCTGGAATCGAAAACAATGTTTACAAGCAAACACATTTACAAAAAAACAAAAAAAAAATAACAGGTTCGAATATTAAGGGCTTCGTTCGAATATCTCCATTTTTTTAAATATTCGAATTATATTCGAATAACGAAGTTCGGAGTCAAAGCCCTAGCAGCCACAGGTGAGAAACGACATTAGAAATTGGCATCGCAAAGAGGATGTTATTGGAAAAAAAACAAAAAAACAAAAAGACAACAAAAAGGCAATTACAGACAGAGGGTCCGGGCGCCTCGAAGCCAATCAAAGGAAGACATATATACAGCTTTCTATAGGACGTCCCACCGTAATCTGACTACTTCTATACTGTATGTCCGAGATACAGACTTAAACATTTCCAGATGTTCTTAGATTGAGGGCTCTCTCAGGCCCTCAGGATGTTATGGAAAAAATCCAAAAAGACAAAAACTCTGCTAGCGTGAATATTATTTATTACAAAAACAGAGTATAAGCCAATTACAGAGGGTCCAGGTGCCTCGAAGCCAAAGGAGAACACCCTGAACAAAGGATTTACATACATATTTTAGGACATTTCTATAGGACATCCCACTGTAATCTGACTACTTCTATATGTCCGAAATACAGATTTAAACATTTCCAGATGTTCTGAGAGTTGGGGGTCTCTTGGGCCATCGTGACAGATTAGAACGCAGAGGTCCTCATAACTCACTTAAAGGAGCTGTATGGTTCTCGAGGTTCAAAAGGTAAAGCAGATACTACAACACTACTGTTTAATTTTCAGCACAAAATAATGGTTTATTAAATGTTTCTCCTTCAGTATTTGTACTAATCAGAATCAAGTTTTAGCATTAATTCATATTCAGGTGTTGTTGTTTTTTTTCTTTTTTCCTTTAACAAACACATTCTCCCTCCTTCTTAGTACATTTCTCCTCCTGTCGTCCTCCATCACCCGGGGGGAGTGTGGCGGGTCCTGGCTCCCACAGAGATGCTCCGCTCTGGGCACAAACCGTCTCAGTCCCCCTCCTCTGCTCCATCCTCTCTGCTTCTCAAAGATTACTGCTGCTCAGACTCCTACAGACGGAGCCCAAATCCACTTTAACAGTCCAACCACAACCTCACACCACCTTTTCTGTTCACATTTTTGTCTCGAACTCTGGAATAATTTTTATCCAGAAATATTACGTATCCAAAGAAGCATGTTCGTTTTAAAGAGCCCATGTTTAGCTATTTTCAAATGTTCTAATGTTGTTTATTCATCAAAAAAACAGATCTGGAGTTGTATTTTGTTTCATTCACACAAACCCATCATGCCTCTCTCCTGCTCCTGTCTTCTCTCTCTACTTTTTCCCATCATGCCTCTCTTCCGCTCCTGTCTTCTCTCTCTTTTCCCATCATGCCGCTCTCCTGCTCCTATCTCTTCTCTCTCTCTCTCTCTCTCTCTATTTTTTTTTTCCCCATCATGCCTCTAACCTGCTCTTGTCTCTTCTCTCTCTTTTCCCATCATGCCTTTCTCCTGCTCCTGTCTTCTCTCTCTTCTTTTTCCTATCATGCCTCTCTGCTGCTCCTGTCTTCTCTCTCTTTTCCCATCATGCCTCTCTCCTGCGCCTGTCTTTTCTTGAGGTGCGGTGATGAAGTGTTCGCCGTGTTAATAAACCTCGACCCTCACTCGCGTCACTGTCTGCTGTACAATACCAATCTACACCTCCGCCTCCTCCCTCTCTCTCTCTCTCTTTCAACGTGTACCTCTCTCTATCTTCCCTGCGCATCTCTCACTCTTTTCTCTCTTGTTCTCTCTCTCTCTCGCTTGTCTCCTTTCCTCGTCATCCTTTCCCCCTCTTTCTCATGCTCTCACCCTCTCTTCCCTTTCCGCTTTCTCTTCCTCTCCTTCTCTTTTCCACCTGTCTTTCTCTCTCCCACCATCAGCTCTCACTCACCCCTTAATTCCTCTATCCATTTCCCTCTCTCTTTTGCGCTCCCTTTCTCCTCTTACCCTCTCTCCCTTTCTCATCCCCCTTCCTTGCTTTCTCCTCACTCTTCTCCCTCCCCCTTCTCTTCCTCTCCTCTCGCTCTCCTCTCTTCTCCCTCTTCTCCTTCTCTCCTCTCTCTTCTCTCTCTCCTCTCCCCTTTCTCTCCTCTCTCTTGCTCTTCTCCTTTCCTCTCTCTCCTCTTGCTCTCCTCTTTCTCTCTCCTCCCACTCCCCCTTTCTCTCTCTTTCTTGTCCCTCTTTTCCTCGCTCTCCTCTTTCTCTCTCCTCCCTCTCCCCGTTTCTCTCTCTCTCCTCGGTCTCTCTCTTTCCTCCTCTTCTCTCTCTTGCTCCTCTCCTTTCTCTTCTCTCGCTCTCCTCTTTCTCCTGCCTCTCCCCCTTTCTCTCTCTCTCCTCTTTCTCTCTTGCTTCTCTCCTTTCCTCTCTCTCCTCTCGCTCTCCTCTTTCCTTCTCCTTTCCCACTTTCTCTCTCTCCTCTCTCTCTTGCTCCTCTCCTCTATCTCCTCTTGCACTCCTCTTTCTCTCTCTTGCTCCTCTCCTCTATCTCCTCTTGCACTCCTCTTTCTCTCTCTTGCTCCTCTCCTATCCTCTTTCTCATCTCGCTCTCCTCTTTCTCTCTCCTTTCTCTTCCCCTTTCTCTCTCTCTCTCCTCTCGCTCTCCTCTTTCTCCTCCCTCTCCCCCCTTTCTGTCCTCCTCTCTCTCCTCTTTCTCTCTGCCCCCTCTCTCCTCCTTTCTCTCCTCCTCTCTCCTCCTCTTTCTTCTCTCTCTCTCCTCATTTCCATATCGGTGTACAGTGGAGTCCGTCTTTCATCTTGGGGCGATCAGATTGGGCGAGTGCTCAACGGCATTAGCTCCTGTCTCCTGTACAAAGGGTTTTTTCTTTTTTTTTTATCATATTTTCGTATCTTTATTGGAAATGTCAGGAATTTCATATGAAGGACGCACTTCCCCCGTTCACACACAGATAATCACATCTACACTGGAGGTAATCCGTGTTATGTGATGTGTCTTGCCCAAGGGCACAGTTACAGAATGTGCAGGGGGTAAAAAAGATGAAATTTAACTTGAAATAAAAAGTGCAAAATATAATTGATGAAACTAGGACTAAAGGTAGACTAAGACTACACCAGGTCTAAACCAGGACCAAACTGGATCTGCTAGGACTACACCAGGACTTCACCAGGTCTAAATCAGTACTAAACCAGGACTAAACCTGGACTACAGGTCAGGACTAACTCACAATTACACCAGGACTAAACCTACACTAATATGGATTCATAGGCTTTAATTCAGCACAGAACTATAAAGAAGGACTAAACCAGGACTAAACCAGGACTAAACCAGGACTACACTAGAACTACACCAGGAGTAAACTAGTGTGCGTCCGTGTATGCCTGTGTCTGTGTGCGTCCTTGTATCCCTGTGCATGTATGTGTGTGTGTACATATGTGTGTGCGTGTGTGTTCAGGACATTACACCCCCATTGCCTCATGTTCATGGCTCTTTACACCAGATGCCCTGTTGGATGTGCGTAGCTGCCTCAGCCCGTCTCAAACGTCCGTCCGGAGCGATGGAAGCGCCGGCGATGGACGAGGACGAAGAAGAGGAGGAGGAGGAGGAGGAGGTGTTGCTTGGTTGTGAATATTTTGAGGCGGTCGTGTCATTTTAAAAACCATTCTGCATTTTCAAATATTCAGACTCGACAAATATTACAAATATTATAGCTTATATTTAAAAAAAAAACACCACTGCAGACATTTTCAGCTACAACATAAACGGAGAGAAGAAGCAAAAAGTACACAGGGACAAGTAGGGGCAGACGTTTGCTCTAAAAAGTTACGTAATGCACCTTTAAAGAGGGGGTATTTTATTTCTGTGGGGTATTAACTGCAAAAACATCACGTATTTAAATCACAATGTTACGTTTTGTTGTTTTGAAAATGCCGTATTCTCCGAAAACAACATATTAACATGTTTTATAAGTCTCACTTTCATTTGCTCCTTGTGTTAAGTCACTCCCCCTTCAGAGCGCTATGACAACACAGCATCCTGCTAATGAAACTTCTGCACATCACATGGTTTTATATTTAAATCGTCAAAGTAACCACTCTTTGCTTTGTCGAAAAATATTTGAAAATTCATGACTACATAATTCCTTATATCTTGCTTCATATATTTGATGTTTTCTGTGTGTAAATTAAATGTGAAAAGTATTAAAAAATAGAGCATTTTTGTTGACAAACTAATAATAAAGTTTTACTCAAACGTGTGAATAAAAAAAAACAACTCCAGATATGTTTTTGATGAGGAAACAACATTAAAACATGATTTAACGCTCACAAGAATCAATAATAAGATAGGACCTTTAATATTGAAAATCACATTCTGTAATCAAAAGAGTTTTTTATGAATCGGTATCAAGTAAGCCTATTTATGTCAGTATTTACGCGCATTATATTATTAAAAAAAGTAAACACACACAAACAAAACAATGCACAGTATGTTCTGGAATTAGAATTTTCTCCAGTCAAAATTCCACCGCTGTTACAAGCTCAAATCATTTAGCAAAAATGTCTCCCCTTTAATGCCGATCCACGCAGGAATTGCTATGCAGCTGGAGTCAACAGAGAAGCCCATTCAATTACACAGTGTCTGATAATGACGAGGCTCTGAGGATAATGAGCCGTCTATCCACACCAGGAGGGGGAGGACGCTCTGATCTCCGAGTCCCAAACGAGAGCTGCGTCTGGGGCTGGCGTCGGCCCAGAGTCCCCCCGTTCTGTCCCTCGCTGGAACAAAGTGACCTTCAGGACGCCTTGTTTGGAAAGAGACGGATACTTGGAGCTAATTAAACATTCTGCTATTGTAAAGTCAAAGGAGGAGGGGCAAAAGGAAGGAAGGACTGAGTAAAAAAGAAGGGAACAAAAGTACAGTAGAAATGTGTGAAAGAGGAGTGTGGGTTAGTAATACTGACAGTTTGATAATGTCAGAAATGTTGACAAGACCAAGGAACTGGTGATTGACTTCAGGAGGAAGAGGACACCAGTGGAGCCCATTACCATCCAGGGCCAGGACGTGGAAATAGTGGACTGCTACAAGTACCTTGGCGTCAATGTGAACAACAGGCTGGACTGGAGGGACAACTGTAACGCTGTGTACAAGAAGAGCATGAGCAGACTCTACTTCCTGAGAAAGATCAGGTTTTTCAATGTGTGCAATGAGTTCCTGGAGATCTTCTCCCAGTCTGTGGAGGACATCACCCTGGACTTCGCTGTGGTTCTGCTGGGGGAGCGGCACCAGGAAAAGGGAATTAAACGGATTGACAAACTGATCTGTAAATCTGGACACGTGATCGGCTGTGAGCTGGAGACATTTGTCACAGTGAGGGACAGGAGGACACTGGACAAACTGCTCTCCATCATGGACACTCCTGCTCACCCACTGCACCAGACTATAGAGGGACAGAGGAGATAATACTCCCTACAACTGTACAACAACTCACCCACTGCACCAGACTATAGAGGGACAGAGGAGATAATACTCCCTACAACTGTACAACAACTCACCCACTGCACCAGACTATAGAGGGACAGAGGAGATAATACTCCCTACAACTGTACAACAACTCACCCACTGCACCAGACTATAGAGGGACAGAGGAGATAATACTCCCTACATCTGTACAACAACTCAATCTTAAGTAACAGATCACCTTATGCCCTGTCAATCAGCAGAGTATTTACACTGTTGTTCTTGTCTCTTGTTTATAGCTGTGATTTTATAGTTTATTTTATATTTTATTATTTATTTTTCTATTTTATTTTGACTTGTACATTTACATTTATTTTTATAATTACGTCTCATTTGACACGTGTCTCTTGCTCTTTTTGCTACACCATCTATTTTTGTTACTCTCTGTTATTATATTATATATAATATATATATATATATATTATATATAATATTATATTATATTGTGATGATAATTTCCCTTGTGAATCAATAAAGTTTGTCTAAGTCTAAAAATTGACCTGTAAATGTCTTGATTGAGGTTAAAATATCGTACAAAAGTGAATGCTGTAAAAAGGAAAGTAAACCAGACATTTCACTTTTGTACCCTTGTTTGAAAGACTCGAAAAAACGAATAGAGTTTTCTTTTATACGTACACTACCGGTCAAAAGTTTGGACATAACCTCTCATTTGATTTTTTTTTTTTTATATTTTCTAGTTTCTACATTTTCGATACGCACTGAAGACATCAAATATATGAAGTAACATGTAAGGAATTATGTAGAAAAGTAAAAGTCAAAAAGGTCTGTATATATTTTAGATGAAACAAAGCAGTTATCGGAGTAAACGGCGGCTGTCAAAGTTATTTCGATTACATTTTTGGTTACATTCTGAAACTGACGGCAGCGTTTTGATGCCTTCAGTGCGAATCTACTACTTTTTAACTTTTTTTTTAACCTTTATTTAATCAGGATTGAGCTTCAGAATGTCTTTATCACGAGACGTGGCCAAGGCAGCAGCAGCACAATCAGTACAAAACCGTAAAATCACAAAGTATCACATTATAAAACCATTTGCATCGCTCAAGAAAAACACACACGTCTCGGTCACCGCACTTTAGACAATTTTCTTAAACTTAACAAGTGACACTATAGATTCCAGTTTAATGTCTTTCTGTAAATGATTCCGAGACTGTGGAGCTGTAGGAAAACTCAGCGAGGCACAGAGGGACAGTGAGGAGTAACTGGAGCGGAGCGAGTAACTACCTGAGCTGATGTAAAGGAGGTTATTAAGGTACTCGGGAAGGTTCTCCAGTATTGCAGTGTTTACAATGGAAATAAAGAACCAAAAGTGAAAAAGCGTGACCAAACCTTTGACTTTTAGTGTGTATTTACATTGTAGATTGTCTCTGAAGGCAGCAACACTATGAATGGACATGTATGGAATATGGCAAACAAAAAATAAACTCAAAATTTATTCTAGATTTTTAAAAATACACATCCTTTTGCTGGGATCAGTACTTTGGCATTTCTTGACCCTTTTAAAGTTAAGGTTAAAGGTCTTATTTTAGTGTAAATTGACTAGTTAGAATTCAAAAACAGACCTGGAGTTGTTTCATTCACACACGTTTGAGTAACACTTTATTATTATTCCATCAGCTCAAAATGCTCCGTTCCACCTTGTGATGTCATGAAGCGGTAGTTTTCAAGTGAACAGCCCCTTTTACCTTTAGTTCGATAGAAATGGACAGTTCCAGCTCTGAAATGTTCAAAATGATTCTAGTGAAGGTGTGTGGAGTTTAAAAACACAATGGAGCACTTCCTGAAGAGCTCAGCCTGCAGGTTTGTGCGTTAAACATGTGTGAATGAAGCAAAACACAACTCCAGGTCTGTTTGTGATGAGGAAACTGCATTAGAACATGAATCAGAAAGTAGCGCAGTATGGACCCTTTAAAAAGTTACTCAAGTATTACTGAGCACTACCACCTGTCAGTCAAACTCAGGACCTTCTTGCTGTGAGGCGAGAGCAGCGAGCACCACTTTATATGACTTTATATGATGTTGTTTTTCCTCGACTGCAGAATCTCTCCTCAAATGAACCTCTGTGTAGTGTGACGCGCTCTCATAGCAGCCAGTCTATAAAATCTCATTATCACCCGTCCCCCGTGTCCACTGGGCTGATTGCATTAGAATACATGTGCATGGACAGACGCTGATTGTGTCCAGCCCCCTCACCGTCCTGTCCCCTGATTGGTCCTCTGATTGGTCCTCTGATTGGTCATTAGTAGAAGTGGAGACTGAGGACTACACAAAGGTATCACTCGGTTTGTTTAAGGTGCGCACAGAACTCCGAGTGCGCTAAAAAAACACATTTAAATCATCAGCTTTACCCCTAAACCTGTGTTGACTGCAAACATCAAAAAAGAACTGAAACACAAAACTACCTGTCCCTGACAAAGAGTCGTCTGGCCCTGAATTGTGACATAACAATGCACACGGAGTTTTTATGCCCCAGTCTCATCCGGAACAGGTCGACAATCAGGAGAATAAAACTAGGATTGAAAAAAATATAAACAGGCACAAGGCCAGAGTGTCCTACATGGGATAACGGCGAGAAACTAGACATAAAAACCAAGATGTAAGACTCAAGAGGTTGTGATAACTTTGCTTAGCAGGAGACATCTGGTGTACCATTTATGATCAGCCTAGACCCAGTAAAAGATCACCTGTCAAACCATTTTTGTCCAGATCTAATTATGGATTATGAGACGTTCAAGGACATCTAGTATTTTAGCATTAGCAGTAAAACTTTGCAGCTATCATTGCTAACAGTCCAACGAGGTTCATTTGGTCTTCTGATAATGGACAGTTGTCTCCTTAACACCAGCTTCTTGCTTATGGTTTTGTAGCCCATTCCAGCCTCGTGCAGGTCTACGATCTTGTCCCTGACGTCCTTCGACAGCTCTTTGGTCTTTCCCATGTTGGACAGTTTGGAGTCTGTTTGGAGTCTGTTTGGAATCTGATTGATTGACTGATTCTGTGGACAGGTGTCTTTTATACAGGTGACTCGTTAAAACAGGCGTCTAATTCAGGTGACGTTGATCAGGAGAGTCTAACTGGTCTGTGGGAGCAGAACTCTTCATGGTTGGCAGGGGATCAAATACTTCAAATCAATTAATTTATTTTCTATAATGTGATTTTCTGGATTTTCTTTTTGATATTCTGTCTCAGTGTTAAAATAAACCTACCATTAAAATTATAGACTATATGTTCTATTTTAGACTAATTTACACAGCTAATCGGCAGAAAAAAGTGATTTGGGTGTTTAGTGGCCCTGTAAACTGGGACGAGGGGGCTTTTTTACTCTCGCACACCTGGGATATTGTGCTAGCGAAGTCAGACTGCAGATGGCGCTGTCTTCCTACTGGTGGAGGCAGGACATGTATAAATCAAGTGACCACTCTGAGGAAGGCCGCGAGTGAGCCGTCGAAATTCTCAGGCGTGAAAACAAACTAAACCATCTGAAAAAAGAATCTAATTAAAAAAAAACCATGATGACGGAGGGACTCCGGTTCGCTAAATGAATGAGTGCGCGTCCAAACACTTCTAATATTTTCTTGTTTACTGAAGTGAAAATGAAACTTTAGTGTATATTTGGTACTTTAATGCAGTTCCCGGTATGTCTGAAGATCAAATAATGAGACTAAATGAAAAGTCTCTTATCGATTTCAATGCAGGAAAGTCGTTTTTATTAGAACCTTAATTATAGCTGCAAAGTTTTATTGCTTATGCTAACTTTACAAGCACCTCCGTCGCTGGTGAATATATATATTTCAGAAATAACACAAGGTCCAAAATGTATTCATCTCCATGGAGACAAGCAGCCGCCAGAAAAGTTCCACAGAGCAGCTTTAAGAAGAGACTGTGTGTCCCATTGTAGTGACGCATGTTCTCGCCGATGTCAGAGGCTGTGATGGAGTTTAACTGGCAGCTTCACACTGGACCCACTGACACCTACAGTATTATGTTTCTCTCTTTCGCTCTCTCTTCCTCTTTCTATCTCTCTCTTTACCCCCCTCTCTCTCTTTCACCCTCCCCCTCTTTTCTCTCTCTCTATGAGGCTGTGATGGAGTTTAGTTTAGCTTCACACCGGACCCATTTGCACCAATTATGTCTCTTCCTCTCTTTCTCTCACTCTTTCTATCTCTCTCTTTCACCCCCCACCTCCCCAGCCTCTCTCTCTCTCAGAGCCTGTGATGGAGTTTAGTTTATCTTCACACTGAACCCATTGGCACCTATTATCTTTCTATCTCTTTTGCTCTCTCTCTCCCCCTCTTTCTATCGCTCTCTTTCACCCTCCCCCACCTCTCTCTCTCTGTCTCTCTCTCTCTCTTTCTCTCTCTCTCTCAGAGCCTGTGAGCTTCACACTGGACCCACTGGCACCTATTATGTTTCTCTCTTTCTTCCTCTTTCTCTCTCTCTCTTTCACCCTCCCCCACCTCTCTCTCTCTGTCTCTCTCTCTCTCTTTCTCTCAGAGCCTCTGATGGACTTTAGTTCAGCTTCACACTGGACCCATTGACATCTATTATGTTTCTCTCTTTCTTTCTTTTGCTCTTTCTTCCTCTTTCTCTCTCTCGCTACCCCCTCTCTCTCTTTCACCCTCCCCCTGCTCTCTCTCTCTCTCTCTCTCTCAGAGCCTCTGATGGAGTTTAGTTCAGCTTCACACTGGACCCACTGACACCTATTATGTTTATCTTTTTTGCTCTCTCCCTCTTTCTATATCTCTCTTTACCCCCTCTCTCTCTTTCACCCTCTCCTTCTTCTCTCTCTCTCCCTCTGAGGCGATGATGGAGTTTAGTTTAGCTTCACACTGGACCCATTTGCACCATTATGTCTCTTTCTCTCCCTCTCCCCCTTTCCCTCTCTCTTTCTCTCACTCTCTCTTTTTCTCTCTGATGGATGTGATGGAGTTTAACTGGCAGCTTCACACTGAACCCATTGACACCCATTATGTGGACCCCCCGCTATTCCTCTCTTTCTCACTATTGTCTTTCTCTCTCTCTCTCTCTTTCTCTCTGTGCCTCTCTCTCTCTCTCTCTCTCTCTCTCTCTCTCTCTATGACTCATCCTGCTTCTATAGCGTATGTGAAGTAATCCCTCTCTCTTCTCTCTCTGTTCCTCTGTCTCTTCCCCTCATCCTCCTTTCTCTCCTCTTTCTCATCTCTCTCCTTCTCTCCCTCTATGGCTCACCCTGATCCTCCCTCTCTTCTTTTCTCTCCTTTTCTCTCCCTCTCTCCCTCTATGACTCACCCTGCTCTTATAGTACAGAATATGTCCCACTCCCCCCTCCCTCTCTCTTCCTCTCTTCTCTCTCCCCTCTTTCTCCCCTTCTCTCTCTCTCCCTCTCACCCTCCTTTTGGTCCCCTTTCTCCTCTCTTTCCCCTCTCTCTCCCCCCTCTTTCCTCTCTCTCCCTCTGTGACTCACCCTGCTTTTATTGTATGGAGCATGTGAACTATGCTCTCTCTCTCTCTCTCTTCTCTTTCTCCCTCTCTTCTCTTTCTCCTCTCTTTCTTCCCTTCTCTCCCCCTCTCCATCCTCTTATAGTAAGCCCTCTCTCTCCCTCTCCCCTTCTCTCCTCCCTCTCCCCCCTCTCTCTCTATCCCTTCCCTCTCTTTCTGCCCTCCCTTCCACCTCTCCCCCTCTTTTTCTCTCCCCTTCTTTTTCTCTCCCCTCTTCCCCCTCTCGTCCTCTAGGACTCTCCCTGCTCTTGTAGTAGAGTATGTGAAGTAATCACGCTCTCCCCCTCCCTCTCTCTCCCTCTCTTCTCTTTCTCTCCTCCCTCTTCCCTCTCTCCCACCCCTCCTCTTTCTCCCTCTGACTCACCCTGCTTTCCTCTCTTTCCTCACTCCCGTCTCTCTCACCCTTCCTCTCTTCTCTTTCTCTTCTCTTCCTCCCCCTCTCTCCCTCTCTGACTCACCCTGCTCTTGTAGTATGGAGTATGTGAAGTAGAAGTCCCGCTGTCTCTTTCCTGTCTCCTCTGACTGAGCTCCAGAGAGACGCTGTGTGTGGAGGCTCAGTGCTTCAGCCATAAACAAGTACAACAGACAACATGTGATGCTAACTGTAGGCACTGCTCTGTCTGAAGCTCTGTTAGTAGTTTATCTGAGCTTTAGTTTAACACAATCTGACCAGAAAGACGCAATTTAGCTGGAACTACAACAATGTGAGATGATTTTGAACAAGTCTCTCTTTACAGCCACAACAGTTTTTGTGTTAGTCACTCCTTTCACTTTTTTGTCTAAAACTCCTAAACAGGACCAAGAACACAGGCTCCTGAAAATGTGCTTTTTACATCCATTTTGTATTTTATTAATTTAATTAATTTAATTTAATTATTTTTTAGTTTTTTAGTTTTCAGACAATCTAAAAATTTTTGACAGTGTTTGCTAATGTGTGTATTGTGTCACCATGGTAACTTCTGAACATTCTGGCATAGCTACATAGCTACATGTAGAACACCCCCAGAATGATGTCACTGCAAAGTCAATACAGAGTAGGGTTGTGAGAAGAATTGAAAATTTGATAATAATCGATGCTAAAACTCGTATCAAAACTAAAAACTCATTTGAGCAGGAATCAAAATTAAAACGTCCCACTGACAGGACAGAAATGAAGCTTTTCTGAATGTCTTTAGAATGATCTTGAGCTACATCAGAACAAGTATAAGAGCACATAGACGAGTATACGCCCATGGACCTGGTTTAGACCTGGTTTAGACCTGGACCACTATGGAACCTACCTGGACCACTGAGGGATTACACAGATATAAGACCACATGGGAACAGAAAAGAAAGTACTATTATTTAATGTTGAAAATCACATTCTGTTGTCTAAAGAAAGTGTTTTTTTTTATTATCGTTGAGTCTATTCCTTAGTATTGAGTTTGAAATTTTTGTATCAGAACAACACTAATAAAACCCAATGAGGTTCATTTGGTCTTCGGATAATTTATGTGATTAGGTTCTTTTTTCAGACCAAGAGTTTGTTTTCATACCTGACAGTTTCGACTGCTCACTAACGGTCTTCCTCAGTGTGATCAGTGTCCTGAGGAAGTCGGGCTGCAGGTGGCGCTGTCGTCCTCCCTCCACCGGTAGGAAGAAAGCGCCAAAACCTGTTTAAATCAGCTGCCTGGACACGTCACAGCAACATCACATGACCACTCTGAGGAAGACCGCGAGTGAGTGAGTCGAAACGATCAGATATGAAAACAAACTCTTGGTCTAAAAAAAGAACCTAATAACATGCAACACTATTACAAAGTCATCCTTAAAGATAAAGGTGCATTGTGTAACTTTTCGGGTGGAAGATGTCTCCATGGAGATTTAAAATGTCCAAAATATAACATCATGGTGGTCATAGATTATAACTGTACAGCAGACAAAAGCACAATCTATCTTTTTAATGCCATACTGTGAAACATTTCCAGCAAAGCAATGACATCGCCATAGAGACAAGCAACTAGCAGACCCCTCCACGAGAAATGTTACATAGTGCACCTTTAACATGTGACTGAAACATGTTTTTGAGGTGTTTTCTATATATTTTTTTTAATAATTGGTGCCCTTTAAGACTCTTTTTCATACACAAATGCAAATCAGTCTGTGGGCTGGTCCTGCTGACATTTCCACAGATATTCGGCGCAGCACCAGGCCAGTGTGACCTCAGTGTGTTAGCATTGACACACTCCTGCTCTGGTTTAATTAAGCTTTGGCAACTTTGGCAAACACAGGACAAATACAGGGTTGGAGTGTGAAGGCTGAAGCTAATTCATGTTAAAACATGTAAACGAAAACGTAGAGAGGGGCTGTGATTGTCTACCATGTTGTTAATTTTACATAAAGATACAAAACCAGACACTACAACTTCACAAACCTAATGCAATGTGCAGTAGTTTCATTAGCGGTGGCACTAATTGTGTTGTGATGGTGCTCTGAAGGGGCAGTGATTTAGCATGGAGAGCAAAGGGGGAGGGACTTTTGTCTTATCATTAGCTCTGATTGATTCTTGCATCTACTATTTGTCCTGAAGTGAAGGCTTCACTGCTCGGTAAATTTGTGTTTTCACCTACCTCTGTGTGCTATCCGCAGTGTTTTATTGTCCAGTAATCAGGAAGTGCGAGTTAGCATGCTAGTTGTTGTTTGCCATACCGTGACAGTATGGCTAAGTATGTAAATTTGTCCTGCATTTGAGTTTTTATTTTTAAAGAATACCTCTAAAGTCATACATTTTTACTGTCAGCAGGGGTCACCACACCATAGATCTGACATGTAACAGTATTTATTGTTTTATTCAGTATGTTTTAATATTGTAGCACTTTGTTCATCCAGTCAACTTAAAGATGCACTGTGTAACTTTTCTGGTGGAGGGTCCATCAAATGTTGCTTTGTCTGGAATGTTTCACACTATGGCTTTAAACCGTTCTATCTTCATGGAGACCAAACCAGACCAAGTTACAGGTCAGATCTATGGAGAGGCGACCCCGCTCACAGTCAGAATGTCTGTTTTTCTAGGGATTTTTGAGCTCTAAAACCACCTGTAATTGAATAACATTCTATGCAAAGCAATGACGTATCCATAGAAACAAGTAGATGACGGACCCCCCAAACGAAAAGTTACTCCGTACACCTTTAAATTACAGAATTTGGGTAAAATAATGAAAATCTACCCTAAATATCAACCCAAAAATATTAGCCCAAATGTATTAGCAGATTATTTCTCTGTTCTGTTTTTAAGACAGTAAAAATCAGCTCTTCTTCTTCTTCTCTTTCACGAGCACAGGTAGAGCACATTTGAATGTTTTATTGCCGTTTGGGTTTATTACAGTTGGGAAATGTTTTTAAACGCTGATAATCGTATTAGAGGTGTAAAACAGAACTGCTGCGGAATTAGGTCACCACAATAAAGACATGAAACTCAGAGGCCCAGTGCTTTCCCTGTTTCTGAACATTTCAACTGTTTTACAAATTCTAAATAATACATAACCTATGAAAATATTACCTCCTTATTACGATGTTATAACGCGGTTTATGGATTCAAAACATACCTGGAGTTGTACTTTAGATTCTTATGTACAAATCTCTCTCTGTTTCATACCTTGACAGTTTCGGCTGCATTCTCCTCCCTCGTCGGTGTCATGTTGCTGCCCAGCTCGTTTAAACAGATTTTCGGACTGCAGATGGCGCTGTCGTCCTGCTCCAAGTAGGAAGTCGGCGCCATCTGCAGTCCGGCTTCTTCAGAGCTGTATCCCAGGTGTGAGAGAGCAGTTACGCCCCTTCATCCCGATTCACAGTCTGGTGGGAGCGTTTCTGGATCTCGATGGCCTCCTTGATCCAACGATGGGACTTGTGTTTCTCTGCACCTATGACCTATGACCTTAGCGTTGTCCCAATCCATAAGATGGTTTTCCCTCTTGCGGTGGTCTGACATTGCGGACTTGAGTTGGTTGTTTTGGTTGTTTCCTGAGGCAGAGTGCAGCTGAAACTGTTAAGATATGAAACAAATAAAGGTCTGCACGTAAGAATCTGAAGCATAATCTATAAAGAAGAACTAACTGGACTAGACCTGGAGTTCTGTTTTGTTTCGTTCACTCATAGTTGAATAACGGTACATGTCAAACCTGTCCTTGCGCCCCCTGCTGGTGCTCTGTACTGTTGCGCTGGCGCAGTAGCTGTGCGTCTGTGGAAACTCCAGTGGTTTAAATGTGAATTAAGTGTTGATGTGGTGGAAACAGCTTCAGCTTCAGCTCCTGTCAGAGCCATGACAGAACACAGAGAGAAAGAAAGGGGAGCAGGCTGGTTTAGTCCTGGTTTAGACCTGGTATAGACCTGGTTTAATCCTGTTTAATCCTGGTTTAGTCCTGTTCAGTCCAGTTTAGCCCTGGTTTTGTCCTGGTTCAGTCCCAATTTAGTCCAGTTTAGTCTTGGTTTAGTCCTCCTGGTTCATTTCTGGTTCAGTCTTGATTCAGTCCTGATTTAACCCCGGTTCAGTCCTGGTTAAGTCCTGGTTTAGTCCTGGTTTAGAGGATGCTTGTGTGTAGTGGTTTAATCCTAGTTTAGTTCCTTTTAGTCCTGGTTTAGAGGATGCTCATGTGTAGTAGTTTAGTCCTGGTTTAGTCCTGATTTAGTCCTGGTTTAGTCCTGGTTTAGTCCTGATTTAGTCCTGGTTTAGTCCTGGTTTAGTCCTGGTTTAGTCCTGGTTTAGTCCTGGTTCAGTCCTGGTTTAGAGGATGCTTGTGTGTAGCAGTGTTCACTCAGGAGAGCCCAGTGCAGCGTGTGAATGGTTACCACGGCAACAGCATCGCGCTCCCGACGCAGTGACGAACCTTCTGCTGTGCGTCACCTGTCACTACTGTGGAAGTCACCAAGTCTGTGCACCAAATATCTGCCCCAGATTAAACCGCGCTTTACTTTTAGGTTCACTTTTTTGGAATGAATCAGAATTTCTTATTTTTTGTTTTTGTTTTTACGATTATGTTGTGACCTGAACGAGCACAGATAATCTTGACGTCGCTAGTTGCAAATGTTAACGCTAATGGTTGAAACTGAAAAAATTACTTTAAGACAAAACTTTATTGATCCACAAGGGAAATTATTTGGACACAGGAGCTCACACATCATAATATATTCTAATAACAAAGAGCAAAGATATAAATAGTAATAAATTCAAAATAAGTAGCAAAAATGGCAAGAGACGTGTGTCAAATAAAGCTTAAAATGCTAACGGTTTAAAGTAATGCTAACATGCTAACATTGTGAAACGGGAGGGGGACTGAAACTAATTAAACATTTTCAAAACAACTGATAGTTTGCAGCTGATGTCACCAATATTCCCTGGGGGTGTGGTGCTAACAGGAGGCACTGCTCTGTCTGAAGCTCTGTTTCTCAAGTTAGACTTTATATGAGCTTTAATTTAACACAATCTGACCACAAAGAACAGACTTGGCTGGAATTATGAAATGTGAACAGATTTGTGCTGTAAAACAAGTCGTTCAAACATGCTGCTTAATTTTAATTTATTTTATTTTTTGTATTTTTTCTGAAGTTCTAGACTATTTTAAAACGTTTTGGCAGTGTTTGCTAATGAGGATTTACAAATGTTAAAAAGTTTATGTTGTGGAAATAGAAAAAAATGCAACAAAATCTGACCTTTGTGAAAGCCGGATGCCCTGTCAGCCAAACACGGGCAGTTTGAATTCCCAAAATGCATTGCACTCTACAGGAGAATTCTTTCTGGGCCCAAACTCCCGGGAGCTGCAGTACCTGGAGCGGCCACTAGAGCGGGGACAGAAGGGGAGGGGCTTATCCACTTTTTATTTAGATCCGTGATTCCACCTGGTAAAATGTATATTGAGCACTGTCCCTGTCTCATTAAATAAACTAAACTAAACTAAACTAAATTAATATACTGTACATTCATGTAGAACCCCCCCAGTGTGATGTCACTTCAAAGTATCAATAAAAGTTAACATGGTGATCTAAATATGTTATGTGTTAGCAGTTAATACCCCTTAGAAGTGCGATACCCCCTCTTTAAGTTAGCAAGACCCTCTCCAGATCCAAGGCATAAAGTTGGAAATATCTACAAACTATTGGCGTACGTAATTAATCCAATTTGAATCAAACTCAGATCCAAGAGTTTCTAATTCTCAGTGATGAGTTCAGGTCTACGGCCGATCCTCCGTCAGTAAAAATGTGTCCAGACTGTGTATTTTGACTTTAAATTAACCTGATTTAAAGATTGGAGGCTGCACGGGTTTGTTTGTAATAAGAAATATAAAATAAAATAAAATAAAATCAAAAATTGAGTTGGATCAATATGAAGATTTGCAGCTATTGTTTTTAACCTAATTTAGACTTTACACCATATCAAGAATCCATCTGTGGGCCTGTTGTATTCGAACCAAACTATATGAGCTAATTACATCTTTTTGATTTATTTAAAGGGTACCATCTTTTCTCCATGGTGATCTCATTGTTTTGCCTGGAATGTTCCACACTATGGCATTAAACTGTCTTTTTAACTTGAATTTATTAAAAGGCCCACATTACGCTATTTTCGGATCTGTGTTATAATGTCTGTCTTTCCTCATCACAGACACACCTGGAGTTGTGTTTTGTTTCATTCACACATGTTTAACACACAAACTCTGCAGATTTAGGCTGAGTTCTTCTCCCAAACTGAAAACACTCTGTTCCACCTTGTGATGTCATGTAGTAACAGGCTCCAGGAAGTGCTCCAGTGTGTTTTCAAACTCCGTACACCTTCACTAGAATCATTTGGATTATTTCCACCCTGAAATTGACACTCTCTGTTGAATTAAAGGTAAAAGGAGCTATTCACTTGAAAACTACCGCTTCATGACATCACAAGGTGGAACAGAGCGTTTTGAGCTTTAGAGATGTAGACAGACGAATAATAAACTGTTACTAAACATGTGAATAAAACAAAACACAACTCCAGGTCTGTTTTTGAGGAGGTAACAACATTATATCATGTTTTAAAGCTCACGAGAGTTAGTTTTGCGTAACGTAGGACCTTTACAGCTGTTTCTATTGCTCAAAAATACATTGAAAAACATGTATTCTACTGTGAGCGAAGTCGCCTTTCCACAGATCTGACCTGTAACTTGGCCTGTGGGTGTCATCTGCTCATTTCCACAGTGTTAGTTAGATTAGTTTCATGTCATACTGTGAAATGTGCAACAATAACATCTTTATCCAGATAATCAGGTCGCGTAATTCATCCGAAAAAGTTCCATAGTGCAGCTTTATAGAGTCATTTAGAAAACCCAAATATGCATAAGATCTCGCTCTGTTCTATCTCTAAAACATCAGACCAAATCTTCCTTTTTTTTTCCTGTTCCCCTCTTCTATCACCGCTGCCTTCTGTAATTGGAAATCATTCGGACTGGGGGGCTAGAAAATGGGCTTTTCTGGGGCGCATCCAGCTCCGAGGGGGGTGGGAGCCTGAACGGAGAGCCAGGTTCAGAGACAAAGAAGAGGGCAGTGGCGTCGGGGTGCTGGCTCACTGCTACCGGAGAATAACGCGGGCAGACGAGTGCGAAAGCGTGATTAAAAATGACAATATGAAGATTTGAATACGAGTCCCGCTCTCGAGAGGAACACAGGGCTGCACTCACGAGATAAACACAGGCTCTGGTAATAGGGCAGAGCAGCGCATTGCAAAACGATTGTCATGGTAATTTTTAACAACGCAATATTGCAACAGGTTAGAGATTAAATAGTAAAATAGAAAGTTAAAGGAACTGTATGTATCCTGCTCTCTTACTGTTTTAAAAATACTAAAATGGGCTGCCAGTGCCTCAAAGGGCCCATATTACACTATTTTATGATCTGTTCTAATGTTGTTTCCTCATCACAAACATAACCAGAGTTGCGTTTTGTTTCATTCTCACGTATTTAACACACAAACCCTGCAGATTTAGACTGAGTTCTTCTCTCAAATGGAAAACACTCTGTTCCACACACTTTCACTAGAATCATTTGGATCATTTCAGCCCTGGAATGTTCAATCTGTGCTAACCAAAAAGTAAAAGGAGCGGTTAACATGAAAACTACCGGAATCAGCCCTGGAGCAAAAAAAACCAAAAAAAAACAAAAAACAAAAACAAAATAAGCACAAATCAGAATGCAAACAAATACCCCCTGAATAACCAAAAAGACACAACTAAGATGAACAAAACTAATTAATAGACCCAAAATAACCAAAACAATCAACCCAAATAAAAACGCCAAATGGCCAGTGGCGTCTAAAAAAACAAACAAATATTCATGGCCCACCTCTACAGAAATAAAGAATGAAAAGTAGAGTCAAAAAGAAAACTTATATTACCTAACCAAAAAGGTAAAACGGGCTGCGTCAAAAAGGCGTCAGATGTTCAATTACAGCGTCTAAAAACATAAAAAAGGAGCGCAATTAAATGGCAAGATAAAACATAGTTAATAAAAAGGACACCCACAAAAAAACAAAACATGAAACCTACCGCTTCATGACATCACAAGGTGGAACAGAGCATTTTGAGCTTTGGAGATGTAGACAAACTAATAATAAAGAGTTACTCAAACATGTGAATGAAACAAAACATGTTTCTGAACATTATAACATGGCTTAAAGCTCTTGAGGTCAAAATAAATCTGCTTTGTAGCTTTGGTTATAATTATAAAGCGATTTATAAGGAAGTGCACACTTGGCATGCTAGTTGTTGTTAGCAAATCTCCACTCTGGTCTCTGAAAATGGTGTAAAGCTCTTATAAACTCATCGTGGTGAATAATTAGGATGCTCTGAAGGCAAAAAAGAAGTGAGCGAATAACTTTGGACCAAAAGTCAATTTTGCGTAACATAGAACCTTTAACCTGCAGATAGAGACACGTCCAAGTTTGTCTCAGTCTCAGTTTATGGACAGGCTCATGTGAAGCTCAGAACTTCCAGAATTCACTTCCTGAGCTGCAGAGGCTGCACTAGCACTGACTCTGGATTGGCTGCAGGTGCTGGGGTTTAGGTAGTGACCGTTCAGATCAGAAAGAATCAGTACAGTTCCTTAAAAAATGTCATGTAAATTGTGCTGTTTTAGTTCTGTCCACTTGAAGGCGCTAATCACTAGTTCGTTTCCATGTTCGTGCATCTTGTGTTGTGATCCCTTTAAGAACGTGAAAAGCTTCATCAGTAGGTCATGTGACACAAAATTCAGGATGTTCACGATTCTGATACCACCATGATAATGAAAAAACCTTTATTTAGACAATAGGAATGTGATTTTCAACATTAAATCATAGTCATTTCTTTTGGCCTTATATCTGTGTAATCCTTCAGTGGTCCAGGTAGGTTCCACAGTGGTCCAGGTCTTAACCAGGTCTAAACCAGGTCTAAACCAGGTCCATGGGCGTATACTCGTCTATGTGCTCTTATACTTGTTCTGATGCAGCTCAAGATCATTCAGGAAAGCTTCATTTCTGTCCTGTCAATGAGTCTTTTTTAGTATCGATACCCGCTCAAATGAGTATCTAATTTAGTATCGATTAGTATCTGATTTTCGACACTTTTGACAGCCCAAGTATCCGGCCTGTTTCATTTCTCTTCACTATTTAAGGTTCTCTCCTGGTTAAAATCCACACACTGGAAAATCGAATCAGTGGCTCTTTCCAGGGCCTGCTCCTCCGTGTGGTCCCCAGCTCCGGACTCACCTGCTGGGCTGCTGTCACTGCCAGTCCGCCTTCTACTTGGCGAGTTGTAGAAATGTTCCAGTGGAAAAGCTCGATATTACAGCGAAAAAACAGAGCAGTCACAAAGAATCAATATGTTCCATGGATTATACTTTCGGTTTATCAATGCTTCACTCGGACTTGTAACTGCAGGGAGTGGACTCTTTGTATGAGCTCTGCAGTGTTGGGCAGAATAGTAAAGGTGCACTGCGTAACTTTTCTAGTGGAGGATCCATCAGATGCTTGTCTCCATGGAGATCTTATTGCTTTCTCTGGAATGTTCCGTGGTGTGACTTTAAACATGTCCATCTTGCATTCTTTCATTACAAGTGTTCAAAAATACAGTAATTCCGTCTGTGAACAGGGGTGACTCTCCCCAGATCTGACTTGTAATGTAGCGCAGTGCTGTAACCTGCTTGTCTCCAGGTTTAATCTACACTGTGGAACATTCTAGACAAAGCAACAACGTTTCCATGGAGACAAGCAGGTGGCGGACCTTCCACTTTAAAGGCGCCTGTACTCGACTTCCAACATATTTGCCCCAGTACAGATAAAATATAAAGCGTTTTATTGTCAGAGCATTAGGGAGTGCGCGGTTAGCATGCTAGTTGATGTTAGCATGCTAGTTGTTGTTAGTGTTTTCATGACCACAAACTCTGGTCTTCAGAAAGTTGTGTAAAGTGCTCATAAACGCATCATGGTAATTAATTAGGACGCTCGAAATGTTCAGGGTTTTTTTGTACCTGTGGCTTAAAGATGCACTGTGTAACTTTTCTGGAGAGGGTCTGCCGCCTGTTTGTTTCCATGGAGATGTTAATGCTTTGGTTTAAATTAAATCTGTTAATATTTTTTCAACTACAGGTGTTATTTGTTACACAAAACTATCTTAAAAAAACATCCATTCTTACTGTGAGTGGTGTCGCCTCTCCGCAAATCTGACCTGTAATTTGGCTTGCAAGTCTCCATGGAGATTCTTAAGTTTATGGCCATACTGTGGAACATTCTAGGCACATCTCAGTGGAGACAAGCAGGTGATGAACCCTTGTTATAATGTTGTTTCCTCCTCAAAAACAGACCTGGAGTTGTGTTTTGTTTCATTCACATGTTTGAGTAACACTTTATTATTAGTCTGTACATCTCCAAAGCTCAAAATGCTCTGTTCCACCTTGTGATGTCATGTAGTGTTAGTTTTCATGTTAACAGCTCCTTTTACGCCTTGATCCTTGATGAAACTTTAAAATTATCTTAAGTTGTTGCTTTAATTTTGAATATTTTTGTTTTACCTTTTGTACGTTTGATATTGTCAATATAAATTCTCTAATAGAGGTGGGACGAGATTTAATTTCCACAAGACGAGACGAGACACGAGATTGGATCAACGAGAACGAGAGAAGACGAGATTTTGACATTCTTTACCATAAATAAATTGTGTAATCAAGTTCCTAATGTTATTCTCACCGTTTTTGATTTTACTTGATTTAATATTTTTACTGTAGCACTGCTTTTTGTGACCACAGTTTCTCAAAAAATCAATCTCGCCAGTACTTCACTTTTTATCCAATCCAAATGTAAAAACATGGGAAAAAATCTCCCGTGTGCACAATCTCGTGGCAATTTTGTCTTGAGAGATCTTGTCCCGTCCTTAGTCTCAAATATCTGCTGGTGCACGGAGGAGTGAAGCAGTTTCAGTGAGGCAAAAACAATATTTGCAGTTTCAAAGTTAGAAATTCCACGATTATTTTGAAATTATCGAAATGATTGAAGGTGTATGGAGTTTAAAAACACAGTGGAGCACTTCCTGTATTACCACTTAAATGACATCACAAGGTGGAACAGAGTGTTTTTAGTTTGAGAGAAGAACTCAGCCTAAATCTGCAGGATTTGTGCATTAAACATGTGTGAATGAAACAACTCCATGGCACTCCAGATACCATTTTACTCGGCTGTAGTTCGTTGTCTCCTCAGAGTAAAGCCAGATGCCCTTCCATAGCTAATATCGCGTGGTGGGGCAGACTTTTAGCACGTCTGTAACCCAGGACTCTAGAGACTGTGTGAACGCTGAGAGCTTTTACTGCCTGTCACCTTCCAGACAAAACGCACGCCTGGAAATATCAAAGAAAGACCAAAAACTCAGTCGAAATACACGGAAAAATATAAGAAAAAAACACAACTTGTTGAATTTAAAGAGTTTGCAGTGGTCCAGAGTTATTCCTCACTTACTTTAGTATTCAGAGCATCTAATTATTCATAATGAGTTTAGTATAAATAAGATTATATGAGTCATTTTTACCATTTAGAGTTAGAGTTGAGGAAGGGCATCTGACAGAATGAATTTTCCTAGTCTGAAATGTGGGTGCAAAAGTGGATTTTGATATGGAATAAATGTAATAATAATTAGATTTTTATTTTTTTTTAGCTGCACAATTTGGGAAAAAAAAAAAAAAAAAAAAAAAGAATTGAGATTAGAATTGTATTTTTTAGTTTAAAGGACTCATATTACGATAATGTTTCCTCATCACAAACAGGAGTTGTGACCTGGAGTTGTGTTTTGTTTCATTCACACAAGTTTAACACACAAACTCCGCATATTTAGGCTGAGTCAAACAGAAAACACTCTGTTCCACCTTGTGATGTCATATAGTAAAACAGGAGGTGCTCCAATGTGTTTTTAAACTCCAAACACCTTCACTAGAATCACCTTGGAATTGCGGATCTCTACTGAACTAAATGTAAATGAAGCTGTTCACTTGAAAATAACCGCTTCATGACATCACAAGGTGGAACAGAGCATTTTAAGCTTTGGAGATGTAGACAGACTAATAATAATAAAGTGTTACTCAAACGTGTGAATGAAACAAAACACAACTCCAGGTCTGTTTTTGAGGAGGAAACAAGTTTATAACATAAAGCTCATAAGCGTACATTTTGTGTAATATCGGACCTTTAAAGGACACATTTGTGCAAAATCGACTTTTAACAGCTTTTAATCATGTTATAGTTGCTTTCCCTTCTCATCTACCCTCTCAAATTGTATTTTTTTTATTCGTGCACGTTTAGTAATCTTTATTCTCCTGTATTCAAGATGTCATTGCTCAGATCTACCCCTCTCTTCACCTCCGCAGTACACGCCCACTGTGATGTACGCACTTCAGTCCCCAATTTTATTTTCCTAATCGGTGATACACAGGATTCAGCAGCGTCATGTGGCTATTTTGGTACAAATGGAAAATGTAAATTGCACCGTGATTTCAACCCGGAAATCAGCGGACAACAGGTGTGATGTGTGAGTGAACGGTGCTGGTCAAAAAGGTCGCGCTTTTGTTATCCAGCCGTGGCTACAAACGTGTTGTTCTCCCTCCAGGTGTGGAGAGGAGAACAACACGGGTCTGAACCTGATTTTTCCCCATGAATTTGAGCAAAATGAGTCTTGCCCCAGTACAGATATATTGAATAATGAATATAAACACCTTTTTTGAACATTTGAACCACATTTGACAGGACTGGACTTGACTGCTGATGTTTTACAGAGGGATGTGGTGTGGAGGGTTTTATTTTTGGTTTATTTTTAATTTTTTGTGTATTTTTGTTTGTGTTGTATGTAATCTTTAAGGTGCACTGTGTAACTTTTCTGGTGGACTGTCTGCCATCTGCTCATCTCCATGGTGACGTTATTGCTTTGCCAGGAATGTTCCACAGTACAGCATTAAACACATATATTTATTTTATATTTATTCAATTACAGGTGTTTTTATTTCTCAGAACTTCCGCAAAAACATGTATTAATACTGTGAGCGGGTCCACTTCTCCACAGATCTGACCTGTAACTTGGCCTGGCGATGTGAGCTGCTCGTCTCCATGGAGATAGTTAAATTAAAAACATTTCAGGAAAAAAATAACATGGAGTCAAGCAGGTGGTGGACCCTTTAACAGAAAAGGTACACAGTGCACTGTTAAATTGAGAAAAATAATAATAATAATAGGTCTGCTGTGTGCTGTTTGCATCTAATTAGAAAGCACTTCATTGTCAGATAATCAGGAAGTGTACATTAGCTTGCTAGTTGTGGTTAACATTGCTGTGAGTTGTGAAAAACGCTTATAAACCCTTTGCAGTGAATAATTAGGTGACTTTAGACCACTGCAAACTGTTTAAAATTAATTAGGCCTGTTTTTCAGGTCGTTAAGAGTAAAAATCAGGTACAGCTCCTTAAAGGTGCATTGTGTAACTTTTCTAGTGGGGGGTCCATCACCTGCTTGTTTCTTGTTTTTATGGATATGACGTTAAACAGCTCTACTTTACGTTTATTCAACTACAGGTGGTTTTACAGCTCAAAAATATCTAAAAAAAACCAGACATTCTGACTGTGAGCGGGGTCGCCTCTCCACAGATCTGGCTTGTAACTTGATCTGGTTTGGTCTCCATGAAAATAGAAAGGTTTAATATCTTATTATTATAAATAGTAGTAGTATATTTATTATCATTTTATTCTTATTATATTCGGTGACGCTACTTGTATTTCTTCGTATTTACACGTTTGAGTGATTTTTTTTTTTTTTTAATTATGTTTTCGCTGCGTAAAAATGAAAATAGTGTGTTTACATTTGTTGTATGAATGACATGTGTATCTATTTACACAATAAATAAAATAAAATACAAATATATGGCACTGAGAAAGGTTTAATGCCATACTGTGAACCATTCCAGACCAAGCAATAACATCTACACACAGAAAAGCCTTTGACGGACCCTCCACCAGAAAAGTTACACAGTGCAGCTTTAAATAATGTATCTCTGGCTCATGTGTGTGTGTGTGTGTGTTTGTGTTTGTTTCAGGTGAAGATATGGAGCGGTGGTGCGTGCTTCTTCTCAGCATCGTCTGGTCCTTCATCAGAGCGGACGCCTCCAACACCTCAGCAGGTAATGATGATGTTCTGTGTGCGTTTGTGTGTGTGTTTGTGTGTGTATCTGAAAAACAAGACATTAGTGAGAGGAGGAGAGGAAAGAGAAGCAGTTTGAAGGATCCCACCGCTTTACATCTTTAGTCTGATGGTTCATGTATGCGTTTTGGGTGCAAAAATACTGATAATTTGCAGTGACATTACGTTGGGGGTGTTCTACATCTGTTACCATGGAGACACAATGCACACATTAGCAAACACTGTCAAAAATGTTTTAAGATGGTCAGAAAACTCAAGAAAATATACAAAATGGATTTAAAGAGCGTGTTTTCAGGAGCCTGTGATCATGTTTTTAAGGCAGTCAAAATCATGTTTTTAAGGAAGTCAAAATCATGTTTTTAAGGAAGTCAAAATCAGGTTTTCACGGCAGTCAAAATCAGGTTTTTACGGCAATCAAAATCAGGTTTTTACGGCAATCAAAATCATGTTTGTAAGGCAGTCAAAATCATGTTTTTACGCCAGTCAAAATCATGTTTTTAAGGCAGTAAAAAACATGTTTTTACAGCAATTAAAATCATGTTTTTACCGCAGGCAAAATCATATTTTTAAGGCAGTCAAAATCTGGTACATTGTTTTCAAATATTGAAAAGTGAATCATAGTTTAGAATACTGTAGATACAAGTGTGACTTTAAGGTCCTATATTACACAAAATGGATTCTTGTGCACTTTAAGTCATAATGTAGCATCCTCATCAGAAACAGACCTGGAGTTATGTTTTGTTTCATTCGCATATGTTTTAGTAGCACTTTATTATTAGTCTTTACATCTCCAAAGCTCAAAATTCTCTATTCCACCTTGTGATGTCATGTAGTGGTAGTTTTCATGTTAACAGCTCCTTTTACCTTTTGGTCAGTAAAGTTTGTCAAGTCCAGAGTTGAAATTATTCAAATAGTGAAGGTGCATGGAGTTTAAAGGTGCATTGTGTAACTTTTCAGGTTAACTTATAGACTTCGTCACAGATCTCACCTGTAAATTGCCCTGGGGGCGTCTCCTACTTGTTTCTAGAAATTGAAAAGTTTAATGCCGTACTCTGGAATATTGGATGTAAAGAATAAAAGCAACATTATAACATAGATCAGAAAATAGTGGATTAAAGAGCCCATATTACAGTATTTGTTCAAGCTTTATTCATACTATTAAAAGTGCAATTATTACAAAAAAATTGAGTTTTCTTCTCCGCTCGTCTATAACTGCACTTTTTCCTTTAGCGTGTTGAGTTTCGGTGTGACCTGAGATCTCCCTGCTCCCTCCAGGCTCTGAGCTCCTGTGGCTAATGAAGCAGGAGCTGGAGCCGCTATAGAAGAAGAAGCAAACGTGCCCAGGGAGGTTAGCGCTACATTAGCCCCGCTCACCGAGGAAAGTGCACCAAAACTAGTCCGGAATTTCAAAGGAGACTCTGTATTCAAACTGTGGACTGTGGTATTCAAAAAGTGAACTGAAGGAGTCCCAGCAGTTACTCTTTAAGTTAATGGTGTAACTTTTTGGTTAGGGGTCCGTCACCTGCTTGTTTCTATAGATATGTCGTTGCTTTACCTGGAATGTCCCACAGTGTGACATTAAACAGCTCTACTTTACATTTATTTAATTACAGGTGGTTTTAAAGCTCAAAAATACCTAGAAAAACAGACATTCTGACTGTGAGCGGGGTCGCCTCTCCACAGATCTGACCTGTAAGTTGGTCTGGTTTGGTCTCCATGAAGATAGAAAGGTTTAATACCATACTGTGAAACATTCCAGACAAAGCAATAACATCTCCATGGAGAAAAGACACTTAAACCACAAAAAATATTCTAAAACTACAATATTGTTTAAAAAAAACATGAGCTGCAATAAATAAACAGCATTCCTTAGTCCTTAGTACCTTAGTAATAAAGTCTCCATCGAAAAAAAGCATTTTAACAGAACCTCCACCAGAAAAGTTCGACTCGATACCGATTTTGATACCCAAATGATAATTTTAAAAGCTTTTTAGACGACATTAAACCACGTGGTCTTAGACTAAATGTGATAAAACTAGATACAGCTGTTTAAGAAAGGTCCAATTTTATCCAGTTTGTGATTTTTTCAGTTCCAGTTTCGATACTGGTTTTATTTATAGACTGTATAAAGAAGTGGACTAAGGGAGTGTGACGTCATCCACAGCGTTTGACTCCAGGCAAATGAAGCTCACCGAGGCCAGCAGTTATAAGAGCAAATCTGGGGTCTATAGTTCCATATTCGGAATAGGAATTGATTTACGGACAAAACAAAAGCAAAATAAAAACACCAGGATCATTTAGAGTGGGTTAATACGAACATTTTAGGACCAAATTGAGGAGCCCAATCACAGCTAGCTATAGCGGGTTAGTTATGTCCATTTATTTAGTTAACAGCTTCCTTTTACTTTTAGTTCAGCAGTTTTACAATCCCAAGGCTGAAATCATCCAAATGATTCTACTTTTACGTCACTATATTTGAGAGCAGGTATCTGTACTTTCTACTTCACTACATTTTTGAACAGGACTGAAAAGTAAAAGTATTTTTGTTATTTTGTGAGATCTGCTGAAAACCCTGCAAGGTTTATTTCTTATTTTATTTTATTTGTATATTGTTGTTGTAGTTTGATCAAAAACAAAAATATACAAATAAAATCAGCTAGGAAAAAAGAAAAATCTGTTATTTTTACTGAACCAAATTCCACACAAATCTTTATCAGAATCACTACATTTGAATATTATTTATTAGATCTCAAACTCTGTACAAAATACTTTTTATGTACATTTTTAAACACAGACTTGAATACATGTCTTTAGTAGATTTTTTCATGTGATACTTTTACTTTTACTGGAGTATTTTTTCCTTAAAGGTGCTTTGTGTAACTCCGAGGTCTCCAGTCTGTAGCTCGAGAGCTTCCAGCAGCTTTCCGCCTCTTTCCAAGTTTCCAAGGGATTTCTGAATTACCCGTATTGTGGATAATAAGTCAAATTTGATTCATTACCACTGTAAATGTGTTATTTTGATGCCTAACCTGGTGCTCTGATAAATGGATAATGGTTTATGTGTCATGTAGAAACAGAGGGAGGACCCAAAATGCAGGGCTGCTCTTAAAGTTCTTTAATAACAAACAAAGAATGACCAAAATCCAAAAATCGACACGACCATGACTGATAATGACGAGACACTGATAATGACAATGGACCAACAAAGGGCAGAGGAGAACACACACAGGGTATAAACGCACACAGACACAGGTGTAACACATTAGGGCGGGGAAAACAATCAGCAAAGAGGAAGTGAAACTAAAAGCAACAAGCTGACAGGACAAATGTCAAAATAAAACAATAAGAACACACTAAAGGAATAAGATACACCAAAATATGCAACGACAATGACTACAAAACATGAACCATGACATTAAGCATAGTACTTTTTACTTTAAATTCCGGTATCTTTATCACTGAAGCCTCAATAGCAACTCACTGCGTTATGATACAGACCTAAAATTTGCGTTCTAGGACTTTTAAAGGTGTTGTGGTGCCGTTAAACTCATATAAAATGCATCTATCTGAAAGTCTCGCTGTACTCTCCAGCTGTCTACGGCCCTCCAGTATGAATATGTTTGTATATGCGGAAAAAAGTTTGGACACTCCTGATCTAACTGTTCCCCATCTAAGACTCGCCGTGGCTCTTATTTTTACTCATTTTCTTTGCGACTGCTGAAATTGGAAGCTCTCTGGCGTTTTCGTTTTGTAAAAGAAGCTCACTGGAGAAAAAACGTTGGTGTAACATTTCTGGTGGAGGGTTTCACAAAGTTTCACAATGTTTCACAGTACGACATTAAACCTTTGTATCTTCATGGAGACAAAACAAAACCAAAATACAGGTCAGATCTGTGGAGAGGCGACCCCGCTTACAGTCAGAATACCTGTTTTTCTAGGTATTTTTCAGCTATAAAACCACCTGTAATTGAATAAATGTAAAGTTGAGCTGTTTAAAGTCACACTGTGGAACATTCCAGGCAGAGCAATGACATAGAAACAAGCAAAAGACGGACCCCTAACCAAAAAGTTACACAGTCCATATATAAGTACATTTTTTCATGCAATACCTTTTCTTTTACTTGAGTATTTATTGCAACAAAATTGATTTCTTTTTCCACCATCGCTCCCTGGTCACTGCCCCACATCATCTGTCCCTCCATCTTTTCACTCCTTTAGCCCACCTACGTCTGTCTCCTCTCCTCCACACACCTCAGGCTCTGGCCGGGTTAGAATCAAGATCTCCATCCATCTCCATGGAGACAAGAAGGTGGCACCGTCCTCCAGAAAAGCGACGCCGTAAAACGTCACATACCAAAAGCAAAGAATCGATCATAACATCGTACTCATAACTCTCCATTTATCATTTGTTTCCATCTGTATGAAAACGTGGTATGGATGAGTATTAGGAGACATCTTGTGGGGAGGGAATATGAAATGCAAATGGGATTCTGGGTGATGTTTTCCTCACGGTGCGCTTGGATGAGGTGGTTCTGTAGATTAGCAGCCGAGCAGTGGGACCAGTGACAGACTCAGAGATAGACTCCTCTCTCCTGGAGCGTGAGGAGGGAGCAGAGGAGCCCACACCAGGAAAACAGTTTACTACCTCCCTTTAAGTATTATAGTACACCGTTTTGTCAAGTTTACAGTGCCTATGACAGGTTGGACTATTCATTTTACTAAAACACACGTTATATTTAAGATTTTACTACAAGTTATATACATTTTCACCCCGTTTGGCAGTTTTTTTAAGCTTCAAATTTGACTCCCTGGTTAGAAATGGTGACATCTCCATAGCTGTTGCTGAGCATGCATATTGTACACTCTGCCAAAATGTCTTAAATGTACATAAAAGCCAAGTAAAACTATAACAACACGCCTTTATTTTGTTGAAATTCCATTTAAAGTAACAGAAAAATATGTTTCTAGCGTGGAAATAGTCATTTTTTGGATACTTTTCCTACTGTGATGTCAACAATATGGAACTCTCTAAAATAGAACTCTCTACTTCCTAGAAATTTCAACATATTTTTCAACTATTTTTTCACAAATTGCTTCTTAATCAGTCTAAAACTATAATTTATATTTACGGTAGGTATTATCCCACCAAACAAAGTCAAAATTTGAAAACTACAGTATTTGCAATCGTCCAAAGTTGTCCCTCACTTCAGAGCATCCTAATTATTCACTGCGATGTGTTTATAAGCACTTTCCACAACTTTCAGAGACCAGAGCGGAGTTTTTCCTTCACGAAAATGCCGACAACTAGCATGGTAATTGTACACTTCCTGATTATCTGACAGTAAAACCCACAGAACACAGCACACTTCTTTTGACCAAATATTAGCAGCCTATTAAATGAGAAATGTTCCGCAGTGTGAAGCTCTCATCACTAAACAGGGACAGGGATGCACTGATCTGATACTAGTGTCTGATATCGGCGCCGATACTGAAAAATTAGCTGGATTGGATATCGCTTCCAAATATCGGTTCAGTCGATATTCTAGTTTGGCAGATAAATTCACGTAATACGACTAGTTACTGTTCGTAGTCGGCCCAGAAAGTCTCATAATGATTGAATTTTTATTTATACAAAGATATTCTGTAGTTTTAACAATTATGTAACACATTTGGATCAGTTTTGTTTTATATAATTTTTGTATAAAGGAGGTAAATGCTGTTTTCAGTCACTGTACTGGTATCGGTTGATATCGGTAATTGGCAGATACTTAATTCAAGGAAAAGAAGTGGAGTTTCTCTCTGAATATAAATACCTACTGACATTTACTGACAGGGCCCTACACTTTGAATCAAACACTGATGCATTTGCAAGAAAGCACAGCAAAGACTGTTCTTTTTAAGTAAAATGAATTCTTTTCATCAGTAATGTTCTTATGACCCTTTTTATCAGAGTTTTATTGAATCTATTCTTGCATTTTGTATTGTCTGTTGGTTCGGTGCCCTCTCTTTGTCTGGTAGAAATCGTCTGGCTCGGTTGGTCAGAATGGCAGGTGAAATTATAGGCTTACAACGGTCCCAGCTGCAGGACATCTACGACAGAAGGGTGATTTGCAAGGCCCAACAAATAATGGAGAGCCCTGACCACTCGCTCTTTGAGGAGTTTAACCTCCTTCCTTCAGGGCGGCGTCTGAGAATGCCCCGGATCAGAACTCAGAGCGCTCGGATTTCCTTTATTTCTGAAGCCGTAACTAAGATGAATGCTCTCTTATGGTTTGGATCAGTCATGGTGAAATGCGGTTACATCTCCTGTTCTTTTTTTTTTTTTTGCCTATAGAGAGCCTGCATATGACGTCACAGCCTTGACCCGATCCACTTCCGGCGGTCTAGCGATCCAGACCGCCATTGTAAACTTTACTTGCAAACTCCTCACTTAACCTACAAAATTCTATCATTATCATCATGCTGGAAAAGTGTTGCGCACAAAATTACAATCAGATGCGAGATCGAGACAAGGGGATTCAGTCGTACCGAATCCCCGTGGAGGATGAGCGACGAGACAAGTGGATAATGGCGATTAACCGAGAAATTTACAACTCCGACACCGGTAAACCGCAACGAGGAAGTCCACTTTGGCAGCCGTCAAAACACAGCAGGCTTTGTAGTCTGCACTTTGTTGGAAGTCAGTGACTTGTAATCACCATCACATTAACATCGTTTTTGGAAAGGCTTGTATACATGTATTCTTATAACAGATTAGAAGCAAACTTTATGATAATAATGTTTAGTGTGATGGGAAATTAATGAAGTAGTTGTAAATGTCGTAGTATTGTAAATCTGGTAATTTGTTGCAAAGTTTTAGTGGCGTAAACAGGCTATTAGGAAGACTATATGGATCAGAAATGTTGAATCTTTTAAGCTTCTCGTATTCTAATCGACTGGCTGCATCTCGATGGGACGTGTGTTTTGTACGGTGAAATTCTGAGGTTTTATTGATAAATTTACTGGCACTTGCTGTGTTCGCCATGATAGCGTCACTAGCAGCTAGACCGTCAATATGGCGGCCAAAACAAAGTGGGTCACGTGACTGCAGCCTCTCTATTTTTAAGGGAATGTACAGTATGTCTGCATTGTTGAGCTAAACTTAAGCTGTGGTTTAGTGTATTATTGAATTGTATTGTTTGTCTACTGTATGTCTGACACTGCTGCACAACAATTTCCTTCTGGGACAATAATAAAGTTGAAAGTTAAAGCTATCTTATCGAAATCTGCATTCAGACTGAAAAAGCTTGATGTGTGTGTCCCTAGCCGCCAGACGTGACCCCCATTTTAAGCAGACACACCCCTCCTCCTCTTCTCACCCGTCCTCGCCCACACCAGGGACAGGCGCTCCCAGGAGGGCACTTAGCTCCACTTAGCTGGTGCTTAATAATCAATGAGATGTGAGGTCGACTCTGGAGTGTTTAACTGCAGATGAAGCGTGTGAACAGACGGAGAGGAGGCTCAGTTTGCGACTAAAAGTATCACTCCGTGTCACAAAAATGCCGTGTTCTGAAATGTGAAGTGGTCAGATGTAACCGCGTTGAACTCGGATGTGCAAAAGTCCAGCTTGGTCGCAGAAATAACTGTAATAACCGTTGTATAGTTTAAATTTGTTAGTGTAGTGTGTAGTGAATGAATGGCCAGGACACGGTAGGGATGGGAATCAAAGGGTCCTTCATGATACGATTCGATACGATTCGATACGATACGATACTCAACACATGGCTCACGATGCAATATTATCACAATGTGGCGATACATGTGATAATCAATATATTACACAGGATACTCTGTGATCTATAGCTGTTTTTTAAGAACCAAACACATTTTAGCAACAATATTTCTTTGTTAAACCACTACCTGTGCAAAATTAACATGAAATACATCTATTTTAATCATCAAAACTGTGAATTTGTCAACTGTATTGCTTAAACAAGTTTCCTTCCACTAAATAAGCAACAAACTTGTGCAAATTGTGTACAGTGATGTAAAGTGCTTTACTTTGAGTATTCTAAAAGGATTCAACTGAACATTTGGTAACGCTTTATAATTACACTTATTCATACCTTAATAAAGCATGAAGAAAGACTTAATTTATAATGAATACATAATGATTCAGGCTTACTAACTACCCCAACCCTTCCTCCTAACCCCGACCCTTCATTAAATAGTTATAGAGCCTGAATTAAATAGAATAATTCTTAATAAACTATTTGTTCAGTTTGAATTAAGCCTCTGTTCATGCTTTATTAAGGCTAGTAACTATTATAAAGTGTTACTGGACATTTTTATCGCAGCACTTCAAAACGCTTGTGTGTTTTATGTGTTTATATTAAAAGTGTATCTGCAGTTTCAGAGATGAAGTTCAAGTTGCAGATATGTTGTCCTTTTATCTGGGCATGATAGCTTCAAAACCATAATGTTAGCAAAGACTTAGACACTGCTTAAACTTTGCCATGTGCTGCTGCGAGTGCTTCTAGATGACCCCTGAATGACCCCTGAATGACCCCTGAATGACCCCTGATAGAGCTGTGGAGTGTGTCTGTGTGACAAAGACGGCCTTTGTCCCTGTAAACTCACCTTAATTTCATTTCATATTTCTTCATTTCTCCAACTAAACTACTAAATAAAACTATCCCGGGTTTGTTTTATTTAGTTAGACTCAGACTTAGACTTAGACAAACTTTATTGATCCACAAGGGAAATTATTTGGATACAGTAGCTCACTCAGTAGCTCAGTTTTATTTAGTTCCTTTAAGTTAAACACAACACATTCAGGTTACTTTAAATACCGGACCACACCAGACCACACCAAACATGATCTTGTTTTTATTTCACTATTTTGTCCATTAAAAAACTCCTATTCCACCAAATTCGCTCCTATAAACTGCTACCCTCGTGAGCTTCATTTGACTGGAGAGGAACGTTATGGGCGACGTCACGGTCCCTCAGTCCACTTCTTTATACAGTCTGTGTGTTTACTGCGCTGAAAAAACCTGCATTCTTGCTGTGAGCGGGCTTGCACCTCCACAAACCTGACTCTTGTTTGGCCTGGAGGACTGTCTCTTTTCGCTTGTTTCGTTTTAGATGAATTTCGCGATTTAAAATGTCCAAATTATAACAGAATGATCCACAGGTGTCACAAACTAAGTCTTTAGAATATTTATTTCTTATTTCTAAAATTCTAAGTTCTTCTTCATTCATAAAACTACAGATTTCTGCTCACATCCTAAATGAAAGAAAACACAAGTCTAGGTTTGTTTTTGAGGAGGTAACAGGATTATAACATGGTTTAAGAGTACATTTTTTAAAATATAGGAGCTTTAAAATTTGTGCAAACCGTGTCATTTTAAAAGCATAGGCCAAAAAAAATGACTTAATTGATTTTGAGTTCCATTTGAGTGTATTCTGGTCCTGTTCTCTGTGCTGTAAGTGAACGCCTCTGCTGCCTTCACTGCCCTAGAGCACTGCAGCCACATTACAATGACAAATGACTCGCAGAGAAGAAAATGGAATATTATTTTATCATCAGCCTCTCGACTACACCAGAACAGGGACAGAACGACTGGGGCAAGATCCAAATGAACAACAATTTTCTGGGAATCAATGGTGAAATACAAGAGAATTGCGATGGTGGTTTTGTCATTATGTTCTGAGCTGAAATCCTGATGGCTTCATAAAGACAGTTTATTTTATCTATAAAGAATCAATCAGATGCAATTGGAAAACGGTGACTTGGGTTATTGGAAAATATGAGATGATTTGGAATTTGAAAGAGGTGATAACATCTTTAAAGGTCTTATATTAAAAACAGAATGGACTCTTGTGAGCTTTTAGACGTGTTAGAACGCCGTTTCCTCCTCAAAAACACACCTGGAGTTGTGTTTTGTTTCGTTCGCACATGTTTGAGTAATCCTGTCTGCATCTCCAAAGCTCCACAAATGCTCTCTCCCACCTTGTGATGTCATGAAGTTGTAGTGGCAGCTCCTGATTCTGCAGAAATGTTTTTCAGTTCGCTGTGATTTTCTTTCCTTTCTTTTTTTCCTTGTTAGCGGACAATTTTTTTTTTATACGGATGGACCATTTGTGTCACAGCAGTGTTTTTACATGACTGTATTTTACGTCTGAGTAGTAGTAGTAGTAGTAGTAGTAGTAGTAGTAGTAGTAGTAGTAGTAGTAGTAGTAGTAGTAGTAGTAGTAGTAGTAGTAGTAGTAGTAGTAGCAGTTGCAGTTGCAGTTGCAGTTGCAGTAGTTTAGTAGCAGCAGTAGAAGCCTGTATTAAAAAATGCTGTAGCGATAATCAGAGTCCAACAGGCGCTCAGAGCACTTTACTGCAAATCACCAGTGACCCATTCATACGCTCCAGTGGGATTAAAACAATCCGTCTTTAACTCATCTGACCACTGCAACTAAAGAAGGAGACATGAACTTCACTTCATTCAGAGACGGAAAAGGAATGAAAATTTATACTCAAGCAAAGTATGGCGACATGGCTAAAATGTACTCAGTGCAAAAGTAAAAAGTACACACGAAACATAACACTTTTTGGTTTGATTTGTTTAGTTTGATTTAGATTTAAGGCTGAATTAAGTTGTTTTAAAGACAGAGACAGCAGTGAGACAGCTAACTGCTGCTTCATGACATCACAAGGTGGAACAGAGCGTTTTGAGCTTTGGAGATGCAGACAGACTAATAATAAAACGTTACTCAAACATGTGAATGAAACAAAACAACTCCAGCTCTGTTTTTGAGGAGGGAACAACATTAGAACTCACAAGAGTCAATTTTTTGTGTAATATAAGGACTTTAAATGTAGTTAGCGATGATTACGTGGCCAGAATTATACTTCATCATAAGTACGTGTTCAAAAGTGTAATTACCCGCAAAATCTCTGTGATTTGCAGTTAATTATTTTGCAGTCCTTTCCTCCTGTTTACATTGTAATTCACAGTTAAAAGTCCTATATTATGCAAAAGTTAAGCCACATTATAATATTTTTACCTCAACATACCTGGAGTTGGAGTTTTGTTTCATTCACACGTTTTAATTAATTTATTTTTTTTATTAGTCTGTCTACATCTCCAAAGCTCAAAATGCTCTGCTCCACGTTGAGATGTCATGAAGCGGTAGTTTTCAAGTGAACAGCTCCTTTTACCTTTAGTTCAGTAGAGCTTGAACATTCCAGGGCTGAAATGATCCAAATGATTCTAGTGAAGGTGTGTGGAGTTTAAAAACACAGTGGAGCACATATCACATCACAGTTTTTTCAGTTTGAGAGAAGAACTCAGCCTAAATATACAGGATTATTCGGTTAAACTAAATGAATGAAACTAAACACAACTTCAGGTATGTTTTGATGAAAAAACATTATAACAGATCAGAAAATAGTGTAATATGAGCCTTTTAAATCAAAACCATTTTACTAATTTACAATATAATTTCATATTTTGCTCAAACATGGACTATTTTTTGTTCTTTTCACTTCTCTAGACACGTTTGTGCATCACCCAAGCTCCCCGACGCCCCCGTACCCAAAGGCGCCCAGTTAATTGAAGTGAACCTAATTCTTTTTGTCACTTCCCCAAATCGGCTCTGTGTTGTGGCGTTCACAGAGCGCTGGGTGTGTAGTGCAGAGAGGCCGTCGCTGTGTCTCGTGCCTCTGGTTTAGACCCCAGCTGGCCCCATTACACGCACTGAAACCCCAATTCTGTTCATTTGCACTGACAAATATAAGCCACGCTCCCAGCTACAAGCGCAGATCATATGAAAGCTGTCAGGAAGGGGGACTCTACGCCAACAGTGGTGGAACAAAACAAAGTAAAAGTAGTAAAGTACTGTACTCAAGTAAAAATTATAGGTAAGTTCTATACTTAAAGGTCCTATATTACACAAAACTGACTCTTATGAGCTTTAAATCATGTTATAAAAACAGACCTGGAGTTGTGTTTTGTTTCATTCACGCATGTTTCAGTACTTTTCCCAAATACTTTTTCACTCTTACTTAAACAATTTCTTGGACTATTGCTTTGTACTTCTACTTGAGCAGGGTAATATTATTTTGAAGTAACTGTACTCCTACTTGAGTACATTTTTTTGGCTACTCGACCCGTCTTTGCTCATGTAAGAGAGTACTTAAAGAGTAACTGTCAGGATGTAACGTTAAAATTAATACTTAAAGAGCCCATATTACGCTATTTTCTGATTCGCTTTTTGATTCTGTTTCCTCGTCACAAACAGACCTGGAGTTGTGTTTTGTTTCATTCACACACGTTTAACACACAAACCCTGCAGATTTAGTGCATATTTAGGCTGAGTTCTTCTCTGTCTGATTTCAGCCCTGGAATTCTCATCTCTACTGAACAAAAGGTAAAAGGAGCTGTTAACTTGGAAACACAACATGACATCACAAGGTGGAACAGAGCATTTAGCTTTGGAGATGTGGACAGACTGATAATAAAGTGTTACTCAAACATGTGAGAATGAAAGAAACACAACTCCAGGTTTGTTTTTGAGGAGGTAACAGCGTTAGAACATGGCTTAAAGAGTCAATTTTTCATAATATAGGACCTTTAAACAATGCACAAACGCTGTTATTTTAAAAGCACAGGCCAAAAAAATAAATAAAATAGAGAAAAAATGTATCTGAAGGAACAGTGCAAGAAACACAACTGATAAATGTTACTGTAACTTCTTGGGTTCTTTTTTAAAGTCAATACAGTAACGTGTATTTACCTTGTTGACATGTTTCGGCTGCTGCGTCTTCAGAACTGTCCCCGGTGTTGGTGGTGACGTGTCGTATATCAGCTGTTGTTACTTCCTGTAGTCGTGGTCAGCTGTTGTTACTTCCTGTGGGCGTGGTCAGCTGTTGTTACTTCCTGTAGGTGTTTCCTGATTTCACTGTCCTCCCTGATCCAGCGTTTGATCTTGTTGTTTTCCGATCCAATGACCCGTGCCCCGTCCCAATCCATAATGTGGTTATTTCTTTCACACTGGTCTGATATGGCGGATTTTAGGTTTTCCAATAGCTCTTGGTTTATATGTTGGATTTTTTAACTGTAAGTAGAAGTAAAGGTATGCAGCTAGAAAAGTCCTCTGCAAAGTACAGTTTATTTAAAAAGTGACTCAAGTAAATGCAACTACAAGGCTCTGAAATATAGACAGAGGGCTCCATCTAGTGGCGAGCAAAGAAAAACAAGTCAGTAGTGTAATTTGTGTTTAATAAAAAATAAGTCACGTTTTATTTTATTTGCAGTGTTTATACAGGAATTTGTGAAAAGAGAGTGTGACACTGTGGATTCTCGTGTCAGTCGTGATCTGAGGGACATTTTTTTTTTTGCTTTATTGTCATTCACAAACACGGTTTTCTGTATTTTGGCCAAACAAATGATAATTTATGCTCCTCTTTTTATTGTTGTGGGGATCAGATTAGACAAAAATTGAGTTAGTCCTGTTTTAGTCCTGGTTTAGACCTGATGTAGTCCTGGTTTAGTCTTAGTTTAGTCCTGGTTTAGACCTGATGTAGTCCTGGTTTAGTCTTAGTTTAGTCCTGGTTTAGATCTGATGTAGTCCTGGTTTAGTCTTAATTTAGTCCTGTTTTAGTCCTGATTTAGACCTGATGTAGTCCTGGTTTAGTTTTAGTTTAGTCCTGTTTTAGTCCTGATTTAGACTTGATGTAGTCCTGGTTTAGTCTTAGTTTAGTCCTGGTTTAGTCTTGGTTTAGACCTGATATAGTCCTGGTTTAGATGAAACTGGTCAAAAATAGGGACACCTGGGACATTTCTTGTGTAAAACTGGGACACTGGTTTTGTATAAATCTGCAGGGACAGGGGACACAGGGCTCAAACCTGGGACTGTCCCGGGTCAACAGGGACGTCTGGACACTCTTACTTTACAGTTTGTGGCTGGTCATTACATTGGACACATATTAAGTTATTTTCTGATCTCTGTTATAATGTTGTTTCCTCATCAAAAACAGACCTGGAGTTGTGTTTTGCTTCTTTCACGCGTGTTTAATACACAAAACCTTGACATTTTTTTTTATAGGCTAAGTTCTTCTCACCTTATGATGTAATACAGGAAATGCTCCACGGTGTTTTTAAACTTCATACACCTTCATTAGAATCATGTGGATAATTTCAACCCTGGAAGTGCCAGTCTTTACTGAACAAAAGGTAAAATGTACTAGGCTGTGAAATTTAAAGCTACCACGAACTACAACTACATGACATCACAAGGTGGAACAGAGCATTTTGAGCTTTGGAGATGTAAACAGACTAATAATGCAGGATTACTCAAACATGTGAATGAAACAAAACACAACTCCAGGTCTGTTTTTGAGGAGGAAACAACATTTTAACATGACTTAAAGCTCACAAGACTCAATTTTGTGTAAAATAGGACCTTTAACTAACAAATGAAGAATCCATATCCATATATTTGGAGGTACATGATGGTACAAAGGGCTTAAAATTGGGCTGCCAAACCATCATGTCTGAATTACAAGGAACTAACTTTGCACCTGTTATTCACATACCCAAATTTGGTAAAAAAAAATAAAAAATAAAAATAAAAATAATAATAATAATAATAATAATAATAATAATAATAATAATAAAAAAGGAAAAGGAATAGGAACAGGAAATTGACTGTGGCGGGCATGTAAGAACAAAAAAAGATAAAAAAAAAAAAAAAAAAAAAAAAAAAAGAATGTTTCGGTAACAGGAAGTAGCTGCGTTTGTTTCTCTTTAAGCTAGTTCCGCACACGATGGCGCTGCAGCTCAAGTTAAAGTCCACACTAACGCTCCTGTGTCTGTGAGTTCAGTGTTTCAGTGTCATGAAGTGTGTTTTGTGCTGAAATGTGCGCTTTTGACAACAATACAACTCAAATGTGCTGCAGAGGAATGCTAATTTATTCATGCTAATTAGCGCTAGTAAAGCTACGCTCACGAAGTCACGCTGAGTCATTTACTGAATTATTTTAGAGCCAAGAACACCATGAATCACTTTAAACCCTTTATTTACACAAGTTAACATGTTTGTTTTCATGGAAGAACTTTTGAATTAATTAAAAAAACGTAATATAAAAGTTCACTAAGTTGCATTTAAGACCCAATTTCAACAACTTTCATTTAACTCTCCATTTACTGTTCTTTTTAAGTGATTTAGTTTGAACTTCTGGTTGTGACATGTTGAATGCTGTGTAAAATACTTTATAGTGTGAAACTACAGAAATAGCTTGACTAATTACCATGTCCTTCTCTGACAATCTTAAATTAGACACAGATTAGACTGACAGGATGTTTTTTTGCATTAAACGCCTGTGTTATACAGTTTTTATTATCTCCAGCTCCCGACACAGGAAAACACATGGTGCTCATCCTTTGTAATGCTTAGTTTGATCACGATTCATTAACATCATTATTAATGACATAGTTGAACAGTCCTCTCTGTGTCAGACACCAGAAGGCCCCTGGTTTCAGGTTATGGGTTTTAGTGACTGTGTCTTTTGTCCTTTCAGGCTGCGCCATCATCCGTCCCCCCAGAGAAGGAGGCATCCGCTACAGAGGCCTGACCCAGGAGCAGGTGGGCACAGAGTAGAACCCACAACCTGATCAAACACACACTTCATCACCTGTCAGCAGTGAACTTCTTCTATTTAAGTACTATTTCAAATCATGCTAACTTTGTACGTGCCAAACAATGAAGTGGCTATGCAGCTTCATTATAAACTATGTTTGTAGCTTTTACTAAAGCAACAAAAACATTCAGATTTCCATAAGTGTTACAACCTGTGCATTTTAAGGAGCCACTGGCCACACTGCAGTTTGAATACAAATAATCATTTGACTAGTCGACTAATTGAAAAATGAATTACTGACAAGTGAACAACTAATATTCATTGGAGTCAGCCCTAAAATACTTAAACATTTATGTTTTTTGTAGTTTACCTTGTTTTGTGTAGAATCCCTCAGTCGTCCAGGTAGAATCCATGGCAAAAGGAGAAATTCTATTTGTCAACTGGACAAAAATTTATTTGGGCGAATACGTTTCGCAGCTCATCCAAGCATCCAATCAATGGGCCCACCTAACTAACAGAAACTGTAAACAAATAGGAGTGGTAGTCTCAGAGTAATTTCATTGTAATTAGCGCCCCCTTCAGGCAGATATAAAGCAGTGTCCACCAGCATCTGACCAGAACTGAAGAAGCAGCTTGGATGAGCTTAGAAACGTATTCGAACAAATAAACTTTGGTCCAATTGACAAATTGAATTTCTCCTTTTGCCATTTACCTTGTTTTATAACTTTATATGGTTTATTCTCTAGAAATAACAAATGCATGTTATTTAAAGTTCAAACTTTCCGATCAGCTCAATAATAAAACCTAAATCAGGCATTATAACAGTAGTATTAGTAGTATTCACTCTGTGGTCTTGACTCTGTGTTGTGTCCAGATCCGCAGTGTTCAGGTGCTGCCCGTGGACTATGAGATCGAGTACATCTGCAGAGGAAACCGGGTCATCGTGGGGCCAAAGGTCAGGAAGTGTTTACCCAATGGGACCTGGACCGACATGAGCCACAAGAGCCAGTGCTGTGAGTGCAACTCAGACTCAGATTATTGTGCTAATGAATCTAGTCTTTCTATTTGAGCCTGTTGGCTGTTGCTGAGACTCAATATGAGCTTAATATGTGTATGGGTTCATCTTACTGATAAACTACGTGATAAATGTGTTCTTTTTCATTGTATTGACATAGTGTCAAACTCTTCAGTCTCATTAGTGTGGACACAGAGGACTCAGGAGTGTCAGAGCTCACAGCAGCTTCTCTTTGTCATGTTGATGCTTTATTACAGAGTCAGACCTGACCCGTGTAACATGTATTTACCTGTAGCTCCTCATCTGTCCACGTTTTGCACAAGCCGTCATCACCGAAGTTTGTTTTCATAACATGAGAGAAGATAAACATTAACGCCCCACAAGAGGAAATGTGTTCACAGACATAAAATACAGTACAGATAACTGAAAAAACACGTGTACAATCAGGGCGGTTCATAAAACAATTATAAGTTCTGTACAGAAAATAAAATAAAACTGTTAAGTGGCGCGTAGCGGTGGGACGAGATGGGACACACCGTGAGTTTGGGGCTACAAGATGACATTTTGACATAATTTGTAATAAATGAGTATTTTGGCGTCACTCAGGTGGGAAAAATCTCACGACATAATTTTTCTCATGTGTGCATGATCTTGTATTGATTTCACGTCGGGAGATCTTGTGGCACGAGATCTTGTCCCACCTATAGTGTCTTGTGCACTAATAGCCTGGCCATGTCTCAATTCTCTTCGGTTCGGTTCCTTCTCCTTGGTTCCTTCTCCTTGATTCCTCTCCTCTATCCTCCATTTTTCAGCTGTCATTCAAATGTGTCATATCAAGTGTTGTCCCAAAGAAAACCACAGAAGGATGAAGTAAATCTGAGGGAGGCTTCAGGAGCTAACATCAGAGAAAAGAATCAAACTTTATTGGTCTCAGTGTGGAGTTTAGATCCTTTCTCATCTGTGTCTCCTCTGTGGGCGGGACTTCTCACACATTTCCTGCAAAATCAAGGAGAGGAATCAAGGAGAAGGAAGCGAGGAAAGAGAAATGAGAGACTGGAGGCAGCAGATGGAGCGTATTATCTGGAGTTTGGTCTGAAGGGGCTGGACAGCTGGAGAACCCCCTGATTTCTTTGCATGTGGGTAGTATTTTACCAAACAAAAAATACAGTGGGGAATATGAAATAATGAACCATCTGCTGAGTTCAAATCGAATGTTGTAACATGCATCCAGAGTAAAATGCCACAAGGAAGAATGTTTGTTAGACAAATAGAACAAGGAAACAAGTGTTAATATGTCAAGCCACATCGGTGTTTTAAAGTACATCTGATTATGGAGTTTCAATAGGCTGGCTACAGTAGCTAAAGGCCTATAATTATCATTTGGAATCAGAAATAATAACAAAAATAAACTTTATTTGTTACCCAGCTCTTCTGGAACCATAGCAAGCTCCTCCCACCCGTGTGACGTCTGTAACGTCCACGGCGTGGAGCGTTTGGACCAATCAGGGCATGGCGTGGAGCGTTTGGACCAATCAGGGCAAGAGCTGCAGGCGCGGACTCAGTGCGGGGCTAGACTAAGTCTTACAAAGCTAACTTTTAGGCACTTCGAGGATTTAATTTTTTTTTTTACTTTTATATTGTGAAAATGGAAAAGAATCCTACAAAATCCAACCTTTGTGAAAGCCGGATGCCCTGTCAGAACACGGGCAGGTTGAATTCCCAAAAATGTGTTGCGCTCTATGGGAGGATTCTTTCTGGGCCCAAGCTCCCGGGAGCTGCAATACCTCGAGTGGCCACTAGTCGGTCTAGAGCCGGGACAGAGGGGGAATGCTTTATTCAGTTTTTATTATAGATCCATGGTTGGTAATGCGCTGAAGTTACAGCAGTTAGGCTTTGTAACAGTGTGTACCAGGAACAGTGTTACTGTGGTGCCCCCAAAGACCCCTGAGCTGCCTAAGAATGCCTGAACCGAAATAAACTGTTACTGAACTAAGTTATCCTGGGGAATTTACAACAGCTAACCTAGATTTAGTTAGATCTGTGGAGAGGTGAACTCACTCACTGTAAGAACGCTTGTATTTTTGAGCAGTGAAACATTTGTAATTGAATAAATGCAACATAGATGAGTTTAATGACATACGGTGAAACCTTTCAGGCAAAGCAATAATATCTCCATGAAAACAATCTTGTGGTGCACCCCTACCAGAAAAGTTACACAGTGCACCTTTAAATGCTTTAAAGGTCCTACTTACAAAGGTCAAGGTTTGTTTATATAGCACATTTAAAAACAGACAGTTCTGCCCCAAAGTGCTCAACAATATGAATAAAAATGGAATATGAGAATACACACATAAAACAAGGATAAAAACACATATAACTAAAGAAAATCAACTTGAGTTAAAAGCCAGCCAGCACTGACTTAACTAGATAAAGAATAATAATGGGTATATGTTTTTTTCAAAGCAGTTGTATTCTAGACTCTTTATCTGAAACACTGTGGCCCTGACTTCCACAAGTCTTTCCCTAAATCGGACCAGTTTATACTCTGTTAAGTGCCTGGATTGATAAATAAAGCCTCTAATAGGGGGTTGTCTGTTAAAGATTGTTAGCTGTGTCTGGTGGCTCTGGCTTCATGCTGCTCTCAGTCTCGTTGACACACATTTTAGTTGTTGCTCCATAATAATAAACCCCAGTCCAGCGTAGAGCGGCTGGGTGAATCTGGTCTGGACTGTATGGATGAGTTCATTGGTCTGAGAGACTTTGTAAAAACACAGAGTGCCTGCTTTGTGATTCAGGAACACTCACACGGTGATAGAACTGTTGATTCTCCATTGTGTTTGTAGATGTAGGCGTTCTTATTTGGGCACTTGAGCACCCAGGACTGGCCATTTCTTCCAAACACACTCTCAGGTCCATCTCTCTTTATGTCCCTATAGGCCACGCCAACATAAACAGAGACTCCAGTCCATTCCATCTCCCAGTAGCAGCGAGGGGGAAGTGCGTTCTTGCTCAACACTTGCCTTATGTCCTGTCTTTTAAACCTGTCTGAATGTGGAGGATGAGGCTGCTTCTCTTTTACGCAGCTCACTTTAGTGTTTTTTTCAGACAGTATAAGTTCCTTACTGGCCGTGTTGTGATCCAAAGTCAGCCGATGCGAATAATGTAAAAACTCTTCATTTAATTTAGGATTTTTTGGTAGGAAAACATCCATGCCAGTTACTGTTTGTGCCAGTTTTTTAAAACTCCTATCACAAGTGCGATTCAGATCTGATACAGCGCTTGACACCTGCTCAAAGTACCTCAGAGGACTTGGATGATCGGGAATCACAGGGGTGTTGGACGGGTTATGATGGCTCCATTTTGCTGAAACAGATGAGCACCTCTGGAGAACTTGCTTCAGCTCAGTGTCTCTCTCTTTCCACAGTGAGCTCCTGTTACAGCTCCTTCAGAAGACTCTGGACTCGAGTGACTTCTAACTTTTGTTGTTGTTTTATCCTCTCTGTTAAATGCATGATCGTTTCTTCAGTGAGAAAGCTCATTGAATAAATTGTTCCCTCATTCTCACTCGCCAATTCAGCTGACTCATTGATGGCCTTTAGTTCCTGTTTGAACCAATCTACATTTTTCTGGAGCACCTGAGCTCTCTCTGGGGTGTGCATTGCTCTGCCTGCAGCTCCTTCTGCCTCTTACTCATCTCTTCCTCTGCTTGAACAATTTTGTGGCTTGTGTGGTCCTTCAGGTAACAGATGCACTTCTGGCATTCCTGGCAGAATAACTTCTTAACCTCATTGTGCTCAGAGCATTTGTTTTCTGGGTAGGGTCCACTAGTCCGAGGGTCCACTAGTCCGAGCTAACCTTAACCAGACTTTGACCCCTTGTCTAAACCTAACCCTAATCCTAACCTTAACCAGACTTTGAAAGAAAAAAAAAGTGGATTGGGGTTTGACCCTCGGACTAGTGGACCCTCGGACTAGTGGGTAGTTTCCTGTTTTCTTGGAGATTCTTAATTGGCTGTGTGAGCTTGTGCCTCTTGACTGCAGGTACTCCTTGATCAGATTGTAGGTGCTCTTCACAATAAGACACCCCACACTGCAGACAGGATGTGAAAGCTTTCCGTTTCTTCTCTGTGCCGTAGTCACATGCCACACCCTGGACTCCTGTGTCGACCTGGTCTGCTGCAGCTGCACTCTTTTTCTCTCCCTGTTGGGCCATTTCTCCTTTGTACCAGAGAGTCTCTGTGTGTGAATGCTTTTATTGCCGCTGGGAGGGCGTGGTTTTCATGGAAGGACTCGTTTGGGGAGTTTAGTGGTTGCTATGGTCCCATTTCGCTGCTCTTGTGGCTTACTGGTTTTTAGACCTTTTTAATTTGTATGTTATTTTTTTTTGTATGTTATTTTTTTTTAAATGACTAAGTAGTGCAGCTTGTGTGGTTCAAGGATGGAATTTGGATCTGCTTGGTTTGTCTTACCTAACCAGTTCTGCCTTTTAACTGCTTTGAAACCCGTGTTTGAGCTTTTCTATTATTATTATTATAATATTTAACTGCTTCATATGCTTGAATTGCACCAAGGGACAAATAAACGTGACATTAAATGATCAATTGATATATTTACCCTTACAATGTACAATTTTATGACAAAATCTAAAAAAAATGACCTATCCTGAAGTTTATGCCACATGCAAAAGTAATTCCAATGTCATGAAACTTACAGGAAATGGCAACAGTAAATTTAAACTTAAGGAGCCTTAATCAACCGGAGAGAATACTGTCTTTTCATTACACACGTTTTATGAGAGTGAAGGGAACGATGAGAGGATGAAGAGATTGTTTTCTGCTGTGTGGGTATCGATCTGTGTGTCTCTTTAAGTCTGGCTTCCAACCATGGAAGTATAATCAGATCTGGAAGATGAACCCAAGACACAAATGTATAGAGAGATTTTTAATTTGGGCTTCATCAGTGGCTGCCGACAAGGAAACTGTCATCGTTGACGTAGAAGTGAACAAGAAGGGGGTTGTAGAGGCAAGGCCAGGTCCAGGGGAAAATTAAAAAAGCAAGATTTATACTTTTCGGTGAGGCGGGCTTGCTCAGTTCCATTGGCTGAGACATTATTCAGAAACCAAAGTAAAGCACTGTTCTGCTAGCAAAGTGAACAAACTATAGCGGGGAAAATCGCATCTGTGACCGGTGCATCATCAGTTTAAAAAAATAAACAATCAACAATGTACTGTGGATATTTTTGTTTTATTTCAACTATTGGGCCAATGAATGCCTAAATTTCCATTCATTAGTTAATATTGCCATAGAAGCTAGGTTCATACCACACAATCAGATTTTTTTCCTATATTTTAGATTTTCTAGCATTTGGGGAAATTGAGGTACAAACCGGGGAGAAGTGTGTGGATAGATTTATAAATGATGGTGCAGCAGGCAGTGTGTGGCTCTCAGGTCTGTTTGAATCAGGACGCACAGAGCACTGCAGACAATCACAGGGGCCATTTGTAACACGTGTCCCTCAAATGCAGAAGACGTCTCTGTATATCCTGGTCTCATTTAAAACTAAATCAAGGACTTTATTTACCACAGATTTTAGTGCTTTGCTTCAAATACCGCCTTATTTATGTCTGGAACATTCCTCCAGAGCCACGCCTCATTATACGTCTAAGAAAAGAGGAGGAAGCATGTTTGTGTAGTCAAATAAATATTTGATTTCATATTTGAATATGAGTCTTTTATATTACACGCCGTGCTACTTTGCTAAGCCGCACTAAAGGACTTCTTTATGTTTTTATGTGTGCTTGTATCAAAATACATCTGATTATGCTGCTATTAGTGATACACTGATACCACTTTATCTTTAATATTTACTACTTTATCTTTGCAGACTAAAATAAATAAATTGGCAGCTGAAAACATAAACGAGAAACAATTTACCAAAGGGTTAGTAACTAAAAGTGGCAGAAGTTTGGCAATAGAAACTCTGATTTGGCTTTTCATGTGAAACAAAAGTGAAAACCACAAAGGCGATCTCCTCCATTAAGTCTCCTCATGTTCTTGTAAACAATTAAAATATCATATTATATGTGAAATTCTGGTAACAATGTCTTTTGAAGCATTTGAGACACACTATAATATAATAATATGTCATTCTGCTCACAAACTGTGCACATTTTTTGCTGAGGACATGGGCCTCATTTCTCATGCATTTGCTCAAGTGCAAAACAAATGGTAAATGGTCACATTTTTACACTGTGTACATAATTATTATGCAAGTTGTATTCATGAGGGTTAATTTTATAATTGAATAACTACAGTGCTCTCAGCCAATCCAAAATGTTAATAAACCTCAAACCTGAATATTTAAGAAAGTAAAAGTGAAGTTTTGGCTGTCTTAGGAGAAAACACTCCATCAATTACTGTGGTGACAGTCTGTTGGTAATTACTCAAAAACCTGCCACAATTTGTGTCTCTCACAGATGTTTTGAATGAATATGCAAAATGGGGCATCAACAAATTTCAGGTGGAGAAAATTCAAATAATTGACTGAATGTTTTCTTAGAGCTATGAGAGCTAAAACTGTGATAATATAATAGAGAAAGGACATTTTTTGCACAGGATAACTGCTGCAATTTGTGCAGCGATACAGCTTTTCTCATAGATATATTGAAATGTGGATACTACAAGCCAAACAACATTTTGCACTTAACTGGAAAAAATGTAGGGGGCCAAGTATTGGACAGTGGGCCAAACAGGTGTTGGCAGTTGTAGCTTTGGAACTGATAGTGTATCTCCTAAGGGAAAAAGAGGAATGAATCTGTATGGAGACCTTTTATCACTTATGTGGAAGGCATGAATCTATCTTCAGATCATTGTGAGGAGGACTCTTGAGACCGGCTGTAGACGGGACTGTGACCTGAAATTCCTTTACACTTTGGTTACTAATTATATTTTTTGTAAGAAACATGCACAGGTGTGTATCTGAGAGGGTTTTTTGTTCTTCTGTGTAATATAAAAAAAAAATAAAAGCAATAAATATATTGTTGGAAAAAAAACAAGCCAACAGAAGTTTTATACGTGGTGCACTCTCACAGGCACTCAATAACAGGGAGCAGAGTCACGTGACCACATCAGACAGGGACGCCATAAATGTAAATCATAAATCATATATGAAATCATAGACAGTTATTTATCTTAAATTATTCTGATTAAACATTAGCGACCCTTACCTAACATGTTATTTTACAGAGTAATAGAGCACATAGACTAACTAGACTAGACTAGACTAACTAGAACAGAGAACTGAACATCTAGTTTGCTTCTCACCTTCACCAGAAATGATCCCTGGAGATTTGTGTGAAACATATACTGCAAAGCCCTGTAACGTTTACTGATATTGGCAGTTTAAATTATGTGAAATTGGTAAAATGGGAAAACAGAATAACAGAATGTGCTCTAATGTGCAGAATGTCAATGTATAAACACACAAAAAACATTGATTTAACTTAATTTTGTGATTTTATTTTCTACAATCCACATTTCTAACCAGTCAGTTTACATTAAGCAAATTAACAGAGACAATGGTTGAATCATTCAAATAAAACAAATAAAAATACCCAATATTGATGTAAAAATAAATTCATTGCTTAATTAATGTACAATTTGATTAGCTGCAGAAATCCACTTCTTAAAGCTTTGTAAAAATTTGTAAAGGTCTCCAGCTTTCTTCTACCTTTGATAATGTGCATATTCTGGTGCACAACAATAATCCATTGATCTCTACTCCACAATAATCGGTCTCTGAAACTCTGATAAAGTTATTTAAATAAAGCCTATAGGGGGTTGTCAGTTAAAGATATTTAGCTGTGTCTGGTGGCTCTGGCTTCATGTTGCTCTCAGTCCACTCTCTTTGACACACATTTTAGCTGTTGCCCCATAATAATAAACCCCCAGTCCAGCGTAGAGCGGCTGGGTGAATCTGGTCTGGACTGTATGGATGATTTTATTGGTCTGAGAGACTTGGTAAAAACACAGAGTGCCTGCTTTGTGATCCAGGAACACTCCCACTCTGCAGGACTCACAGGGCGACAGGGCTCTCCTGCCTCCTCTGCGTCTGTAGACGTAGCCCTCAATCAAGGAACAGTCAAGCACCCAAGACTTGTCATTGTTCCCAAAGCCACAGTCTGGTCCTGCTCTCTTAATATCATTATACACCACTCCAACAGAAACCCCCAGTCCACTCCATTCCACCTCCCAGTAGCAGCGGTCAGGAAGAGGACCAGCGGTCAGAACTTGAGCTTTGCTCTGGAATCGTTCAGACAAGGCGTGTATTGGTGTGCCTCTTTTACGAAGGTGACTTTTGTCTTGTTTTCAGACAATATCAGGTGCTCATTGGCTGTGTTTGGATCCAACTCAAGTAGAACTGAATAATTATAGAATTCCTCTTTCGTTTTTGGACATTGTGGGTTCCCAAGAGCCATTGTAGGTTCCAAAGGTGTGAATAACTCAGTGCATGTGTTTTTAAGCTTATGTATTTCTTGTGACACAACTTTTGTTACATTTTGAAACTCATTTAAAGTTGGCAGGCTGATTCTGCTAGACAACTCAACACATTTAGAAGAGGTGGGACATTTCTCCAGAAACTGTTTGTAACTGTCCGTATGCAAGAGCTTTACCAGACTGATGCTTTCCAGCCTCTTCTTCTGGAGATCTTTCTCCCTCTCTTTCACCCTCAATAATTCCTGCAGCTTAAGGTTCTCAGAGATTTGTTGCCGTCTTATTTTCACTTTTAACTCTGAACTCATGCCTTTAATGAGCGTCGTCACTTCAGAAGCCATTTTCTCATTTTCATTCACCAGTTGATCTGCTGTTTTGTCCAGGTCTTGTAGCTTTTGTTGGAGCAGAACTATGTCCTTCTCGATCCCCTGAATAACACCCTCTGTTTTCTGCCTCTCAGCCTCCATCTGCTTTCTCCTGTGCCTCAACTCTTCCTCTACAGACACTGCGTCATGGCCTTTATGTTTGCCCAGGTGGCAGAGGTAACAGATGAGCTGCTGCTCTGTCCGGCAGAAGATCTTCATTTCCTCATTGTGCTCATTACACATGTTATCCTGTTGGCTCTCACACGAGTCTGGGAGCTTGTGCTTCTTTGGCGGTTGGTCACGGGAATTTTCTTCAAGAGATTTGGAAGCGCTTCGTTTTGTTAAAGTGTCCATGCCACTGGCCACATCCTTAGTTTTCTTTAGCTCTTCCACTAAATCTGCCAGCATCGTGTTCTTTGTCAAAGGAGGTTTTTTGGAGAAGGTTCTCCTACACATTGGACAGGTTACAGGCTGCAGTTTATCCTTCTTTTTCTCGTTATCCCAGTGTTGCCTAATACAGTACAGGCAGTAGCTGTGTCCACAGGGAATCGTCACCGGCTCCTTCAATAGTTCTGTACAGACAGAACAGGAAAGTTTGTCTGGATCTATTCGGACTTCTTGTTGTGCCATTGTCTCTCTGTGTCACAGACTGACACGGAGTCACTAAGCTGGAGTGTTTTTATGAGCATGTAGGGTGTGGTTTACATGTAAATAGATTCATAGGCCCATCCTGCATAGTAGCTCAAACTCTCAGACCAAACAGAACAGAAACAAATACAAGAAAAAGGGGCAGTACATTAAAAGATGCCATCAAAACCAAAGATAAATATTTCTATAAATGTACCAAAATTGCCAGAGAGGTTTTTTTTAATCTACAGTCTCTGGACAGATGGGAAACATGGTCACCCTAAAAACACAAGAAGAATTATACCATTGTAACCATTATAAACCAGATAAACAGTTTAACTAATATTAGAATATACTTTGAGTTAAGATACAAAACCGTGTAAAAATATTAAAATACAATACTTTGCATGCAAGTAGAACTCTAAAGCTGTAAGTGATGCGACTGTCATGAGGTGGTGCACCTGTGGCCAAGGAGTGCTGCCTACATGACCCAAACAAAACACAAGTCTGTGGGTGGTTTTTGATGGGCGTTTTAAGATGGGTGTTAGCAAACAGAGGTTTCTATGCATCTGTGGGTCCTCTCATAAAAATGAATGAATAGTTTTGGTTACTCGCTGGTACCAGTACTAGTGTCATACTGGCACAGCCTCACTTAAGATTGTGCAGGGGGTAAACTTCCTTTCAACAGCACTATAATACAATTCAACCTGCAGAAACTCAGACGCAAAGAGAAAGTGTTTGTAGTTTAATTAAATGAGTCACATCAGACCCTGGCAGAAGACATTGCGATGAAGGGCACTGGAGGTTGTAGAGGTGAGGCAGAGGAGGCATACATAGTACATTATTGTGAGTAAAAACAAGCACAAGTGGATGGGGGTTTGGCCCTTTAACACACCGGCAGACTACGTCAAACGTGTAGTGGAAAGTCCTGTTGCCGTCGTCATGTGCTTTCCTCCTTAATAAGATAGTGATCAAACAATAATATTTAACTTATTATATCATTGTTTACTAAAAGTATAATTAACTAACTAATTCAATAATTATATGGAATGATATTTGGTACATGACGTGAGGGGGTGTAACTTCTTTCTTTCCTCTAAATTTGCCATGTTAAACAATTCTTATAAATGTCTGTAGTGTCTGTAGATGTAACTTTTTAGTCTGTGGGTTTAGCTTTTCTTATTCTGACACTGGAGCACACAGCACTGGTCATCACTCCCAAACACTCTCAGGTCCGTCTCTTTCAATGTCCCGAAGTCCATGCTAGAGCTAGAGCTAGAGACCAGTCCATTCCACTTCCCAGTAACAGTCAGAGGAAGTACATTCATGCTCAACCACTTCTCTGGGTGTGGAGGATTTTTTCAGACAGTAAAAGTGCCTCATTGGCTCGGTCCCAGTGTGGTGCTAATGTGGCCACAGCGAATGTCCAGCAGATCCTTTAGTAGTTCTGATTAGCAATGTCACAAAATCAGATTTGAGTGTTACAAACATGGTGATAAAAACCACAAATATATAACAATTATTCATCATTCTAATGCATTAACCATCACCACCATCTTTCTGTCAAACTTCCTGAATGCAAAAGTAAAGTATGGTAGATGTTGAATTTAAATACTTATTCACTATTATTATATTTTCTTCTTATTTATTTATTTTGATTATAATGTGACTTGAATAATCACAATAATTCTGGGAGGGTGTGTTTCTCATGGAAAGACTTGTTTGGGGAGTTCAGTGTTTGCCCTTGTCTCGTTTGGCTGCTGTCACTGTTTGGCACACTGAGCAGTTTTTAAACCACAAAATCCTGACGTACCTGTCTGCAGTTATCTCAGTTTAACACCTGATATCAAGCACTTATTTTCAGTTACAAAAACAAAATAAACATTCTTGGGTAAATGAGAATCCCAAATCAAAAAAAGGACTTTTATATTAATTGCATGTGCTTGTGTGTCTGGTGTATGTTGTTTTTAGAATAGTATTTCAACACTGTGACCTTTAGTAATATCTGTTTTAGTTTATTCTGGTCAGTTGATCTATATACACTGAATCTGTACTTTCAGTATTTCCACCAACTTGCTCGGGGACCTGCTATAACCTGCACCAGCATCTTTCCTACGACTTCTGTCTTGGTTAATTTATTGTTTTGCACTGTCTCTGTACAAATAAATAAAAAGCGTACCATACTATACCATTTTTGCCTGGACTTAAAAAACAAAAAAACTTAATTTCAAGACCTTAAGTCCAAAATCTACATCTTAAGTACAAAATCTATAAAATGACCTATCCTGAAGATTGTGTCACACGCAAGAGCACTTCCAATGTCATAAAATGCTTTAAAAATATAATTAAAATCACATGAGCCTGTCTTTCAGGAGTTTCTGCTCGTGAGATAATCTCCACGTAATTGTATTTACAGGAAATGGCCACAGTAAAATGAAATAGAAACTTAGGGAGAATAAACACTCACCTTACACTTAGACTTAGACAAACTTTACTGATCCACAAGAGAAATTACTTGGACACAGTAGCTCACTTATCACAGTATATTATAATAACAAAGAGCAAAAAATATAAATGGTAATACATTTTAAATAAGTAGCAAAAAAGATAGCAAGAAACAGGTGTCAAATAAGGCATAATTATATGAACGTATATTTATATAGTTATGCCTTATTTGACACATGGAGAGAATTGTGTCTTCATTTCACACATGTTTTATGAGAATCTATATCCTATTTTCTGATTACGAGGATTTTCCTTATAAAATATCAAAGTAGGAGCACAGACTTGGGCAGGGTGATGTGGCTTAAAGATTTTATCACGATATAAATGAGAAATTTGTAGGGGTGGGATGAGATACAATTTCCACAAGAGCAAGACAAGACGAGATTTTGACATGATTTACTATAAATAAATTGTGTAATCAAGTTCCTTGTTATTCTCACCATTTTTTATTTTACTATTTAATATTTTTACTGTAGCGCTGCTTTTTGTGACTACATCTTCTCAAAAAATGTATCTCGCCAGTACTTCACTTTTTATCCAATCCAAACGTAAAAACACGGGAAAAAATCTTACTCATAATTTTCAGGATCTGTGCACAATCTTGTCGCAATTTTGTCTCACGAAATCTTGTGGCACGAGATCTTGTCCCATCCCTAGAATGTCCCTTTGTGATAGCAGTATAAAAGCCAATGTAAATGAAAAGAAATGTAATACTTTACAAATACGCAAACATTTACATAGACTGTGGGTTTTGAGCTTATTATTATGATGTACGCTGTATAATCTAACACTATGGTTAACTTGCATTCAGCTGGTTTACTTCACTCACAGCTATGAATTTGTGGATCTTAATGATTGTGGTAAAGTAACAGTTACTTTCAGGGCGAAAAAAGTACATTATTGTCAATTAGACTAAGGTGAACTTGAATGAGACGAGTAACTTCAACAGTGACGTGTTATTGCCAAGAGTCCAGCTCCAGTTCCCAGTCTGTCCCGGTCCTACTTTTGCTTCCTCCATGTTTTTCCTACAGCTGCCGCTCATTCCCTAATTGTCCCAGGGCATCTATATAAACTCCCTCTGTTCATTCAGTCTGTGCCAGATTACACCTGTGCACCTGTTTTGTTTCTAACAGCATTTTTGGAGACTTAAGTGCGGGGGCCTTGGTTGAGTTTCACATGGAATGACAGAGCGATATTGTTTTATTGTTACACTTGTTACGATGTGTTTTCAACTTAAGCTGAACTGAAGTTTTGCTTCGTTTTTTTCATAGACTAATAAATATTCAAATCCTTGTGTACCTGATGCAGATCTAAACGGCATTATTGTAGAATAGAACCTTCTAACTTGTGTATATAAGTCACATTTACTTGCTCAATTCAAGACAATCGGTTCCCACAGTTTTACCAAGTAAGATGAAATTACTCTTAAAGTAAAGGTCACTACATACTTCAGATTTGAGGAACTGACTGATTCGTTGGCACAGCTTCACCACATCAGTTCTATGAATGAAAACTAAAGTACACTTGATGAAAGAGGAATTTACTGCACACGACACTGAGGAATCACTTGTAAACTCAGCCTTAGATTCACAGTCCAGTTTAGTCAGATTTTTCAAGTAAGGTCTACTTATTAGATTTTACAGTGTAGGGACATATGATTGTTATGTAGTTTTCAAGTTACCTTTTACCTTCTCTAGAGACTGGTTGAAATTCTCCAAATGATTCTAGTGAAGGTGTATGGAGTTTAAAAACACAGTGGAGCACTTTCTGTATTACCACATGACATCACAAGGTGGAACAGAGTGTTTTCTGTTTGAGAGAAGAATTCAGCCTAAATATAAAAATAATAAACTCAGGGTATATTTTCTGATGAGGAAACAACATTATAACACAGAAAATAACACAATATGGGCCTTCTAAGTCAAAATTATTCAATCGTTATTAGAATTTCTGTGCAGTTAATATTTTTGTAGGCTATAGAAAGTTTATTATATGATACAATAAGGCCCAACCCTGCACATACACACACACACAAATTAAACATATTTATAGATTGTTTCTTATGGTCCTGTCCCCAGTGCTGCTGTGTCCCCGCATGTGGACGTCTCTGGAGAATGGCCGGGTGACTTCGTGGCCCCCGGGTCCACCAGCAGAGGGCGCCACACTGCACTACAGCTGCCTGCCCGGCTTCATCCTCATGGGACGCAACTCCACACAGTGCAACAAGATGGGCAAATGGGACAGCCCCAAGCCCGTGTGCCACTGTAAGAGCCTCAGTCTAACTCTGCTCATAATTCATCTGTTTATCTTTTAGTCTAATGTCTTTGTCTTGTTCATTTTTGTAGATGATCGTCACTACAGAGGTAAGTCAGAGACTACATCTTTAACACTATATGTTATTATTTCAGCACAGGGACTCCAACAATAAGTAAAATATATGAAAGCGCAAAGGGACATATTGTATTTGAAGGTGCACTCACACAAGCCCAGTCGAACCATACGTTAGTCCAGTGTGAGCGTGAGTCCAGCTGCAGCCCGGGTGGGACTTTGGCCCAGAGGAGGAGGTGGGCCAAAGCATGGCATGGCTGCTCATGTACGCGCACATGCACCATTTATGTTTGTAAGCCCTGTTTTGTGCACAGAGAGGAGAGAGGATAAAAGGAAACATGAATGAAATCTGCTCTGTGCTCACCTTCAGTAAGGACTGTGGACAGACAGAGGTGTTGAAGCCTTGACTCGTGTTTCCCTCTCTGCTTCACGCTGTCGTTAAATTCATAAACTCAGAGAGGAGCGTCTCACAGCAGGACTCAGATCTGCCTCATTATTTAACAGATATTTCGTTCTGTTGTTGTTATTTTCTCGTTGAATCGTTAGCTCTGCTGCCCCACGCGTAAACAAACAGCGCTGTGTGATGCCATCATTGGGCCGTGGCTCAGGCAGGTGTGAGTGTGCTTGAGCACTGCACGGTTCAAAAGGATTAGTGTGAGTGCACCCTAATAAATCTTATGTATAACACTAACACACTAAATATCACATATTATAATACATTTTTACCTGTTTTATTCTTTCCCCCTCATCAGAAACACACCTGGACTTGTATTTTGTTTCATTCACTATTGTTTCATGAATCCATTAATCTAAAGTCGTCTTCTCTAAACCTCAGAAATGTTCAGTTCGCATTTTGCCTGTTTAGTTGCGTCATAGATAAACTTAGGACTTCTCCTGTCTCCAGACTCTGTGGTCAAATTGTGCTCAGAAAAAAAAGCATGGCTCTATTAGCGTAGCACTTACGGGGGATAAATTCCAGTTGCTGACAGTAGAGGGAGCTCCAATAGCTACATGCCTCAGTGGGAGATGTAGTTTATAAAAATGAGATTTGCAGACATTATTTTAAGCTAGAAAATGTTAAAAACTTATTCCAAGGTCAATTAAAGCCACAAGAATACATAATATGTGCTCTTTGAGAGGTTGACTGACTCACAGACTCAAAATTGTCGACTTAAACTTGAATAACAGCCAAACTAAGGACCTCCATCATAAAAACTATGTATGAAACTACAAACAACATAGCAGCTATATTCATTTTTTTTTCTTGGAACACATTATACAAGAAATGCAGTGTAGTTTACATATTAAACTCATCTGATGCTGGTATTGGTCTTTAGCCAAGGTAAGTAAGAGAATAAGAGAACAGTTTATTTGTCACATGTACACAGGACAGTGGAAATGTGTTTTTGTTCCATCATCAAAAATTCAAAAAGAATTTCCTCAAACAGTATGTCACACAGCTCAGTATACATGATGCAACCTGGCAGATTAAAATAAAGTCACATTTTTGTATTATAAACTATATAGAGACTATGATTTTGCAGTAACAGCATTAAGGGGCATAGTTACCCATAATGCATAGCTGGTGGATATGAACTGTTAACTGTGGAAGTCTTCAGAAACATTTTTCTCTTTTCTTCTGTTAATAATTGTTTAAAACTTAAAACATTCTCGATCAGTCACAGTGTCAAGTCACCAATGTCTATATTTTGGATTTCTTTCTTTCATTCTTTTTTTCCCTTTTCTATGCAATTTATTTTCATAATTTTCAGAACATAAAAAAGTACCGTAATAGTATTAAAATAAAGTTATAATAATTTAAAAAAACAATTCTTTGATTCTGAGGTGATTGTAGTACTCTTCTGTCCCACTGGGGGGCACTATGTCACTGCTGTCAGTACCAGGGCCCTGCTTGAGAACATTATAGGTGCATTGTGTAACTTTTCTGGTGGAGGGTCTGTCAAATGCTTTTCTTCATGGAGATACTCTGTCTGGAATGTTTCACAGTGTGGCATTAACCCAGTCTGTCTTCATGGAGACCAAAGTACAACATCATGTAGTGGTAGTTTTCAAGTAAACGGCTATTTTTTTTTTTTTACCTGTATTTCAGTGGCAGTTCCAGGGCTGAAATCATCCAGATAATTCTAGTGAAGGTGTATGGAGTTTAAAAACACAATGAAGCACTTCCTGTGTTTTCTGTTTGAAAGAAGAACTCAGTCTAAAGGTTAGAAAGGTTTTGTGTGTAATAAACATAGGTGAATGAGACAAAACACAACTCCAGGTGTGTTTTTGATGAGGTAACAACATCAGAATTTAGATTGTGTAATATAGAACATTTTAATAATAGTATAAAACTTTAAGTAACCTTGATAATTCACATCAGCTACCTTCATTCATATTTTGTATTAATTTCATTTTGAGGTGATTGTAGTACTCTCCTGTCCCCCTGGGGGGCACTACGTCACTGCTGTCATACCAGGAGAACATTAAGACGCATGAGGAGCCACAGCGGAGACAGAATCTTGTAGAAATGGTGGAAAGTGTCAGATGTGTGGGTCCTGGCTCCTGTAATAATGAATGGTACATCTCTCACTCGTGCAGAGGCAGATAAGAGGGGGACCGGGGCAGAGATACAGAGAGGAGAGGACAAACGGAATGGACAGATAGGGAGGAGGAGGTGTGGAAGACAGTGTCCATATGTGGAGACAGGACACCAGCAAATATATAGGAGGTGTCTGTGTACAGACAGGAATCGTACGAGGAGTTCAAGAGACATTTTGATCACAATTTTTGTTTTTTTACCTGGTTGTTTTGTTGCTGTTCATTTCCAATGATTTTTAACATATAACCTTCCCTTGACATTCCCCTCCCTTATGAGCAAATTTTTTTTTTTAGCTGTTTCTTGACATAACAAAGTAAAAGTGGGCAACTCCACTATTATTTTGATGTGGAATACTGATCCTAAGGTGACCAAAAGCATGTTTAAAGGAGAATTAAAGCCACAAGAATTCATAATATGTGTAAAATTGACTCATGTGAGCTTTATGCCATGTTCTAATGCTGTTAAATCGTCAAAAACAGACCTGGAGTTGTGTTTTGTTTCATTCACACGTGTCTGAGTAAACCTCTATTATCAGTCTGTCTACATCTCAGCTCGAAATGCTCTGTTCCACCAGTGCAACTTTTTTCTTTTTAGAATGCCTTGACAAGCCTTTGGTGCATATTCACAAAGATTAAGATAACGGTTCTTTATAACAGTTATTTCTTTATGCTGTCCCAATAGAAATGGAACAAAAGATCAGGCTCTAGTTTCCTCTAGTTATGCTTTTTAGCAGTTGCTGCAACAAAACAAAACAAAACAAAACATTTAGGAAAGGAGTGTATAAATGGATATACTGCGAATCTATTATATGGGCCTTTTAAACACAAAAAATCAGACCTGCTGTTTGTTGGTGGCAGTGAGTTTGTGTCCTGTGGCGTTTTCAGAGGAACACGAGAGTGTGTAGCACCTGTCTGAGCCTGGGCCCGTCATTTAGCGGCTGTGATCACAGACGTGCTCAGAGCAAAGGCAGCAGCTCTATGGAAAAAGGAAAAAAAAATACTGGACTGATGCACAGAGGACAAGATTTACACAGCACAGTGCAGTAATTAAAAACTTAATAAGACATATGAGGTAACAAGGAGGGGGGAGCTGCAGCAGTCACTGTGTTCACATAAAAGCCAGCAAGACCGGATATCTGATCTAGTCTAAACCGATTTTTCAACGTGCGTGTAAATCTGGGAGGGTACTGGAGCAAACGTGAAGTCTGGAAGTCCCTGCTTAGACCGCTGCCTTGCAAAACGGCCCCAGATAAAGAGAAAGAAAATGGATGGAAGGATCTCCTTCAACTGTTTTCATTGAAAACACTTGAAACTTGGTCAAAACAGACAAAACCCGTGTGCAATACAAGGAAAGGAAAGTTTATTTGTATAGCACAATTCATACACAAAGTAATTCAAAGTGATTTACAGAAAAATAAATGAATTAAAATCACAATACAAACAAATCAAAATATAAATAATCATCATAAAATTAAAAAAGAGAGAGCGATTAAATGAGAGAGAAGTGCAGAATGAAAACCTTTCAGTCATATGCACAGCTAAACAGAACCAGATTATTAATTCGATTTTAGAAAGAACATTGGGCATGGTCATGGTGATTTTTCAAACTAAAATCTTTTTCAGGAACATTGTCGGACTGGAAGCCTTGCAAGTTTTCCAAACAAAGTTGGACCCAGTGTAGTGTTTGTGTATCTTGATAGCCTGGACATAATGAGTGAATTAAACTTCCATCTGTCTAAATAGCTCTACAGCGCCCCCTGCAGTTATAATGGGACAGAAACATTTATCTACAACGTAACAGCAGCAATAGCCATAACCCATAACCGAATTAATCAAATGTTAAGTGTCGACATTCAGCCCTCCCACTGAAGCGTGCCCTTCGCGGTTGAGTTACGAGGGCCCTTTATCACTGCTTGCAATTTTAATCACTAATAATAATTATTACTGCAGAGTTTTAGTGCTTATGTTAAATTAGTCGGCGCACCTGAACACCTCGTAGCCTCCATCCGCATCCATTTGTTTTTTTGACCTGCTGTGGAATGGGCAGTGTTGAGTTTTAGTTTGGTTAGTAAGCACTTTGATTTCTCTGTGCAAGAAAACGTAGCGACTGTGTGAGTTTAAAGCCAAACTTGCACTTTGGAGCTTTCAGACTCTAGAACAGGCTCATATCTCTCTCAGAAGGAGGGAAAATCCTGTATTCTGTGCAGTATTTTTATTAAATTATAAATTAATAATAAAAATAGTAATGTATTAGTCTTATATAACGCTTTTCCACACACTCAAAGTCGCTTTACAATTTGGTGCATTATTTATTCGCTCCACACTCGATGGAGCTGCCCTGGGACAGACTGGCAGAAGCAAGACTGCCAATCTCTGACCACCACACACCATATTCATACCAGGCAATGTGGGTGAAGTGTCTTGCCCAAGGACGCGCCCCACATTTATTAGAATGATCTGGAAGGAAAACTCATAAATGTTGGACCTGTTCAGTTTGAGGTACAAGGTCCATCACAGTGTGTTTATCCAGCCACGCCACAGCACTGATTATCAACAGATATTTTTCATTTAAAGACATATGCACTTCAGGGCGTTGTCACTTTTGAAATCCAGCAAATGACAGTTTTAATAAGTTCTAGCTCCTTCAATAGTCTGTTATTTATTCACACCCCACACTCTCTAGGCATTATTGTTGTCATGATACTAACATTTCAGTCCAGTCCACTTTAGTTATATAGCACATTTCATACCACGACAATAATAAAAACACTCTTTACTTCGACAACAGAATGTCATTTTCAACATTTATTCGTAGAACTTTCTTTTCTATTCCCATGTCGTCTTATATCTGTGTAATCCCTCAGTGGTCCAGGTAGGTTCCGTAGTGGTCCAGGTCTAAACCAGGTCTAAACCAGGTCCATGGGTGTATACTCGTCTATGTGCTCTTATACTTGTTATGATGCAGCTCAAAATCATTCTAAAACCATTCAGAAAAGGCTCTGTGAATGACATTTCAGTATTGATACCTGCTTAAATTAGTATTTCGTTTCGATTATTATTAGTCTAAGTATCGATTAGTATCTGTTTTTCGATACCTTTCACAACCCTATTAGACATACAGTAGCTGCTTTTCTATCTCGACACAGTCAAATTTTGTAGACGTCCCTTGCCCAAGAGCACAAGAACTGCATTATCTGTTGAGACTTAGACTGAGACAAACTTAATAGAATCAGAAGGGAAATTATTCAGACACAGCAGCTCACACATCACTATACCATACTACTATAATAACAAAGAGTAAAAATATAAATGGTAATAATAAATTCAAAATAAGGCATGATTATATAAATGTATAGTTACAAGTAAAAAAAAAAAAACAGATAAAGATTCCAAACTGCTCTACAGCTCTAGCTCAGTAGTGATCAGATCTTTTAGGGGTAAAAATGTGATAATCACAGTTGGACGTTGTTACTGACAGAATAAATTCACTGAAATCGGCCTGCAGTCCCCAGATTGAAGCAGATCGCCAGTGGCAAATTCTGCATAACTCTCTCCGGGTAACAGTTTTTGTCAGAAAGAGTGCAGTTTGGCCCAGTGTTAAACAGAGGTGCTGATGTTAGCTGGGGGTGCTGTCATCATTAGTAACCTCTAATTACGCTAAGTGGCCTAATTACACAAACCTGCCTATAATTATTTAACTGGACGACCGGGTGCTCCACAGTTCATTTGGAGAAGTGTTGGATTTCATGGCTAAAAGTGCCCCCAAACGTACAAAGCAGAAAGAAGGGGGTATTATGTGAAAATTTGAGCATTCTGCCATGTTATAATGTTCATCAAAACATGCCTGAGGAGGTTTGAGTAATTTAGCGATCCCTCCAGCGCCTTGTTCAAACTCTCCTTACTTTTAGCTGTAAGACGCTGTCCAAGGCTCCGCTCACAAGCCTACGTCACCCGTGATCTCAATTCTCCATAAATATACAAAAACATGATACTAAACTGTACACAGCAACTTGAAAAATACGATACGATATGCAGTAGTTTGATTAAGGGGACGTACCCTGATTGTGTTGTAAGTAATACTGCTCTGAAGGGGGAGTGACTTAGGCTGCGTCCCATTCCTCTGTCTTACCCCGTCATGTTACCCCTGTCCCTTGGTTTTGCGCGTTCATGTGAGGGCAAGGGGCGTCTCGATTCTAATTTTGATCACGGGCTAGGGCCACGACCTCGGGCTACGTACGCCTTGAAACGAAGTAAACTCTGGACCAGACTTGAAACGAAGGGGTCGGCCTACGAGCTCAGGCAGGTGTTGGGATCAGGATGGAGCGTCACATCGACCAGCCAAGGAGTCTCATAAATGTGAGTATTTTCAGCAGTTGTAAATATCAATTAACAGTTTAGCAGGTTTACAATTATGACGCTTATGTTCTACGTTACTTTTAGTGAACTGTTGTTGCGGTTTTAACTGTAGTAATGTCTGTTTAGCCGACATTATCGTTTTCATCAAACAGCTGAGGTACCCCATAATCCTTGACGTGGCACTTTTTAGGTGAAATCAGTGTGAAGTCAATTTGCTTAACAGAAGCAAACGGTAATCGAGTGGTGTCCCATTTCTTAGGGGAACATTTGTACCCCGAGCCCTCACAGCTCGGTATCGAGGGGCAAGACAAAGACGTAGATAAAGGGGAAGGGGAAGGGGTAAGACGGAGTAATGGGACGCAGCCTTAACATGGAGAACAAAGGGAGAGAAACTAGGAGTGTCAAAAATGAAAATCAAACTTGTATGTTTAACTTAATGCTTTGTTTTTGGAGAATATAGCATTTTCAAAAGAATAACAGGTAACACAGTGACCTAAATATGTTATGTTTGCCATCTGTTTGTCTTTATCAAGATGTTCCACAGTGTGGCATTAAACTTCTGTCTGTCTCCATAAAGACAAATATGTGAGGCCACCAGGCCAAGTTAAAGATCAGATCTGTGGAGAGGCAAGCCCACTCACAGTACAATTCTTTTCTTTTCAAGCTATTTCTGAGCCACAGAAAACAGTTACTGAATTAATGCAAGAGATAAATGACTTTATTAATACCATACTGCGGAACATTCTGGGCAAAACATCAGCATCAGAAAAATAGGTGGCAGACCCTTCACCAGAAAAGTTACACACTGCATCTTTAACAGAACTATTGCCCCTGGGAGAAAACTTTAACCCTGACCATGAAGCGAGAGGAGACTTTGAGTTCAGAATTCAGCACACAGACATGAGCAGCAGATAATGAGGCGCTGTGGACTACAGCCGGAATCACAGGGTCCCTCACGATTCGATACACGATATTATCACGATATAGTGACAGATGCGATAATCGATGTATTGCACATTGTGTAGTACTGTTTTTTACAATATTTCTTTCTTAAACCACTACTCGTGCAAAGTTAATATAAAATACGTCTATTTTAATAGTCAAAACGATGAATATGTCAAGTGTATTGCATAAACAGGTTTACTTCCACTAAATAAGCAACAAAATTATAATGCAAAAGATACCACAAATGCTCTTATCGATACAGCAGGCCAAGATAACACTGTATCATTAAATTTAGTATTACATTTTGATCTTTTGATATATTTGCACACCTCTACTGTAGACCAGAGTCTCATATCTGTGAAGTTCTGCCCGATGTGGCTGAGGTCAGTGCAGAGACGTAGTGTTCTCTCTGCCGCCTGTAAACACTCGGGTTTATTATGGACGGCCCCAGCTGCTTCTCCATGTGGGCTCCTGTTAAAGATCAACTCTGTCACCAGCTCTGATGGCTCCTCTCCCAGATCCTCTTCAGGGCGTTCATGTGACAACAGCACCACACCGTGTGACAAAAACATGCTCCACTTTCATTTTGACATGGGATCTTCAATATATAATACAGAACGATTATAATGATTCAAAACACCAGGACTACAAATCAGAATCGGCTGAAGTGTTGGTGTTTTTACTAAATATATGCTTAGTTGAAGCTTTGAGTGTCGTTGTGTACTTAAGCAAGACACTTCCATCGACATCTGACAAAAAGTACGCAGTTAAATTAATAAAAAGTATAATAATAATGAAAAGTACTTGAGGAAAACACAATGCTAAGAAGTGAATCCCACAAAGGCTGTTCAGTTCACAGTTTAGTAAAGGAAATAAGCTTTGAAATGCGTGATGAATCAAAATTCAATTACAATTCTGATTATTGCTTTAATCCAGGCATTCCCAGAGTGTGCAGAGTCATTTGCATAATAATGTGCGTTCTGTTCTAAAGTATATGTAATGGTTTCCTCTCAGGTTTACACACAAACATAAAATAAATAATTGGAGTAATCTTTATGCTAATTAAAAGTTGTAAAAGTTTAATATATAGTGAATTTCAAACAAAATCTTCTTTTATTGTTGTTGTGTGGACAGCTTTTGTGTGCCGCGGGCCTCACTTTGGAAACCACTGCAATAAGCTTTTACTAAAATTGTGTTATCGAGTAATTAAGATAACTCATGAGTGCGTTTTTGTGTAAAAGCTGCTCACAAACTGTGCTTTTCTAGTTACAGAGTTTGTTTACTGTCACTTACTTGAATTTCAACTGTTTGTTTTATCTTTGTTCTGCTGATGCTCCACCTTCTCGTTTGAATCATTTGGATTATGATTTAAATAATCCATAATCATTTGCTGTTGCATTTGTAAACACCGCTGGGGCATGTTCGCATTAGCGCTGTTCCCTGTCAGGTAAAGTGAATGTTTGTATCAAAGCGCTAACCATGCCCTGTGTGGGATTCGGGCTTTCTCACCGTAGCGTTCGGTGTCTCTGGACTGGAGCGTTAATCTGGATTTAACAGTAATTTAGCGCGCAGGCCCGGAGCTGTGATGCAGACAGCAGGTAGCTCCACGCATTAGCATCTTTTAATTAAGAGCCTGCGTGTCCCTGTACGCCTCCGCCTCCTACCTGCTCCAGCTCAGCACCGCAAAGGTTACGCTGAGAGAGAGAGACAAGCTGCTCACAAGCACAACTTATTTTCACATTCAAAAGCAATGCCAAGTCTATCCATGAAAGCTGCACCAGGCCTGACTATATTAACTCAACTTGAAGCTTTGAAGAGTCGGAGCTACACCAACACAGTGCACTCCAAAGTTTTTCTATTTCAGATTTAAAATGAGTTTATACTTTGGGTCGTGTGTGTGTAAAATCCTCCGTAGAGCCAGAATCATGAGTCACGTATGGCTCATTGGTCGGGATCGTGTGATTATCGACAATATAATGGGATCAGGCAGTTTTTCATTTGTGAGTTTGAAGAATTCACAATATTGGAGTGATAGAATTTTAAGTAGTAGCAGCAGCAGCAGCAGCAGCAGCAGCAGCAGCAGCAGCAGTAGTAGTAGCGGCAGTAGTAGTGGCAGTAGTAGTGGCAGTAGTAGTAGTAGCAGTAGTAGTTTTTTTTTTCAACAAGGAAGCACAGAGGCGACTGTAGCTCAGTTGAAAAGGGGCAGACTGAGATTTTTTTCTTCATATCTGCTCCTGATACTTCTTCTAATGGAAATACTTCTGTTATTTGCATTTACATATTGTGTATTATTATTCATTGTACTACAGTGTATTTTCATGAGAGGAACAAATTTTAAAAAAGAACAAAAAGTAGTGTTTGTCCACAGATCTGAAGGTTGCCAGTTCGAATACCGCTCTCGACATGAACATCATTGGTTGAGCGCTCACGTCCATTGGGTTGGCGTTGGGTTGGTGGTGTGATTCCAGCTCCCACAGATGAATGCTGTCATTGTGTCCTTGGGCAAGAAACACTCTGTTCCACCTTGTGATGTCATGTGGTTATACAGGAAGTGCTCCACTGTGTTTTTAAACTCCACACACCTTCACTAGAATCATTTGGGTAATTTCAGCTCTGGAATTCTCAATCTCTACTGAACTAAAGGTAAAAGGAGCTGTTCACTTGAAAACTACCACTTCATGACATCACAAGGTGGAACAGAGCATTTTGAGCTTTGGAGATGTAGACAGACTAATAATAAAGTGTTACTCAAACGTGTGAATGAAACAAAACACAACTCCAGGTATATTTTTGACATTATAACACGACTTAACGCTCACAAGAGCCAATTCTGCGTAATTAAGGCGCTTTAAGCATTTTTGCATTTCAATCGCTTGCCATTTTAGAATTTCAATCTTAAATCAATTATAAAACAAACCCGCTCATTTAACCACATGGTAATAATCCCACATCACGCTAACTATTGCATGTAGACTTCATCATTTGCCTAATTACCTCCTTGTGCTGTTTCGTTCCCGCTCGGCAGCATATGTAAAGAAATGAGGTCACATGAGGATGGAGCCCGCAGTCACATGACCTGCTCGGATATGCATATAAATTACAACATCATACATATTTTACACACGGCTTTAAAATGCTCTGCGCGCTCGCTCCCAGGCTTAGCACCATATGTATTGTTTATGATAATGAAAGAGAAGTAGAGCGAAGTACAGCTGAATCAAAAATCTGAATAAAAGTATATACGTGCACATAAACAAGAAATACATGTTAAATATTAATGGTAGTGATTTTTGAGAAGTAGGAGGAGTAGCAGTTGTAATAGTAGTAGCAGCAGTAGCAGCAGTAGCAGTAGCAGCAGTAGCAGTAGCAGTTGCCACTACTACGTGTTTTGCATTTTAATGTAGAAGTGCGTTTCTGACGTGTGTGTCTGTGTGTGTGTGTGTGTGTAACTCAGGTCTGGCTGTGGTTTTATTTCAATATTTTTCAAGTACAACCCCAATTTACAGGTTTTATTATGGGCCTCTGTGTAAAGTCACCAACAAGGGAAATTCTTAAACCAGAACAGCCCTGAGTCGTAGTACAAGTCGTAGTACAAGTTGTAGTACAAGTAGTACTACAGATGTGGGATAAATGGGCTACAGCATAACACTGAGGTCATTTTTTGTAAATACTGTTCCTTTAAAGCCAAATAATAATTATAATGTCACCTGCCCAAGATGATTTTTCTTGTAATATTTCGAATTATTAAGTGTTTTTTTCATCATAAATAGTCGTTTTTGCATGAACTCCCCCTGCAGGTGCAGTCTCGTGAGTGCAGTTTGGGTCAGATACCCTTAGATATTTAATAGTTTTGAGAGCTTTTAGCCACGTCTCATTTTTAGTCGATTTCTTTTGTCAACTCCTGGTCTAGTTCCACCTCTACTCACTCAGATCGCAGTGTATATATGTAATAAACTATTCATAGCACCTCATTTGTCAGTGTGCACCCCTGGTTCAAATCCTGTACCTGTCCGGAAGCAAACCTCTGCTGAATGATCCCAATGAAGACTGCTGAATAAATGATGAGACTGTAGAGCGCCCCCGGTGGTACACTGTAGTAGCTTCTGATGCTACACTTTAAATAATTCACCTTTCTAATGACGCCAAAGATCAGAGGGTACAGACAGTGTTTTGACAAACAATTTTTGACAAACAATTTAAATTTAATTTTAAGGGCCCATAGTACGCTTTAATGTTGTTTCCTCATCACAGACCTGGAGTTGTGTTTTGTTTCATTCACCCAAACCCTGCGTACTTAGACTCTTTCCCTCTAGAGTTCTTCTCTCAAACAATAAATAGTCTGTTCCACCTTGTGATGTCATGTGGTGATACAGGAATTGCTCTACTGTATTTTACCTCCTCAAAAACAGACCTGGAGATGTGTTTTGTTTCATTCACAGATGTTTTAGTAACCCTGTGTTATTCTAGTAGTAGTCTGTCTACATCTCCAGAGCTCAAAATGCTCTGTTCCACCTTGTGATGTCATGAAGTGGTAGTTTTCAAGGTAACAGATACCTTTTACCTCTATCTAGATCTGCAGTTCCAGGGCTGAAATAATCCAAATGATTTATTGAAGGTGTATCCAAGTTTAAAAACACAGTGGAGCACATTATGACATCACAAGGTAGAACCGAGTGTTTTCGATTTGAGAGAAGAACTTGTCCTAAATATGCAGGATTTGTGTTAAACATGTGTGAATGAAACAAAACACAACTCCAGGTGTATTTGTCATGAGGAAAAACATTATAACGTAGATCACAAAATAGCCTAATATGGACCCTTTAAAGGTGCACTGTGTAACATTTCAAGTGGCGAGAGTCTGCCATTAGCTTGTCTCCATGGAAATGTTTTGTCTAGAATGTTCCACAGTATAGATTTTCTAGATAAACAGGTTACAGCACCGTGCTCATTTTCAGATTCAGATCTGTGGAGGGGAATTATTGTATCTTTGAGCAACAGAAACATCTGTAATGAATAAATGCTAGACATATATGTTTAATGTCATACCATGGAACATTCCAGGCAAAGCAATAACATCTCTATGAAGACAAGTAGGTAGCGGACCCTCCTTCAGTAAAGTTACACAGTGCAGTTTTAAGATAGGTTAGCGTGTAGCCGTAGCCCCTCGCCGCGCCCTGGCCTGTCCAGTGGATTTGTGAGTCCGGTGCTCAGAGGGGCAGACACATTAAGCTCTGTCCAAAGTGATGGATCACAGAGGGACAGTGGCCGATAAGCTCCTCCACCGAGAGTGAGGGCCTGACTTCACAACAGGGACGGACAATAGCACTGGGTTTGGTTTTCAGCCCGATACCAAGCAGTATATAAAATGTATTGAAACTCATTACCTCATCCCCTATAGGAAATTTGACCTTCCATTAGAGGAGCGAAAATTAGAGCTGGTATCACTTCAGGATTTTCAGCCGATACGATAATATTTGACCATCCAAAAGAAAATGTAATTCCATTTTTTTGTTACCGCACTACTGTTGTTATATTTAGTGGAATGAAACTTGTCTATGCAATACATTTGACATATTCTGTTTTGATGAGGTAGGTTAAGGTGGTTTAAGTGTCTTGCCCAAGGACATAATGAAAGCATTCATCTGTGGGAGCTGAAATCGCACCACCAACCTGTGCGTCAGTGGATCTGACTGCTCAACCGATGTCGAGAGCAGGATGCTGATTAAAATAGATGTTTTTCATATTACACAGTTGTGGTTTAACAAAAAAATACTGTAGTTAAAATGTATTTGGTTCTTAAAAAACAACAATATATCACAGAGTATATCAGTTATTGCATGTATCGCAATATTGTGAGAATATCGTATCGAATCCTGAGGGACCCTGTGATTCCCAGCCCTAGTCCCTCGCGATTCAGTACAGTGAATATGTCAAGTGTACTGCATAAACAGGTTTCTGTAGAAGATAATTTGTTCCATTACATTCTGAATTTTAAATCCAACTGAATTTCTCACATTGAATTTTTTAACTCTGAATTATTTTTATTCTGAATTTGAGTTACTGAAGTTTTAAGTGTACTTTTTCAATATGTTTCAAATTCAGAATGAAAATGTCACCTTTTAAATATTCAGCACAAATATTTCCAACCCCCCAAATTCAACAGTGAAAATTCAAAGTGTAAAATTCGCAGCAAAGATCCAAGATGCCAAGGCAGAAGCAATCGATCCTGTGTGAGTGAGGAGGACAGAGGCTATTTCCTAATGGTTCTCATCTGTGGGCGGGGTTTACACTTAACAAATAAAAGAGAGGAGGTTTTGATGAGGTGAATTCTGATCAATCAGATCGCTTCACTGCACCATTTCCTGTTTGTTACTAAGTTAGATGGGATCACTTTGGATTGATTGCTTCTGCCTTGGCGTCTTGGATCTTTGCTGCAAATTTTTTTCACTACGAATTTTACACTTAATTTTGATTGTTGAATTTGAGGGCTTGAAAATATTTGTGCTGAATATTTTAAAGGTGCTTTTTAAACACTTTGAAAATGTACACTTAAAATTTCATCACCTGCCATTCAGAATAAAAATAATTCAAACATGTTTTTTCAGAGTTAAAAAAATACTAAGTGAGAATTTCAGCGGCATTTAAAATTCAAAAGCAACAAATGATCTTCCATAAGTTTCCTTCCACTAAATAAGCAACACAACTGTAGTGCGGTCACAAAACAGGAGTCTCAGCTTTAATTGGTCCAGTTGTGGTTCGTGTGTTGGTCCAAGTGAGAGGAGTTCATCTTAAAGCCAAAGGTCCGTACTGCGTTCCTTCGGTGAGGGTGCAGAGGGAGTGGGTGTGCGGATAAAGGGCCCCGGAGAAGCTGCTTCCTCCCACACACCTGCTCCACGCTTCGTTAAGAGTCTCGCGGTGATGACCTCAGCAGATGTGTCTCTCGGTGATGACCTCAGTATCCATCTGGAACGTGTAAACAAGACAAGAGCTAATAGAACTGTTCAGATACTGCATCGACTGCACTCGCTCAGTTACTTACCAGACTGTACACGACGTACAATTCTGTGTAGTTTCATCGTATAACCAAACAAGACTTATTTATCCCTAAATAATTCCCAAATCTAATCCATGACAAGTTAGAACATTTTTAGACATCCCAATTAAAACTATAAATGGTTGGATCGTAATGTTCTATGTATTTCTTCCATTACACATGTATTTAGTGATAAAATATATATAAAAGCATTCTTATAGTTGGTGGACTTGCTAGCCTGGCAAATCCAGAATGATATCCGTTTTTTTAATACACAGATACAGAGATTTTTGTTGATACTTTTCAGTTGTAGCTAGCTGAAAGCCCTGTATAGTCTGCTAGATCTGTTACTCAAATTAGACTTAATCTGAGCTTTATTTTAAACCAGTCTGACCAGAAAGAGCTGATTTGGTGAACTGATTTGTGCTGTTAAACAAGTCTCTCACACATAAAATGACAGAAACAAGGTAGTTGTTGAAAATTCTTGAAAATCAAACTCCTAAACAGGACCATGAACGCTCGGACTGATCACAGACTCCTGAAAATGTGCTGCTGAAATAAATTTTTCGTCTTTGTGTTTTGATATTTGGTCCTTGATGAAAAAAGTTTGGACACCCTCAATCTAATATATACATTTACTAGCATATAATGATTCAAGCTAAACCATCTCCATAGAGACAAGCGGCTGATGGACCCTCCATTGGAAAAGTTACACAGTGCACCTTTCACTTGTTTCATAACCACAAAGCCAGACCTTCTCAGCATTGGAACACGAAGTACTGGCCTAAGTTTAATAACCGCTAGCATCGTGAGCTTCATTTGACTGTGGCCGAGCGCTGCGGGTGACGTCACACTCCCTCAGTTTAGTCACTTCTTTATTCAGTCTGTGGTTTGACGTGGATCTCTGGATTGAAGTCTCCTTGCGCAGTGGTGTGACAGTGCTGTTACCCACTTCACTGTCATCCTCTGTGACCTCATATCTCTAAGTGTCTGTCTGGACGGATGGTGAGTGTGTTTGGTCCCACACCGCTGCTCTTATTAATGCTGTGATTTATTGGACTGTCACAGGGGCCTCTCTCATCCGTCTGCAGTAGGAGGGTCAGGGCAGGCCAGTGTCCGGGGTATGAAGCAGGAGATGGGCCATGTGGGCTGCATGTCAATGGGGAAGGGAGCGACGGTTACTTGACCAGCCAGAACCACACGCTTTGACAAAACTTTACCAAGACGAGTGGATCTGGAGCTGTGTCCTGACTCCTTGATTTCAGAGGGTGTGATCGACAGGCAGATTAGACTTAGAGACTTGGACAGACTTTATTGATCCACAAGATAAATTACTTGGAGAATCAGAGAGATGCTACGTTTGCATCAAACACAAACATGATTAATGGTCACATTTTTCTATAGCGCTTTTCACCTCCAAGGCACTCAAAGCACTTTACATCGATGAACCACTCACCCATTCACACGCACACTCATATGCTAGTGTACGCAAATACTGGAGGCGAGGTGGGTTAAGTGTCTTGCCCAAGGAGACACCAACAGAATTCATATGTGGGAACTGGAATCACATGGCCCTCCTGTGGGTCTGTGGATCTGAACGCTCAACCAACGATGTTTTTTTTTTTATGTCAAGAGCGGGATTCAAACCTCCAACCAGATCAGTGGACAAACTTCAACCAACTGAGCTACTATCGCCCCAAACATGGAGGGTCACATGTAAAAAAGGGAAAAAAACAACATGAAGGACTGAGAAGGAGCGCAGCTTTTTACCGAATCAACAATCGAAGCACCAAACTATTATTTATTAGAAGTTATATATTTTATTCTGAATGCTGCAAGTTTTCACATTTCTGGTTAGGCCCTCCAGATACACCAGTTTTACCCATCCAACTGGAACGGGCTTTATGAGGCTAATCCTCTACGTAGGTGCTCCTGACCGTGATCCAGGAAGATCTGTGAGCCTGGAGCTGCACCACAACCTGCACTGTGCTCGCCCACTGCTCCTGGCAGGTTGCCCGGGGAAACTGGTTGAAGGATGGGTCAGATCCAGAGGACACATTCTTAGAAATATAGACTCAGAAATATAGAATACAGATATTGTTACTCGATTTAAGCTGATTTCTTCCACTTTCCTCCACTAGCAGTTCAGTATTTTAAAAGCTACTATTACCTGCGCAATGACTCTATTTTATGTTGAATCTGTGTAATTTTTCTTGTGTTGTAATCATGTGAATTCTTATTTGAGCGACGGGCAATCTCAATCCTCAAATTTCTAGTATTAACTGTATTAAAAACATAGATTGTAGACAAAAACAGATGAGCCAAGATGGATATATATTCTTAGATTTAAAGTGAAACAAAACAAAACTCTGCCCACAACCACATTTCAAATAGAGCTGCTACTTTGGACAGTACCTGGAGGACTAAGGAAGAGAGTAAGAGAGGAGGAGAGGCGGAGATATGAGGAACAGTGTGATTAGTCGAACAGGTATCAACACTTTAAACTCCCTGTAGCGTAATCAGAAACACCTGATCTGTGTGATGTCACATAGTACTTGAAATTGCAGCTGCCACTGAAGTTAGCATACACTCTGATTTGGACATTTTGACTAAAAACCTGCAAATTTATCTAGTTTCCACTAAAACTGCCAAAAAATTACACCTTGTGATGTCATGAAGCGGAAGTTTTCATGTTAAGAGCTCCTTTTACCTTTAGTTCAGTAGAGATTGGCAATTCCAGGACTGAAATCATCCAGATGAGTGTTTTCTCTGCCTAAATATGCAGGGTTTGTGTTAAACATGTGTGAATAAAACAAAAAACAACTTGTATGTTTTTGATGAGGAAACAACATTATAACATAGATCAGAACACTTGTACACTGAGCAAACTATTTAGAAGGAAAGTTATTTTCACAGCGCAATTTCACACATTGACATTCTGGTAGCTTTTACTTTCATCACAACAGACCAAAACAGTGACACACATAATCTTTATCATTATTTGTGTCACATTTTATCTAAAAGGAGCAAGTACACCTCTGAACGCATCTTTTTCTGGTCCTTTACTGCCCCGCACAGTTAAATGTCTCTATAAAGTCTATGCAACCGTTCTCCAGTTGCGTTACTCTGAAACGAGGACTTTGAAATATTACCCATTAGGAACCTGGTGGTTGCATGCATTTTGGAAATCCAATTAAAACAGAAGTAGGCCAGTTATGTTTTTCCGGCATGCAGGTAAACACAGTGACTTTTATTGAAAACTATACAATGTAGATGCAGTAAAAAGCTGACCTGGGTGCACATTCTTAGGTTTTAAAAGCGTAATACCCATTTTTTACAGCCAACTTTCATTACTGGCATTATAATTATTCACCCTGATTAGTTTATAAGCTCTTTTCACAACTTTCTGAGGTGGAGTTTTGCTGTGACGGTAATGCTAACAACAGCAGCTGTCTCATTTTGACCCTAAGAACTGTCAAAAGTGTCTAAAATACTGATTTGTGTGTAGAATCCCTCAGTCGTCCAGGTAGAATCCATGGCAAAAGGAGAAATTCAAACCTAATTCAAAACAAACAAAGAAAACAATAGGGATAGCCATTGAATTTCTCCTTTTGCCATAAAATACTGATTAAAAAAATCCCATTGACAGGACAGAAATGAACTTTTCCTGAATAGTCTCTTCTTTAGTGTCAAAATCGAGGTTCAAATTCTAGTATCATGACTAAAGATCGACCGATATGGGTTTTGATTTATGCCGATTTATTTAGAATTCTGACAAACCAATGGCCAATAAGCTCTGCCGATATTTTCCCCAAATTATGTACTTTAAATTTTCTACAAACTCCCCCAAGCCCTTTTTTTAAAAAAAACAAACCTTTATGAGAGCTTTGTACAGTTTTTAGCAGTATTTAAGTATTAAAATAAAGCTTTGTATTTTTAGGCAGCAGATTGACGAAAACAAAATATTATAATAATACCTTTTATATAGCGCTTTTCAAGACACCTAAAGCACCCCAAAATCCTGGCTTATACCACCATGAGTTCTGCAGTTCTCCTGTTTCTATTGCTCTTGTCAGCTCACAGTAGTCTCCACATTTGTCACTGGTTTGCTTACTGGCAGTTGTGCATCGTGGCGTTCCCCCTCTCCCCTCCTCTCCACCGAAGTGCTCCAGTACGTGCTCCCCATAACACCAGGAAAATCACATCCAGAAATAGCCGTAAGCAGGTTGAGCCGCCCGCCGGTCCAGATTAGTGTGTTTTATATGAGCACACCGTAGATCACATTAACATTATTACTTTGAGAGAGAGGGGTAGATAGGGGACCAGGCTGGGAGGGACGGGGATTTAAGAGTAGAAGTAAATAGGGATGTCACTGTCAACTGGAATTTTAATGTTAAAGGTCCTATATAACGCAAAACTGACTTGTTCAGGAGCTTTTAACCATTATAATGTTGTTACCTCAGCAAAACATACCCAGAGTTGCATTTTGTTTCATTCGCACATTTGAGTAATCCTTTATTATTATTATTAGTCTGTCTACATCTCCAAAGCTCAAAATGCTCTGTTCCACCTTGTGAGCTGTAGTTTTCACATTAACATCTACCGTTTAGCTTTAGTTTAGTAGATATTGACAATTCCAGGGCTGAAATTATCCAAATGATTCTAGCGAAGGTATGTGGAGTTTAAAAACACAGTGGAGCACTTCCTGTATTACCACATAACATCACAAGGTGGAACAGAGTGTTTTCTGTTTGAGAGAAGAACTCAGTCTAAATATACAGTGAGTTTGTGTGTTCAACATGTGTGAATGAAACAAAACACACTCCATGTGTGCTTGTGATGAAGAAACAACATTATAATACAGATCAGAAAAAGCATAATATAGCCCCTTTAAGTATATTTAAGCCTTCTTTGGAATCCAGACTTTACACTTAGTCCTCAGATTCTTTATAACTCCACGATTTTCACCACAGTTTGCCCGTCTCACCTGCCTAAACTGTGCAAATCCAAATTAAAAACACACTGACGTTTCTTATTGCAATTAAAGATCGGTCATAGCATATACGGCATATCGGCGCTCCCATCGCCTCCCTGTATCTCCGGAGTGTGGGCGTTTTCATTTAACACAGATATACATTACAGGTAGGAAATGATCTCTAGAACTGTGGCCATTACATTTCATTAAATGGGTTTTCTGTCTGCTGGATGTAATAAAGTCTGCTCAAGTCAGAATTACATTATATTTTCTATAATTATTATTGGCCTAGAGAGTGATGGTACTACAGCGGGAATTGATTAAATGGCTGGGAATTGAACCCTCGACTCACATGGGTTGAGATGTAGCCACAGAAGTGGATTATGTCACCTATAGCGTTTGGTTCCAGTCAAATGAAGCTCACGAGGCTAGCAAATTTGGAGCCAGGATATTGACGATATCTGGAGACAGAAAATTATGGAGGATTTGTTATTTCTTGGCGTCTGAACTTAAATAGTTCGAGACTGTCCAATGGAGAAGGATTTTGTCTTTTTTTTTTTCATTTTTCATTTCAATTTACCACCAATAGAAGTGACATTACATGACAGGTGAAGAATGTAATAAGCATTTTAATAGTTTTTCATGGAAATAGGGCTTTTATGTAAAAAAAAAAAAATGCAATACAAAGAAAACTTTATATAACCTCATTTTGTCCTTGTGAACCCAGTTTTTTCGTGTCTTTTTCGTGTGTCAGGATCTCATCAGAATGTTTTTCCTTCCATTGTTCAAGCCTTTTTACACAAATTTACTCAGAATGAACACGAGAAACGGCCCCGAAATAGATCAGACATCACGAGAGGGAGCTTTTTATATTTAGTGCAGAGGTAGAAAGGTGTTTTTATTGGCTGCGCTCACATGACATCAGCACACTGTAGACTCTCAGGTGGAGTTTGCCGTGTAACTGTCAGATTGCAGATTTGTCGACTCGGTTCATGATTAATATCTCTATAATTACAGGCCTGTTGAACCCGGATCGTGCCAGACTGAAGTGAGTCCTGTCACAACAGCAAAACAAGCCGAAAACTCTTTTGTTAAATCCAGCTGAGAGAAAAGCACAGACATCTTCCCTGTTCCACATATGAGCGTTTTTCACAAATTAAATAGTAGTGTAATATTGACGCTAAAATAGTATCGACGTCTGTAAAGCAGGCCAAGAAACATTGTCTAACTCACAAACCCTACGTATTCAAGCTGAGTTCTTCTCTCAAACTCTCTCTTCACTGGGTTCCACAGACTAATAATGCAGAATTACTCAAATACGTGTGAATGAAACAAAACACATTTAAAACAAACGTCAGCCCTCTTTCAATTTAGTCTTTTTCCACATAAAATAAAACCCTTTTGTGATTTGCAATGCTAAAGTCAAGCTGTTTCTATAGGCAGATTTAGAAACCCAGTGGTCTGTAAAAATGCAAACACGGGAAAGACCAGATATAATAAGAAATGGGATGCCAGGGACTCAACGGAGAGCCTGGTTATGAAATTTCATGGACAGACGGTTGAAACAGCAGGTGCGTTATGAAGCGTTGGCTGGTCACTTTTCACTCTCACAGTTCACCAGAGCAGACGCAGAGAGGAGGGGCCACAGACTCCCATCACCATTCTCCCCCTAATGGTCTCGTAGTATTGTGGGCCCGACCATAAAGCACCTAGCATTCGTCATTTCTGAGCGATCTCATCTTCCTCTGTGGCACATTGTACTCCAGTGTTCTGTAGTGGCCTGTTCGATTGTCCCCTCTGCACGGTGCAAGAGGCTGATGACTGAGAGGGGAGCAGCTAACGGGCGCTCATGTCATTTGTGTGGAGAGATATATGGAGAAATGTAATACCATGTCAAATTGAGTTGGGGGTCCCAGAGGCGGAGTGATGAAATGGTTATTTCGCGGATCAAATGAGAAAACAGCATGCAGTGGGGATGGAGAATAACGCTGTAAAAGTGTTAGGGACAAGTCTGTACGGAAATCAAAAAGTCTGATTGGAATGTCTCAAAATGGTCTGTGTCGGCATCTTATTTTGTATAAAACCTTCTAACACTGTAATTTAGACCTCTACAAATATGTTGTGATATTTCTAAGAGTCTGTGTCTGATTCATATTTAGCATTTTAGTGCTCTCTCAAATGTTAATACTCCTGGACATGTTTAAAATTGCGCTCATGATCAAGGACGGACGATATATTGGTTCCAGTGTCAGCAACGGTCGATATTCGGTATCAGTATTTTTTCTGATGTGCTCCATTCTCTATGTGCCCACGTGTCCCAGTTTGTGATCAGGGCATCAGATTTATAAAATAACTCACGCCAGATTATGTGTCTCACTCTGAATTGAGTTCTACACATTATCAATCTGGAACAGACCTCATGGTCAGGGAAAGGTGGAACATCAAGGTGAATATTTGAATCTGAGAGAGAAAAGCACAGACATCTTCCCTGTCCACAAATGCACAAAGCTCTTACCTTCTTACGTTTGTTGGCGTCACCATGTTGGATTTCATTCGTTTTGCTTCAACCAAACCTCAGCGCTGCTCTGTGATTGGTGCATCCACCAGTGGCCGTGGCCAATTGCAGCAGTTTGCTGTGCAGTTATCAGATTTGTTTTTTTTAATAGACTTATGAGTAAAAATGGAAATAGACGATTGATATCCCAATTACATTATTGTATCCCAAATACGTTATTATTCATACAAAGGTGATTTGTGATGTTTACTTACTCCAAATCTATACCGGCTCAAAAAAAAAAAAAAAAAATCCAAATGAGCCTGTACCTAAATATTGTTAGATATTAGAGCTGATGCACCCGACGATTCTTGTAAATGAGTACGTTTTGTTTTCCCCCATAGAATAGGGATCTGATCTAATCAGATCTCTGAAGTTCAGCAGGGTCGGGTCTGGGTAGGACTTGGATGGGAGACCGCAGGGAATTCCAGATGCCACAGGGGGGCGCCAGTGGCAAAAACTGTCATTGTGTCCTTAGGCAAGACACTTCACCTACATTGCCTAGTAAGAAAGTGGTGTGTGCGTGAGTGATGCTGGTGGTCGGAGGGGCCGATGGCGCAGATTGGCAGCCTCGCTTCCGTCAGTCTGCCCCAAGGCAGCTGTGGCTACATTAGTGGCTTACGACCACAGAGTGTGGAGTGAATGAAGAATGAACTGTAAAGCGCTTTGGGTGTCTTGAAAGGCGCTATACAAATGCAGTGATTAATTAATTAATTAAAAGTTAATATAACGCAAAAGGAGCACTTTGTGACAAAATGAGTCTAGAGTGCACTTTTGGGATCTAATAATAAAGTATTTTACCCACCATGAAACCCAGAAGTAAGTTTGTGAAACAAAGGGATGAGTTGGACAGATTTAAATACTAAATAGTCCACTTAAGTGTCCCTCTGGATAGTGGGTTAGCGATGTCCATTTATATATACTGCTTTATCCAGTTGGTTACTAACGCTATACTAATACTGTTGCCATGGCATTATGATGGTGACAGCACACGCTCCAATCACATGCCTGAATCACAGCTCATACACAGTCACACTTCTGTACATCAGGAGTGGAGTACCATGTTTCTCTGAATGAGTAACATTGAGTCATTTTTAGACGAGACTCGGCTCCGGCTCAAGCCCCGTGCCTGCGGTGGCCATCTTGGCAGCCTGTTGAGCAAATCACCCCCCTCTTCCCCCACCCCCCCCACCCCCCCACCTCCCTGCCGAACAACCCTCGCCGAGTGACCTGGCAAGTATGTCGACCAATCAGGATGCGGCACTGGGCAGATCAGAGCCAGGCCCTGGGAGATGCCTGCAGTGCCATTGAGAAGCTTAATGCCAGTGGAAGAAATGAGATCTCCAGACTGGTGGAGTCCTATCCGGGTCTAATGTGGTGCAGATGGTGTGAAAAGTTAATGGGGGCTTCCTGGAGGGCTGCTGACAGGAGAAAGAAGAAGCGGCTCAAAACAAGAGAAGAAACTAACTAGTTAAAAGTGTATTGAATAAAGTGGAACTGCGTTGGTTAGGATCAGGAATAAAAATGAAAAAGTTATAGAGGCATAGATAGGGGCATAAGACTACAATTTACAATATTACAATAATTTTCAACATACCCATACATGTATTGTTTTTAAACTCCACACACCTTCACTAGAATCATTTGGATATTTTCAGGCCTAGAATTGCCAAACTCTACAGAACAAGGTAAAAGGAGCTGTTAACTACTAAAAACTACCACTTGATGACATCACAAGGTGGAACAGAGCATTTTGAGCTTTGGAGATGTAGACAGACTAATAATAAATGATTACTCAAACGTGTGAATGAAACAAAACACAATTCCTGGTATGTTTTTGATGACGTAACAACATGGATACAAACTCCACATTTTCTGTAATATAGGACGTTTAATTTTTTCCTCAAACTTTCTCAGTAACCTGACTCACAGCAGATTGATATGGGTGTAACTCTGAGTTGAGTTCTACACACAAAGAAATCTGAAAATGCAAAACGAACGTCGATCATCTGAATCTGATTGGTTGAAGTATAGCAACAGCAGAATAAGACGAAAATCAAACTTTAGTTAAATCCAGTTGAGGGAAAAGCACAGAAATCTTTGTCCACAAATGCCCAAAGCTCTTACATTCTGCACGTTTTTCACAAACTAAATAGTCTGTACCGACGCTGAAATAGGCTGAAGTATGTGTGTTAGCATCGCCATGTTTGTTTTGGTTCATTTGGGCGCTTCACCTTTGGCTTCAGCACAAACCCCAAAGCTGCTCTGTGATTGGGCCACCCAATTATCTGTACCGCGGGTGCACGCCAAGATGGATTCTCTGAGTTTGTGAACTCACAAACATCATGAGAATCCATCTTGCTGTGAGAGGTCACTTTCTCAGTCCACTTTCAAAAAGCTGTTTACACTCTTTATGACTTATTAATCCATATCTTTGTTGGAGTATTTTTTTTTTAATTTATGAAGTACACTTTTTACACTCGAAATTCTGTTCAGATTAAGATATTTTATATTTTTACTGTAACATTATTCACATAAATCAGCCTCAATTCATTCATTCAAATAATCTCTACTGAACAGAAGAATTAAACTGGACTTTTTTCTGTTCTGTTGTCATTGGTCTTTTGGAGCAGTGAGTTTTAGCAGCAGCTGTGTCTATGACTCAGGGCTGTTTGCTCTGTATGCAGCCTGGCTAACAAACTAACAGGCCGTTCACTTGTTTAAATCAGTTCAAATCTGCCACAGTAGTAGCATATAGACAGACTCCCAGTAGCATTAGTATGTGTGTGGTGCAGAGGTGGGCTGAGCCTGCAGAACACAGGGCATTAAAGGTGAAGGGTTTAATAAAGTGCACTGTTATCAGACTGGGAACTGGGTGTAAGAGCAGTTTTTAAAAACATCTCAGGCTTTCAAACGCACCACGCTCCCTCTCTGCAGCATATGGATGTGTTCTGTGATGAAACGTTCAATAGGAAAATTATCTTCTATTACATGACAGCGGCATCCAATTGTACAGCCTGCTCCCATCTGTTGCACAGAAACTCTTGTAACTCTTCTACTTAATATAGGCCAGTGATCCTCAAACTTTGCCAGAACAGCCTGTCCCTTCTACATTTAGAAATCAGAAAGGTCTGGAATCGGACCATAGAGTGTTTTTGTGTGAATATTTTAACTCTAACTATATATATTACATATTCTTACTGTGAGTGGGGGCAGACCTCAGCTGTAACTTGGCCTTGTGGCGTCACCTGTGAAGAGAGACAAGTTTAATGCCATACTCTGAAACATTCTAAGCAATGCAAGAACACCTCTGGAGACAAGCATGCTGACCCTACACCAGATAAGTCACACAGGGCACCTTTACTAAAAAATATTTGAAAGCACAGCAAAAACTTCAGTGAAAGAATACAAATTATATTACAGAAGGCCCCAAAAATAAGATGTAAAATATTCTAAAGTGCTATATTATGAGAAAAATAGCCTTAAGCTTCAGAGCTTTTTAAGATGTCAAATGCTCCATTCACACCAAGCTTTTAAAGTGCCAGCGTTTTAAATCCCCTCCGCCTCCATCTTTCATTATCCCCATTAAACCGGAGCCGCTGCTGCTGCTGCTGCGTGGGCCCGTGAACGTACAAAACCGCCACGAAGCCACGCGGCGCCATTCAAACCTGTGATTAACGCGTCACCTTCTTCCCCTACTCTCCGCGGTAACACGGGGTGTAATGGCTGCGTCATGCCCCACTTTGATGAGCCGAGCTGGGGTGGGTTCAGGGGCTTCTGGTGGGTCTCTGCTTAGTCACTACCCGTAATGGACAAGTTAGCGCGCTAAGCTAATGATGATGATAATTGCACAGTCCGTCACAGCGAGGCAAACATTAAAACAACAAACATACCTGGTGTTATGTTTTGTTTCATTCACAGACATTTGAGTAATCCTTTATTATTAGTCTGTCTACATCTCCAAAGCTCAAAATGGGAAAAAAAATCTATTCCACCTTGTCATAAAGTGGAAGTTTTCAAGTGAACAGCTCCTTTTATCTTTTGTTCAGTAGAGATTGGCATTTCCAGGGCTGAACTTATTCAGATGATTCTAGTGAAGGTGTATGGAGTATAAAAACACAGTGGAGCACGTCCTGTATTACCACATGACATCACAAAGTGCAACAAAGGAAGCCACACGGCGCCATTCAAACCTGTGATTAACGCGTCACCTTACCCCCTTCTCTCCATGGTAACAGGGGGTGTAATGGCTGCGTTGTGCCCCACTTTGATGAGCCAAGCTGGGGTGGGCTTCTGCTTAGTCACTACCCAACGCCGGGGTAATTGCACGGTCTGTCACAGCGAGGCAAGCATTAAAGGTTGTGTAACTCTGTTGTAACTCTGTTGGTTGGGGTCCATCACCTGCTTGTTTCTATGGATATGTCATTCCTCTATCTGGAATGTTCCACAGTATGACATTAAACAGCTCTCCCTTACATTTATTCAATTATAGGTGGTTTATAGCTGAAAAATACCTACATTTGGTCTCCATGAAGATAGAAAGGTTTAATGCCATACTGTGAAACATTCCAGACAAAGCAATAACATCTCCCTGGAGACAAGCATTTGACGGAGCCTCCACCTGAAAAGTTACACAATGCAGCTTTAAGACAACAAACAAAACCTTGCTGCATTTCCGACACACCTGGACTTGTGTTTTGTTTGATTCACACATCTTTGACTATTAGTTTGTCTACAAATCCATAGCTCAAAATGGAAAAAAAATTATCTATTTCATCTTGTGATGTCATAAAGTGGAGGTTTCCAGGTTAACAGCTGCCTTTTAACTTTAGTTCTGTGGAGATTGGCATTTCCAGGGCTGAAATTATCCTAATGATTCTAGTGAAGGTGTATGGAGTATAAAAACAGTGGAGCTCTTCCGTATTACCACATGAGCTAGATGACTCTTCTTTCTGCTCCCTTTCATTCATTTCTTGTAATGTTATGACACTGTTGATGTCTTTTTATACTTTATGAATGAAATAAACAAATAAATGAATAAATTAAACATGACATCACAAAGTGGAACAAAGGACGCCATTCAAACCTGTGATTAACACGTTACCTTACCCCCGTCGCTCCATGGTAACAGGGGGTGTAATGGCTGCGTCGTGCCCCACTTTGATGAGCCGAGCTGGGGTGGGCTCCGGGGGCTTCTGGTGGGTCTCTGCTTAGGCACTACCCATAATGGACAAGTTAGCGCGCTAAGCTAACGCCGGGATAATTGCACGGTTTGTGACAGCGAGGAAAGGATTAAAACAGCAAACAAAGCCTTGTCACATTTCCGACTGAAATAAATGAACTACACAACAAAAAACAACATAGTCACTTAAATCATTCTAATAAAAGGAAATTGGAATGAAGAAAAGCGCCCAGTTGTATTCAGACTTTTAAGAACTTTTTGGACTAATTTGTTTTTGCATTTAACATTGTTTGACTTAAAGGTGCATTGTGTAACTTTTCTGGTGGAGGGTCTGCCACTGCTTGTCTCCATGATGAATATAATTGTTTTGCCTGAATGTTCCACAGTCTGGCGTTCAACTTTTCTATCACCTTGGAGACAAGCAGGTGCTGCCATCAGGCCAAGTTATGGGTCAGATCTGTAGTGAGGCAAGCCCACACTTGAGTAAAGTAAGAATGCTTGTTTTTTGAGCAATAAAAACACATGTAATTAAATAAAAACAATGTAAAGCAGTCGAAGCAGTTCAAATGAGGCTAAGAACCATAGCGGCAGTATTTATGAAACGACTTCTTTGGTTGGCCCAATTTTTATCCGCTTACTGCCAGGAGCTGTGCTTATAACAAGGTTTATTGTTTAGCATTTGAAATGTGTGAGTAATAGAGGAATTAAACAGTATTATGTAATGATAGCAGACTGGATGTTAGCAAAAGGAAACCGCAAAATAAGAGCAGATGAAGATGAAAAGTCCAATGTGTAAAGAACACACATTATGCAAGATTGACTTGTTTGTGAACTTTTAGTCGTGTTATACTGTTGTCTCCTCATCTAAAACACACCTGGAGTTGTATTTTGTTTCATTCACACTTGTTTCTTTCATTTATAAACCCAGAATTGTCGTCTTTTTGTGGCATCACAGATAAAACTTTGGGCTTCTCCTGAGCTTTTTTAAATTTTATTTTAATATTTAACAGAACAACAAAAAAGACAAAACAAAAACAAAACCCTTCCACACCCCACCCCTCTCTGCTTACAACATATTAAATAATAATAAAAACGTCACCCCAGTCAAGTCCAGTCCAGTGTCTTCAGTATGTCCAAGAAAATCCTGCAGTTTTTAAGTCCATAAACCATCACCAGACTCATTCTTTGCTCAAACTGTGTTCATGGCTCTATTAACACAGCATTCACAGAGGATAAAGACTTTAGTTGCTTACTATATTTGCTATTATGCAGACATTATTTTAAGTTAAAAAATGTGAAATAATTATCGCAAGGTGTCCAAAAGCCACAAGAATGTGTTCTTTGAAGGTCATACATTACACAGACTTGACACTTGTGAGTTTTAAACCATTTTATAATGCAGTTATTCCATCAAAAACATATCTGGAGTTGTGTTTTGTTTCATTCTCACATGTTTGAGTAACTCTTTATTATTAGTCTGTACATCTCCAAAGCTCAAAATGCACTGTTCCACCTTGTGATGTCATGAAACAGCTTTTACCTTGCCCAGTTCAGGAGAAAATACACATTATTGTGGTGGTGGTAATAATAATAATAAACCTTGAGCATTTGTTGCTGTTTTGATTGGGGTTTATTGTGATCTCTCAAAGGTGCATAACTTGACTGTAAATATGGACATTCTTTTCTGCAGTTTAAACTCTTTTCTGCAGTTTAAACTCTTTTCTGCAGTTTAAACCCTGTTCAAACCCAGAAGTACTGCTGCTCCATTGGCTTGCCTTTGCAGTGCCTACCTTTAGGTTACAGATGGTTAATATAACCAAGAATCATTTGCACCCTGTACTCTTTTATTTCCTTCATCCACCGTTTTAGGAGCGTTTAAGATCCTCCATCCTGAGTGTGGGTCTGATGTGGTGCAGATGGTGTGAATGTTAATGGAGCTTCCTGGAGAGAAGCTGAGAGGAGAGAGAGAGAAAGCAGGACCTCCAAACATGAGCACAGTCTGTTGGAAACAGCTCCACACTGAAATTGTAATGGGGAACAGTGTATCATTAAACCAGTGCAAAGCTTAAGATAGCTCCTGGGCACCTGGTCCTCACCGGCTGCCCTCTGCACAGTAAAGGAGAGTCACACGCAGAGGATCTTATTATATATAATTTAAAATATAACTGCTGTACACAAGCTCCACGTAATGGGATGCCCTACTTCTCTGTGTGAGGATATTATCACTGCGACCCCCCGTCTACGTCCTTCAGGCTGAGTGACTGATGGATTCAATTTGGTTGCACTTGGGAACAAATCGGATCATTCTGTGTTTTTTTTTCCATTGAAAAACATAAATAAATGTAGACACCTGCTCTATTTTTGTTGTTGACTTGACGCTTTTACCACACGTTACCAGGGCAAAGGAGAATTATGGAAAATGCAGACTCCCTTTGCTGCATCTTTACGCAGACGCACTTCACACTGGATATTTAAAGCAGTGGGGCTCGTCGGGCCATGTGTTCCCACAAAATCTTTGATAACATAAAACATTACTTGAATACAACAATTTCTTATGATATACAATCCCAAACATACAATGTTTTGATGGAAAAAAGACACTAATGAGAAATTTGGTTATAAACGTGGTTTGAACCTTTGCAGTGCCACTGTGGGGCCCGATAGGGGGCCCTTATTTTCATACCAATAAGTGGTACCTGGCCTCAAAAGAAGAACCCCAGATTTAAAGGGCCCAAATTACACTATTTTCTGATCTATGTTATAATGTTGTTTCTTCATCATAAACATACCATCATTTACACATGTTTAACACACAATTCAAGAGTCAGTTTTGGATAAATACGGCATATTTACTTGGAAATTACCAGGATAGAGGAGGAAGATTCTGGCAAATTTGGTTCATATTATCTGTTTGGTTTCACTTTACACAGACATTGCTCTGAGCCTCGTCATTTTGGTCTTAAAATGTTTGTATAGATGTGTTTTTATTTCACTATTTTGTACGTAAATAAATTCCTATTCCTAATGTGGAACTCTGCCCCAAATTCACTCCTATACCTGCTAGCCTCAGTGAGCTTCATTTGACTGGTGCCAAACATTGTGGGTGATGTCACACTCCCTTAGTCCACTTCTTTATACAGTCTATGATACCATCCCACTCCCCTCCGCATACATAGGAGTTGATATCAGAGCCTCCATCCTCCCTGACCCCCTCCTGGGCCCCTCTCCCCCTCCTCTGTGCTCCGGTCCTGTCATCTCCAGATCTGACAGGTGCCTACAGAGGCCTTATGGACCCTGCATGCCAATAACTCTGAAGCAGCCATCCCTGACGCTGGCTGCTCCGACAGGCGCTCACAGAAGGTTCCAGGCCTCACACAGTCCAAGATGGAGAGAGGAGTTTGTTTAATAGTTTACTCAAATGAACCACGTCAGCTCAGGGCTCTGTGCAGGCTGCTGATTTCTGTTTGGATTTGTAATATTTGTATTCTAGTATCGAGTTGGTAATCGGAATGGTCTGATACTGATATATGTCTTGCTTTTGTACCCGGTAACAGATATTTTGCCAATACAGTACGCTTTTTAAATCACAGCAAAGACCGAATATCTACAGTCAAAAGTTTAGACAGACCGTCTCATTCATTGTGTTTTTTCCTTATTTTACTACTTTACCACTTTCTACATTTTGTTTCTACATATTTATATAAACAAAATATATGGAATTATGTAGTAAAAGGAAAAAAAAAAGTAAATAACTCTATTTTTTATATTCTATAGTCAAATCCTCAAAGTAGCCATCCTTTGCGTTGTCAAAAAATATTTCAAAATATATTTTTAAACTAATCTTTACTAAATAATTCCATGTATGTATATAAAATGTAAGAGGATAGATGGATAAGGGAGATGTATGGAATTATGTAGTAAAGATATATATTTTTTGTTAATAATGTTGCTTTTTGCCATACATGCACAATTGATATGTTGTATACATACAGTAGTATTCATCGATATATGATTTTTACAAGCCAAATACATTTTTACAGCAGTTTATAAGCACTTTTCACTAAGATTTGTGAAAAGTGCTTATAAACTAATCTAAGGTAAGTGAGGAATAACACTGGGCCACTGCAAACTGTTTAGAAATTTCAGTTTCTCACATATTTAAAGCTGAAGACATCCTATACAGTGCCTTTAACCTTCTTTCTATATGGGCTTGTTTAACCATCCAAGAGTAAGAAAAACAACATGCTCTCCCGACCTTAATGCGAAAACATCTGGGACTCAGCCTCCAGTGTGACATCTTTAGCATTAGCACGTCTCTGTTACCTCTGCACGCTTGTCTGAGCCTCTCTAATCACCTGCCTTACCCCCTCCTCAGCACGCTAACAGGTTACTAGCGCTTCGGTACATCTTAAATGCGCCCTGTCTTCATACCTAAACGGCTGTGGGCAGGTGAGGCGCTTCAGAGGCGAAATATCCCAGGCGTGTTTGAAAGCAGTGGAGGAGAGATGCATCGCTAATAATAGTGCTTCATTTCAGAGTCACTTGTTCATTCTGAGGGCGTGTGGCGTTCAGGATTTTCCGAGCTCGCTTCAGGTGCGCCGTGTGTGCTCAAGATGCTGTGAGGCTGTGTGAGCATTAGCAAAAGACGACGTTTGCTTTTGTCTGAATTTAGCAGCTATAATTAAAGGTCCCATATGAGCTTTAAACCATGTTATAATGTTGTCTCCTCAAAAAATATACCTGCAGTTACATGTTTCATTCACACATGTTTGAGCAATCCTATATTATAAGTCTGTCTACATCCACAGATAATACTCCCTACAACTAACAGATAACCTTATGCCCTGTCAGTCAGCAGAGTATTTGCACTGTCATTCTTGTCTCTTGTTTATAGCTGTGATTTTATAGTTTATTTTATATTTTATTACTTATTTTTCTATTTTATTTTGACTTGTACATATACATTTATTTTTATAATTATGTCTCATTTAACACGTGTCTCTTGCTCTTTTTGCTACACCATCTATTTTTGTTACTCTCTGTTATTATATTGTGAGCTACTGTGTCCAAATAATTTCCCTTTGTTTGTCTAAGTCTCTTAAGTCTAATCTCCAAAGCTCAAAACGCTCTGTTCCACCTTGTGATGTCATGTAGTGGTAGTTTTCAAGTTAACAGCTACATTTTACCTTTAGTTCAGGAGAGATTTGCAATTCCACGGATGAAATTATACCAATAATACTAGTGAAGGTTTGTGGAATTTAAAAAACACAGTGGAGCACTTCCTGTATTACTACATGACATCACAAGGTGGAACAGAGTGTTTTCTGTTTGAGAGAAGAACTCCATGTTTTTCACGAGGAAACAACATTATAAAATAGATCAGAAAATAGCCTCATATGGGCTCTTTAAGTGAAATAATCGTGATTAGTCGACTTTAAAAATCAGAAATCAGGTTGGAGGAGCTTTGGAGCTTTGGGGGAAGGGCAAAGTTCTTCAAGTTTGCTGTTTTACACCAGTTTAAATGTAGTTAGCCCTTGTAATGTTTTATAAAACCTAAAATTGAATTCTTTTTTATTTTTTTTAATTGTAGTCTCATTTTGAACACTGTGGTTGAAAATCTTTGGGAGAGCTGTCGGGGAGCTGTCACAAAAAGACATGGGTCCATTGGCTTTCTGTTCAAAACTATGGAGCTTGCTAAAACCCTAATTACAGCCCTGCTTATGAATAACTGCAGCTAATTACAACTTTGAGTTAACGATGACAGAAAACAAGTATAACATGGCTTACAGCTCTTGAAAGTCCACTTTGTTTCTTGCCTTTAAAGACAGTCACAAGAAAAAGCTTTTTTAAAATCCAGCCAATTTTGTTTTGTATTCATTCAACCGATGTTTGATTGACAGTGAAAAAATGTAAATTAATTCACTTATTTACAAAATCCTCTCACCCTCTCAGTAGTGTATATTTTTTCAGACAAGTCAAAATTTTCCTTCTTTCTTTCTTTCTTTCTTCCTTTTTTTTTTTGTTTTGCTAATGAGATTGTCTCTTGTTCTGCTCGCATCATTAGCATCTTCAGTTTTATTTTGGGGAGGAATGAGGTCAGGAAAAACTGCAGGAAATCACTTCATCTCAATCAAAACCATCTTCTGCAGATTTATTACAGACATAATGCTCTTTCAATAAATAACGTAGACTGGAATATAAGTGAATACATATTCTTTTACACCAACACCACTGGTATTATCTGTGGTGCAGTTTTCAGGGGATGCAAAGGTCTTAACGTAGAAAAAAAACTGTACTCCAATAAGATTAAAGGTGCACTGCGCAACTTTTGAGGCTACTTGTCTCCACGGAGATGTTATTGCTTTGCCTGGAATGTTCCATGGTATGACTTTAAACATATCGATATAGCATTTATTCATTACAGGTGTTTCAATCACTGAAAAATATAATAATTCCTTCTCTGAACTATAATGTAGCGTAGTACTACTTTTTCTGTCCCTGGTGATAGATTGGTTTAAGCTATATTGTGGAACATTTTAGACAAAGCAATAACATTTCCATGGAGACAAGCAGGTGCTTAACGTTACTTCAGTATAATATAAGTCAAGCAGAAGTATAATAAATAATAAATTTCTCAAGTAAGGGTAAAAAATATTTGCGAAAAGTACTTAACTTAAAGAGTAGCTGTCAGGACATAAGATTTAACTTATAATTTTAAGTTAATGTAATTGAAAGGACAAAATATGAAATAATGCAGAGATCCCCAACTTTTTTTTTTCTTTTAAGGACTGGTAATAAACAAAATTTTTTGAGGGCCCACTGGAGGGGGGCGGGGTACTAACAGCACAAAATCCTTAGAACTCTTAGCCATAATCTTTAATAATATTTTTTTTTGCTGTTTAGGTTAATTAAACACTATATTTAGGTACATTTGCACTATCGTTTTGGAGTAAATATTGTCTAAATTGACAAAAAGGAGTTTTCTTTTCTCTGGGGCCTAGTAACAGATGGTCCGCGGCGTAGTTTTAAGCCCAGGACCAGTGGTTAGGGACCCCTGAAATTATGCATGAAATCTGGTATTTTCAAAGGATCGTCACGGAAATGAGACAAACTAAATCATATCTGAAGGAGCGATGCAAGAAACACAAACGTTCACATCATTTCATATTGTTCACATAAAGCTTTTATCGCTTTAGACTTACTCACAGTGGGGATGCTAACTGGAGGCTCTAACAGGTCTGAACCTCTGTGACTCAAGTTAGACTTTAGTTTGAGCTTTATTTTAACACAATCTGACCAGAAAGAGCTGATTTAACTGGAACTACAACAGGTGAGCTGATTTGCTGTGTTAAAAAAGTCTCTCGCACCTTAAATTACAGTCACAATTACAGTCCTTTTTGTACTTTTTCTTGAGTTTTCAGACAATCTCAAGGCAGAACTACGGGCAGCACAACAGACTGAAATGCAACTTTGCTTTTTGTTGCCTGATTTCTGTCCGTAGAGCTGTTATTTTCACCAGACAATCATTATTTCTTCCACAGACAGACTCAGAAACATGTTATTTAAGGAGTGAAAGGTTCAGTTCAGCGGTGTCAGATCCAAAAGTTTGTATCAATGATAAAAGTGCATGTGTGTTTGTGTGTGTGTTTGTGTTTGTGTGCGCTGTGTCTCTGTTGTTTAGCTTTAACTGTTCACCCAGGGCTCTCCAACCTGCAGCTCAGGAAGTAGACGAGGCAAGTTTATTTGTGTTAGATTTCTATATTTTTATTTTACCTTTTAACGAGCAGCTCCCATTGAGATTAAGATTTTTTTCAAGAGAGACCTGGCCAAGGCAGCAGCAACACAATCAATACAAAACAGTAAAATCACAAAGTATTGCACATAAAACCATTTGCATCTCTCAAGAAAAACATACACACGTCTCAGTCACCGCACTTTTTACAATTTTCTTAAATTTAACAAGTGACTTAACTTGTGTAAATGATTCCAAGACCATGGAGCTGCGTAGGGAAAGGCAGATTTTCCCAGCTCAGTGAGGCACAGAGGGACAGTTTTCATTTTTATTTTTACTTGTACATATACTGTAAGAGACAGGACTGGTGCAGTGTTTGTCTGGTTGAGGGTGTGGGTGTGTTGCTCCAGTGCAAAGTGGACGGGGCTCACGAGGGCAGGTGCGCGTGGACGTGTGTGGAAGAGTATAAAAGCGCGCACCTGTGGCTCGGTTTGGTTGAAGCTCAGGGCTGGGTAGCTGTCCGTACTTATCTTTAGTTTTTCCAGATGGTCCCGTCCATCCTCATTGCTGCGCTGTGTGCGTTTGTCTGTTAATAAATTTCCAAAACGCATTCTGGATCTCAGCATATCTGTGTACAATATGCTTACATCACAAACCAGGAAGACGTTTGGAAACATGCGATGGCGTCTTCCGGTGTAGTTGCCGACTCTGGGCTCGCCGACCGATCGTCTCTTCTAATCGCTTGTCCCCAGTGCGCTCGGAGTTGTGCGTCAGCGGGGAAATGATGAAAACTGAGGTACGGTTGAAATTGTGGATTAGCCGAACATAACGGAACGCTACGATGATGTGTAGATGAAGAAAACTGGACCATTTTCTCATTTTTTCTGGATTTTGTCAGACTTACAACAGTGAACAGAGCCCGCAGGAAGTCGTCGTCACATGTTTCCAAACGTCTTTCTGGTTTGTGACGTAAGCGTCAAGCCAATAGCTATGACCCCAGGACCCACTCTGGTTGGTTTAGGAAGCCACTATATATACATTTATATAATTATGCCTTATTTGGCACCAGTCTCTTTCTACGTTTGCTACTTATTTTTAATTTATTATTATCATTTATATTTTTGCTCTTTGTTATTATAATAAATTATGATGTGTGAGCGACTGTGTCCAGAGAATTTCCCTTGTGGATCCATAAAGTTTAAGTCTAATTCGTACACAAGTAATTCAAAGCGCTTTACAGAATAAGAAAGACATTAAAATCACAATATAAACAAAACAAAACATAAAAAATCATCATAAAATTAGCATTAAAGGTGCACGGTGTAACTTTTCTGGTGGAGGGTCCATCAAATGCTTTTTCTCCATGGAGATGTTATTGGTTATTGCTTTGTCTGGAATGTTTCACAGTATGGCATTAAACCTTTCTATCTTCATGGAACCCAAACCAGACCATGTCACCAAGTCAGATCTGTGGAGAGCCAACCCCGCTCACAGTCAGAATGTCTGTTTTTCTAGGTATTTTTGAGCTATAAAACCACCTGTAATTGAATAAATGTAAAGTAGAGCTGTTTAATGTCACACTGTGGAACATTCCAGGCAGATTAACGACATATAAGTGAAGGATCCCCAACCAAAAAGAGAAAAGTGCTGAATAAAAACCCTTCAGTTATTTGCAGCTAAACAGAACCAATTTGAGCTCTCCACTCCACTCCAAGTAGCTCCCCAAAGGATTTAAGAATGATCCATATTGCACTGAGTAATTTAAGTTTGATTCATCACAAGCCTGTTATAATAAATGTGTAATTTTGTACTGATACTGAGTTATGGTTCATAGGCGTCTAAATATACCCCATTTAAAACTGTAGTTGTTTCCTTTATATCGGCTTAATTTCGCGCAGCTCTTTGTCATTTTTGTTTTGTAAAAGTAGCTCACCATGGAAAAGGTTTTAGACCCCTGTGTTCACTGGTTTTCTACTGTTGACTTGATTTTAAATGTCAGGTACAAACTAAATATTCAGCGGAGTTGTAGACTTTCAGATTTGTTATATTAAGTTGACATTGACACTCTTGTAACGTTGGCACTCGCTAATAAAGTTCTAAAGGTCATCTGCATAACCTCAGTTGGATCTACTACTTCTGGTTAAATGGCCAAACCTCCTCGTCAAAACCTGTCACATCTCTTAGACTTGGACTTAGACAAACTTTATTGATCCACAAGGGAAATTATTTGTCTCAGAAGTGAAGCAGAGCTGGGCCTGGTGGTTCTTAGGCAAGACACTTAAACCCACATTGCCTAGTAAGAAAATGGTAAGAAAATGGTGCACTTCCTGCATTACCACATGATATTGCAAGGTGCTACTGAGTGTTTTCTGTTTGAGGAAAGAACTGGAAAGAAGCAGGATTTGTGTGAATGAAACGAAACACAACTCCAGGTCTGTTTGTAATAAGGAAACACACTTATAACGGATCCAAAAATAGCCAAATATGGGCCCTTTAATGCAGATTATTGACCCGCTAGTTCAGACAGCGACGTAAAGCAAGGGTGGACAGGCTTTTATAGCCAACACGCTCTCATCTCTAAACCTTCTACAGCTGTGTGTGCTTGAGTGTTGATGGAGGCCACAGGGGCTGATTCTGCCTGTCTGTCCCAGGGCAGCTGTGGCTACAATAGGCTCTTACCACCACCAGATATGGAGTGAATGAATAATGCGACTTTGAGCATCTTGAGTGGTTTGGTGCTTATACTTACAATGTTCATGAATAAATACGCTTTACTGAAACTTAAAAATCTACAGTTCTTTATTATCTACGGCCAACACATTCTTACAACATTATTTTGGATTGAACTAGTTGGTCATAACCATGTTTTAAGGCAAATGGACAAACCCAGTAAACCTTCTTCGGAGAGCGCAGCGCACACATACATATATATGACAAAGGCAGCAACTTAAGCCTTGATCTTTCTCCACCATCTTTTATTTACGGAGTGTTGACTGCAGGCTCGGCTCCGCTCCGCTCCGCTCAGCTCCTCTCTGCACGTCTCACAACAACAGAGACGTACGGCTACTGTGAATAAAGCACAGAGGGGAGCTGTGCTAACATGTGGGCTGCATAATTACAACATGATGAGAACATGATGCAAGCTATAAAGTACTTCTAAAACAATAATATCATGAAAAAGTTATATTTTTTTTTTGTCACTCATTTCAGAAAGTCTAATTACAGATTTGACTTTCTGAAATGACTCATGACACACCTCAAGCCTTTATTTCTTTAGTCTTTAAATCCTTAAAATTTGATTCAAAACAAGACTATTTTATCAAGTAGTTATTCACACACAGAGCCCAGTGTGTCGGTGTCCTCAGATTTAACAGAATGAGGTGACAGAGAAAAGGCTGTTATGAACACATTATACAAACGGAAAGCTCCAGCCCCAGAGCAGAAGCACCAAACCTCCTTCAGAGCTAAGTACTGTGTAAGTGTGGTGTCAATAGTGTAATCTTTGTGACCACTGGACGTCATAAAGGAAGGACTGAGTCATTAAACTGCGCTAGGGCCATTTAACGTTCCGTAGTATGTTAAAGTATATTTAACACAATACTTCTGTCTTTATGTACGCAGTTTCTCCATCAGTAACACACCAGAGTAGGTTTGAAACGCCTCTTTAAGTGTATTACGCTTTATTTTTAGCAATATGCATTATTTTAAGTTAAAATATAAAATGCCCAAGCAAGGGTACGCAAAAGTATGTAACGCAAAGAACAATACAGACCATTTATGTCCTTCAGCGGGGTAGGGTCCACTAGTCCGAGGGTCCACTAGTCCGAGGGTCCACTAGTCAGAGTTTTAAAGGTGTTTAAAGGGGATAGATCAAGGTAAGTAGACACTAAAAACAGATTGATACCCTGGTGGACTAAATTCAGATTGTAGATTCATGGCCACGGAGTCAATGCCAAGAATAACTAGAAGGGCACTCGAAGAGCGCAGGTCCCATGAAAGCCACGTAATGTGACAGGAGTATACTGAGGCCAATAAATCCCTGTTCAAATAAGACCAAGACGTCAAAACAACTCTTGGTACGTTTCATAACATCTATTACTCTCGAAATATACAGCCAAAAGCTCGGACTAGTGGACCCTCGGACTAGTGGACCCTCAGACTAGTGGACCCTCGGACTAGTGGACCCTCGGACTAGTGGACCCTCGGACTAGTGGGTAGTACCGCCTTCGACGAGGGGTATTAGCTTTCTACCATGTTACAGCGTCATCAAAAATATGACTAAAGAGGTTTTAGATTGAGTAATTTAGCGATCTCTTCTGTACCCTACTCAAACCCAACTTATGGTTAGCTGGAATATTCTCTACAATTCTCCATAAATATTCAAACATGATAGAAAACTGTACACAACTTGAAAAACCTGATGCGATGTGCAGTAGTTTCATTAGCAGGATGCACACTGATTTGATTTTGATAGCGCTCTGACGGGGGAGTGACTTAGTGTGGAGAGCAAAGGAAGAGGGGACTTTGAGCCTTAAAAACAAAACTGAAACTTAGAAAATATATTAATATGAATTGTTTTCAGCGAATATAGCATTTTCTAAACAATAAAATGTAACATGGTGATAAGTTAATATCCCATAGTAATCTCTTTAAATGCCCTATGTCACGCAAAATTGACTGTTTGAGCTTTAAGACATGTTCTAATGTTGTTTCCTCATCAAAAACAGACCTGGAGTTGTGTTTTGTTTCATTCACACATGTTTGAGTAACGCTTTATTATTAGTTTTCAAGTTAACATCTACCTTTAACCTTTTGTTCAGTAAAGAAAGGCAATTCAAGGTCTGAAATCATCCAAATGATTCTAGTGAAGGTGGAGCACTTCCTGGATTACCATATGACATCACAAGCTGGAGCGTTTTCAGTTTGAGAGAAGAACTCCAAACCAGAAGCCAAAATATGCAGGGTTTGTGTGTTAAACAATGAAACAAAACACAACTCCAGGTATGTTTTTGATGAGGAAAAAACATTATAACATCGATCAGAAACTAGCGTAATATGGGCTCTTTAACGTGACACAAACACACCACCATTCCACTTCTCTCTCCGACGTCACAGAATAAAAACGGCGCATTAATAAAGTGAGTTTGGGAGATAGGAGCAGGTAGCAGCTCGCAGGCATTATGCACTGGCCTGTTAAGTACTCTTCACACACAATTAACCAGCAGGCTGTCCACACTCTTGTACCTTTGTGATACGAGCACAAGTAAATAAGCTTTCAATTTCCCTTTAAGCCATTCTGCCCGCTGTTGTGGAAACTACCAAACCCGCCCCTATAGCTATAGGTGTTCTTTATTATATGTTTATAAAGAACTTGTGCACTTGTGAGAAGTTCACGAGCTCATAGCATTGCATTTCCACTTTCAGTCTGTTTTTCTGTTACCATGGATATGTTCTTATTGCTTCACACTGGAAAATAGAAGTTCATTTAAGAAGTTGTCTTGATTTGAAGCTGGGCACCTGATTTTTTTCAAACCGTGAAAGAAGGAACTATATCTTTAATCGAAATTGTTCCTGGCTGAATTAAAGGTCCTATATTACACCAAATTGACTCTTGTGAGCTTTAAGTCATGTTCTAATGTTGTTTCCTCACCAAAAACAGACCTGGAGTTGTTTTGTTTCATTCACATGTTCGAATAACACTTTATTATTCATCTGTTTGCATCTCCAAAGCTCAAAATGCTCTGTTCCACCTTGTGATGTCATGAAGTGGTAGTTTTCAAGTGAACAGCTTCATTTACCTTTAGTTCAGTAGAGATTGGCATTTCCAGGGCTAAAATGATCCAAATGTGAGCAGAATTGTCCTGTTACTTGTATTGTATATGTGTGTTTATGTATGTATTATCTTGTTTTATGTGTTGTTGTGGAACTGTGTATGTTGTATGTTCTTGATTCCCCTTGAAAACGAGATGCTTAATCTCAAGGGGCTTTCCATGAATAAATTCAAATTCTAGTGAAGATGTATGGAGTTTAAAAACAAAACGCAGTGGAGCACTTCCTGTATTAGCACGTGACATCACAAGGTAGAACTGAGTGTTTTCATTTTGAGGAAAGAGCGCAGCCTAAATATGCAGGATTTGTGTGAATGAAACGAAACAACTCCAGGTATGTTTGTAATAAGGAAACAACATTTTAACATAGATCAGAAAATAGTGTCATATGGGTTCTTTAATGCAAATATTATTGACGAGTTCAGACAGAGAAAAGTGGACTTCCTTTTATAGACAACACGCTCTCATCCCTAAATCTCATACAGCAACGCTCACTGCTCTTTCTGGGTTTACAATCGATTCACTATAACATGCAGACAGCTGTCAAGTGTTATATGGATGTTTCCACTGCCGCCGTGGGACCAGCAAACACAGAAGCAAAGTCAAACGTCTCTCAAACGTCCATGTTGGATGTTTCAAACTCAAAGTCAAACTGGAAAGGTTGAGATGGTTTCGACAAGTGCAGAGGAAGGATGTATAAAGGACATATGTCATTCTAAATATAGTTTAGTTCAGATTTTAACCAGGTCATAACATTCTTCTTAGACAAAAAGGGAAATTATCTGGACACAGCAGCTCATACATCACAAAATATTATAATAACAAAGAGCAAAAATATAAATGGTAATAATAAATTCTAAATAAGTAGCAAAAATAACAAGAGACTGGTGTCAAATAAGCTGTAATTTCCAGACTGTAAACCACTACTTTTTTCTCACACTTAAACAACGATGCGCCTAATATATGGACAGATTATTTGTTTATCATCACAGCGGATGCGAGCGCAGCCTGAGTGAAGAAAGCGCCGCTGTCTGTGCGGTGAACATGTGTTAGCGATCGCTGTTGTCTGCACTAAAACAGTTTACACCTAGCCCCGCCCCTGAGACATCCACTCATACCTGATTGACACACCTAGCCCCGCCCCTGAGACATCCACTCATACCTGATCGATACACCTAGCCCCACCCCTGAGACATCCACTCATACCTGATCGATACACCTAGCCCCGCCTCCGGGACATCCACTCATACCTGATCGATGCACCTAGCCCCGCCCCCAGGACATCCACTCATACCTGATCGACACACTTAGCCCCGCCCCCAGGACATCCACTCATACCTGATCGACACACTTAGCCCCGCCCCCAGGACATCCACTCATACCTGATCGACACACTTAGCCCCGCCCCCAGGACATCCACTCATACCTGATCGACACACCTAGCCTCGCCTCCTAAAATCTGCTGAAATCCTACAGGACACTGACATGATCCCAGACAGGACAGCGGCTCTTTCTGCAGGAGACATGCACAGTAGAGCGAGACAGACAGGTGAAGAGAACAGTTATTTTGCGCTTTATGCACACACCATCTTCATGGAAAACACACGAAGACACACATATGATGCAGCTTTCAAGTTAAAAGCAGTTGATCTGGCTGTGGAAGAAAGAAATGGAGCTGCTGCATGTGAGCTTAGCATCAGTGAGTCGATGGTGAGACGTTGGCGACGGCAGCGTGACGAACTGACTCAAAGACAAAAGACGACAAAAGCTTTCAGAGGCAATAAAAGCAGGTGGGTTAAACTTGAAAACGTTCTTGAAGACGTGGACACCTGTGGCTTATAGACAGGTGTGGCCTATATATGTACACTTTTTTTTTTTCTTTTAAAATTTAGTTGATGTGGCTTATATTCAGATGCGCTCAATAGTCCGAAAATGATGGTATATAAATGTAAACGTATAAGTAAAAATTAAAAGTAGAAATATAGTGTCACGAACTGGCTCAGGGTTTGGACAAGATGGAGTCCACACATGTTTAAAAGGGACTGCCAAAAATATAATACAAATCTATCTCATCAAAAAATTACCAGAAGTTGTATTTTTGCATCATTCACGTTTCATTCATCCTGTCCGCTAACTTGGAGCTTCAGGAATCACTTTCCCTGGATTGTGACGTCATAGTTAGAACTTATCGCCTTATCGACTTATTCTGAGCATTTCTGACGTCAAATTGCGTTCATTACAACTGTTTGCTGATGATCGCAGACCACATTACATAAATGCTAAATAATTATAGCTTTTTTTTCTCAATGGTTAATTCCCACTGCTGCCTGTAGATGGTAGACTAACCCGAAATCCAAACGAGGGAGCACAGTCTAACGCAAACTGTGTCTTTCTATACTTTCTAAAACATGAAATATATAAGTAAAAGTACTCAAGAGCGTGTTTAATTGCCAGTAACAACGAATAATGCATGATATGTGTCTTTAAAGTGAAACTAAACACATAAACTCCGCTCACAACCACATTTCAAAGAGCTGCTGAACTGGACAGTATCTGGAGGACTAAAGGGGAGAGTGAGGGGAGAAAAGGAACAGTGTGATTGGTCCAACGGGTATCCACACTTCAAACTGCCCCTGCAAACTACTTGATATTGCAGAGGCCACTGAAGGCGTCACAAACTTAGATTTTGCCGTTTTTTTTAACCAGAATGCTGCAAATTGACCCAGTTTGCACTAAAGTTGATTCACAACTGTAGATAAGGCGATTAAAAACACCACATACACAGTTAAATATCAAAAAGTTTCCAAGTAGTAGCTGGAAAAGGAGACCAAAGAGGAGTTTCGTAGATGTTATGAAGTGTTATTTTGACGGCGGACAGGGCCAGTGTGTATAGATATAATGATCCGTGGCTCGGAGGAGGAGGCAGGAGGCTCTGATAGTGCTCTCCTCTGGGGGGAAGGATTATCCAGAGATGGCCAAACAGATAGAGAGATAAACAGATCGAGAGAGAGACACAGAGAGACACAGAGACACATAGAGCTGAGATCTGTATCCACACTCAGACACACATGCTGATTACTGCTGCTCTGGGCCTGGCTATCGGACCGGGACTGGACCAGAATGTTAAAGGACTGCCATTGAACTCATGTTTGTGAGCGGGCAAAGATGAGTTTATTTTTATTATATGTGAATTATACTAAAGCAGTGGAGTAATTGTAAGTGCTTTATATAGAAGATGTGCTGAAAATATATTATTATTATAGAATTAATGAAAGGCAGGGGTGGAAAGTAGCTGATTTCAAATAATCATGTTATTGTAATTTAATAGGTTAATAGTGTTATTAAGTATAATTGTAACAATTGTAATAGTGTTATTAAGTATAACATGTAACCGTACTTTTACACATTTCCAGTACTCTTTCCATTGCTGATTTGGTTTAACAAGCTGTTACAGCCACAGGCCTCCAGCTCCTTCTGTAGACATATATATGCTTAAGTCCCTGCTGCTGATCCCTGTGTTTGTGCATACCAGCCTCAATCTGGCAGACCTCTTCGGTGATTGGTGTATTGACTCCAAGCTGGCACCTGGGTCCCTTCCTGTTGAGCCTGGCCAATCCTGGGCCTTCACCTGCAGCTACCACACCTTAAAAGAACCCGCCCCCTGCCAGTCCTGGCAGCTGTTCTGTCTGTGAACTGTCTGATTTGTTGTGTCTCCCGTGTGGTTTTGTGTACCTTTTGTGAACCTCGAGACACTAGTAGTCCTTTGTGACTTTGTTAATAGACTGGCTTGTTCTGTTGCTTTTGTGTTAATATAATTAACATTTAACTCTGTCACTTTTTGGTTATACCTTTAAATAACTCTGTAAAGAGCCTCTTTTTATTAGTCCTTGTAAATATCCACTTTTGTTAGGTTTACCATAATATTCCTTTTAAATAAATTATAACTTTAGTTTTACCATTTTACATCTTGGTTCTTTCGTTACGTCCCCTGTCTCTAGCAGAGCTGGTCGTAACACATGCACATGAACAGGGTCGGACGATACTGACAAAAACAAGGACTCAAGGAGAGAAGGAGACAAGGAAAGAAGGAGAAAAGGACTCAAGGAGAGGCTTGTCAAAGCCTGATCTCATAAGACTCAGAAGCTGTGGCAGGTGCCACAGTGGGGCGCCAGTGTCAAAAACTGTTGTGTCCTTAGGCAAGACACTTCACCCACACTGCCTAGTATGAAAGTGGTGTGTGTGAGTGTGTGCGGGTGTGTGCGGGTGTGTGTGGGTGTGTGTGTGTTCCAGGGCAGCTGTGGCCACAGCAGTAGTACATCACTACAGGGTGTGGAGTGGGTGAATAATGCACCAAATTGTAAAGTGTTTTTGAGCAACTGAAAAGCGCTATATAAAAGAAGGAGACAAGGACGCAAGGAGAAGAGGACTCAAGGAGAGAACGAGACAAGGAAAAAGGACTGAAGGAAACACAGACATACCTGTCATTCAGAAAGGCAGCGACTACTAGAATCAGGAACAGTTTGGCATACAGTGAAGAAGATGATACTGACAAAAATGTTTATATTAATGAAAACTTGATCTTTTAATTTGTCAAAAACAGAGAAAATATACATATTTGAAAATACCTCTCCTACTTCTAACTCAATATAGTACAAATAGGTAGAAATGCTTGAGGTATGAGAATAGATATAGATAACAGTGATAGTATTGAATGAAAAGCAGCTGAGGAGGCTGATAGTTCTGCTGCTGCATTCAGGGAAGGACTGCGTAACATCGCTAACATGGCCTGAAAGAGAAGAGGGGGTGTATTTCTGTGATTTTGGTTGGTTTTTATTTGGTTGAACGACAGATTTGGCAGCCTGTGAATGACTGAGAACAGGAGTGAGAAGTATAGATTGAATTCACTGCATCATAAAAACGTGAATGTTTTATCTGGGGAAAAGTGTTCATTAAAGCAGCAGTCCAAGGCTCTTTGCTCAAAGCACCAGCCACATGAAGGATCTCACTATGGATTCTGGACATGGATTATCATGAGGCTGTGATGGAGCAAAGTGTGTACTGTGTGTGTGTGTGCGTGTGTGTGTGTACTGTGTGTGTACTGTGTGTACTGTGTGTATGGGAAGGATCAATGCACACGCGGATTTATGCAGACGAGCACATGAGAGGCATTCTGTCAGGGTAACTACAGCACAGGACACTGAGGTAAAGAGACAAAGAGACTAGGAGACAAGGGGACAAGGACACAAATAGGCAACGAGGAGGAGAGGGGACAGGGAGAGAAGGAGACAAGTATTCAAGGGGACTAGGACACAAAGAGACAAGGGGACAATGACAAAGAGGCAAGGAGGAGAGGAGACAGGGCGAAAAGGAGACAAGGACTCAAAGAGACAAGGGAGCAAGGACAGAAGGGGACAAGGATTCAAGGAGACTAGGACACAAAGAGGCAAGGAGGAGAGGGGACAAGGAGAGAAGGAGACAAGGACTCGGAGAGACAAGGGGACAATGACACAAAGAGGCAAGGAGGAGAGGAGACAGGGCGAAAAGGAGACAAGGACTCAAAGAGACGAGGGAGCAAGGACAGAAGGGGACAAGGATTCAAGGATACTAGGACACAAAGAGAAAGGGGACAAGGAGAGAAGGAGACGAGGGGACAAGGAGAGAAGGAGACAAGGGCTCAAGGAGACAAAGGAGCAAGGGTAGAAGGGGACAAGGATTCAAAGAGACTAGGACACAAAGAGAAAAGGAGACAAGGGGACAAGGAGAGAAGGAGACAAGGACTGAAGGAGACGACACAAAGACTAAAGGAGACAAGAACTTGAGGAGAGAAGGAGACAAGGAAAAAGGACTCAAGGAGACTAGGACATATCTGACATTCAGAGAGGAAACAGACTTTTAGAATCAGGAACATTTTTATATTGTCAAATTAATTCAGCTTAGTCCTATTTTATTACAACAACATAACAGCCCCGTAGACCTGGAGTACAAAGGACGCTTTCTCAAAATGAAGGCTTGAAAAATATTGTATCTGTCCAAAGAATATTCAAATTAACTTCTAAATTAAAATAAATGACCCGGAGGACTAAAGGGGACAGTGAGCGGAGAGGAGGAGTCTGGAGGACTAAAGGACTAAAGGACTAAAGGGGACGGTGAGCGGAGAGGAGGAGTCTGGAGGACTAAAGAGGACAGTGAGGAGGTGCACTATGTTACTTTTTGGTTGGGTGTCTGTGCCCTGCTTCAATTACAGGTGTTTTTATATCTCAAAATACCCAGAAAAACAGGCATTCGCCTCTCCACAGATCTGACCTGTAACTTCGTCTGGTTTGGTCTCCATGAAGATAAAAAGGTTTAATACTAAACTGTGGAACATTCCAGACAAAGCAATAACATCTCCATGGATTATTACAGTTACATAACATGAAATGCCAAGTTATTTTAGACACCACGTAGCTAAAACTGTAAATACTCCTCATGTCACTCTAATTAGACTGAAAATCGTAGCCTTTTTGAGATTTACAGTTGATTGACAAAACTGGGTCACACTCGCTCCGTCGCTCTAAAACCAAAAAACACGTGAACACACCAACGCCAAATTGGACAGGAGAGGAGCTGTCTCATTAGCATATATCCTTCCTCTCAACGCCTCGGAAACAACAATGCGCCAACAGCTAGCTTACATTGTTATTATGATTTCCTCAGTTGAGATTGTAAGAACGCGTGGTCGGGCATGTGTCAGGGTCTCTGTGGACACAAGCGTAATAAGGATGGAGGGGGAGCTCGGTGTCACTGGAAACATGAATTATTAAAGATACACATGGTACTGGCAGTAGACAAATGAGAAGAGTCTGATCTGACAGAGGAACACATAGAAACACATAGAAAACACAAGCGTAGGAGGACGGAGAGAGGAAGAGGGGGATTCAAGATGGAGCAGAGCAGAGGTGTCAGGATTAAGACTTGTGTTATTCGTGAGTGGATGTTAAAATATGATAATGCAAATTTGAAAGCAACAATATTGGAATTAAATGGAATCTGGAATCCATTTTACGCCACACAGAAGGACAACAGCATAAAAGGGCCCATGTGACGCTATTTTCTGTGTTAGAATGTTGTTTCCTCGTCACAAACAGACCTGGAGCTGGGTTTTGTTTCATTCATTCACACATGTTTAACACACAAACCCTGAATATTTAAGAGTTCTTCTCTCAGAGTCAAAACACAGCCGAAATTTGGCACTAGACATTTTGGATATAGATATAAATGTTTTATCATTAACATAACTTGACACCTTTTCAAGCCTCAGCGCGGCGTTGACGTGGTGCGACTTGAGCTTTCATGAATTGAAAAATCAGAACTTCTGGCATTTGACACACCACCTCAACCAATTAGGGACTATGATCCACCACAACGGACGCCCTGGATGTGCGGCGGAGACATCTGTCCTCAAATGCAAAGGTGTGCAACGCAATTTCAACATCGCCGTCTGAACACAGCTTAAAGGTTGTATAGAGGATTTTCCGAGGAATGAGAAATCCAGTGACTGTTTGTCCTTTTTCAAATGTAGCGCATGTGTGAACCCCCCCACAGCTCACTAAGTAGAAACTCCTCCTCCCGCCTCCTCCTTACGCTAGAAATAATTTGTTTACAGCCGGTGCGCATTCAGAATCGCTTTTACTGCTGTAACTATATGTTTTCAAATGATATGCAGAATTTTCCTGTCCTGAAATCATTTAGCGACTAACGTGTCAGTCTTTAGACCCTTCATCTTCTTCAGCGCACGCCATCGCTGGAAGGAATCTCCAAGAATCACCTTAGTTTGGCTTTGCTCCTTATCCTCTTCTTCTTTCAGGGACCTCAAAACCGAACTTTCTTTTGCGGCTAACTGGTAGTGGATTCTTGTCTGCCATCGCAACGAACTTTGACAAACTGCGAGGAAGCTACAGTTGGAAAAAGTTGCTAAGAACCGCTGCGTTGCTCGAGTAAACGGCTTCTTGCGTTTGTGGAATGTGTGAGAGGCAAACGTAAACCACGTAATCCCAGCGCGCCGATGAGTCAGTTACGCTAGAAACGTAGGGAGTTTGATTGACAACTTAACAGCTAATATTTATCTGGCCCCACCACATCCACAGTTGATGTATTTTCATTCTTTTCTTTTTGATCATCATAATTACAAGCCTGCTGCATCTCTATAATGCTATCACTGACAATCTGAAACAAAAAAAAAAAAATCCTCCATACAACCTTTAAGAGAACCAGAGAACTGAATCACCTGTCTGAACCTGAAGCTATTGTCCAGTTTATGTAAAGTGGGGGCTGCTGAACCCTCTCTCGCACGACACAACACTAGTGACCACCAGCAATCCTTTTTTCTATCAGGGCAGTGTAACAGAGGGTTTGAAAGAGCAGTGATCTGAAGTGGGTTAGTCCAGTTTGAGCCTGTGTTCCCCTCAGCAGGCCGTCTGTCCTGGATCTAATAAAAGACATGACAGAACACATCACATCTGAAACCCCCGTAGACCTGTGTCTTTCATGGATATGTTCTAAACACAACTGAAATAATAATACACTTAGAACAACAATATTAAACTTACTTCTATTGGGTATTAACTACTAACACATAACATATTTAGATCACCATGTTACCTTTTATTGTTTTGAAAATGCTATTTTCTCCAAAAACAACGCATTAACATGTTCTATAAGGTTCAGTTTCGAGTTCCCCCTCCCTTTGCTCTCCACGCTAAGTCACCCCCCCGTCAGAGCACTATCACAACACAATCAGCGTGCGTCCCGCTAATGAAACTACTGCACGTCGCGTCAGGTTTATCCAGTTGTGTACAGTGCATGAGGCTTGTGGGTGGAGCATTGGACAAAATCTTACAACTAACCGTAAGGGGGATTCAAGGAGAGCGAAAGAGATTGCTAAATTACTGAAACAGCTTCAAGGGTGTTTTTGATGAGGGAACAACATTATAACATAGCAGAATGTTTTAAAACATCAATGTTGCATAATATCCCCTCTTTAAATTAATTTCCGTGGAAACAGAACAGAACATAGCTCACAACTCAACTTGTGGTTTCATGATCTATAACATTGCTTTATAATTAGATGCAGTGGAGCACTTCCTGTATCACTGCATGACATCACAAGGTGGAACAGAATGTTTTCTGTTTGAGAGAAGAACTCAGCCTAAATATGCAGGGTTTGTGTGTTAAACGTGTGAATGAAGCACAACTCCAGGCTTGTTTGTGATGAAGAAACGACATTATAACATAGATCAGAAAATAGCATAATATGGGCCCTTTAACTACCGAAAAATTCCACTCAAAACATTTTGGCATCAAACCACAAAATCCCAGTGCTAATACCTTGTTAGTAAAACAAACGTCTGCTCCAGGACTCCTGACGATCCACAGAAACGCACACTTTATATATAAAAATACAAAATCTTCAAAGTGGTTTCTCATATCTGTTTAACCTTGGCGCGCTCCTTCATCCCCCAGCGCTGTCATCTTCAAAACACTCCCAAAACACCAACATCACACAGACCGCACGGAGCACTGCCGATAACTGTGAAAAGTGAAAAAGCAAAGCCCCTTTCAGCCTTTAATGGTCTGCACACGACCCCCTGGCTTCCCCAAGGCCCCCCAGGCAAAACATTCACGGGTCAAAACATTCACGGGTCAAACGCAGCACCACACAGTCTTGGGGAATGAGCCCAAAGCAGAACGGTGGGAGAATAAAGTTGGATGATTTCTTGATGATGAAGGATGAAGTTTTGTTAAAGGTCTTATATTCTACACAATTGACTCCCGTGAGCTTTCAGTCATGTTACAATGTTGTTACCTCCTCAAAAACAGACCTGGAGTCGGGTTTTCTTGGGTTTCATTCACACGTTTTATTATTTTATTGTTTATTGTTGTCTGTCTACAGCTCCAAAGATCAAAATGGTCTGCTCCACCTTGTGATGTCACAAAGCGGTAGTTTTCATGTTAACAGCTCCTTTTACCTTTTGTTCAGTAGAAGATCGGCAGTTCCAGGGCTGAAATTATCCAAACGATTCTAGTGAAGGTGTGTGGAGTTTAAAAACACAGTGGAGCTCTTCCTGTATTACCACATGACATCACAAGGAGTGTTTTGGGTTTGAGAGAAGAACTAAATATGAAGAGTTTGTGTGTTAAACGTGTGAATGAAACAAAACACAACTCCGGGTCTGTTTGTGATGAGGAAACATCGTTATCTAACATAGATAGAGAACAGTGTAATTATTCCCTGGGGGGTGTGAAGTTAACTGTTGGCACGGTTTTTCAGTGAGTCTCACTCCTAAACAGGACCATGAACACTCGGACTGATCACAGGTTCCTGAAAATGTGCTTTTTAAATCCATTTTGTGTTTTTTTTGGTGAGTTTTAAAAAGATCTTAAAACATTTTTGGCTGTGTTCAGTAATGCGTGCATTGTATCACCATGGTAACTGCTGAACATTCTGCTCTTCACATACTGTGTAGATGTAGAACACCCCCAGCGTGATGTTACTCCAGAGTGTCAATATGGGCCCCTTAAAGCAATGAACTACATGCACACTCAAAATCTGATTCTGAAGATTTTTGGAGTTTCTAATATTATTAAAATGTAAACGGCAAAATGATCTTTTTCAGATCACGGTCCCTCTGATTACCCTCATCACATTCTGCAGTTTGCATGTCATTTAAATTAGCTGAAGGGTGCAGACTCAGATCAGAATCAGAGTTTTGTGTGCAAGTAAACAACCTTCTAAGGGTTTACAAAAGCAGTCCTGGAATAAAGAGTTTATCGTGTGGAAATCTTCTAATTGTTCTAAAACTGTTAATTGTGATTCACACTTAATGCAAAATTAATGTTTGGAACTTTCAAACATCATCACTAAAAGCATAAAACAGATCACATAAAAACACAGCTGGTGTTTAGTTTTCACTGTTCTTAACGGAACTGTATGTAAGACAGGGCTGGGAATCACATGGTCTCTGTCCATTCGATACGATACTCTATATATGGCTCACGATACCTGTACATGATGTTGTTTTTTACAGCACTTTTTGTTAAACCATTACTTGTGCAAATACAGAGGGAGTATTTTACTTCTATGGGGTATTTTAATCATTGAAACAGTGAATAAGTGTACTGCATAAACTACTGAATACTTCCACTAAATAAGCCACAAAATTGTCATGTGGTCACAAAAATTGCTAAAAAACCAAAACATACTCTTAGCAATACAGCAGCTCAGTGATTCTCTCATTTGCGTTGTGAGGTTCAGTGCTGAAATCCAGTTGGTTTAACCCTAAAAAGTCTGATCTGAACGGTCACTATCTAAACCCCAGCACCTGCAGCCAGTCATGAATCAGTGCTAGTGCAGCCTCTGTAGCTCAGAGAGGGAATTCTGGAGGTTCTAAGCTTCACATGAGCCTGAAACTGAACATAAACTGAGAATGAGACAAATGAGATAAACTTGTGTGTTTTATCTGCAGTTTAAGGCTCTGGCAACACAGGTTCATTTGTGATTGTACTGCCTTTGTTAAAACAGTAAGAGTGCGGGCTACATACAGTTCCTTTAAACATATAGTTATTGAAGATATTGTTCTAACATCATGCAGGGTCACATTGTAATCTCTTATAAACCTGATAAATTAAAGAGTTAGTTCGTCTGTAGCAGTGAGAGCTGTGTGTGTCTGTGTGGGCGGGAGCTCTGGAGCAGACTGGTTCTTTGGGCTGCTGCAGAGGTGGCTGTATTTATAGTAAATTGATTTGGTGAAGGGCACAGTGGAGATATTGGAACTTAAATGACATGGAGCCCCGTTTCGCTCCAGACACGGGCGTCTGAAGACAGATTTCAGAAACACGAGGATTCAGGGAGAGACTTAAGGTCCTGTTTAGCCTTAAAATAATGTGCGTGGTATGAAAGTAACTCAACAATTTTAGTTAGTTTAGTTGGATTTATGGGTTTTGTGAAATGCCAGCAGAGGGCGCTAGGACTGCATTTGCTGGTGCAGTGAGGCGTGGACAGGATCAAGAAGTCTAGGGAAGTTTGTAATTTAAAAACTCAAAGGAGCCTCTGATGTAGCGGTGAGGGGCAGGTGCTTTGAGCTCAGGAGAAATATTTAAAGGAGCTGTATGTCGCCTGTGCAGACAGACGACACACGGGTTTTTCTGGAGAATGATTGGCTGCAGGTGCTGGCGTTTAGATAGTCGCCATTCAGATCAAAGTCCTTTTAGGTTTAAACCAACTGGATTTCAGCTTTCAACCTGGCAACCCAAGTGAGAGAGTCATGTGAGGCTCATTCTGCTTTCTGATTGGCTAATCGTCTTAAGAACCAAAAAACGAAATTATAACATAAATAAATGTTCTTGTAATTAAAGATGCACTATGTAACTTTTTGGTTAGAGGTCCGTCGGCTGCTTGTTTCCATGGAGATGTCATTGCTCTGCCTGGAATGTTCCACAGTATGACATTAAACAGCTGTACCTGATATTTATTCACTTACAGGTGGTTTTAAAGCTCAAAAATACCTAGAAAAACAGGCATTCTGACTGTGAGCGGGGTCGCCTCTCCACAGATCAGACCTGTAACTTGGTCTGGTTTGGTCTCCATGAAGACAGAAATGTTTAATGCCATACTGTGAAATATTCCAGACAAAGCAATAACATAAATAAAATAAAAATAAAAGGTAAAATAACAAGTATGAGAGTGTGTGAATGAAGTGTGTGTGTGTCTGTGTCTGTGTCTGTGTGTGTTTGTGTTAATGACTTTCTGCAAACTGAACAGAAGGCTAATGAAGCAAACACTCCGTTGTGCATATACCTGGAGGAGAGAAGACAAAGTGTTGGACCAGGGCTGCGTCACAACTCTCTTTCCTTGCTTCCTTCTCCTTGATTCCTCTCCTCGCTCCTCCACTTTTCAGGTGTCAATCAAACGCTCCATATTAAGTTGTGTCCCAAAGCTCCGAGGAGGCGAGGGAAGGAAACCGCAGAGGAAACCTGAGATGCAGATATCAGATACAATAATACAGCTGTGTTTGTCTCAGTGAGGAGTTTGTGTTGTTTCAGTTACACAAGTTCAAGGACGGCACCGAAGTGCGTTTGACGTGTTACATAATCCTGAATTTGACATTAAAACTAAGGAACTAGGAAGGGCTGTCCCATTCATTCTGCCTCTCTCCTCCTCTCCTCTGCTCCTCCTCTCCTCTGTCATCTCTTCTGCTCCTCTTCTCCTCTGCTCCTCTCTCCTACTATCCTCTGCTCCTCCTCTCCTCCTCTCCTCTGCTCCTCTTTCCTTCTCTCCCCTCTGTTGCTCTCACTTCTCTTCTCCTCTGCTCCTCTCTCCTTTGTGCCTCTCTCCTCCTCTCCTTTGCTCCTGTCCCCTTGGCTTCTCTCTCTTCTGCTCCTCTCCAATCTGCTCCTCTGTTCCTCTCCTCTCCTCTACTCCTCTCTCTTCTGCTCCTCTCCGATCTGCTCCTCTGTTCCTCTCCTCTCCTCTACTCCTCTCTCTTCTGCTCCTCTGCTCCTCTCTCCTTCTCTCCTCTCCTCCACTCTTTCCTCTCCTCTCTCGTCTCTCCTTCTCTCCCCTCTGTTGCTCTCACTTCTCTTCTCCTCTCCTCTGCTACTCTCTTCTCCTCTGCTCCTCTCTCCTCTGCTCCTCTCTCCTCTGCTTCTGCTCTCCTCTGCGCCTGTCCCCTCTGCTTCTTTCTCTTCTGCTCCTCTCCGATCTGCTCCTCTGTTCCTCTCCTCTACTCCTCTCTCTTCTGCTCCTCTGCTCCTCTCTCCTTCTCTCCTCTCCTCCGCTCTTTCCTCTCCTCTCTCGTCTCTCCTTCTCTCCCCTCTGTTGCTCTCACTTCTCCTCTCTTCTCCTCTCCTCTGCTACTCTCTTCTCCTCTGCTCCTCTCTCCTCTGCTTCTGCTCTCCTCTGCGCCTGTCCCCTCTGCTTCTTTCTCTTCTGCTCCTCTTGGATCTGCTCCTCCTTCTCTCCTCTCCTCCTCTCCTCCTCTGCTCTCTCCTCCTCTCCTCCCTGTGTCTCTGTGGGTGGGACTTCATCACCAATGTCCTGCAGGATAGAGGAGAGGAATCAAAGTGTAGGAGGCGAGGAGAGAAAGGAGACACGTCCTGATTCACAGAGACATTTGAGAGGTCCACAGGTGGGTCTGCTCACCGACCCTCCCAGCCTGTAGGGGGAACCACCTCCACAGGTCAGAGAGGGTCACACGTTTACCCCAGGGGGCACAGACAGGTCAAGTTTATGACACTGAAAACCAAAATGTGATACAGTTCCTTTAAAACAGACCTATGCTGGTTTCCTCTTCTCTTTTTTCTCTTTTACCCTCTCCAGTTGTATTTAGAGTGATGTGTGCTTGAGTCATCTTTAATTACTTATTTTCAAGAACCCATTTTGCTGATCAACTTCTGTTTTCACCGCCACCAGCACACACCCCCTTCTGTGTACTTACTTCATTCTCCAATTTTAATTTCTTAATCTGTGATGGGATTCAGCAGTGTCACGTAGTCATTTTGGTACAAATGAAAAAAAAAAAATAAAATCTGATGCTCGTTAGTGTGATCTGCAGATATCCATAAGAGGGGCTGAGTTTTTGTTGTGTTGACGTTAACGGCGGGGACATCGATTACAACTACTGTATACAGCCAATACAAGCACAATATGGCTTTTTTAAAGGTACACCATGGAACTTTCTGGTAGAGGGCTCAGTAGAGGTACGATATTTTCACGATATGCATCGCACAGTACGATATTTATTGCGATGTTCTGTTGAGGCTAACAAAAGTGTGAATATGCTACTTTTGTCTTGTCATAATCCAAATAATTAAGATTTAAAAGTGCTTAATAATTATTTCATCATGTAAATTGGACTGAAATAGAGCAAAGGATCATGGTCTATGTAGTTCTCTCTGTTTTTTTTAGCTGTTGCTGCACCAAAACAATGAATTTAAGAAGCGAAACTTGTAATTCGATATATTGTGAAAGACCACGGTATTATTATAACACTTTAAACGATACGATACCACGATATTTCGGTTATTGTTACATCCCAGTTATTTGTTTCCATGGAGATGTTATTGCTTTACCTTAAGTATTCCAAAATACGGCATTAAATTTTTCAGTCTCCATAGAAACAAACCAATTTACAGGTAAGACCTGTGAAGAGGCGATCCCACCCACAGTCAGAATGCATGTTTTAATGGTATTTTATTATTGAGCAATAAAAACACCCATAAGTTTAATGTCATATTGTGGAACATTACAGGCAAAGCAACAGCATCTCCATGGTAGAGGACCCCAAACCTGAAAAGTTACACAGTGTACCTTTAAATTAGCTGTTCTAATATCTTCAGATTTGGAGTACGGGTGGAGGATTAGTTTTAGTTTTTCAGACAGGGCCTCCCAACATGAAACCCACTCAAAAAAAAAACCTAAAAAAAAAAGACCGTATTTAGTCCGAGAAAGTACTAGTAGTATCACAATAGCAGTAATCGTCCTCGTTTATTCTCAATACACAAAGATGCTGACCTAAGTAACATTTGTTGTACTGTTGGCTCCTCTGTAGCTGTGTGTCTGGAGGCTCTTGAGGCTCCATTGGCTCATTTCCATCTGAGAGAGGGCGTCGGGGCCTGGCAGATGTCCTGATGGGGGACTGCTTGTCTTGTAAATGCAGATGGAGGGTGAGGGCTGTCCTCTCTCTGAACTCAATGGCAGTATAAAGCACTGCCAACTGCTACACAACTAATACACTTCACTTCAGTAGACTTTAATAAGGAGAAACGGTAATGCAAGCTTTTGTTTTGAGCTGCAAATGAGAGCTGATGGATAAAACCCAGTCAAATTGCATTTTGATTCGCTGATATTGGAAACTCAACAAAAGCTGTAGTTGTGTTGGTAATTTAAAGTCATTTGCAGAGCAGAAGTACTCGGTCTCTGTTGAGTCTTATTGTGGGTGAAATGCCCTGTAGTTAAACCTGTAAACATGTTCTGAAATGCCTGGGGTTCTTGTTTGAATGTGGACTGTGAACTTGGGCTACAAGATTCATCTCAGTCAAACTGAAACGTCAGTTTAAATGGACACATTCAGCAAATCACAAACACAATTTCTGAAATACCAGTACTGTAGGTTTGGTTTATATCCTCACACAGGTCACAGCAGTAGTAGTAGTGAGAATACAGAATGTGTTGCCTCAAGGACTCCACAGGTAAATGTAGTCTCCTCTGTGGTGTTATATGTATTGTGGTAAATTATGCAAGAGATAATTATAGTGTCTTAATATTTTGATTTGAATAAGTGGCACCAGGACATATAGTTCAGCTATTAGACGTATCACTCTCTCTGTGTCTGTGTAGAGCCAGGAGCAGTTTGGCTGAAGAGTCTTCAGGAAACGAGGAGAGACATCTCTGTGTCTCCTGGTGTTGTCTTTAGCTGTTCTCCTTTGGCTCTCTTTCTGTTCTTTCTCTGTCAGAGGTGAGGACTGGACCAACGGGAGGGCATCCTGTGTGGAGTGATGGGAAACGGCCAGTCAGTCAGTTTGGATGTCACTGACTTTCATCTCCGTTCTTGAGGTTCCCTATGCAGATTTGTTTCATGTTTTACATAAACTTGACTAAATTGAACCCCAGTTTAAAATAAAATAGACTTTTCTAACTTTGACTGTAACACAAGTCACTCCTGTAATCATAAAAATGACACAGTGACTTAATATGATGATAATCACTGACATGAAACAATATTTCCATCATAAGTAAAACATGATATGAGGCATGTTTGAGACGTTTCTGCAATGGAGTTCACAACGTGACAGAGGTCAAATGCTGACCTCTGACCCTTGTGGCTTAGGGTCTTTTGAGGCCAGTGTCCTGCTGTGAGGGTTAATCAGTGGCACTTGAAGCTCTTAGAGATACCTCTGTTTTGAAGGTCGTAGGCGCAAAACCATCCTGTTTATTCTAATCATTTTGTAGGAGTTATAAAATGAAGAATGTTTGTTTTCCCGTGTTGAAGATCTCCAGAAATCATAGTTTTTGGGGAAAAGTTCAGGTTGTATCACTACACATAATGTCCTTCATAAACAACTAAACTGTGTATTATTCTGCTTAAAAACTGCTAACCCTGTAGTTTAGATCTGTACAAACATGTTCTGAAATGTGATTCTTGTGTTAGTTTGTCAGTTCAGATTTCAGTCTTTATGTCAATGTTTAAAATTTGAATTTTGAACAGAATATTATTATTAAAACATAAATGCCAAATACAACCGCAATGCTTGTCTGAAAATTAAATTAGAATTTTTTCAGAATTTTTTCACAAATCATGTGAAGAATAAAATAAAATCTATATTGTTTATGTTTAGGAAATTATTATTGAAATACATTTTTATTTGTTTTAATAAGACAAAAATAAATTATATATAGATATAAATAATTCAACATGAAGACTTTTTTAATATTTTTGTCAGATAGATGATAGATAGATTGACTGATAGAAAAAATACAGAGGGAACATAATATAGACATATAAAGGGAAAAGGTGATGAGAGTGATTAAAAAAGAGGAGAAAGGCAGGTTGAGAGAAAGTAAGAGTAGAGAAATAGAGTGAAACAATAGAGAAAGAGTGAAAGGGAGAGAGAGAGAGGATAGACAGAAAGAGAGGGAGAGAGAGAGGGGGTCAGCGGCGCGGGGAGGGTCTGGAAGATAAACGAGCTGCGTTGAGGGATTGCACAATCAGACTGGTTTGTGAAACAGAGCGTCCCTCCTCCTCCTCCTCTCTCATCTCCCTCTCTCTCTCCATCCCTCTCTCCTCCCTCCCTCTCTTTCTCTCTCTCTTTTACACCTCTCTCTCCTCTCTCCGCTGCTGCAGTCCGCCACAGCACTCGCTCTCGCCTGGCTGCTTGCTCGCTCCGCTCCTCTTCCTCACCGCATTCACGCAGCACACGGACACTTTTCTTTACCTCTTCCTCCTCGTCTTCTTCCCCCTCTTCCTTCTCCTCTTCTCCGTGGATTATTATTTTTAAAGCTTGTATTTTTGGGGGGTTTTGCGTTGCGTCCTTGAAGCACAGCGCGGAGCATGTAGGCGTCTAGATGGAGAAAGGAGATAGATAAAAACACAAGACGCAGATTGGAGCATCTTGAAATTCACAGAGGAATTTTTCAGTCTTTTCAGTATTTTTTTCCACGAGAATTGAAAGAGACATGAGGAATTCTTAGTCGAAATTTCGTTAGAAGTGCTGCGCTGGAGTTTAGTATCAGCACCTCAGATAAGCTTTCCAAAATCGCTACGCCGTGATTGGGTGCATACGCGTAGACTTATTTTCAACAATCAAAGTTCCTTCATTCTAGCAAAGGAACTACTTTTCTCAGCGTGATGAGACTGAACTACTGATTTCGGTTAATTTCGCAGATCATAAAATCAGGTGGAAGAGGAAGGACTATATTTCAAGTTTTCTACCACCAAGAGATTTTCCGGAGAACTACACCAGGACGATGGCTGCTTTCTCTACCCTTTACATGGCTCTGACCCTGGCTATGCTTCTGTCCCACCCCCCTCTGGCTGTAGGGAAGAAGAAGCTGTACATTGGTGCGCTGTTCCCCATGAGCGGAGGCTGGCCGGGGGGTCAAGCCTGCCTGCCCGCCGCCCAAATGGCCCTGGACCTGGTGAACAACAGAAGTGACATCCTTCCAGACTACGAACTGGAGCTGATCTACTACGACAGCCTGGTGAGTGGGACGAGTTCAACTTCTGTTCATGGTGTTCAAGTTAAAAGGTGCACTGTGTAACTTTTCTGGTGGTAAATCTGATCTGTGGAGAGGCGACCCCGCTCACAGTCAGAATTCTTGTATTTTTGAGCTATAAAACCACCTGGAATTGAATAAATGTAACGTAGAGCTGTTTTATGTCTTACTGAGGAACATTCCAAGCATAGCAATGACATATCCATAGAAACGAGCAAAAAAACCCAGAAAATTACATAGTGCACCTTTAATATTTATCGATCTTTTGCAGTGACATCGCGCTGGGGGTGTTCTACATGTACATTACCAGTCAAAAGTCTGGACACCATCTCATTCAGTGTCAACACTTTGTGAACTTTAGATAAGACGTCAAATATAAGAAGCAAGAAAAATGGAATTATGTGGCAAAGAAGAAAAGTTAAATAAATCTACAAATATTTTTATACAAAGCAAAGTGTGGCTAATTTGAGGATTTGGTTGAAAAAAAAAAAAAAAAAAATATATATATATATATATATATATATATATATATATATATATATATATATATATATATATATATATAAAATGTAGTAGTTATTTAACTTTTTTTCCTTTGCTAAATAATTCCATATATCTTGCTTCATATATTTGTTGTCTTCGATATGTATCTAAAATGTAGAAAGTATTAAAAAAATAATAATTCAACGAAAAAGTGTTCAAACTTTTGACTGGTAATGTATGTTTAAAATATTTATAAACAGCTCCAGGAGAATTCACACGTGAGAGAGTGAGAAAAACACATGTCTGTCCTATGCATGTCAGAACAAGTTTGAAGTCTGAAACTACAAGAAAAACTTTTCATTACAGTGTTTTGCTCTTTGTAAAGGACATTTTATTATCCAAATAACTGCAGCCTTGAGATGTGGTAATTATTTTAACTTGAATCGCAATTAAAGAGCCCATTTTACACTATTTTCCGATGTTCTAATGTTGTTTCCTCATCACAAACAGACCTGGAGTTGTGTTTTGTTTCATTCTCACACGTTTAACACACAATCTCTGTATATTTAGACTGAGTTCTTCTCTCAAACTGAAAACACTCGTAATGTCATGTGGTGATACAGGAAGTGCTCCACTGTGTTTTTAAACTCCACACACCACACACACACTTCACTAGAATCATTTGGATAATTTCACTCCTGGAATTTCCAATCTCCACTGAACTGAAAGTAAAAGGAGCTGTTAATTCAAAAACTACCACTACATGACATCACAAGGTGGAACAGAGCATTTTGAAGTTTGGAGATGTAGACAGACTAATAATATAGAGTTACTCAAACATGTGAATGAAACAAAACACAACTCCAGGTCTGTTTTGGATTATTCTAAAGGCTCACAGGAGTCAACTTTGCATAATAAAGTACCTAATTGTCCAGCCCTTTAATATTACGTTTTGAACTGTTAATCGCTATGGCAACAGTGCTAGATTTTCACCACGCTGAAACCCGTGGACATACTGCCCGCCGGTCATATTGGCGTAACTGTAAAAGTCTATGGTGATTTATGGGTACATTTGTGTTGAATTTTTATATGACTTTCTGACTGCAAGCTAACACATGTAGTTCAAGATCAAGATGAAGATCGGACATTCTAGTGTTGTGGTTACAGTGAGAAGAGACACGTGACTATATAACATTTTCTAATATCTAAAAGTGAGTGATTTTTTGTGTGTAAAATAAATATTACACCACCTGCATCCAGTTCACTTAAAGGTCCTGTCTTACGCAAAATTGACTCTTATGAGGTTTAAGTCGTGTTATAATGTTGTTTCCTCCTCAAAAACAGACCTGGAGTTGTGTTTTGTTTCATTCACATGTTTGAGTAACACTTTATTATTATTCTGTTTACATCTCCAAAGCTCAAAATGCTCTCTTCCACCTTGTGATGTCATGAACTGGTAGTTTTCAAGTTAACATCTCACTTTTACCTCCTTTTAGTTCAGTGAAGATTGGCAGTTCCAGGGATGAAATGATCCAAATGATTCTAGTGAAGGTGTGTGGAGTTTAAAAACACAGTGGAGCACTTCCTGTATTACCATATGACATCACAAGGTGGAACAGAGAGTTGTAGAGGGTTTGAGAGAAGAACTCAGCCTAAATCTGCAGGATTTGTGTGTTAAACATGTGTGAATGAAACAAAACACAACTCCAGGTGTGTTTTTTTTTTTTTATGAAGAAACAACATTATAACATAGATCAGAAAACAGTGTAATATGGGCCCTTTAAAACTCTTACTAATATTCTTTTATGTATGTTTTTTAAGGAAAACTTTGAAATAATGAGGAAATTCTTGACACGTGTTTATAATTTGTTAAGAATTCCACTATTAGCAAAGGGGCCATACTCGTTCAAAATCAGGAAATTGGAAACCTCCCCACATCCAGCTGTTTTCACCTGCTCCACTGCTTTTAACATTTCATTATAATAAATTTTGTCATGGTAATATTAGGAGCGGCAATAGCAGACCATTTCAAAATCATGTATTATTTTGATTTGTTGTAGATTTGCTGCAGTTCCACATCTTTTTCAAGACAAAATTCAACACATTTTGGAAAATTTCTGGAGTTATTTCGCTTAATATTTGTTTCTTTGTTCACTTTGCATGTAGTGACTGAAATGACAGTGTGTCGTGACTGTTCACACTGTACTTTGTTAGAATGATGTCTGTGTAACTCCTCAGTCGTACAGGTAGAATCCACAGCAAAATCCAATTCACTTTATTTATACAGAACATTTCATAAACACAGTTTCCAAAGTGCTGCACAAACAAATAAGTACAATAAAAGACAGTAAATCATAAATAAAAACAATAAATAAAAACTGTTAAAATGCATAAAGCTAAAAATAATAATAAAAAAATGAATAAAATAAAATAAAAAATGTAATAAAATGAAATAAAAGACACAGAGGACCACACAACTCACGCGGCGTTCAAAGCCAGAGAGTAAAAGTGTGTCTTTAAAGAAAAAAAAATCAATTCTATAACTGGACAAAAGTTTAAGAGTGAAAATATTTCTCTTCTTCACTCTTCGTTATCTCATAATGACAAAGCTATTTCTGGAATTAAAGCACGCGTGACAGGTTTGTATAATTCTCTATTGTTCTTTTAATTTGGTGGGATTATCACTGTTGTAAATATAAATTACAGTTTTACGCAAATCAAAGAGCAGTTTGTGAAGAAAAGTTGAAAAATATGTTGAAAATTACAGGAAGTAGAGTGTTCAAATATAAATATGATGTCGCACTAGGGAGAATTCTATCCAAACGTTCAGCACATTTTACACGTAAGAAACACACGGGTTCTGAGATTTGTATTTGTCAGATCATAATTTTTTACATTAGAGGAGTTTTGCTTGGCAAGAGTGAAGTTAACAGTTGTTTTTTACCTTTTGTTCAGCAGAGATGGGAAATTATACGTCTGAAATGATCCAAATGATTCTAATGAAGGTGTGTGGAGTTTAAAAACACAGTGGAGCACTTCCTGTTTTACTGCTTGACTTCGCAAGGTGGAACAGAGTGTTTTCGGTTTGAGAGAAGAACGCAGCCTAAATACGCAGGGTTTGTGTGTTAAACATGTGAATGAAACAAAACACAACTCCAGGTCTGTTTGTGATGAGGAAACATTATACATCAGAAATTAGCGTAATATGAACCCTTTAATACACGACCATACAAGCTAAAAGTATTTTTGAAAAATCTTAAGTAACACATAACAAAGAACCATTGAATTTCTAATATATAATAATAATAATAATAATAATAATAATAATAATAATAATAATAATAATAATAATAATAATAAATGTTTATTTATAAAGCACTTTTAAAAACAAGATTTACAAAGTGCTGTACAAGCCACAAGGAACAAAACAAAAAGCATAAAAATAGCGTACAGAAACAGACAATGATGCTAATAGTTCAAGTAATTATAATAAATAAATAAAAAGAAATAGAATAAAAAGAAATAAGGAATAAAATCCAAGCTAAAACCAGTTAAAGGAAGGCCAACCGATAAAAATGTGTTTTAAGAAGTAATTTAAAAGTTTATATTAATGGTGCGAGTCTTATCTCCTCAGGCAGGTCGTTCCAAAGCCGAGGCGCCCGGACTGAAGAGGCTCCATCACCTTTAGTCCGGAGCCTGGACTTTGGAACAGCCACAGGGACCTGCCTGAGGATCTAAGGCTGCAGCTCGTATGGGGTATGGGGTAAGGGTTCTGAAATGTAACTTGGTGCAAGATCCAAACGAGCTTTAAAAGTGATGAGTAAAATCTTAAAATCAATTCTAAAACACACAGGCAGCCGGTGAAGGGAAGTAAAACAGGAGTAATGTGTTGACGTCTGTTAAAACCTTGAGGAGCCGAGCCGTTATGAACCAACCTCTATATTTCTTATACAGACATCCAACTCCCCCTTCTAAGAACCCCCCTCACCTCCAGCTCGGAAGATACTCTTACATAACACGTGAGCTATTTCCATACACAAACATGCTCCAAATGACCGTTAATATACCGTCCCTGGTGAAAGTGTGGCAGTTTGAGCGTGTCCATTGATTTCATAGCTTCAGTCCATAATTAAGAATGCGCGGGATGTTAGCCGTAGCTTCGTTAGCGTAATTGGCAGTCCTGTGTGTGTTGTATGCGTTGTAATGCATAGCGGTAACGCTAACTGGGTCGCGGCCCTGGAGAGGGTCTGTGCCTTCTACTGTACGGGAAGTAGAGGAGCGTGCACTGGAACTAAACGCCTGCATCACTCCAACCGGAAAACTTTACAAAGGAGCTGATTTGTGGAGCTAATCTAAACCAGAGGCATGTAGTCCATAGTTGGCTGGGTCTGCTGAGAGGAGAGGGGTGGAGAAGATGAAATATTTAGCCAAAGTACCGATACTGTCTGATTTTGTGACGGTATTTATGTTAATTCAATGGACAAAACATAAAATAATCTAATCTAAGCATAAAATAATCTAATCTAAGCATAAAATAATCTTATCTAAGAATAAAATAATATAATCTAAACATAAACCAGAGCCATGTAGTCTGATTTTGTGATAGTACAGTATTTATTTTAATTCATTGGACTAAACATAAAATAATGGTAAATGGTCACATTTTTAAACAGCACTTTTCCACCTCAGGGCACTCAAAGACACACCAGTGTACGCAGACACTGGGGACGAAGTGGGTTAAGTGTCTTCCAATGATGTTATGTCGAAAGCAGGATTTGAACCACCAACTTTCTATTTAAAATCTATCAAGAAAAGATAGAAAGTAAATCCTTGTTTTTTATTATTATTAGGAAATACCAGAGACATGTGGTCCATAGTTACCTGGATTGGTCTGCTGAGAGGATCTGATTTTCTACTGGTATTAATGTTAATTTGATGGACAAAGCATGAAATAATATGAACATTCTTAAGTTTTCCCAAAAATATATCAATAATAACATATAAAGTAAATCATTCCATAGTAGTAGTAGTAGTATTAATAGTAGTAGTAGTAGTAAGGTACATAGCGTTCGGCTCCAGTCAAATGGCTTGTTTTTGTTGAGGGAACATTGTTATAACATGGTAGAAAGCCAATTTTGCATAATATTCCTGCTTTAAAAAGGTGCACGGGAAAGGGAATGTTAATGTGACCAATAAAAACGTTATAGACTTAGGCTTAAACAGACTTTATTGATCCACAAGGGAAATTACTTGGACACAGTAGCTGAAAAACACAGAGTAAAACACAAATATTTAAAAAAGAAAATGGTAATACACTTCTTAATGAGTAGCAATATAAAGTGCAAACAAGAATAACTTAAGAAGGTAGAGGGCAAAAGGAGAAATTCAGTTTTTCAATTGGACAAAAGTTTATTTTGGTGGAATCCAAGCTGCTTCTTTGGTTCTGGTCAGACGCTGGTGGACATTGCCTTATATCTGCCTGCCGGCTTTTGTCCAGTTGACAAATTGAATTTCCTGGATGACTGAGGGATTTTACACACATTAGAAAGGTGGAGGTTTTTAGGAATTTTCCAGGAGCTACTGTGGCCCTCCTGCCGCTCTCTCAGGCGCTCAGGGTTATTGCTTTGTCTAGAATGTTTCACAGTATGGCTTTAAAGTGATACATCTGCAAAACATTCCAGGAAATGGTATCTTCATGGAGATTTGCAGGTGACAGACCCTCCACCAGAAAAATTACATAGTGCTCCTTTAAAAGTCCAATATTATGCAAAATTGACTCTTATGAGCTTTAAGCCATGTTAGAAAATGTTATAAAAATTCAACACAAATGTACCCATAAATCACCATTGACTTTTACAGTTCCGCCAATATGACCAGCAGGCAGAATTTATATGGGTTTTAGCGTGATGAAAATCTAGCACTGTTGCCATAGCGATTAACAGTTCAAAACGTAATATTAAAGGGCTGCACAATTAGGTACTTTATTATGCAAAGTTGACTCCTGTGAGCTTTTAGAATAATCCAAAACAGACCTGGAGTTGTGTTTTGTTTCATTCACATGTTTGAGTAACTCTTTATTATTAGTCTGTCTACATCTTCAAACTTCAAAATGCTCTGTTCCACCTTGTGATGTCATGTAGTGATAGTCTACTTTTATCTTCGGTTCAAAAGAGATCGGCAATTCCAGGGCTGAAATCATCCAAATGATTCTAGTGAAGGTGTGTGGAGCTCAAAAACACAGGGGAGCACTTCCTGTATCACCACATGACATGACAAAATGTGTGTGAATGAAACAAAACACAACTCCAGGCCTGTTTGTGATGAGGAAACAACATCAGAACAGATCAGAAAATAATGTATCATGGGTCCTTTAAGTACTAAAGGCTTTTAGGTCTGACGGCTGTAAAACCGCCTGGTCCTTTTAAATAGAATTAAGAGCAGAGGGTAAGTCCTGATTGTATTGGAAAAGGACGTTGGTCAATGCCTGCTTCAGCGTGGAACATAAACAGATGTGATTGGCCCGTACAGTGGATTTGATTGGTCAGGAAGGCAGATAAGTGAATGTGATTGGTCAGTTCTGAAAAATCAGAGGAAATCTATTGAAACAACCAAGGGACCAGATGGAGCTCTTTTGTACAGACTATGAAAAGACTCATCCAGCCAGCGCGTGTGTCTGTAATATTAACATTTCGAGAGCTAAAAATCCCTATTCATTTCATATCTCTTCAATCGAAAGAGCCATCCACTCTTTGGTTTTGTTGTCATATTTCCCATTGTGCTTGAAGAGGTAAACCTTCCACTCCCGAACAAAAGACCACGGCAGAGGCGCAGGAGCCGGGTCGCAACGTGAGTCAGCGAGCGCTTGACCTTTGTGCAGAAATCCTCCATCCACCTGGCAGCATGACCTCACCAGATTATAATATTTCAGACTGACTTTTAGCATCGTGGCCATAACCAGGTAATGAATTTTATAATATTAAGGTCACATTATGCTACAATATTATGCTGCCACGTCGACCCTTTAGACTTAGACAAACTTTATTGATCCACAAGGGAAATTATTTGGACACAGTCGCTCAAACATCACAATATAATATAATAACAGAGTAACAAAAATAGATGGTGTAGCAAAAAGAGCAAGAGACAGGTGTCAAATGAGACAAAATTATAAAAATAAATGTAAATGTACAAGTCAAAATAAAATAGAAAAATAAGTAATAAAATATAAAATAAACTATAAAATCACAGCTATAAACAAGAGACAAGAACGACAGTGTAAATAATATGCTGATTGACAGGGCATAAGGTTATCTGTTACTTAAGATTGAGTTGTTGTACAGTTATAGGGAGTATTATCTCCTCTGTCCCTCTATAGTCTGGTGCAGTGGGTGAGTTGTTGTACAGTCGTAGGGAGTATTATCTCCTCTGTCCCTCTATAGTCTGGTGCAGTGGGTGAGTTGTTGTACAGTCGTAGGGAGTATTATCTCCTCTGTCCCTCTATAGTCTGGTGCAGTGGGTGAGTTGTACAGTTGTAGGGAGTATTATCTCCTCTGTCCCTCTATAGTCTGGTGCAGTGGGTGAGTTGTACAGTTGTAGGGAGTATTATCTCCTCTGTCCCTCTATAGTCTGGATCAGTTTGTCCCTTTTACTGGTTTGTATAATGATTCGCAAAAAGCTGCACTGTGTAACATTTCCATGACCTGCTTTTCTCTGTGGATATGTGATTGCTTTACTTATAATGTTCCACAGTTTGGCATTAAACTTGTCTTTCTCTTTTATCCATCAATACACGTGTACTGCTCTGAGTTTGGGGATATTTAAAGGAAAAAAATGAATCACGCTCTCAAAATAAAGTCATATTCTGTGTTACAGAGGGTCTTATTTCTGTTTCCTTGCTTTAAACTCAGTGGTTAAGTAACAGCTCAGGACTATTTTATTTTCAGAGATTTAAAGCTCTCCGCGCCTCTCTGCAGAGCGCATGGACACGCTCGTATCTTCACCTCCGCCGCCACACTCCTCTGTTTTTGTTTTTAAACTTTTTTTTTAACCTGCAAACTCCAAATGAATCAGACCTGCTGCCACACTCCGCTTTGTTTTTTGTGTTTTTATGATGCAAACGTGTGACAGGAGGGGAAAAAGTGAAGCCGCTGTGGACGTGGGGTGCGGCGCTCTGAGGGAAAGTCCAGTTTTCATTCAGTTTCGACTCAGTACGTCCAAAAACTGAAATCCAGCACTGAGGCATTTGAAATTAAAACTACTGGTGATATTATTATTATTATGTGTTAAACTATAGATTGCTGCTTGATTTTCAACCCACCAAAATGAACAGACTACCTTCGGAATTCTTTGCCACAGCTGAAAAAAATCTCAGACCCCTCACTAGAAAAATAGAAGTAGAAAAGTAGAAAAAAAATTAAGAAACTCATCAGTTTGCTGTCGTTTTAAATGGTTGAGAACTTGTAGCTAGAGAACCACAGTGAATCGTTAGCACAAAAAAGAGACACATTTTTAGGTTGTGGCCCTGTGGTGCTGTAGGATTCTTATTGCTGTCCATTCGATGCGGCTCACCTCTTCATTTCTTCAGGCCTGGTCCTCCTCACGGCCCACGCTGCATTAGGACCAGACTGAAGCAGGCTACCGTCACGTGAGAACCTTCAAAGACAATGTCACCACAGACCTCCACTCCATCAGATCCTTCCCAGTGTAGCATAAACAACAGAGCAACGATCCAAAGGAAATTATGAATAAAAAAGCATCAGTGAATCAAACGTGGCTGATTGTGGACTCATTTGCATATGATTCTGAAGAGAGTTTCTGCCTGATTAAATAGATTTGTTCCTGAGACTGGCACCAAGACTTTAGTTGTATCTGGAAAATAAAACAAATGAAGTACCTTGTTCTGTTTTAGTTCAAATCCTCCACTCTGCACTGTGTAAAGTTTCTTCCAGAGTGTATGCCACCTTCTCGTCTCCATGGAGATGTTATTGTTTTGCCTGGATGCTCCATAGTGTGGCATTAAACTTTCATAGCCGACAAGCAAGGGACGTCATCAGGAAAAGTAGCAGGTCAGATCTGTGGAGAGGAGACGGTGCTCAGTTTCAGAAACATAGTTACATAGTGCACCTTAAAACAAATAGAGCACTTCATATTTGCCCTGTTTACCCTGAATTATCAAAAGAATGTTGTTTATACTAGAGACTGATAGTTGTTTACTCACCCGATGTTGTATTTGGAGTGATTCGTGCATGTTTGAGGAATCTTTAATTATTTATTTTCAAGATGCCATATTGCCAGTCAATCCACGTTTTCGCCACCACCGACACATGTTCACTGCTCTGGACGTACTTCGCTCTATAATTTAATTTTCTTAATTGTGATACTTGTATGATTTGGCAGTGCCACATAGTCATTTTGGTACAAATTCTAGACTGATCTGCAGCTATCGATCGGAGATGCCGACTCTTTGTTGTATAAAAATTAAATAATTTTAAAATGTGCAACATAATGATCCACGGATGTCATAGATTATAGCTAATAGCAAACACAAACACGATATGTGTTCTTTAATATCAGCTGATATTGGAAGGTTTACACGGATATTAAAAAGCGGCGGATATTTGGCACTGCCACAGTGTCTGTGTCCATGTGCCTCAGACTACAGAGTTAACATGGAAATAGAAGAGCAACTAGGCAAAAAATGACTGTATGTTTACACAATTGTCCTGGATAAATATATTGTATTATTTTTTACAAAATGAAGTGAATTTGGGATCTTTACTTCAACATAAGATAAATGTGTGGGCCTTGCTATGGATTTAAAAAGCTGAATATCGCTATCAGCAAATATTGGTTATTAGCTACAGCATCAAGCTAAATATCGGATATCGACTAAAAAAATCCATATCGAACCAATGCAAACTCAGGCAGTCCTCTACATAACCTTTCCTGAGGTGATATTTTTTGCGCTGAAAAATCTCCTCTGTTACTTTGACTTGTTTTGTCTGAATAATGCATTGGCCCTTTAATGATCCTTTCACACCACATGGAGATATAAAAGAGCTCAGTCTGTAGCTCTCCTCCAGAATGAACTCCCCACAGCTCGCAGCAGACAGTTGGACTCACGAGACTGAAGCCCGCGCTGTAATTGATATCATTAATTAAGCTTGCATCCTCTCCATTATGTGAGAGCCCCCCCCGCTGGGCCACTGCACGGGCCTCCTGGGGGGAACCTAAATGGGATGGGGCTACGCTAATGCTAGCTAGCGACACCTGCACTCTCGTACGTATCCGTGGATCTGGAGCCCTCAGAACATCAGGCTAATGAAAAGGAGATTTATGGGCCCGTCACCGTGGTTACGTCATGCCGTGTTATGACTGCCAGAGTGTAAAAATGGCAGTGTAATGGAAGTGAGTAGTCCTGCAAACACGCACTTCCAGATTATCGGAAAATAAAACGCTTTATAGTGAAATGTCGACTTGTTTTGACCTCAAGAGCTGCTTATACAATATCTCTGTACTTGGGCAAGACACATTTTGCTCAAAAACGTGAAAAAATCAGGTACAGGTACTTCAGTTATAGTTAAAGACGCGTTGTGTAACTTTTCTGTTGGAGGGTCCGTCAAATGATTGTCTCCATGGAGATGTTACAGCTTTGTCTGGAATGTTTCATAGTATGGCATTAAACCTTTCTATCTTCATGGAGACCAAACCAGACCAAGTTACAGGTCAGATCTATGGAGAGGTGACCCCGCTCACAGTCAGAATGTCTGTTTTTCTAGGTATTTTTGAGCTCTAAAACCACCTGCAATTGAATAAATGTAAAGTAGAGCTGTTTAATGTCACACTGTGGAACATTCTAGACAAAGACAAGGAGCTGGCGGACCCTGCACTAGAAATGTTACACTTTAAAGTCATACTGTGGAACATTTCAGGCAAAGCAATAACATCTCCATGGAGACAAGTAGGTAGCAGACCCTCCACCAGGAAAGTTGCGTAGTGCAGCTTTAACTAACAAGAACATTCAGTACATCTCCACAAAGTACATGAATAATACAAGGAAAGAACGATATCACCATTTTTCACCATCAGCCCGTCTCCGTAGTTACGTCATACCGTGTTACTCCCGTGAAGGTGTAAAATATGACACCGTAATGGAGGCGAATATTTGTCCGAGAGGAAAATGCGGTGAAACGGTGCCAAAGAGGTCACAGAGAGGACGGGCGCGGACTGACCCGGGGAGCGAGGCGGTAATGGTGGTGATGGTTCAGAGTTAAGGGCCCAGTGTGAACGCCAAGATGTTCGGACTGTCTTTGAACGAGTTCTTCTTGTGGAGCATGTGGAGATGAATGGAGCAATACTGAGACGGGAAACTACCTCTATTATAAACTAATGCGTTTGAGACAGCTACTTTTGTATGAATAATGTCGAGAAGCGTTTGGGAATTTTTAATTTTTGTCGTGGTACTTACTGTTGCTTCTAACAAAAATACGGTTAAAGAATTTTCGGTTGCGGGTCCGTCACCTGCTTTGTTCTTTATGGATATGTACCTGCTCTGCCTGGAATGTTCCACAGTGTGACATTAAACAGCTCTACTTTACATTTATTCAATTACAGGTGGTTTTATAGCTCAAAAATACCTATAAAAACAGGCATCTTGACTGTGAGCGGGGTCGCCTCTCCACTGATCTGACCTGTAACTTGGTCCGGTTTGGTCTCCATGAAGATAGAAAGGTTTAATGCCATACTGTGGAACATTCCAGACAAAGCAATAACACCTCGATAGAGAAAAAGCATTTGACGGACCCTCCACCAGAAAAGACAATGCTCCTTCAAGTACATTTTTAAACAGGTACTTTTACTTAAGTAGTTTTTTGCTCTGGTACCTGTACTTTTACTTCATAATGAAATTTAGTACTTCTTCCACCACTGGACCATTACTTGTGCAAAGTATTTTTTTTTTCAATATTGATGCCTATTTCAATGGGTAATCAAAGGTACTGATTTTGTTTTTCCTTTTAAACAATGTTTGAGTTGTATTTCTATCGACATTACTGAAGTTTATACAGCTGTCTGATAAAAATATAACTCAAAAATGTGTATGGTTCAATTTATTTCTGTATTAATAAAATGCATGTAGTGTATTAGATTAGAGTACATTTACTAAAATCGAGGCAGTACTGGTAAAAAAAAAAAAAAGTTGTAGTAAACAGTTAAATATTTGTATTGAAGGCACTAAAAAGTTTTAAGTTTTGGGCACTATTTCTTTTGTCAAAAAATATGAAAACTACTAAAACTACTACTACTACAAACTACTTCAACATTTAGGGTATGTACTACTTAAAGACAGACAGTTTGTTAACTCAAAAACTGCAAAAACAAACATTTTTTGCATTCATTTTTTGGATGTAAGCAGTTTCATCCATTTTTTTGAGTAGTCCTAACTTATCAGGGTTTACAGTGTAGAAAAGTTACACAGTGCATCTTTACGGGCACAGTATAAGAGCCCAGATGTTACTAGTATCTTTCAGCGCGCTCATAAGCTCTTAGGCCACTGGTTGTCGTTTATGTGGAGAAGAATGGAGCAGTATTGAGTTAGGGAACTGCTTCTATTATAAACCAATTCTTCTGAGACGGATATTCTTGTATGAGTAATGTCTAGAAGCATTTGGGAATTTTTTATTTTTGTATTTTTGTCATGGTACTTACTGTTGCTTCTAACAAAAGGGCTTATTGAAGGATGACGTCATGACTCCGATGGAATTCTAATCTCATTGACTGTAATGGCGTTTTGGCTCATTATATCCTGCCCTGGGGTTTTATACAATCCTCTTCTATAATATTGCGGTGTGCTTCCTCGAGCAAGGTTTTATACACATGAATTATTATCTTATTTTTAACTGTCCAGGCCAATAAAAATAATAATAGTAACACGCATTGTATATAGTGCGGAACAGGTTTTGGTCTCTGGTTTAAGATGAACTTCCCCACGTATTGTTGTTTTGTAAAAATAATAAAATGCTGTTAAAGGTCCTATATTACACAAAATTGATTCTTGTGAGCTCATGTTTATAGCTGTGATTTTATATTTTATTACTTATTTTTCTATTTTATTGATATAATTCTGTCTTTTTTGACACCTGTCTCTTGCTATCTTTTTGCTGCTTATTTAGAATTTATTATTACCATTTATTTGTTACTCTCTGTTATTATATTATATTGTGATGTTTGAGCCACTGTGTCCAAATAATTTCCCTTGTGGATCAATAAAGTCTTTATAAGTCTAAGTCTTAAGGTCATGTTATAATGTTGTGTTCTCATCAAAAACAGATCTGGATTGTGTTTTGTTTCATTCGCACATGTTGGAGTAAACCTTTATTATTAGTCTGTTTACTCCAAATGCTCTGTTCCATCTTGTGATGTCATGAAGTGGTAGTTTTCAAGTTAACAGCTCCTTTTACCTTTTGTTCAATAGAGATTGGCAATTCCGGGGCTGAAATCATCCAAATGATTCTAGTGAATTTCAGTTTAAGAAGAACTAAATCTGCAGGGTTTGTGTGTTAAACTTGTGTGAATGAAACAAAACACAACTCCAGGTGTGTTTGTGATGAGGAAACGATATTATAACAGATCACAAAATAGTGTAATATGGGCCTTTAATGACAATAATAATGGCTTGGATTTATATAGCGCCATTTAAATCGCCAACAAAGTGATTATACATCACATTATGTTTTCATTCCACTCTCAACACAACCATCAGACACACCACATTAATACTTGTCAACGTGGGTGAAGTGTCTTGCCCAAGGACACTGTTACTCAGGCTTCTTTCATTGCACAAAAACATACCAATCACTAGTAATAAAAGACCCGAGCCACATACTCAGACATGAACCGATTATTGAAAATGACTAGAGGAATTTGACTCAGCTGAAGCGTGTCATAAAGTCCAGCTTAGTTTGAATAAAGTCATTATAGTTTGTGATGGGGCTGTCGTTCCTCAGCTTCAGCTGCCACTAATCTCATGTTTGAAGCATTTATTCATACCGTAATTTTTATAACATGTCTCATTTTGATAGGCCTGTCGACATAACAAATTTTGAAGCGCGATTTAATGCTGAAGTGAATATAGACAATAAGGGATAAGACTGAAACTAACTTAAGACAACAGATTTAAACTATGAAAACAATTCTAAATCTACAGTATTGTTAAAAAAAACATGAGCTGCAATAACTAAACAGCAGAACTACACTAGTACTTTAGTTTACATTTATTTACAGTTATTTAACCTTTTACAACTTACCTTATGCATTCAGATGGTCATTATTCACTGCAGTGTTCCAAATTCGCTCCTATAACTGCTAGCCTTGTTGAGCTTTATTTGACTGGAGCTGAACGCTGTGGGTGACGTCACACTCCCTCAGTCCACTTCTTTAAACGCTCAGTGCTCATAACTCATTCGAACCACAGCGTCAGGCCACAGTGTTAAACCACATTACGTTTCTTTTCTGCTTTGAACAGGCTGACAGTATTAGACCCAAAACAAAACCTGTGACACAGCTCCTCACATAACCCGGTCGTAAGCATTTAAGAACAGTCTGCACTCTGCTCCTGTCTGCTCCTGTCTCTGCTCCTGTCTGCTCCTGTCTCTGCTCCTGTCTCTGCTCCTGTCTGCTCCTGTCTCTGCTTCTGTCTCTGCTCCTGTTTCCTTCTTTCTCCTCTTGTTCTCCACTGCCCACTCCTGTCTTTGCTCCTGTCTACTCCTGTCTGCACCTGCTCGCTCCTGTCCACTCCTGTCTGCACCTGCCCACTCCTGTCTGATCCTTCGCTTCTGTCTGTTTCAGTCTCTTCCTGCCACTGCTCCTTTCTCCTCCTGTTTTCTCATGTCCGCCCTGTTCCCTCCTGTCTCCTCCTGTCTGCTCCTGCCTACTCCTGCCTACTCCTGTCCGCTCCTGCCTACTCCTGTCTGCTCCTGTATACTGCTCCTGTGTGTTCTTGTCCGCTCGTGTCCATGTCTCCTCAAGTCTCCTCCTCTCTGCCTCTGTCTGCACCTGTCCACTCCAGTCTGCTCCTGTTGCTGCTCCTGCTGTACCTGTCAGCTCCTGTCTCTGCTCCTGTCCACCCCTGTCCGCGTGTCACAGAAACATAAACATGGCGCGGCGAGGGGCTTGTTACGGGGTTAAACGGGTGCTTCGGGTGCTTGTTAGCGATTAGCACGGGCTGTAATCAGTGCTTTGATAACGTTCACTTTTGAAGGCAGAGCAGTGCATTATGGGACACAGAGCCGCAGCTGTCAGGGCCTCACAAACATGTCTACAGCCACCAGAATGAGGCTAAATATACACAAGAAAATGGCTCCATATGTTACAATATGCACTGCACTGTATGAAGGATTTATGGCTGCGTGTATAAGTCTGTGTCCTGGTTTGATCCTGGTTTAGTCCTGATCAAGACCGGGTTTGGGTTTGGTTCTGGTCTAGTCCTGGTTTAGTGAGGCCTGTCAAGATAATGGCTATATACTATATTAATGTTCAGTAAATTAAAGCTGGAGCCTGGGACAGTATTTTGAGGGGGCAATGTTTATATTTTCCTTTTCTTTGCAGTAATCGGGGCTAAACCAGGTCTAATCCAAGGCTGGTTTAGTCCTGGTTTAGTCTTGGTTCAGTCTTGGTTTAGTCCTGGTTTAGACCTCCTTTGGCCCTGGCTTAGTCCTGATTCAATCCAGGTTTAGCTCTGCTATAGTCCTAGTTTAGTCCTGGTTTAGCTCTGCTATAGTCCTGGTTTAGTTCTGGTTTGGTCCTGGTTTGATCCTGGTATAGTCCTGGTTTAGCCATGATTTAGTGTCGGTTTAGAGGTAGTATAGTGCTGATTTAGTCCTGATTCAGCCGTGGTTCAGTCCTGGTTTCACCCTAGTTTAGTCTTGGATTAGCTCTGCTTTTGCCCTATTTTAGGCCTGGTTTAGTGCTGGTTTAGACCTGGATTAGTCGTGGATTAGCTCTGCTTTAGCTCTGGTTTAGCGCTGGTTTAGTGCTGGTTTAGACCTGGTTTAGTCCTGGTTTCACCGTGGTTTAGTTCTGGATTCGCTCTGCTTTCGCTCTATTTTAGCCCTGGTTTAGTGCTGGTTTAGCCCTGGTTTAGTACTGGTTCAGCCGTGGTTTAGTGCTGGCTTAGACCTGGTTTAGTCCTGGTTCAGCTGTGGTTTAGTCCTGGTTTAGTCCTGGTTTCACCCTGGTTTACTCCTGGATTAGCTCTTCTTTTGACCTTGTTTAGCTCTGGTTTAGCTCTGCTTTAGTCCTGGTTTGTCTCTGGTTTAGCTCTGCTTTAGTCCCGGTTTGTCTCTGGTTTAGTTCTGCTTTAGTCCTAGTTTGTCTCTGGTTTAGCTCTGCTTTAGTCCTAGTTTGTCTCTGGTTTAGTTCTGCTTTAGTCCTAGTTTGTCTCTGGTTTAGCTCTGCTTTAGTCCCGGTTTGTCTCTGGTTTAGTTCTGCTTTAGTCCTAGTTTGTCTCTGGTTTAGCTCTGCTTTAGTCCTAGTTTGTCTCTGGTTTAGTTCTGCTTTAGTCCTAGTTTGTCTCTGGTTTAGTTCTGCTTTAGTCCTGGTTTGTCTCTGGTTTAGTTCTGCTTTAGTCCTAGTTTGTCTCTGGTTTAGCTCTGCTTTAGTCCTGGTTTGTCTCTGGTTTAGCTCTGCTTTAGTCCTGGTTTGTCTCTGGTTTAGTTCTGCTTTAGTCCTAGTTTGTCTCTGGTTTAGTTCTGCTTTAGTCCTAGTTTGTCTCTGGTTTAGCTCTGCTTTAGTCCTGGTTTGTCTCTGGTTTAGCTCTGCTTTAGTCCTGGTTTGTCTCTGGTTTAGCTCTGCTTTAGTCCTAGTTTGTCTCTGGTTTAGTTCTGCTTTAGTCCTAGTTTGTCTCTGGTTTAGCTCTGCTTTAGTCCTGGTTTGTCTCTGGTTAAGTTCAGCCCTGCTCTTCTGTGGTGTTCAGTGACAGCAGATACAGATGAGTAGAGAAAGCTGCCCTTACATTCCTTTACCCTGCTCTGTGCTCTTAACTCTGTGCTGCTGGGAGGCCGATTTCTCCAACAGGACTCATTATTGCAGCAGAACGTGGCTCTTCAAAAACAAATGATTTCTGTGCGCTGTTGCATCATTTTCCTTTAGTAACCGAGCTCCACACTGTCCATTCTTACCTCAATGAGACGGATTCAGAAAGAGAAAATCACATCTACTGTCTCAGGAGGTCTTTGCACTATTACTGCTAAAAGCTCTAATGTGTAACTTTTCTGGTGGAGGGTCCGGTATCTCCTCGTGCTCCACAGTATTGCATAAATGTATCTATCTCCATGGAGACAAAAAGTGACACCGCCAAGCCCAGTTACACGTCAAATCTGTGGAGAGGCGACCGTGCTCATGTTTTTTAAGCAATAAAAACACCTGTAATTTAATAAATGCAAATAGATGAGTTTAATGCTACTGTGAAACATTTCAGGCAAAACACCTATATAGCAAGGCAAAGCTCTCGATTTACCGTCAATTTACATTCCTCCCCTCACCTATGGTCATGAGCTGTGGGTAATGACCGAAAGGACAAGATCGCGGATACAAGTGGCCGAAATTAGTTTCCTTCGCAGAGTGGCTGGGCGCCCCTTAGAGATAGGGTGAGGAGCTCAGTCACATGGGTGAAGCTCGGAGTAGAGCTGCTGCTCCTCCAGAGGAGCCAGCTGAGGTGGCTCGGGCATCTGTTCCGGATGCCTCCTGGATGCCTTCCTCAGAAGGTGTTCCGGGCATGTCCCACCGAGAGGAGGACCCGGGGGAGACCCAGGACACGCTGGAGGAACTATATCTCTCGGCTGGCCTGGGAACATCTTGGGGTCCCCCCGGAGGAGCTGGAGGAAGTGTCTGGGGTGAAGGAAGTCTGGGAGTCCCTGCGTAGACTGTTGCCCCCGCGACCCGGAATTCTATTCTATCTATATGGAAAAAATATCAGATGGCAGAACCTATCTGGTTCTGATCAGAACTGTAATAATAAGATACAATATATATATATATATATATATGTATATATATGTTCAAAATGGTTTCAGAAGACATCGCAGACTTCTAGCAATCAAAATTTGAATAGTCACAATTAGCAAATCGCAAACACTGCAGTTATTTGAAGGTCCTATGTCAGGCAAAATTGACTCTTGTGAGCTTTAAGCCATGTTCAGAAACATACCTGGAGTTGTGTTTTTTTTACATTCACATTGTTTGAGTCCAGTCTGTTTACATCTCCAAAACTCAAAATACTCATGACGTGGTAGTTTTCAAGTGAACAGCTCCTTTTACCTTTAGTTCAGTAGAAACTATTACCTTTTATACATTTTAACGGTGATGAAGGGCAAGTAATGTAGTCTGTGTAATCTTCTGTCGTCTAGGTCGGTACCATCTCAAAAGAAAACTGAATTATGTCAATATGATAAAGTTGTTTTTTTTCCTCATGTGAAGCTCAGACCCTCCAGAATTCCCTCACTGAGCTGAGCTTCAGATCAGAGAGAGGCATTTTAGATTTTCAGCACTGAATCTCATGTGCGGCTCATTCTGCTTTCTGATTGGATAATTGTCTTGAACCAAAACACCAAATTAAAACACAAACAGCTTGTCCATCATGTCCAGTGTTTTTGTAATTAAGAATAAATCAGCATTAGAATAGTTGCCAGTAAAAGCTGTATTTGATTTGAACATGTTTGCCTCATATCTGGAGGGCACTGTTTATGACACATTTATGAAATTTTAAATCAAACCTACAGCTTAGTTAAATTTAAGTGATGGATTCATGTGGTTAAGGATCGGGTTTATGTTTTGGTAAGGCCAATAGAGACTGTGGTTAAGCTTAGGATCAGTTTTCTGGGAATGAATTTAAGTCAATATAATATCCACACAGATGAACACTGATGGAAACTGGCCCGTGACTACAATCTGCCTTAACGGTGCTAATAAATGACAACATAATTTGATTGTTGTAACTCATTGACAAACAAATGTACAGTTATATTAAAGGCGCCGTACCTTATTTTTACATTTTTTTTTACCGTGACTTCATTTCAAACAGTTTGCAGCGGTCCAAAGTTATTCTTCACGTACCTTATGCATTCAGAGCATCCTATTTATTCACCTAGATGACTAGATGATGATTTATAAGACCTAAAGCTAACAACTACCATGCTAACAGAGCACTTCTTGATTATCGGACAATAAAAATGCTTTCTAATCAGCTTCTTATTCACTTATTTTGATCTCAAGAGCCCCTTATAACATATTACATTTAACATATTTATATTTAAGGCAACATTTTGCTCAAATACATGTGGAAAAATCGGTTAAAGGCCCTTTAAGGAAAAATACTACCCGCTTATCTCAAAATGTACCTCGATTCCTCACATCTCCTTATCTCATTTTGGTCAGTATGGCTGTCACACGCCGTCTAAGATATTAATAACTCCAGACTCATCCCCCAGCGTAATTTCCATATTCGTATTTGTCCGACAAAGCTCTCCGGTTTTCTTTTTGAAGTGACGATTATCATTTTTTAAAGCGCACCTCCTCTCACCTGAGCCTATAATACGTCTCAACATCCCCAACAGTTAGCCAGCCCGCTCCGAGCTTCATCTGCATCGGCTCCCCACTTCAAACGCACGAGGAGCAGACGGGAGCGGAGCGGCGAGGTCGGGAAGGGGAAGGGGGGGGTGTTGAGGGTTGGCATGACAACAGTTACCACGGCGACGGCGCAACGGTAGTTCAAACAAACACGGGATTTGGCAGTGGAGGAAAAGGAGGCGAGATCGTGCACCTACTATGATCGCACAAACAGGAGCAGATGGAGCTGGAGCTGGAGCTGGAGCGGACGGCCATATTGAGCCGGACGTGCCAAAAAGGCGGAGGAAGGAGGAAGTTCGGAGCACGGGGACGCACAGATCACGGGCAGCTGTGGAGAGAGGGCAATGATGAAATGAGGAATATTCATGGGGCTGCAGAATGATGAGTGATTAAGAGCGTTGCCGTAGCGATTACCAATTTAAAGCTACATATTATAGCTGTTCAGTCGGAGAGAACGCTGAAAATGTTAAGTGTGACAGGAAGCTGATGAGGCCATGAATAGTGGAGTCAGTTTCTCACTCTAAGAAATATCCAAAAAGAAAATCGGTTACAGTTTAACTAAATTTCAAAGGTCCTAAATTACGCAAAATTGACCTTGTGAGCTTTTAGCCATGTTATAAACAGACCTGGAGTTTTGTTTTGTTTCATTCACACATGTTTGAGTAACATTTTATTATTAGTCTCTCTAAAACTCCAAAACTCAAAATGCTTTGTTCCATCTTGTGATGTCATGTAGTGGTAGTTTAGAAGATCTTTTACCTTTTGTTCAGTAGAGATCGGCAATTCCAGGTCTGAAATGATCCAGATGATTCTAGTGAAGGTGTGTGGAGCTTAAAAACATGTGTATTACCACATGACATCACAAGGTGGAACAGTGTTTTCTATTTGAGAGAAGAACTCAACATAACTCCAGGTGTGTTTGTGATGTGGAAATGACATTATAACATAGATCAAAACATAGCATAATATGGGCTCTTTAATAATTATGTAATTAAGACAGTAGGAGTTACTAAATTTCTTAATAAAAGATTTGTTCATTAAGAATTACATCTTTTTTATGCTTTATCAGGCTAATTAGATGTGGTTATATTGTATAGTTTTACCAAAAAAACAAAAAACAAATAGCGATAATGTTATATAATCCAAAAGTTTTCACATTAAAACCGTTTTGCCGTTGGTAAATTGAACGCACACTGAGGATTAACAGAGGAGATTGTAAAACTGTTTTTAAAAAGGACTTTAAAGACAGGCACATCTAACAGGGACATATGGGACGTATTTAGGAGACAAATGAGTGGATTTTCTGTCATTAAAATGTAATTACTGTAGGTATACATGCTAAAAGCAAGGAGCAGTCAGTATCACTGGTTTAAAGGGCCTGTAGATGATTTAAAAGCATAAATCAGGAATATGTTTTAGTTTAAACTTTGTCCTTTCTGCGCCAGGACACAGAAACAAGTGTCCGAGAAATCTCTATCGACTATTGTGTTTTGTTTCTCTTGAATTTGCGTCATGACAGACAAACGAGTGTCTGGGATAGTGTAATGCAGTTGGTTTCCCATGATTCTTAGTAACTATAAATGCAGAAAATGCTATACAAGTTAATAGAATATATTTTATAGTCTCATTTCTTTGTTATTTAGCAGCTTTTACCATATAATGCTTGATGTGAAGAGCATTTATCTTGACAAGAATAAATTGAAAATCAGGTACAGGCCATTTGTACTCTTCTTCTTAAATACTTGCTAATATATAGTTAGTTATTTGCCGGTCAGATCCAGAATCATAAATCTTCTGGTCCCCACTCCCTTCATCGCGTCCCCCATCCGACCACACGTCATCATCCAATCAGAGTCGTTTATTTCAGTGACACATGTGAAACGAAGGAGCTCATCATTTATATAAAAAGAAAATGACATTGTTTGGTGCATCTCTCACTGATTCTGCTGAAATCCTCCACGTTTTTCAGTCCCTCATGATACTTTTTCTCATCTTTATTTCCTCGTAAGCAGACGTTTTTATTTTGATAAAGCACTTGGGAAGCTGTGGTTGTTTTTCAATGTGCTTTGTAAATAAACTTGTTATGGGCGGACCAATGCATGACCTTGATTGGCTAATCCACCTGTCAATCAAGCCTATTTGAAAAACTGCAAAAATCACGCAAATAAGTTAAAGGAAAAACTGGACTATTGGAACATTCAGTTATAAGCAATGCCCCTACAAACAGTTCTTTGTCCGAGCTCAGTACGCACCAAACCATATCAAAAATAATGTTATGACCTGTAACTGCAAACACACCCATAAATAATACATAGAAAAGTGGACAACGGCTTGCCATAACTGTTGTAAAACGTTGCTGTTGTTGTAAAACTTACCATAACTATTGTAAAATGTGCGATCCTTTTTGTGGCGTCCATGTGAAAGTTGAGTTTAGGTCTCAGAATTCGTCCTAGCAGACTGCAGAATGCTTGTTTTTCACTCTTTTGCCCCTGACCGCCAAGCAAAGCCAGCTGCATCAGAGACTCCACGCTGAGATACAAGATTTAGAGAATCTTAAAGACTTTAGACTGGCTTTAGACAGGCAGAAATCTGTCCTGTTTTCAATGCAACATTAAAAAGGATGTGATCACTACAGGAGCGGGTGTACGGTTTTGTTAATTTAGGTTGTGCTATCAATTCAAAATTCACAATTCACTTAAGAAACTCGTGAATAGCAAATTTAAAGGTCCTATATGACACAAAACTGAATCCTGTGAGCTTGTATTATTAGTCTGTCTACATCTCCAAAGCTCAAAATGCCCTGTTCCACCTTGTGATGTCCTGAAGTGGTAGTTTTCAAGTTAACAGCTCCTTTTACCTTTAGTTTAATAGAGATTTGAAATTCTAGAGCTGAAATGATCCAAAATGATTCTAGTGAAGGTGTGCGGAGTTTAAAAACGATAACATCTCCATTTTTAAATACATCTTTTTCTTTTCTTCTTCTAAATCCTTGTTGTTTTCACATATATCAAAGTACAAAACTGTAACAGTTGTTTAAAATATGGAACCTGACGAGGTCGTTCACATTTCCAATTAAATGCGACTTGTATGTGATCTCCAGTGTGAACTTTAAACCCCTCAAAAGTGTCCCGCATGCTCATTGGAGGACACGACGACGTCACACACAGCGAGCGTGCTCACTGTTTACGGAAGTAGCCTAAACATGGACGCGAGCATTGAGCACCTGGCAGTTTTAAAGTTGCTGTCGTACCGGTGCTAGAACATGTACAACTTATTTGTTTTAAGGAGAAGGACAAGGTTTTTGGCCACAGCGTTTTATGGGGCAGTGGCAGAAATGTCCGTAGAAAGGAACGTGTGGGTGCAGATTCGCAGCCAAGAGTGGTGGGATTGATATGCTCTTTGCTGTTTCACTGACATGGAGTTCATACTCAATTTTCGTATTTTGAGAAGAACGTTTGTGTACATTTGTGAGCGTCTACTTGTACCACTCTCGCTCGTTGATGATGTGTAGGTCGGATGAACGCGACCTGGCTGTTCAGTCTGAAGTCGCGTGTCAAAAGATTGGATATGTATCGGTTTTAGGACCACATTTCCAAGTGGCCTGGGTCGTATTTGAAAAAATCGTATCTGTGTCGTTCAGACTGTCATTAAAAGATCAGATACAGGTCACATAGGGGAGAAAAAATCAGATTTGGGTCACTTCAAGCTGCAGTCTGAAGTTAAAACAACTCTCAATCTGTCACGATTCTTGGCCTGATCTCAAAACAACACAAAAATACAGTCCGCAAACATGTTTATAGATATATGGACTAGGGATGGGGCTATAAACAGTGAAATTTATCGTGATTAAAAGGTGGACAATAATAGTTCGTGGGACATTTGATATAAACGTCATAAACGGCAACGGAAATAATGGCCATTGTATCACCAGAATGTGCTAAAAAAAAGCCACTTATGCATGATGTTTTCTTCTAGATTGTTATTGCTTTCCGTTATAACAAAGCACAAAATTATAACTGTTGTTTAAAGGTGCATTGTGTAACTTTTCTGGTGAAGGGTCCGTCACCTGCTTGTTGTCACTGCTCTGCTTAGATGTTCCACAGTATGACATTAAATAGCTCAAGGTTACATTTTATAGTTTTAGAAGTCAAAAATACCTAGAAAAACAGACATTCTGACTGTGACCCGGGTCGCCTCTCCACAGATCTGACTTGTAACTTTTCTGCTGGAGGGTCCGTCAAATGTTTTTCTCCTTGGAGCTGTTATTGCTTTGTCTGGAATGTTCCACAGTATGGCATTAAACCTTTCTATCTTCATGGAGACTAAACCGGACCAAGTTACAGGTCAGATCTGTGGAGAGGCGACCCCGCTCACAGTCAGAATGTCTGTTTTTCTAGGTATTTTTGAGCTATAAAATCACCTGCAATTGAATAAATGTAAAGTAGAGCTGTTTAAAGTCATACTGTGGAACATTCCAGGCAGAGCAATGACATTTCCATTAAGAAAAGCATTGAGTATCATTGAGTACCTAAAACACTACTCAATCTATAACATTCTTGGCCTTATCTCACAATAACACAGAAACACAATCTAAAAACATGTTTTCTAGATATATGGCCTTAATAGTAGCGTGTAGCTTCTATTATAATGGATGTCCCACTCATCTTCAGTCTTCCACATTTGGCCCCAGAGAATTTCAAAACTGTGTGTGTCATCATCTATCCTACATCCCACTCCTCTGCTCCTCTGCTCCTCCGCTCGGTCCAGACGCAGCCATGCACACAGAGCCCGGCGCAGGTCCCAGAGGCGAGCATGGGTGAGGACGGGCTGGGGATGGGTTGGAATGGGCTGGGGGGGCGGTTGTGGTGATGGTGATGGCGGCGGCAACAGCAACGGCATCTCATTTGAATTCTGTAGCTGATTTCCCCAGAGTGCCAGAGTTAATCAATGACTCAGCTCAGAAGGTTGGAAGAGCAGGATTACCACTGCCCTACACTTTACGAAGCTATTTATCTAAACAGGGGAGCGAGGAGTGTGCGGAGAGCCCGGTGTGGTAACGCTAAAGGTGAGGGGACAGTATGGAGACAGGAAACAAGAGGCAGACAGACTATGGACTCTGTGAAAGCTCTTATGTAAGGGTTATCTTCAGGATTTTAGATAACTTTTTAAAAACACTTTATAATAAGGCATACGTAAACCATTTGTAAATATTTATTAACCATTAAATAATCGCATACAAAAAAATACCTACCATTAACAAGTGTTTAATAATCATTTACATACATGGACAGGACAAAAAGTGTTATTACTAATTAATAAAACAATCATAAATGTTTAATTAGGAACATCTACAAACAATTTACAAACGTTTATTAATCCTTTATTACTGATTTACTAATAATGACATACTTTGACATACTTGACATAACAAACAGTTTCTAGAGTACCTCCAAGTGAAATCAGCCATAATAGTACCCCTATCAATCTGCAACTTTCTCCAGTGGTATCAGAATGAATCAAAATTACCTCAACAAAAAGAGTTCTCTCAGATTAATTTCATCAAATGTATTTATAAAGCACATTTAAAACAACCACAGGTGACCAAAGGCTGTACAGGTGCAACAAGTTTATACATAAGAAAATACAATAGTAAAAACGCACAAAAAATACAGTACAAACGATTATTTATAACTTCAAATAATACATGCTACCCATAGACTATAAATGGACATAGCTAACCCTCTAGCTGTCGCGTTCCAAATAGGAAGTGAGCATGGACGCACTTCTGGCTCCATCAACTCTGGCTCCAGTTCACTTTGTATTGAAAAAACATTGCCCCTCTCTTTGTAACTGCTGCTGTCTACATGATTCTGGTGTTTTTTATTTCTGTATTTTATTCGTAAATCAATCAAGATACGAACAAAAATAACAGACCAATCAGGCGTCTTGTTTTTGTTTTCCCGAGGTCGTCCCGCAAGCGTTAGCAACAGCTTTGATTGACAGCTATCACGGCTCGTCACTAAGCACCTGCCTCTTATAAATCATTATACGTTTTCAGACCCCATACTTTTACTTCTACTTGACAGTGTAACCGTTCTTACTTGAGTACACATTTGTGTTTCTTGCAGCGCACCTTCAGATATGATTTAGTTTGATTTTTCAATTTCCTGTTTTATTCTCTAAAGATTTATTTAAAAAAAATAACAACAAAAAACAGATGTCATTTCAAGACATTCATTCTTAATTATAAAGCTTTTTTGACCATAACAAAATAGTTGTATGACAAAGCTGTGAACTGTAGACGAGGCAAAACGTGCATATAATTCATGTACTTTAAAGGCGCACTGCGTAACATTTCAAGTGGAGGGTCTGCCACCTGCTTGTCTCCATGGAAATGTTATTGTTTTGTCTTGAATGTTCCACAGTGTAGATTAAACCTGTGTATTACAAGGGAGAAGGAAGAAACACCTGTAATGAATAAATGCTGGATGGATATGTTTAATGTCATACTATGGAACATTCCAGGCAAAGCAACAACATCTCCATGGAGACAAGTAGGTAGCGCAGTGCGGCTTTAACAACAGTTTTAAAGGTGCATTGTGTAACTTTTCTGGTGGAGCGTCCATCAAATGCTTTTCTCTGTGGAGATGTTATTGCTTTATCTGGAATATTTCACAGTATGACATTACACCTTTCTATCTTCATGGAGACCAAACCAGACCAAGACAGGTCAGATCTGTGGAGAGGCGACCCCACTCACAGTCAGAACGCCTGTTTTTCTAGGTATTTTTGAGCTTTAAAACTACTTGTAATTGAATAAATGTAAGGTAGAGCTGCTTAAAGTCATACTGTGGAACATTCCAGGCAGAGCAATGACATCTCCATAGAAACAGACGGACAATTCACCAAAAAAGTTACGCAATGCACCTTCAACTCCAAGCAAAAAAAAAAAAATCCACATTATTTTAGAAAACAGGAAAACTGGACGGAATAGGAAAAAATTGTGTTGTGTAAAAATAAAAAACGAGCGTCTCCCGGTTCGTTTCTGATGAGGAGAAATCACAACTCCAAACAATGAACTAATCTGCATCATGTGTGGGGGAGCGAGGAGCGCGAGGAGGAGCGCGAGGAGGAGCGCGAGGAGGAGCGCGAGGAGGAGCGCGAGGAGGGCCGGGCTTTGACTCTGAGATAAAGAGACAGTGAGGAGACGGCATGCAGCAGACCACAGCACATCTCCAGGCTCCTACTGCTCCTGCCTGTTTTAGACGCTTGTTGCTAGGGAACTGTTAGCGCGCGCTAGGCATTCGTGTTAGCAAAGCACTGCGGCAGGAAACCCGACATGGAAATGGCTCTGACTGGGATGACCTTTGACCTGTTAATGTACTCACGCTACAGTTGACACGTTTTTTTAATGTTTTGATTCTCGCGCAGTGTGAAAATACAACGTTCTGTGTTTTGTACCAGTGTTGTCACAATACTAAAATTTCAATACTAAATATACTAAAGACTTGATATTCAGTACTGATTCCAATATTATAATAATAAAAAACGCTCTTTATTTAGACAATAGAATGTGATTTTCAATATTAAATCATAGTATTTTCTCTTCTAGTCTATGTGCTCTTATACTTATTCTGATTCAGCTCAAGATCATTAATAAAGACATTCAGGAAAGGTTCATTTCTGACCTGTGAATGTGACTTTTTTAGTATCGATACCTGCTCAAATGAGTATCCAGTTTCAATATTAGTTTTTGTATCGATTAGTATCTGACTTTCGATATTTTTGACAACCCTGTGACCTAATACCATTTGCATTCATGACAAAAACAGATAATCTAACAGTTTTTATATTTTTCTTTTCGTGTGTCTCTTTGCATCCAGCTCCAGTGACTTTTTTCGTATCGATACCTGCTCAAGTGAGTATCCTGTTTCGATACTAGTTTTGGTATCAATTAGTATGCGCGGTTCGTGTGTCCGTTTGCATCCAGCTCAAGATCGTTCTAAAGCGATTCAGGAAAGCTTCATTTCTGTCGCGTGAATGTGACTTTTTTAGTATCGATACCTGCTCAAATGAGTGTCCAGTTTCGATACTCATTTTCATATCAATTAGTATCTGACTTTCGATACTTTTGACAACCCTACAACCTAATACCATTTACGTTCATGACAAAAACAGAAAATTTAACCGTTTTCGTATGTCTCTTTGCATCCAGCTCAAGATCATTTTAAAACTATTCAAGAAAAGTTAATTTCTGTCCTGTGAATGTGACTTTTTTAGTATCGATACCTGCTCAAATGAGTATCTACTTTTGATACTAGTTTTGGTATCGATTAGTATCAGATTTTTCGATTCTTTTGACAACCCTATTCTTACATTTTACTTATATACTTATTTTATTATTCTTACCAATTACATTTTATTTGTTTAAGGGTGCACTTGTTTGAGGGTCTGCCACCTATTGCTTTGCCTTGAATGTTCCTCAGTATAGCTTTAAACCTATCTATCTGCATGGAAGGAAGCAGCTGACACCACTAGGCTGAGTTACAGGTCCGATCTGTGGAGAGGCGACCCCGCTCACTGTAAGAATGCCTGTTTTTCAAGGTATTTTTAGCAATAACAAACAATAATCAACTAAAAGCAAGAGAGAGAAAAGTTTTAAAAAGAAACGTTACATCGTGCAGCTTTAAATTGTATGTTGTTACTTCAAAATACATGAAAGCAATAGAAAAAAATCCAAAAAAGTGTGTATGTATCATGATCTGGCTCCACGAAAATTGTTATGTTCATTTTTTGTCACATCTCCCACCTCTGATCACATTATTAATGAAACTGTTGCTTTATTCCCTTTACCAAAACAGCTATGGAGAAAGTCTGGATTGGATTCTCCTGAGATCTGCTCAAAAGGCTTAGAACTAAACCAGGACCAGTAAACTCTAATCCAGGTTTAAACCAGGCTTATTCTCAGATCTGATGTCTGCATCAAAACCAGGACCGGTGCCAGGTCTTAAATCCGGATTAAACCAGGACTAAACCAACTAATTACTGGGCTAACCCGCTGTAAACAATGGATTTGAGATGGATAGAGCTGTTTGTCAAAACATATGGAACAGTAATACTATTGTGTATTCAAAAAGTACAATTAGACATTAAAGGTCCTGTTGATGAATGATTCTAGTGATGGTGTATGGAGTTTAAAAACACAGTGGAGCACTTCCTGTATTACCGCATGACATCACAAGGTGGCGCAGAGTGTTTTCAGTTTGTTTTCAGTCTAAATATGCAGGATTTGTGTGTTAAACATGTTTGAATTTAACAAAACACAACTCCTGGGTGTTTTTGTCGAGGAATCAACGTTTTAACATAAATCAGAAAATAGTTTCATGTGTGCCCTTTAATTATCTTTTCAATTTGATTAACCACTATGTTTTCATTATATTATATTTTATTCTGTCTTATCAAAATTAAATAAGATGACTTATTTATATTTCCTGAACATAAACAAGTCAGACTATTTTATAATTGCCCTTTAACACCAAAAAAGTCACATTTCGTCCCCTTAAATGCTGAACTCTGCTCCACACACTTGATGCATTGATTGAAAATGACCCAGGCTAATCACTGACAGTTAAGAATGACATAATTAAATTTCAATTAAAATTTGATTGATTGCACAGCTCTACTTCGCATAAATCAAGCAGAGAGGCGGTCAAAATTGGGCTAAAAATAGTAGCTGCCAACTTCAGTGTCAGTTAACAGACAGACAGACAGAATTTCAGAGCTTAAATGGTCAGAATGAATCCAATGAAAGTGTCTGGACATTAAAGAGGAGACAGAAGAAAATGGCGAAATAAAAACACCAGGATCATGTAGAGGTGGTTAATACGAACATTTTAAGACCAAAATGACGAGGCTCACGGCAGGAGTTACAGAGAGAGAGGTGACTATTTTTTTATGTGAAGTCAACTGGAGCCAGAGTTGATGGAGCCAGAAGCGCCCCCATGTTCACTTCCTATTTGGAACATGGTGGCTAGTGGGTTAGCTATGTCCATTTAGATCACAATGTTTTGATGAGGGGACAATACTATAACACATAAAAAGCTCTAAAAAGTTGATTTAGCACAATTTCCCCTCTTTAAAAACACAGAGAAGCATTTCCTGGACTTCCACCTAATGACATCATGAATTGCGACCAAGCCGTTCAATTGAAACTGTACTTTTCCATTGTAACATACAGGTCTACATTCATACCATACTCCCTACAACTGTACAACAACTCACCCTTATGTAACAGATAATACTCCCTACAACTGTACAACTCACCCTTATGTAACAGATAATACTCCCTACAGCTGTACAACAACTCGCCCTTATGTAACACATAATACTCCCTACAACTGTACAACTCACCCTTATGTAACAGATAACCTTATGTCTTGTCAATCACTGTTTTTCTTTACTTGTACATTTATATTTCTATTCTATTTCTAAATTATTATTTTTTTAGCCATTATCTATTATCTTGTTTTATTGCATGTTCCATTTTCCTGCTGTTCTTGAACTGTGCGTTGCAACACTGGAATTTCCCCACTGTGGGACTAATAAAGGCATATCTTATCTTATATTTATATAATTATGCCTTTTTTGACACCAGTTTCTTGCTATTTTTTCTACATATTTAGAACGTATTATTGCCATATTTATATATTTTTTCTTTGATTTTATATTATATTGTGATTAGTGAGCTCCTGTGTCCAAATATTAATATAAAAATAAATATTAATTTCCCTTGTGGATCAGTAAAGTTTGTCTAAATTCTCGCATGAGCCTACATACTAAAGCGCTTATTACATGACATAAATCTGAACATTTGCGTCCAATGCGAGGAGGTCACGCTCTGATCTCCATGTACTGATCTTTCTCTAATGAAGGCACGTATAGGAGGAGTGTGTGTTTCCTTGTTTGAAATGCTTTGATGTTGCGAGACAGGGCCATAATTATAGCAGTGACTAACCTACGCTGTCCACTCTGATGATCCGCTGCAGATGTGGAAGTCATGAGCGCCTCACGGACCATGGCAACGTGGAGTTACAGGGCAGAGCATAGACTGTATATATAAATGGGCACAGCTAACCCGCTAGCTTTCCAAATAGAGAGTGAGCATGGGTGCGCTTCCGGCTCCATCGACTCTGGCGCCAGTTCACTTTGTATTGAAAAAATGTCACCCTTCTCTCTGTAACTGCTGCTGTTAGACTCCTAATTTTTGTCTTAAAATGTACATATTATTTTGCAATTTTGTTCATAAATCAAGATATGAACATGAATAACTCCATAATTCTTTTCCAGAGGTTGCTCCCGTTAGCATTAGCAACAGGTTTGCTTGAGGAGCGTTACCTTCAACAGCCTCGCTCCAGATTGGTTCTTTGGTTGCTATGCTCGTGGTCGGATTTCCAAATATGAAACTTGGCTCAAAAGTACTAAAAAACCCTGTAAACTAATAAAACTATATCTGCTAGCCTCGATAAGCTTCATTTGACTGGAGCCAGACACTACGGGAGACGTCACACTTCCTTAGTCCACTTCTTTATACAGTCTATGGGGCAGAGGTGGTGTTCCAGTCTCAAGTGCGTTGGATCTTGTATTATTTTGAACACCTTAGCCTTGGTTTTCATAAATAAGCCAGAAATGTGTTTATACAAAATGTTAGCAGAGGGAACAAGGACAGCACCTTGAATCGTACAGGCAATAATGGCTGCGAGCTGCATAGTTAAAGTGGTGCTAAACACTTTTTATTTGCATCTAAACTGTGTAGATGTTGTTTTAGTAGCTTTTTAGTAACTGTTTCTAGGACATTTTTGCCATTTCAGTGAAAACTAGTATGTTAATTTACAGTTTTGTGACTAGACTCCTCACTCTCCCCTTTAGTCCTCCGAGCAATGCCCGTCCTCCCTCCTCACTGGCCCATGTCCTTCAGAGCTTCCTTCCCTCACTCTCCCCTTTGGTCCTCCAGACCCTTTCTTCCCCTCACTCTCCCCTTTAGACCTCCAAGCACTGCCCTTCCTTCCCCCTCACTCGTCCATGTCCTTCAGAGCTTCCTTCCCTCACTCTCTCCTCTCTTTAGTCCTCTCTCTTTATTCTCCCCTTTAGTCCTGCAGACCCCTCAAAATTACTAAAAACTAATAACTCTCCCCTTTAGTCCTCCAGATCCTTTCTCCCTCTTCACTCTCCCCTTTAGTCCTGCAGACACCTCAAAATTACTAAAAAATAATAACTAATAACTCTTCCCTTTAGTCCTCCAGATCCTTTCTCCCTCTTCACTCTCCCCTTTAGTCCTGCAGACACCTCAAAATTACTAAAAAATAATAACTAATAACTCTTCCCTTTAGTCCTCCAGGCCCCTCCTGTGAAAGGGGAGGAGGGGCGGGGTCTGAAGGAATAAAGGGGAGCCTTTATTCCTCCAGACCCTGCCTCTCCTCCCCTTCACTCTTCCCTTTATTCCTCCTGACCCTCTTCCACCTTCACTCTCCCCTTTAGTCCTCCAGAACAGAACTGTTTTGTGTGTTTACTCCCATGCCATCCTAATGAGCTGTGGTTTTAAAGGCTCTGTAGCCTTGGATCCAGGGGGACTTGTGCCGCAAACACCAGGGGGCGATACTGTGAGCTGTAAATGAAGCTAAAAAGAATGACCTTTGACCCCCTGTTATGTGTGAAGTCACGATAGAGGCGCTCCAACTCTGCATTGTTCCCCAGATGTGCCACTGATGAATGAATGCATATTAAAGCCACACTACGTTACTTTTCTGGTAGAGGGTCCGTTACTTAGTCTTGTCATTTGGAGATGTTATTGCTTTGCCTGGAATGTTCCACAGTATGGCATTAAACTTACATCTTACCTTGCTTTTAATCAATTACGAGTGGTTTTCTTGTTCAAAAATACCTTAAATAACATGCATTCTGCGAACAGTGGGTCTCCTCTCCACAGATTTGACCTGTAACTTGGCCTGGTGGTTGTCCAAATGGAGAAAGACATGTTTTTATGGCAAACTTTCAAACATTTAAGCAATAAGATCCAAGAAGAAGACAAGAAACTTCTCCCAAATGTGGCACTTGGATGTTGTGTCTGTTGCCCTCTACTGGTAAAGGTGTGTAATGGACAATCCATACAAAGGATTATCAGCATGCTAACGTTTTAGAAATACAATATAAATAAAAATGAGCTAATTTACTTGTAGTGACGCCAGTTTGAGCGCCGATCAGAACAAGTCCACTGACGATGTTTGAACTTTAAAGGGCCCTAATGGTTCTAATGTTTCCTCATCACAAACAGACCTGGAGTTGTGTTTTGTTTCATTCACACATGTTGAACACACAAACCCTGCAGATTTAGTTCTTCTCTCAAACTGAAAACACTGAGCTCCACTGTGTTTTTAAACTCCGTACACCTTCATTAGAATCATCTGGAAGTGCCAATCTCTACCGAACAACAGCTCAAACGTAACTGTTCACTTGAAAACCACATCTTCATGACATCACAAGGTGGAACAAAGCATTTTGAGTTTTGGAGATGTAGACAAACTAATAATGCAGAATGACTCAAACGTGTGAATGAAACAAAACACAACTCTTGGTACGTTTTTGAGGAGGTAACAACATTGTAACATGACGTGAAGCTCGCAAGAATCCATTTTGTGTAATACAGAACCTTTAAAAACACAGAGGAGCACTTTTTTGTTGACAGTTGAACGCCTGAGTGTGTGTCCCAGTAGCTGTTATAAGGTCTGTTTCCTCGTTTATCACGCTAGTCCAAAAGTGCGCCAGTAAACTACTCATTTACTAATTAGGCAAAGGTCCAAGACGAGGCTCTTCTGCATCGCTCTGTGTTTATTCAACCAAAACATTTAATACATAAATAAAAGAATTTCACTTTCACCAGCCTTCGTCAAAGTAAAACACTACATTCTTTTACACACATTTTTCGTTTTTTTGTGTGTGTAATTTGCAGTTGTTATTAATTTGTTACAAACACGTCTCGTATTTTTGGACTAAGATGATGAATTTCTAAAACACAACTATTGAAAGCGCAGATGGCAGACAGAATGGGAAATTGGCCAACTGTGGTTTTACGGCCAATACTCCATCTTAATCTCACAAAATATAAACCGGCCGAATAGATTTGATGGACGCGTCATGGCCACACGGGCGTACTGCTTAAAGTTGCATTGTGTAACTTTTCTGGCGGAGGGTCCGTCAAATGTTTTTCTGTATGTAGGTCAGATCTGTGGAGAGGCGACCCCGCTCACAGTCAGAATTCCTGTTTTTCTAGGGATTTTTGAGCTCTAAAACCACCTGTAATTGAATAAATGTAAAGTAGAGCTGTTTAATGTCATACTGTGGAACATTCCAGGCAGAGCAATGACGTAACCATAGAAACAAGCAGGTGACGGACCCTCCAACCGGAAAAGTTACACACTGCACATTTAAGTCATGTTCTAATGCTGTTACCTCCTCAAAAACAAACCTGGAGTTGTGTTTTGTTTCATTCACACTTTATTATTAGTCTGTCTGCATCTCCAAAGCTCCAAACGCTCTGTCACACCTTGTGATGTCATGAAGTGGTAGTTTTCAAGTGAACAGCTTTACCTTTTTTCCCTTTAGTTGAGTAGAGATCGGCAATTCCAGCGCTGAAAGCGTACAAATGATTCTAGTGAAGGTGTGTGGAGTTTAAAAACACCGTGGAGCACTTCCTGTATTACCACATGACATCACAAGGTGGAACAGAGTGTTTTCAGTTTGAGAGAAGAAGAATTTGTGTGTTTAATATGTGCGAATGAAGCAAAACACAACTCCAGGTCTGTTTGTGATGAGGAAACAACATTAGAACATAGAAAATAGTGTAATATGGACCTTTAAAATTATAAATCAGATGTTATGTCCAAATAATTACTCGCTTTATAAATGCTTTTATACTTTGCAAATATTATACTGAAGTAGCTCTTACTTGTGTACAATTTTCACCCCCTCCCCATCTTTGCATATGGATGAAAATCGTAAAAGTTGTGTATCCTCAGAATCATTCTCCGAGGAGAGGAGACGGGCTCATGGCAGATCTCATCTTGCTGCAATTTTAAAGAAATTGCTCAATTTTCAGAAGAACATTACATGTGCCAGACAGTTTCAGATCAGACTCGTGGCTCTGGTACTTTTACACCGTGACGCTCCAAGACTTCTCTACTGATTTTTAAACTTTTCGAAAGAAGTGGAAGTTTAACATTGATGAAGAAAAGTGGAAGATAAAACTTCAAAGCATGAGTATGGGCAGCAAGAGTAAAAATCTGTTATTTAAAAGAGCTGTATTTTTTTTTTCTGTCTTAAACATGAAAAAAAAAACAGAACTAGTTCATTTTAAAGAGTTTGCAGTTCAGTTATTCCTCATTTTCCCTATGCATTCTGATCGTTACATTTAACAAAACCCATTTTTATTGTTTGGCCTTCCTTTAGCTGATTTTATTCCTTATTTATTTTTATTCTATTTTTTTTTTAAATTATAATTACTTGACTAGTTTGCATCATTGTCTGTTTCTATATGCTATTTTTATGCTTTTTGTGTTGTTCTTTGGGCTTGTACAGCACTTTGTAGACCTTGTTTTTAAAAGTGCTTCATAAATAAAGATTTATTGTTATTATAATTTGCACATAAACTCCCTCAGGCGTTTGGATGAGCTCTGTACGAGTGCAGATCATAGACGATATATTCAAAGGGACATAGCTAATGCACTCGCCGCCGTGTTCCAAACAGGAAGTTCTCATGCGGCTCTTCCGGCTCCTACTGACCCTGGCTCCTATTGACTCACATTGGAATATTGTCCCTCCGTCTCTAACTGCTGGTCTTGAAATGTTCGTATTAACCCGCTCTACATGATCCTGGTGTTTTTATTTCGCTGTTTTGTCTGTTAAAAAATTCTCATTCCTGGCTGCAAATTCGCTCCTGTAACTGCTAGCCTCGGTGAACTTCATTCGACTGGAGAGGAACACTGTGGGTGATGTCACACTCCCTTAGTGTCCACTTCTACACAGTCTGGTGCAGATTCACACGACAGATCAAAGCGCACACATGTTACATAAGAAGAGGGGCAGATCACATAAGATTCTTCTTCTTTCTGCTCCTTTTCATTTCTTGTATGTTTAAAAAAACATTGTTCTTTGTGTGGGGAAAATAAAAGTCACGTGTGAGCGCTAAAACCACCACTGGAAGACGCCAGGCTAACGCTAACAGCTTCTCTTATTGGCTCTTATTGTGACAGTATTGAGCCAGTTACACCCGCAAGCGGCAATGAAGGGCCTTTAAAACCCCACGTTAACCTGGAACATGTGGACACACCTGGTCATTATGAAATGCCAGTGGACTTTAAAATAATTCATTTACATTTATAATTTTAATTAAATTTTCTTAATTTTGTGTTCTTTGTGTCCCAGTTTGTTTATTTTTTTTAAATAATAAACAAATATAAACAACAGTAATATTTAACAAAAGTTACAATCAAAGAATAAGCCATACTGACCAAAAAAGAAGACAAAATGAAACAATAATTAAAAATAAATTAATAAATTAAATAAAAAAAAAGACAAAAACATTTTTCCCTTTAATTAGTGACCCCTCACCAAAGTAATTAAATAATAATACTAATAAATTAATAAACATACACATACACATTCACCCACACACATACACCCATACACACTCTATATATCATTTTGCCTCTTGTGTTAAGGTGCCCACAACTCCTCAAATTTCTTAGTTTTAAATTGTCATCTTGCTGTTTCTCTTTCCATTTCCATCACATCTTTGACCCTTTCCCACCTGTTTTCTTTAGAAGGAGGTTGTGGTTTTAGCCAGGATACAGTTATAATTTTTTTTGCTATTGTACATAATATTAGAATAATTTTCCTATTTTTAGGAGACATAGTTTTTGGTATGATACTTGTAAATCTAAATTTAGTTTTTCCTTACACATACTTTCAATTTTCTTTTTAACATTGTCCCAATAGTCTCTGATTACGGGGCAGTCCCAGAATATTTGTGTGTAATCTCCTGTCTGACCACAGGACCACCAATTTTGTGTTTTTTAATTACATTAAAATCAATGTGCAATGCGGTTAATCATAATTAATCATACTTCAAATGTGTGATTAATTTAATATATTGATATTTGATAATTTGAATTTATGGTTTGACAGGTCAAATACAGGATTTCTGTGTACTGTATTCTTGTCCAATAAAACTTATGCGTCTAAATACAATAGTACACAGTGTCAGCAGTGAAAGCTTGTATTCTCAGACACCCCAGGGCCTTCACAGTATCTACAACATCCACACCTGTTCATTGTAAACACGCAGAGATTTTACACTCAACATCCATAAAATTCCCTCTGAATAAATCTGTTCTCTTCACTTAAACATAATGAAACGGCCCACAGTGAGAGTTATACTGTAATGAAGAGACCATCATGCTGTAGAGTTAGACAATATTGACAAAAGTGGATCGCTCATTTTCTGTTACGCAATACTTCAGTGACAAAATTCAGACTTTATGCCATGTTATAATGTTGTTACCTCCTCAAAAACAGACCTGGAGTTTTCTTTTGTTTCATTCACACGTTTGAGTAACACTTTATTATTAGTCTGTCTGCAGTAGTGGTAATTTAAAGTCAGATGAGATTGGCAATTCCAGAGCTGAAATTATCCAGATGATTCTTGCGAAGGTGTATGAAGTTTAAAAACACAGCGGAGCACTTCCAGTATTACCGTCACAAGGTGGAACGGAGTGTTTTCTGTTTAAGAACTCAGCCTAAATGTGTAAACATTCCTCTTGCCATAGCCGTTGTTTCATCCCCAAACTTTCCTCCATGTCCGCCGCCCCTCAGTGCACGTGTCCGTCCGCCAACTTGAGCGTCGTCATCTTCCGGATTTTATTGCGTCACGTAGGGCGCATGTGACGTCACCAGGAATGTCAGGTGACTTTTCCATTTCGTGAATATATAATGTATATATTTTTTCCCTATCTGTGCTTGGAGATTATTATTAGAATACTTTTGTTTGTGGTAATGTTTATGATTTTTCTGTATTAAAGGGAGGGGTGTATCTGTTTCTATATGTGGAGAAAAAGACGTTTTTCGTTGTTAATTGATTTAAAAAGGGCCTCCCGTCTTCACAGAGGCAGTGTGTGTGTTCCGAAGCTTTGTAAAGACTGCTACACACTAATCCACGACAGGTTTAAAGTCACAATTTGTAATTCATTTGTAACTGCATTATATAATCTTATATTAGTTTGTCTCTCCCTTTGTTCCTCAGACACCAAACACAGTTACATCATCTATCCGTCTATAACATAATGGCCTGATGTAACCAACAGTAGGAGAATAATGGGATCAATACAAAACATTTACGCAATCGACAATACTTCTGATTGGTTCATAATTGAAAGTGTGACGCCCTTGGTCAAATCGCTGGAGGTTTACACACACACACACGGCTCTGAGTGAGGACAAATGATTGGAGAGTGCTCAAGTGTGTTATTGACCTCTGACTCCACGGGAACTAGTGTTGAAAAGGTCTAAAATGGTCACATTATTGAAAATTGAAACTAGTGGATTTTGAGTGGGCGAGATCATTGGAGCAGTTTAACAATAGAAGAGAAGCTCAGCCACAATGAGTTTATTTAAAGGTTCTAAATGAAGCAAAATTGACTTGTGAGCTTTAAGACATGTTTTAATGTTGTTTCCTCCTCAAAAACAGACCTGGAGTTGTGTTTTGTTTCATTCACACATGAGTAATTCAGCATTATTAATCAGTCTACATCTCCAAGCCTGAAAATGCTCTGTTCCACCTTGTGATGTCAGGAAGTGGTAGTTTTCAGCTACCTTTTACCTTTTGTTCAGTAAAGATTGGAAATTCCAGGGCTGAAAAAGATCCAAATGATTCTAGTGAAGGTGTGTGGAGTTTAAAAACACAGTGGAGCACTTGTTTTCCAAGGAACTCAGCCTAAATCTGCAGGGTTTGTGTTAAACATGTGTGAATGAAACAAAACACAACTCCAGGTTTGTTTGTGATGAGGAAACAACATTATAAAATAGATCAGCAAATAGCGTAGTATAGGCCATTTAAAAATAGGTTTTAAATAGAAAAACAACTATTCATGCAGAAAAAAAATACAAAAAACTGTTGCATCATGAGTTCAATCTGCTTTATAGATTACAAAAAATACAAAATTACACGTGAACAGCCCTGGAGAACCGGTTAATAATTTTGATGCCCAAGTTGCCGAAATGAAAATAACCTTTGACCTCTCCCCATGGCGACAGCAGTGAATGAAAAAAGTGTGTTTGTGTTTTACTCTTGTGAGCCTGTTGTTTATTATACCTGCTTAATTATGTTGCATTTAGAAGTTTAAAGGTGCAAAGGTGCAACTTTATCTGGTGGAGGGTCCGTCAAATGCATTGCTTTGTCTGACATGTTTCACAGACCAAACCAGACCTAGTTACAGGCCAGATCTGTGGAGAGGCACAGTCTGAATGCCTGTTTTCTAGGTATTTTTGAGCTATAAAACCACATGTAATTGAATAAATGTAAAGTAGAGCTGTTTAATGCCATACTGTGGAACATTCCAGGCAGAGCAATGATATATCTATAGAAACAAGCAGGTGACGAACACACAGTGCACCTTTAATGTACGTCTACTCCCACTTAATTTAATAAAAAGGAGTTGTTTTCCATCCTTTCCTGACCGATCTGTAAGCTACTGTATTTACGTGACTTTACTTGTTTAAACTGTACGCGTTTATATTTGTCAAGGAAAAGTGTTTCATTTTGCGACAAGCACAAAAGCTCTTGAACAAAATGCACTCGTAATTACCTCTTCACAAGTGGAGAGGATCATTTTCTCCATAGCACTATGAAGGCAGCATAACTCTACACTATTATTTTTGATGTCTCAATACAAACCTTAAATAGTGCTGAACTTTCACTTTTAGTCATGGCTTCAGTATTTTTATTTATACATTAGGACAACAATAGGAGCAACTGAAATAAGAGAGAAAGAGAGAGATACTTTATGGATCCTGAGGGAAATTCAAGTTTTGCTGCAGAAACATTTACTTCTCAGTGGCCTTTGTGTCTCAGTCAAAGGTCTTAGTGCAGTTTCACAGGAGAATTGCTCAGGTAACGTCAGCAGATCTTGTGGAAGAGCCAAAAGTGTCCCTCCTCTCTGTCCTGCAGCATCACAGCAACCTCCAGGGGGCTCCAGGTGAACACAACAAGAAAGGCCTCGTTCAGTTGGTGATGAAATGAGCCATTCCCTCTAAATATTTCCTCCGGAAGGTCTTCTTCCACATTTGCTGCCACATATGGTGTAAAAACCCTACTAGCTAGTCTCTTGCACAGTACAGTGTATACAGGAAAAACAAATATTTAATTTCCCCCAGTCCAGCAGTCCCTTACTTCAGTCCCTTGAACTGCACATGCTGCACTTCTTAGTTGGTTTCCATGATATGAAGTTGAAAACTGGGCTCAAAAAACATTTTCAAGTTTCAGAAGCTGCTCAGTGAGTGAGCCAGGTAGCCACAAAAGCAGCCAACCACTCTGTTTGCCATGGCAGTTTCAAAAAATCAACAGCCAAGTGTAGACTAAACCGATTTCAACCATACCATAGTTAAAATTAATTTAGAAGCAAAGTTCACAGGTGTGTGGGGTCCAAGAGCTTTTCCAAAGGAACAATAGAGACCTCAGCTGTGATCCTATAAATTTTGGTTGACCCAGACACCATCAACCGATTAACTGACTAAACAACTAAAGGACTACAGCTCTACTTCTGTCCATGTGGTCTGCCTCTGTCCTCCCCCTCCCCTGGACCAGATAATCTCTCCCAACGACTGCAGAGCCCTCCCAGTGATCTGCACTCGTAATTATCGCACAATTTAATTACAAACCGGCTCCTTATAATACAGACATATCACCATGACTGAAAGACTCATTTAAAACAGGACAAATAAAAGCAATCAATCCGATCGGTTTCCTCCTCTACACAGCTGTACATGCGGACTCGCCCAGATGCCCTCCCCATTATCATTTAAATGGCTTATTGATTTTTCATTGACTCTTCAGTGTTAAGTGCATACGTCACCGATCGCATTTGGAAAGTCAAGATAATACCCCGCGACAGTTGGATAAATCTTTCTGTCTCTGCTCCCCAGACGCTCCTGACGGTGACGGCGGTAAAGAGCAGAGGGGAGAAGGGGTCACCTTGGAACGTGCCCCATCTAGGCCCCTCCCCTCAGTCATGTGACGGCGGTGTGGTGGTGGTGGCAGACAGGGAAGCACAGATAAGGCGGTAGACGGGAGCTAGAATGTAGAGGTGACCTTATGTTTAGACAGATGTGGTTTAGAATGGCCTGGTACAATAGTAGACCTCGGGGAGTAAAGACAGGACATACCAATAGTGTGAAAGTGATTTAGGGTTTAGTCGTTACAAAGGAGGGGCTAAGCTTAGGGGTAACAGTGGTTTTCCAGACAGGTGTGAAATATTGTCCCATTACATTAAAGTGTCACAACCACTGATATCATGAACCAAAAATAAACAAATAGATCAGTCTCTTACTGAGTACTACAACAAAGGTACTACAAACACAACTGAAACACAACTGAAGGTTTTATTTAACATGGCCAGTGCAAAAATACAAACCATTTACAACATACACACTACTATTAATCAGTATGAAATAAATCACTGCTGTGAATCAATGTACTCTTACTAAGTACTATTACAGTTTCATGTAATGAAAGATTCCTACATACCAAAACTGAGTCAAATGGTTTCTATCTATATGCTCTATTTACAAAGATATTTACAAAGTTATAAACATTATATACATATTTACAAGTTGTCCACATCCTCTTTAAACTCTTCATACATTACATAGACTTTTGAAGAGTCCATGCCAGAGACTTAACCTGCAGATTGAGGGCACATCCAAATTTGTCTCATTCTCAGTTTATGGACAGGCTCATGTGATGCTCAGAACCTCCAGAATTCCCTCCCTGAGCTGCAGAGGCTGCACTAGCACTGACTCAGGATTGGTGCAGGTGCTGAGGTTTAGGTAGAGACCGTTCAGATCAGAGAGAGGCATTTTAGGATTAAACCATCTGGATTTCAGCTTTGAATCTGGCAGGATAATTGTCTTTAGAACCAAAACACCAAATTATAACAAAAGCAGCTTCAATATCATGTCAGATTATCTGTAATTAAGGAAAGAAATCACCATTGCAAGAGAATTATTTGATTTGAACATAACCTTGTATCTAGGGACACATATCGGTCATGTTTCTGAAATCAAGTAAAATCAGGTTCCTTTAATTCATACAAGCTTCCATAGACAGACTTTTACAAGGTCAGACTTTCTGTTTCCATTACTTCAAAGTTAGGAAATGTTTATTGTTGTGGAAGTTTAAATTACATTCAGATCTGATAGTGCTGCATCTGAAATTCTTGTGTTTATGATTATGGTGATAAATTACGAAACGGATTCAACTTGACAGCCCCATTCTGTTGCCTCATGATCTGAATTCTTAGCCGATTAGAGACTGTGTTAAAAGAATTCCAAATGATCTCTCTGAAGGAGGTGTAACTTGTAACTTGTGAGCAGTGTTAAATTGTCTGTCTTTTGTTGGCGGAGAATTAAAAGCAACCTTGACATTGTGGAACGAGGAGACAGACTTATTGACTCATATGTGAAAAAATAACCAAAGCAGGAGTCGACACATAACGGGAACACGCAAAATATAGAACACACACACACATATATATATGCTTCAAGTTTATTTCCAGTTTAGACCCAATTTTGACGTGGTCTCTGTGCCCATTTATACTTCCAAACATTTCCAATGTCAAGGCTGTGTTCTGTTAAACAACCACCAGAGGGCGCTAAGGATGATTTGAAGAATTGATCAAAACAGAAAAAATAGACTAATAAGGAAAAACAAACGTGGCAGTTTTTAGATGTATTTGTTGGAGAAGAGTCAAGAGAAATTAGATGAGAGATGCATTTAACTTGTTTTGCAGCTTATTTTAGTCACTTTCTGTGTTCACTACTGCCCCCAGTGGTTAGCTCATGTAATGCTCCATTGCTAAGGTTCAACGTGTTCTGAAGAAACTGACCAAAATACAGACAGAACAATGCAGAAGATGGACAGAAGCCTCTCTGCGTGTCCGTATGAGTCTCGAACAGAGCATAAATGAGACCTTAAGCCTCACCTTATTGATTCTGTTAGCGAGCCATCAGGTATTTCCTCTGGAAGGTCATCCAACGCATTTGGTGTAAAAAAAAAAAGTCTGTCATTTCAGAGGTTCATGCCTAGCTACAGTTTAAATTATAGAAGGATGAGCATTGTGTTTGATACCTGCGGTGGGCCAATATAACGGTGATAACAGCAATAATAATAACAATAGAACAGATGGGCAGCCACAGGAGGTGAGTGGGGTCAGCGGTTATGGCTTTTGCCTTAAAACACATCCGAACCAGCCATTTTGTAGCTCACTTTGTCCATATGTGGGACTCTAGCTCCATCTTCAGGCGTTCCAAGATGTGCATGGTTCTGGGTCAGTGGGGAGAAGCAAAATTGAACACCTCAATATTTGTTTTCATAATCTCGATAACAAAATTTAAACAATATTTCAACAACATTTCAAGAACGTGTCTGTGTAATCCCTCAGTCATCCAGGTAAGATCATAGAGAGAATTCTTAAACAGAAAACACACCGTTCCACCTTGTGATGTCATGATAATACAGAAAGTGCTCCACTGTGTTTTTAAATTCCATGCACCTTCACTAGAATCATTTGGATAATTACAGCCAATCTCTACTGAACAAAAGGCAAAAGGTAGCAGTTCATGACATCACAAGGTGGAACAGAGCATTTTGAGGTTTGGAGATGTAGACAGACTAATAATAAACATGTGTAAATGAAACAAAACTCAACTCCAGGTATGTTTTCGAGGAGGAAACAGCATTACAACATGAGCTCACAGGATAAATTTTGCGTAATATAAAACCTTTAAATGAAAGTGCACATTTTCTGTACTGAATGAGTTTGGGTGGAATAAATGAGCCGTGCGTTTTTACTTGATGAATGCATTTTCTCAGAGCCAATTTAGAGCCTTGGACCCGTAAGGTGCGAGGGGCTGGAGAGTAGAACAGGGCGTCCAGAGAGAGGAGGGTTGGCAGTCCGATGCTGGCTCCTTCATCATGGGACACTGACTAACCACCCCGGGGCACTGTGAACCTTGGCTCTTGACTGTGTGTGTGTGTGTGTGTGTGTGGGGTTGTGTGTGTGGTTGTGTGTATGAATGAATGGGCACTTGATGTAAAGAGCTTTGAGTAGCAGGGATAAATGCAGTCATTCACTAGACACTCAGCTTTCCAAGAATGAGTCATTTCTTTGGGATGTTAAGAATTCTTTAAAGATTCTTATTCAAATCACTGAAGTTTGTAAGTGTCTACAAGTTTTTTATTTTTTGTGTACACATTTTTTGGGTCTTCACCAGGTTAATCAAAAACAAACTTAGACTACTATTTTACTTATTCATGTCTAAACCTACATCATGTTGTGTTTTTGTTTTAATTATATATTTGGTTACGTGTTTTAGTACACTTCCTTTAAAAATCCACAGGCAGATTTGCATTTCTTTATCTGATGCCTGAGGGGGAATTCTGGTGCAGCCAATGTAGGAACTATTGTTCAGTAATTTGGTTCCGCTATACGTTTAATTGAGACGCACACTAAATGAGCATGGCCAGTGTCATCAGGATAAGCCAGTGTGAAGCCGTATTCACACAGGGTTAGTTACAGGGACGTCAGGAACATTGAAATTACCCCATGACGTCTGTGTTTGTCTCTGTGAATTCACACTGGATGAAAAATGTCTGTAATCAACTTGTTTTTATGGACTTTATTCATGACACACTGAAACAAGAACCTTTAAAGGTGCATTATGTAACTTTTCTGGTGGAGGGTCAGTCATCTGCTTGTTTCTATGGAGATGTTGTTGCTTTATCTGGAATGTCCTGGTTTGGCATTAAACGTACCCATATTTTTTATTTACTTAATAACATGACTTAATATTGACTTAAAAAAGTACATTCTTACTGTGAGTGGGCTCGCCTCTCCACAGATCTGACCTGTAATCTGGCCCTATGGCGTTACCTGCCGTCTCCGTAGAGATAAGTGTAATGCCATACTGTCCACACCTTTAACTTTGCACAGGGAGCGGTTTAACAAAGAAATATTGCTGTTTATGTGTTTGGTTCTTAAAAAACAGCAATACATCACAGAGTATCAAGTATCAGGTGCAGGTATCGTGTTTGGTATCGAATCATGAGAAACCCTGTGATTCCCGGCCCTAACTGACGGTCTGTTTCCTGGTTCTGATCCACAGTGTGACCCGGGTGAGGCCACAAAGCTCCTGTACGACCTGCTGTACACTGAGCCCATAAAGATCGTTCTGATGCCCGGCTGCAGCTCCGTGTCCACGCTGGTGGCAGAAGCAGCGCGAATGTGGAACCTCATCGTGGTAAGAAGCACTACACTTTTATGATGATTATTTATAGGGATGGGACAAGAAGACACTTTTGTCTCACGAGATTTTGTGCACATGAGAAACATTATCTTGTGAGATTTTTTTCAAAGTATAAAAAACACAGAGGAAGTGAGAGCTTCAGAGTATCTTTGTAGAAGTCTACAACAGGTGCTCCTCAAGGACGAAGCTCAAAAGCGAACATACAGTGAAGATGACCAAGTTTGTAATGTGAAAACTTACTGCGATAAAGTAAAAAGTGGTCAAAAAGTCCGAGGCACTCTGTTGGAATTAGAATAGAAGTCCTTTGTCCCATGTAACCATTAAAGGACTTTTATTCCAATTCTAGCAGTGTCTCTAGGACTTTTCAACCGCTTTTACTTTATCACAGTAAGTTTTTACATTACAAACTTCCTAATCTTCACTATTTATTTTTTTTTTCCAAGTGTTTACATTTGGATTGGACAAAAAAGCATTAAGTATTGTTGAGTTACATCTTTTACGGTTCCAAAACAAGGACTAGAATGGAAACAAAACTATGAAATCAAAGAAATAAAAAATTGTGAGGCCAAAATTGGAAACTGAATCGTGAAATTTATTTATTAGGAATTATGTTAAAATCTTGTCTTGTCTTGTTCTCGGGGACCCAATCTCATATCTCGTCTCGTCTTGTGGAAATTGTGTCTCGTCCCATCCCTAAATATTTGTTTTTCAAGGCGTTCTTGGCAGTAATAATAACACATGGAGTTGAATAAATAAAAGATAGATTTAATAGAGATTTTTAGTAGACTAGTTTTAGTGCCAAACTGTGGAACATTTCAGACAAGGCAATAACATCTCAACTTAAAGCATGAATGACTCCGGCAAAGATACACTTCTTGGGTTCGTCTTTGTCATTAAAGATTTTCATTGCTCAAAAAAGCTTGAAAAACAGAACTAGCTTTTATTTTAAACAGTTTGCAGTGCTCCAAAGTTATTCCAAACACCGTAATTATTCACCACAATGAGTTCACAAGTGCCTTTCTCAACTTTCAATTTCCAACAACTATACTAGCATGCTAACCGCTCACATCCTGATTCTCGGACAAGAAAAAGCGTAATAATTATGTGCAAACACTACAACGCAAACTTATTTTGACCTCAAGAACTGCTTATACAAAACATCTGCACCGAAGCAAGACAAACTGTGCTCAGATACAGGAGAAAAATTGGATACAGGCTCTTTTAACTAAACATTTTCTGCTCTTGCTCTGTTGCACGAAAATAGCAGTAAAATGAATCAGAGACGCGGCTTCTGACTGGTTTTAAATTGCGAGTGTCTCATAATGTTGACAGATGCGGCGTGTGGAGCTGTTGAAATCCTCTGAGGCCGCATTAAAGCGTGCACAGCCTGAGTGGTGATAATGCATCGGCATATCGGACCTTCACTAAAACCAGGCTCACTTATAAACCTGATGGATGGACTCATTTGTTTGCTCTGCAGGCTCCTACACAAGTATTGGGCCCATAAAACACACAGACTCAGCCCTCGACGGAGACAGCCCTCTGCGGAGAACTCATTTTCAGGAGCAGATTTGACCGGCGCGACGTTATTACAGACTTTAAGTTGATGCATACTAAAGAGTAAAGTGGTATAAAGCTTGGATTAATGCATAGGTGCAAATGAGGTTAAAACAATAGCTGCAAGGTGAAATACTTTTAGCAGATATCTGTAAATGGTGCTTTAAAATAAACTCTGACGTGGTAAAAATCTTTGAAACTGCCGTCTCTGAAGAGCCCTTTAGTCTTTTCAACATAAATAAACTCAGATAACCTGACTCGCACCAGACTGATGAGTTCTACACATTCAGTCTGGAATGGCTCTTGCTGAAAGTGATCGGAAAACATTTGAGTGCTTCGCCTTTGGCTTCCGCACACACCTCACGCTGCTCTGTGATTGGTCACCCATCACCTGTCGAGGCCAGTGGCACCAGCGGAGCCAAGATGGATTTTCAGGAGTTTGTGACTCACAAATATTGAGAGAATACATCTTTCTGTGCTGGGCTAAAACCCAATTCAAGTTTAAATTGTTCTTCAAAGGTGCACTGCGTAACTTTTCTTGGAGGGTTCACCAGCTAACTGTCTTTATGGAGGTGTTATTGGTTTGTCTGGAATGTCACGCTTTAAACATATCCATCTCCATGGAGACCAACAGGTGGCGCCACCAGGACTAGTTACAGGTCAGATCAGAATATGTTTTATTGCCATTGTCAGTGAACAAAATTCACAAACTAGGGACTTGCTTCAGCGTTATGGAACACAGATCTGTGATCAAATAAAAATAAAGGCATGCATTAAAGTCGGTCAAAAATACACTTTGATATATAATACTAAATATACAGTACAGGCACAACGACAGTACAAAAACTGTGGAGAGGTGACCCCGACTCAAACCAAGGAGCTCAGTGGACATTTACAAATAAAATATCACATTCTCTCACCTCAGGTTAGATTTGTCATTGATCAGACACCAGCAGTGTTTTCCAGTCCCCTGTGATACTTTTTGTTTTCGATATGGACGGACCAGGTGCGTCCCTGAGTGGCTAACCCGAGTGGCTAATCAGGCCCATTTGAAAACAGGGAGGATCACCGGTGAGACTTGAATCTTATTGTAGTGTGTATTAGTGTGTATTCTGGATCATGTAGAGCGGGTTCATACAAACATTTTAAAAGTCATTTGCTCATTTCCTAATTGAAACGTGGCGGCTAGCGGGTTAGCTGTGTCCATTTCTATATTTAGTCTATGGCTACAACGTGCACATTTTCCTTATACCGAGTGAAGCTCCAGCAGGTCTCTGAGGCCCATCCTCTCTCTTGCACATTTTCTGCTCTACTTGTGCGTCATGTTGGTGCTGCACATTCAGAGTAATGGGACGGAGCTCTTGTTCTGATAACGTCATGTTTGCAGCTCTCAGCCCAGTGCTGTACACACATTTACACAACAAACATACACACGCAATGATGTATGCTCATGTTAGGAGTGATGGGGCCTGGTTTGAGCTCTGTGTAAACCTGATGTTTCCATGCAATGTAAAGACTACTTTTGGTACTTAAAGCAGACCTATTCTACAAAATCAACTTTTCAGAGCTTTTAACCCTGTTATAGTTTTTCCCGTCAACATATTTGGAGTGATACGTGTATGTTTGAGTAATCTTTAATCATTTATTTTTAAGACGTCATTTTGCCGATCAACCCCCATTTTCACTGCCACCAGTAGACGCCCACTGTGACGTACTTAACTTCATCCTCCGGTTTAATTTTCTTAATCGGTGATACACACAGGATTCAGCAGCGTCGTATAGTCATTTTGGTACAAAAACCTGCAGCTCTCTGTGATGTGGGGTTGACTCTTTGTTGTGACATTTACGGCGACGTCAGCTCCCACTGGGCACCACAGTTTTCTAACGGGGATGTCAGTGAACTTGTTTCTTTTAATTACGTTGTTTTTAGATGAATTTTGCGATTTAAAATGTGTAAATTATAACATAATCATCCATGAGTGTCACAGATTATACTGTAAATACATAGCAGACACATGTTTTCTTTCAAAAGCCCTGTACCTGATTGTTATTATCTTAATAGGTGGTCCCAAGTTAGAATGACAAAAAGGTAAATAACTACTTAAAGAACTACTGTTACTACTACTACTATTCTTTTGTTTCCAGGTCCCTTTAGAACACAGTAGACCAGGCAGACTTCTCAAACAGTCCCTGCAGGTTTGTCTTGGTATCAGCCCTGGTCTAAATATGGGTCAGAGCTACAGGAGGAGCTGTGATGTGGCAGATACAGCCGCCCTGATGTAAAATGAATGAATGCAGTTTTTTTTGTTCAGTTTTTATGTGAGCTCTTCCCCCTGGAGCATGGACATGAGCAGTGCTCCGGTGGTCTTCTCTCCCTCACCGCCACACCACAACACCAGTGCGGAGGGAGCTAACATGCCAACACGCTAACGGGCTAACGAGACGCTTCAAAAAACAACACCAAGATTTACAGGAAGAATGGAAAGCTGCCTCCAGAGTACAGAACAGAACTCCTATATTACACAAAATGGATTCTTGTGAGCTTTAAGCCATGTTATAATGTTGTTTCCTCCTCAAAAACTGACCTGGAGTTGTGTTTTGTTTTTCAAAGCTCAAACTGCTTTGTTCCACCTTGTGATGTCATGTAGTGGTAGTTTTCTTGTGGTAGTGGTAGCTTCCTGTATTATCACATGACATCACAGGGTGGAACAGAGTTTTTCAGTTTAAGAGAAGAACACAACTAAATATAAGTCTGCAGGGTTTCTGTGTTAAACATGTGAGAATGAAACAAAACACAACTCCAGGTCTGTTTGTGACGAGGAAACAACATTAAAACAATATAAAATTGTGTAATATGGGCCCTTTAATCTTTGGGTTCAGTTCATGTACAAACCTTTAATTCCTTAATTCATTTATCTGCACACTGAGCTTCTTCCAGTTTGGTGTACCCGAGCTAACATTACTTGGCCAGTGTTTCCCTAAAACTTTTACTATGGTGGCTCAGGCAAAAAAATATATATGTTTTGGAGTAAATTTGTCACTCATTTCCTCTATTAATCCATAACAGGCTGATTAAAGATAAAATAAAGTTACTTGTATTTATTTAATACAATGAGCAAAATCAAAAAGTGTTATTTTTTACAAGTTTTTTACACAGTTATTGCTCATTTTGTTTTAGACCTCAAAAATCCTCGGTTAGTGGGAAACACCGTATACAGTGCCCATCTGTCTGTGTCATAACTTGCATTTCGTTTGTGTGTTTCAGTTGTCGTACGGCTCCAGCTCTCCCGCCCTCTCCAACCGTCAGCGCTTCCCCACCTTCTTCAGGACCCACCCCTCTGCCACGCTCCACAACCCCACCCGGGTCCAGCTCTTTCAGAAGTGGAAGTGGACCAAGATCGCCACCATCCAGCAGACCACTGAAGTCTTTACGTCTGTGAGTCATACCTGTACATTTGTGACTTAAACGTCTTATTATATTATGCAAAATGGACTCTTGTGAGCTTTAAGCCATGTTCTAATGCTGTTACCTCCTCAAAAACAGACCTGGAGTTGTGTTTGGTTTGAGTAATCCTGGTTTATTAGTCTGTCTGCATCTCCAAACCTCAAAATGCTCTGTTCCTCCTTGTGATGTCATGTAGTGGTAGTTTTAGAGTTAACCTTTTACCTTTAGTTCAGTAGAGATTGGGAATTTCAGCTCCAAATCATTATAATGAAGGTGTATGGGGTTTAAAAACACAGTGGAGCACTTTCTGTATTACCAGAGAAGAGAGAAGAACTCAGTCTAAATATGCAGGGTTTGTGAATGAAACAACACAACTCCAGGTCTGTTTTTGATGAGGAAACAGGATTTTAACATAGATCAGAAAATAGTATAATATTAATTAAGTTTGGAAGATACTAGAAATTGGACCGATATTTGCATTTTATCAACTATAGACCTTGAATCTCCAGTGCTGACCTCCTGACTAAAGGCAAGACCTTTAACTTCATTCATGTGATTAATGTCCCTTTTGAAATCGTATCATGTGGGTATTGATGATCAAAATCTGCCCTGTATATCGGCCCCCAAATATCGGCAGAGCTTATCGGCCTTTGGTTAAATGCAGCTGAACAGGTTTCACATCTGCAAGCTACTGGTAAAAATAAATCAAATACACTTTGGTATCTTTAAACCGAGTTCTGTTTCCTGCCCAAAGGCTAAATAAAGAGATGAAAGACGAAACACAAATATCTTCTCTGTGATTTTAGGGTTTCTCAGGTTTGTCAGAGCCTGCAGTCAGTCTCGGTCTCAATTCTTTGTGCTGAGTTGAATATTTCTCTGTATTCTCCTGTTCACAGACGCTGGACGACCTGGAGGAGCGAGTGAAGGAGGCGGGCATCGAGATCAGCGTCAGACAGAGCTTCCTCACTGACCCCGCCGTGGCCGTCAAGAACCTCAAGGTGACTGGACACTCTCTTTCGCTAAAATACGCTCTGTGAATAGCAACATCTGGCAACCACACTGTTAGCATCATTACTTCCTGTTCAGTTGTGTATTTATGAGGTTTTTTCATGCTAAAATGAATAAATATTTAGAGATAAGGCAGAGACGCTAATGCTAATTTTCAGGGCATACTAAATATTTAAACAACACTACAAACCGTAAGTATTCTACATATAAAAATAATTCTTTGTATTTGAATTGGTTGTTTATTTTAGAGCCTCTTAGTCAGAAGTACATCTGTCGGCATCGTCATGTTTTTTTGGTTTGATTGGACGCTTCTCCTTTGGTTTCCACACAAACCTCAATACTGCGACGTGATTGGTCACCCTAACCCTAACGCTAACCCAATTAACCGTACAGCGCACGCCAAGATGGATTCGTGTTAGTTTGTGACTCACAAATATCGTGAGAATCCATCTTGCTGTGTGAGGTTAACGTACTTAACTTTCGTACGATTTTCAATTTGTCAATGATCAGATTTGTTTTTTTTAATGCAGAGGTCTGTAAACGATCCTTTGTCAGTAAAAAATATGAGGTCCGGAGTTTGACCTTTGGAAGAATGGATGGTTGGATTAAATTCCTCAAAAGTATTTTTTTTTTTGACAAGAAAAAAAAAAAAATCTAAAAACGATATCACCCAGCCCAAACTTCACTTGCTCCGCTGTCCTACTGCAAAAAACCAAACCTTAACCTGATAGTGAAATAATATATAGGTCAGAATTAAACATTTGCTAAAAAAAAAAAAAAAAAAAAAGTGTAAAAATTAAATACTAAGCTCTACCCCGTAATGAAATTCTGAACATTTCGGGAGTCCCAGAGAGAAGGAGCGGTTTTTAGCTTTAGCAAAGTGGTAAATTTGTCCTGAGCAGCGTAACAGCAATGACTTCAAATCCAAACCAAAACTGACATTTTCTTGTTTCTGATTCCAACAACATTCTGTCATACTGAAGCTCACTCAGGTTCAAATGCAGCTAAAATTAAAAGTGCCCTATGTGACTTTTTGCCTGAAATGTTCCACAGTTTGGCATTAAACGCATTTATCTTCATGGAGACAATCTGGTGATGCCACAAGTCCATTTCACAGGTGAGATCTGTTGCAATGAGACTCAATTTTTTAAGATATTTCTGAGCAAAAACTTGAATCAAAGCAAGATAGAAGAGTTTAATGCCATACTGTGGAACATTCCAGGCCAAGCAATGATATCTCCATGGAGACAAGCGGGGGTCTCATCGCAACAGATCTCACGTGTAAATTAGACTTGTCTCCATGGAGATAGATATGTGGCGTATCTTTTCACGATATGCGTCTCATGGTACGATTTTTATTGCGATGTTTTGTGGAGGCGAACAAAACTGTGAATATGCTGCTTTTGTCTCGTCATAATCCAAATAATCAAGATTTAAAAGTGCTTAATAACTTATTTCAGCGTGTAAATTGGACTTAAACAGAGCAAAGGATCATGGTCTATGTAGTTCTCTCAAATTTTTAGCTGCTGCTGCACCATTTAAGTAAAGAAACTTGTAATTCGATATATTGTGGTTATAATCCAAATAATCAAGTTTTAAAAGTGCTTAATAACAGTTATTTCAGCATGTAGATTGGGCTTAAACAGAGCAAAGGATCATGGTCTATGTAGTTCTCTCTGTTTTTAGCTGTTGCTGCATCATTTAAGCAAAGAAAATAGTAATTTGTTATATTGTGATGGCCCACGATATGATTGTGAGACTTCTGATGATACGAAATCACAATATTTTCATTATTACATCCCTACATAGCACAGCTTTTGTTAAATAGGCCAACATTTCCACACTTTATTGTATTCATTAAACTGTGAAAACTACGCTAGAGGCAAAGCTGTCCAAAAATCTCACAAATGGAAAAATGATTTCTCTGGAGTCATTCTGGGTGAAGCTGATCCTCCCTCGGGCTTGAAGCGGACCTCAAATCTGGACAGTTTTCTTAACAGTTTCGAAGTGGCCTGGGGTTGGTTAAATCGGTTCAAATGAGTGGTGGCATTTAAATGGAAAGCTCCCCGCGGGACTTCCTGATATATGTTTTAATTGAGCTTTGAATGGGGCCGATGGCAGAACACGGGCGCTGTCAGAAAATAATTGTCAGTTTTAATTGAATCATTTCATCGTTGTGGTCGTTTAATGGAGCGTCATTTGCATATGGATGAAAAGATGGCAAGACAAATCAAGTCTGTAGACGCTCTTATCCAGCATGTCACGACGCAAGACTTCATTTCAGATTTAAATGGGCCAAATCATGAATTATCTGATTTTTTACTTTTTTTTTTTTTTTTTTTTTTCATGTGAGCTTTAAAGCTGCATTGTGTAACTTTCCTGGTGTAGGGTTCGTCAAATGTTTTTATCAAGAGATTATTGCTTTGTCTGGAATGTTTCACAGTATGGCATTAAACCTTTCTATCTTCATGGAGACCAAACCAGACCAAGTTACAGGTCAGATCTGTGGAGAGGCGACCCCGCTCACAGTCAGAATGTCTGTTTTTCTAGGTGTTTTTGAGCTCTAAACTCACCTGTAATTGAATAAAAGTAAGGTAGAGCTGTTTAATGTCACACTGTGGAACATTCCAGGCAGTGCAATGACATCTCCATAGAAACAAGAAGGTGACAGACCACTTTTAAGCCATGTTATAATACTATTACCTCATCAAAAACAGACCTGGAGTTGTGTTTTGTTTCACTCACACACTATTAGTCGGTTTACATCTCCAAATTTCAGCTCCTTTTACCTTTAGTTCAGTAGAAATCAGCAAATCCAAGGTCGAAATGATCCAACTGATTCTAGTGAAGGTGTATGGAGTTTAAAAACACACTGGAACAGAGTGTTGTCAGTTTGAGAGAAGAAACTCAGCGTAAATCTGCAGGGTTTGTGTGTTAAACATGTGTGAATGAAACAAAACACAACTCCAGGTCTGTTTGTGATGAGGAAACAACATTATAACAGATCAGAAAATAGTGTAATATGGGCCCTTTAAACATTGCACCATACAGGGATTGTCTGTTCTACGGCCCGACTGCAGACTGAACTGTCAAGAGAGAATACAGTGTCCTTGGGCCAAAATCTGGACATGAGATAGAAGATGTCACGACCTGTCAAAGTCTGTCCTCAAGAGAACAGCGCTGTCAAAACAACAAACCTCTGAAGGTCCAGTACTGAGGCGAAACTGAACGGAGCTTTTATCCGAGTTATAATATTATTTCTCTCATCACAAAACTGTCTGTAGTTGGACTTTTACATTTGAATAATCCTGCATTAGTGTTGTCAAACTCAATTTCAATACTAAGGAATAGACGCAATATTCGATACAGACCTCAAGAGCTGCTTATAGAATATGTTTGTACTGGCTCAAATTTAGTGAAAAACGTGGAAAAATCTGTATCCAGTATTCCAGTATTAGACTAACCAATCAGAGACGTATGCTCCGTTTGAATCAAAAACAAACATGGAGGTTTATATGTAAAAAGTGAAAAAGACAACAAAGAACTGAGAAATTGAAGCACCAAACTGTTACTTATCTCAGGTCAAAAGTTATATATTTTGTTCTGAATTTTATGAGATTTTTTAAGAGGATGTCTTCTGTATTTGAGAGACACGTGATACAAATTAGCAGCTGTGTTTTTGTTTTGCTTTGTTTTTTTTATTGTGATATTAGAGACAGTACAAACAGTAAAAGACTTGATGGGACTGGGAGTGCACACAATAAGGTTTGAAGGGGTGACGAGACAATAAGAACGGTAGATACGTCATAAAACAGAAGAAAAGTAAGAAGGTAAGGGGTGGGAGGGAAAACAAAAACAAAAAATAAGAAAAAGGAAAAAATAATTATTCTTGTAATTAACGATAATCCCTTTCTTTTCTTCTTTTCCTTGTTCCTTCCGCTCCTCTCCTTTCATTACCCCTTTGTTAATTGTTTATTATTTATTCTTTTCCTCTTTTTTTCTGCCAGATAGAGTCAAGGACAGAGGTTTTTCACTCTCTTTTGTCCAGTTCCAGACTCTTCTGGATTCAAACAGAATGTACAAGGGACTGGCTGCTCAGGCAATTATAATACAAGAAGTTAATTGATCTAATCACTAATAGAAATGAACAGGTTTAACATTTGTGAGTTCACCTTTTGGATGTTTCATGGCAAAGCACAATGTCTCCATCTGAGAGTATGGCATCATCCCATTGACTCCGCAAACCATGACATATGATTTGAATAATTTTTCAGTTCTGACGCAACACCCACCCAGCATCGATTTGCAGTTCTATATTTATCTTGTTTTGTGAATGCTGTGATTCTCCTGTGCGTGATTCTGTGCTTTGTGGAGATTGTAAAACTCAGCTAGCCAAAAACATCAGCCTCTGCACTAACACAATCATATCCTGAAGCCCGGGGCTGTTTGTGAAATATGGACCGCAATAACTCGCACTGCCACCACCAATGACTGTTCCTGTGTCTCTGCTGTGACTGTGAGGGAGGAGAGGGGAGAGGGAGTGTGTTTGACCCATGGATCTGTAATAAAAACTGGATAAGACATTCCCCCTCTGTCCCAGACCGACTAGAGGCCGCTCCAGGTACTACAGCTCCTGGGAGTTCCCAGAAAGAATTCTTCCATAGAGCGCAATGCATTTTTTGGGAATTCAAACTGCCCGTGTTCGGACAGGGCATCCAGCTTTCACAAAAGTCGGATTATGTAGGATTCTTTTCAGTTTCCACAACATAAACTTAAATTTTTAAATCCTCAAAGCGCCTAAAAGTTTGTTTTGTAAGACTTACCCTAGCTCTGCTCTAGCAGCTCTCGCTCTGATGACCTAAAAAACCTGCACCAGGGACGACAGGTGGAAATTTGCTCTAGTGCCACAACCTGCACAAAGCATCTCTCCTGTTAAGGTTAATGTAGATTGTGCACTGTCTCTGTCTCATAAATAAACAAAATTAATAATAATAATTGGTCCAAACACTCCACGCCGCGCTCTGATTGGTCCAAATACTCCACGCCACGCTCTGATTGGTCCAAACACTCCACGCCGCGCTCTGATTGGTCCAAACACTCCACGCCGCGCTCTGATTGGTCCAAACGCTCCACGCCGCGCTCTGATTGGTCCAAACGCTCCACGCCGCGCTCTGATTGGTCCAAATACTCCACGCCACGCTCTGATTGGTCCAAACACTCCACGCCGTGCTCTGATTGGTCCAAACACTCCACGCCGTGCTCATTACAGATGTCACACAGGTGGGAGGAGCTCGTCCAGATTGAGGAAGTAAATGCAGAAGAGAAAATTATTTTTGGGCCCATGAGCCGATGAGCACAGGCCCCTGAAAACAACACGACGCCATCTTGAGTTCACCTTCAGATTTTGTTATAGTTCTGTGGTTTGACCCCGCCAACATCCGACCCCTGACCTCTGAACCCTGAGGAGGCGTTAAAGGTAGTGTTAAAGGTCCTATATTACACAGAATTGACTTTTGTGAACTTGAAGACGTGTTGTAATGTTGTTTCCTCCTCAAAAACGGACCTGGAGTTGTGTTTTGTTTCATTCACATGTTTGAGTAACACTTTATTATTAGTCTGTCTACATCGCTAAAGCTCAAAATGCTCTACCACCTTGTGATGTCATACAGTGGTAGTTTTCAAGTTAACAGCTCCTTTTACCTTTTGTTCACTAGAGATTTCCAATTCCAGGGCTGAAATGATCCAAATGATTCTAGTGAAGGTGTGTGGAGTTTAAAAACACATTGGAGCACTTCCTGTATTGCCACATGACATCACAGCGTGGAACAGTGTTCAGCTTAAATGTGCAGAGTTTGTGTGTTAAACATGTGTGAATGAAACAAAACACAACTCCAGGTGTGTTTGTGATGAGAAAATAAGATTGATTGTCATTGCCCAATTTGGGTCGTTTACTGAATTTGCGTCAGTCATTCTAGTGCATTAGCCTTATTTTTTTATGATTTTACTCACTAGAAATGGTCTAAAATGTTATCTGTCAGTTGTAGCCTTGGTTTGCCATTTTTTTCGAGGTCACCCCACTAGCAAACAGAACGGGGCTTTACCTTCAACAACCTTGCTCCTGATTGGCTCTTTGGTTGCTATGATACTCACACTCGGAATTCCAAATATGGAACTTGGCTCCAAATTTGCCCCTATAACTGCTAGCCTCAATGAGCTGGATTTGATTGGAGCCGAACTCTCTTAGTCCTCTTTTTTTATACAGTCTACGGTCTATCGTACGTTATTTAGTTTGATTGCACGTACTGCTGTTGTGCCCCCGAGCAAGACACTTCACTCACGTTTTTGTCACTTCCCCTTTGTTGTAATCAAGGCTCCAAACTTTAAACAAATAAAATCTTCCTTGTTGTGTTTGTATTCCCACACGCTCCCATTATTGAACAAGTGGTATTAATTACTCACGTCTAAATATAATCCATAAAAAGCAATTAGCTCAGCTGGAGGCCACAGAACAATGAGATGGGTTCAAATGACTATTGATTGTCTTTAATGAGCTTTGAGCACCTCACAGGCAGGTGCTGAGGCAGGTACTGAGGCAGGTGCTGAGGAGTTGGGGCCTTTTCACTCAAACTCTGGAAGAATCTGAGCTCAGGTTTGTGCGATAGAATACTGATGAAGCGATTTTTCGTTTTAAGGAACTGTATTTAAGATTTTGATTTTAAATTTCATAAATGTGACTTGTCTGTGCTCCCAAAGATGAGGTACGCATGTTCAAATCAAATAACAACTTTTACTGATGACAACTGTGATGATGATTTATTTTTAGTTACGAAAACATTTGGCATTATGTCCAGTTTATTTGTTATAATTTGGTGTTTTTGCTGAAATCCAGGTGGTTTAAAACTAAAATGCCTCTCTGATCTGAACGGTCTCTACTTAAACTCCAGCACCTGCACCAATCATGAACCAGTGCAAGTGCAGCCTCTGCAGCTCAGGGAGGGAATTCTGGTGTGTCCTCTAACTGCAGGTGAAGGCTCTGGAGACACAGGTTCAGTTGTGATTGTGGAACCTTTTTTAAAACAGTAAGACTGTGTGTAAAATCCCTCAGTCGTCCAGGTAGAATCCAGGGCAAAAGGAGAAATTCAATTTGTCAACTGGACAAAGTTTATTTGGTCGAATACGTTTCTCAGCTCATCCAAGTTGCTTCTTCAGTTCTGGTCAGACGCTGGTGGACACTGCCTTATATCTGCCTGAAGGGGGCGCTAACTACAATGAAATTACTCTGAGACTACCACACCTATTTGTTTACAGTTTCTGTTAGTTGGGTGGGTCTATTAAATATACAGTGGGAGTGGGGGTGTAGTTAGCAGATCCATTCAGGGCCATGATGGTGTTTTCACACCTCTGGACATGTCCTGGCTAGTCCCGTTGTTTTCTCTGTTTGTTTTGATTTAGGTTTGAGGATAGAGTTATAGATGGGAGACAAATGATGTCTGAGACCTCCATTTCTGTTCAAGGAAGGATTTTCTTTCTTGACAAAAATAGCCTCTTTAACTCCTCCTCTCAAACCAGTTCTTTTCTCTGGCCAAGATCTGGACTGTCCTCAAAGGAGTGGCCTGTGTTTTAGGTGGAGATGTACGGCAGACTGAGGTCCCGTGTTGCTCTCTCGTCTGTGTTGGTACATCCTCTTGTGAAGTGGCTGTTTTGTTTCTCCAGTGTAGCACTCACTGCAGTAAGAGCTCAGGCTACACACAGCTCCTTTAAATATGGTTGTAGTTGCTGTTCAGTTCCTCCAATTCCTCCTCCCTGCATACTGTTGTTGTATCTTTGGGCAAGACACCGTACCCTGGTTGATGTCATGTATTGTCAGTATATAATATTAGATAAACATACATAACTTTCTTCCTGATCACTCATAGGGATGTAAAAACCACAATGCTTCATCATAGGTCTCACAATTACGTTAAAAGCTGACTATGTCACTTTTCCGGTTTTGTGTCTCCCTGGAGATGTTTTTGCTATATTCAATAACACATTTTTTACTGCTACAAATGTGCAGTTACCTCTGCACAGATCCGACCTATAATTTTGCCCCGTGGCGTTTCCATGGAGATCAGATTAATGTCATCCCGGCAATACGAGGCAACGCAATAACTTCTCAGTGATGACAAAATGACATAGCGCCTGAAAGCATTGTTTTGTTCCATCGACCAAAAGGACAACAGAAGATTTTGGCTCTGAAAATAAATACTGTATTTAAATGTGCTGAAAAGTGATCCTCTGGGACAGTGACAGTAATAATAGAACTAAAGGCTTATTGTAGAAGAAGAGGGAAGAAGCATTCGTGCAAAACCCCATAATAAAACAAAGTACCATGAGATTTGGATCTTTTTATATCACCGTCTAGTTACCCACCTTCACTTAAGTTTGAGTATCTGTTTTTTGATATTTTTAACAACTCTAGTGCTTTTAAATTCATCTCTGTGAATAATAATGATGCTAAGATAGTGTTAAATAAATGTGGAATAACTCAAAAACTGCTGCCAACTGTTTAAAATGAACTAGTTCTAGTTCTGTAATGGTGCACTGTGTAACTAAGCTGCTTGTTTCTATGGATACATCATTGCTCTGCCTTACATTAAATCAATTGTAGGTGGTTTTATAGCTCAAAAATACCTAGAAAAACAGACATTCTGACTGTTTTTCTGAGTGCCTCTCCACAGATCTGACCTGTAACTTGGTCTGGTTTGGTCTCCATGAAGATAGAAATGCCATTTTTAATGCCATGCTGCGAAACATTCCAGACAAAGAAATAACATCTCCATGGAGAAAAGCATTTGACGGACCCTCCACCAGAAAAGTTACACAATGCAGCTTTAAGACAGCAAAAATCTAGTGCAGTGCGTTTAAAGGTGCACTGTGTAACTTTTCTCATAAGGAAAGTCTTCTTTGGCTTGTCTCCATGGAGATGTCATTCAATTACAGGTGCTTTTATTGCTCAAAAATGCCTCTCCATAGATTTTACCTGTAAACACGCCTGCTGGAGTCACCGGCTTGTCTCCACGGAAGTAAATATTTAATGCCCTACTGTGGAATATTCTAGGTAGCACAGCAATATTTCCATGGAGATGAAACAAGTAAAGTTACACAGTGCACCTGTAGCTACTCTGGTTTTCTTTGCAAATAAAAGGACTTCACGCTTCATACTGAGGAGCATGTCTGTCAGTATTTATTCTTGTTCACCTTTAACTCCGTGAAAACAAAAAATAAAGACAGAGAAAAGCTCTAATATCACATCACCTTTAAAATAAATACAGAATACAAAAATATATATATATATATATTAAATTAAATAGCATTTCCTTTAAGTTTGACGTCTTTTTACATTTTTTCTGCGTTTCTTTTGTCTTTTTCTCTCTTTCGCAGTTACTATTTCTCACTCTGTTTACTTCCGGGGCAAGGTAAAAGGTCACATGACTCAAAAGGCAAATCATTTTTACAAATAAAATAAATGAAAATGAATAACAGTGGTGTTCTGACACATCTTAATATTTAAACAAATAAAAAGTAATAATTTTCTGACTTATTACCGTGAAAACAAATAAATACAGCACCTTTAATCCTGTAAAACACTATCTGCATGATATCTCTTTATTGTCCTTGCAAAAGAAACCTCCATGAATCATATTTTACAGAAGTGGTGACATCCTCTTCGTTACTTTACCTTTAAAAACTCTCATAAACGTGGATGGAGCCCGTCCTTGTGTTCAGTCCTTGTAAAACACTCACAGCTCACTCCTGCTCTGTTCAGAAGAATAAATCAGACACAGATCTGAGTGGTCAGGTGTGTAAAAACTGTTTCATAAAAGTACATATTTGAACTTTTTTACATTTTTATTATGTTTTCAAGAGAGAATCAAAGCAGGAATAGTCTTTAGGTACAATAATAATGCAAGCCTTACTGGATCTACTTGTATGTGACACAAATTGGACTCTTGTGAGCTTTAAGTCACATTAATAATAATAATAATACATCAGACTTGTATAGCGCTTTTTTGGACACTCAACGACGCTTAACAAACAAAATAGGAAGTAACACTTTAGAAAACAGGGGGAATCATGAGGGGAATGCAGCTTGAACAGAGTTTTTAGTCGTGATTTGAAGTGCTGCAGTGAGTCTGAGTTCCTGATGGAATTTGGGAGTTCCAGAGCGAGGGGGCGGCAACAGTGAAGGCTGGGTCCCCCACGGTCCGGTGCTTTGTCCTGATGAGGGGAGCGAGGAGGTTCTTTGTCCTGATGAGGGGAGCGAGGAGGTTCTTTGTCCTGATGAGGGGAGCGAGGAGGTGCTTTGTCCTGATGAGGGGAGTGAGGAGGTTCTTTGTCCCGATGAAGGGAGCGAGGAGGTGCTTCATCCTGATGAGGGGAGCGAGGAGGTTCTTTGTCCTGGTGAGAGGAACGAGGAGGTTCTTTGTCCTGATAAGGGGAGCAAGGAGGTTCTTTGTCCTGGTGAGGGGAGCGAGGAGGTGCTTTGTCCTGATGAGGGGAGCGAGGAGGTTCTTTGTTCTGATGAGGGGAGCGAGGAGGTTCTTTGTCCCGATGAAGGGAGCGAGGAGGTGCTTCGTCCTGATGAGGGGAGCGAGGAGGTTCTTTGTCCCGATGAAGGGAGCGAGGAGGTGCTTCGTCCTGATGAGGGGAGCGAGGAGGTTCTTTGTCCTGGTGAGAGGAACGAGGAGGTTCTTTGTCCTGATAAGGGGAGCAAGGAGGTTCTTTGTCCTGGTGAGGGGAGCGAGGAGGTGCTTTGTCCTGATGAGGGGAGCGAGGAGGTTGGTGTCGGCTGATCTGAGGCGGCGGGTGGGATAGTGCAGACGGAGGAGGTCGGTGAGACGGGGAGGGGCCAGGTTATGGAGGGACTTGTAGGTGATGAGGAGGACCTTGTATTGAATGCGGTGTTGTACAGGGAGCCGGTGGAGTTGCTTGAGGACTGGAGTGATGTGGTCTCTGGAGCTGGTGTGGGTGAGGAGGTGGGTGGGCGGAGTTCTGGATGTATTGCAGTTTTTAGAGGTGGGTGAAGGGGAGACCATACAGAAGGCTATTGCAATAGTCGAGTCTGGAGGAGATAAAGGCGTGAATAAGGATTTCTGCGATTGGCTGAGAGAGGGAGGGCGTTATAATGGTGTTCCCTCCTCAAAAACAGACCTGGAGTTGTGTTTTGTTTCATTCACATGTTTGAATCCTTTACAATAAGTCTGTTTACATCTTCAAAGCTCAAAATGCTCTGTTCCACCTTGTGACATAATGAAGCAGTAGTTTTCAAGTTAACACCTACCTTTAGTTCTGTAGAGAATGGCAATTCCAGGGCTGAAATGATCCAAATGATTTTAGTGAAGGTGTATGGAGTGTTTTCAATTTAAGAGAAGAACTATGAAGAAATATGTAAGATTTGTGCGTGTTGGACATTTTGGACACAAGATCTAAACTACAGGGTGAGCAGTTTCTGTGCAGAATCAAAGAGATTTTGTTGTTTGTGGAGGAAATCATGGTAGTCTACTTTAAAAAATGCAGCCTTGATTGCAGCTTTTGATTTTCGATTAACTTTGCATCTTTATTTTAGACATTGGCAATCCACGTTCAATTGTGATTATGGTGCGTTTTTGGAACCGTAAGAGCCCAAGCTACATTTCATATTACTGAACTTTTCTATCAGACTTCTTTGCTTCAGTTGTTTGGTGCAGAGTGTGTGTGTGTGTGTGTGTGTGTGCGTGTGTGTGTGTGTGTGTGTGTGTGTGTGCGTGCGTGCGTGCGTGCGTGCGTGCGTGCGTGCGTGCGTGTGTGTGTGTGTGTGTGTGTACTGGCCCTACACTCTCTGTTCTTTGTGTGTGTGGGAAAGTCTCTCCTCTCAGCTGGACTCTGACTCTCTGTGATTGTGAAGCACCAGAGCAGCAGGTCTGAACCACATTCACTGGAACTTTTAAAGGCCAGTCCTGATTCTTTAAAAGTACACTGTGTAACTTTTCTGCTGGAGGGTCTGTGACTTTGTTGTTTCTATGGATATCTTACTGCTCTGCCTGGAATGTTCCACAGTATGACATTAAACAGCTGTACCTTACTTTTATTCAATTACAGGTGGTTTTATAGCTCAAAAATACCTAGAAAAACAGACATTCTGACTGTGAGCGGGGTCGCCTCTCCACAGATCTGACCTGTAACTTGGTCTGGTTTGGTCTTCATGAAGATAGAAAGGTTTAATGCCATACTGTGCAACATTAGTTTGAGGTTTCGCGATGTATCCATAGTAGTAATAAAGGGTTACTCGAACAAAACACAACTCCAGGTATGTTTTTGAGGAGGAAACAACACAGATCAGAAAATAGCGTAATATAAACTGAGAAAAAAAATTGAATTGAATTGAAAAACCACAAACTCTTTCTATTACAGTTGCAGTAGGTGAAATACCCCCCTGCCTCTCTGGGGGATCTGGCTTGTATGGGTGGTCTGTACGTCTCTGGGGGTTCTGTAAACTCCTCTGGGTCCGGCTCATTGCGGGATGGGGTTTGCTGCTGTTCTCGTCTCACCTGCGTTTGGGCGCCCAGGGACCATCTCTCCGTGGGGCTCTCACATCCACTCTTCCCCCTCCTTCACTGGGTTTTATCTGCCCCTCTGCCTGATGGAGAGTCAACCAGCCAGAGGAGACTGAAGAGACCTCTGCTTCTGCCACCACTCATCTTTAAACTTTTAGTTCATTTTGTCTTATTGTTTTGTTTACCGTCATTTTGTGTTGTCACGATACTAAAAGGTCCTATATAACACGAACTTGACTATTGTAAGTGTTATAATGTTGTTACGCCCTCAAAAGCCTGGAGTTGTGTTTTGTTTCATTCACACGTTTGAGTAATCCTGCATTATTAAGGTTAAAGCCCAAAATACTCTGTTCTACCTTGTGTGTAAAATCCCTCAGTCGTCCAGGTAGAATCCATGGCAAAGAGAAATTCAATTTGTCAACTGGACAAAAGTTTATTTAGGTCGAATACGTCGGATGAGCTGTGAAACGTATTCGACCTAAATAAACTTTTGTCCTGTTGACAAATTGAATTTCTCTTTTGCTCTGTTCCACCTTGTAATGTCATGTCGCGGTAGTTTTCAAGTTCGGAGCTCCTTTTACTTTTAGTTCAGTCGAGATTGGCAATTCCAGGGCTGAAATTATCTGAAAGATTCTAGTGAAAGTGTATGCAGTTTAAAAACGTAAAGGAACACTGTGTTTGTGATGAGGAAACAATATTATAATAACATCAGAAAATAGCGTAATATGGGACTGTAAAATTTCAACCTTGATTTCGATACTAAGAAATAGACTCAATGATAATAATAAAAACACTTTATTTACACAATGGAATGTGATTTTCAACATTAAATCATAGTATTTTCTGTTCTATTCGCTTGTGGTCTTATATTTGTGTAATCCCTCAGTGGTCCAGGTCTAAACCAGGTCTAAACCAGGTCTAAACCAGGTCTCAACCAGGTCTAAACCAGGTCCATGGGCGTATACTAGTCTATGTGCTCTTATACTTGTTCTGATTCAGCTCAAGATCTTTCTAAAACTATTCAGGAAAGGTTTGTTTCTCTTCTGTCAGTGGGACTTTTTAGTATTGATACCTGCTCAAATAAGTATCTAGTTTTGATTCTAGTTTATTATCAGTTAGTATCTGATTTTCAAGACTTTTGACAGCCCTGAGGTGAATATAACGTGTTTGTGTATTGTTTCTTCCATATTTTTTTACAATGAAATCCCGTGTGCATTGTTGGTGCAGTTTTTGAAGATTTGTTCAAAGATTCTTTAAATAGATTCTTACTGTATTCTGGTAGTTGGTTATGAAATAGAAAATATGTCATGGTTTTAAAGTTTGTTCATTGTAAAGTGTAATTTTGAAAACAATGAAACAAAACACAGCTAATCGATATCAGTGCATTCCCAAAAAACAGTTTTAACTAAAAACTTAAAATTATACATTTTTTTAGTATCGATACCTGCTCAAATGAGTGTCTAGTTTCGATACTAGTTTTAGTGTCGATTAAAGTCAGATTTTCAATACTTTTGACCACCCTAACAGATATCAGTGCGTTCTTAAATTTAACAGTTTTATTATCTTTTCATTATTAAAGGTGCAGTGTGTAACTTTTCAGTTGGGGGTCCATCACCTGCTTGTTTCTATGGAGATATCATTGCTTTGCCTGGAATGTTCCACAGTGTGACATTAAACAGCTCTACTTTACATTTATTCAATTACAGGTGGTTTTAGAGCTCAAAAAGACCTAGAAAAACAGACATTCTGACTGTGAGCGGGGTCGCCTCTCCACAGATCTGACCTGTAACTTGGTCTGGTTTGCTCTCCATGAAGATAGAAAGGTTTAATGCCATACTGTGGAACATTCCAGACAAAAGCAAAAACATCTCCATGGAGAAAAGCGTTTAACAGACCCTCCACCAGAAAAGTTACACAATAGAAGTCTATATCGCTCTCTTCTCACGTCACAGATCTACACGCTTGAACTGAAAACTTAACAAAAACATATCTGGTTTTGGGTAAAATACTTAACATTTAAAAGGGCCCATATTACATATTATATAATGAAACAAAACACAACTCCAGGTGTGTTTGTGATGAGGAAACAACATTAGAAAAAAGCCTAATATGGGACCTTGAAATTTCAGACTTAATTTTAATACTAAGAACCTGATGATAATAAAAAACACAATAGAATGTGATTTTCAACATTACATATAATATCTCCATGGAAAAAAGCATTTGATGGACCCTCCACCTGAAAAGTTACACAACGCAGCATTAAAGTCATGCACGCGCACATCGAATCATCCAATCTGTTACCCGCACAGTCCCCAAAATGTCCAAGTTGCTGCTTCTTATATGATCTACAGTCTCCAGTATCCTCCAGAACCGGCGGAAAGAGCCACAAATTACAGTCTTTGATTTGACAAACGATGAGTCCTTACTCCTCACTTCCTCTCCTCGTTTCCTTCCCTCGCCTCCTTTCCTCCTCTCCCCTTATCCCAGCGTGGCGGCCATGTTGTGTTGGCTCAGATTAATTGCGCGTCTGAATGGTGAAAGGAGGATGTGTCCCGCTGGGCTCTGCAATGCTAGCCCTTTAGCTCATTTTTTCTTCTTCTTTCTTTCTTTTTTTTTTTCTTCTGCTTCTAGCGCCAAGACGCCAGGATCATCGTTGGCCTCTTCTACGAGACTGAGGCCAGGAAGGTCTTCTGTGAGGTAATTATAGTTAACGTTTTGTAATTTGCTACACAATGAGCTCGATTCAAATGGACATGTCTTTTAAGTGAGTTTGTGCTGCTCTGGGTGAGGTCCGGGGCACTGGAGTTAATCAAATAATTCACATTCGATTTGGTATCTTAATTTTACATGGCACGTTCCAGTTATTAGCGTCATTATGCAGTAATCTGGGGGAATTTAAGAAAGTTGAGTCATATTTTGTGAACTTAGTTTGAAAAGAGTTAGATCAGTGGTAGATTTTAGGCATGCAGTGTTACTCAAGGAAAAAATAGGTCCTATATTACGCAAAATGGACTCTTGTGAGCTTTAAAGGTGCATTGTTTCGCTGCGACCAAACCAGACGAAGTTACAGGTCAGATCTGTGGAGAGGCGACCCCGCTCACAGTCAGAATGTGTTTTTCTAGGTATTTTTGAGCTCTAAAACCACCTGTGATTGAATAAATGTAAAGTAGAGCTGTTTAAAGTCACACTGTGGAACATTTGAAGCAGACCAATGGCGTATCCATAGAAACAAAAAGGTGACAAACCCCTGACCGAAAAGTTACATAGTGCAAATTTAATCCATGTTCTAATGCTGTTACCGCCTCAAAAACAGACCTGGAGTTGTGTTGTAACGCTCCTTTTACCTTTAGTTCAGTAGAAGATCGGCATTTCCAGGGCTGAAATTATCCAAATGATTAAAGTGAAGGTGTGTGGAGTTTAAAAACACAGTGGAGCACTTTTTGGAGCAGAGTGTTTTCAGTTTAAGAGAGGGTTTGTGTGTTAAACATGTGCGAATGAAATAAAACACAACTCCAGGTCTGTTTGTGATGAGGAAACAACATTAAACTGACTCCCACATACTATTGCTTTGCCTGGAATGTTCCACAGTGCTGCATTAAACTCAAATCTTGCGTTTATTAAATATTTCTGCATGCATTTTTTAGCGATAGACAGATATGAAGGTCTATGAAAGTGACTGAAGATAAGATAAGATAATAAGATAAGATAATCCTTTATTCGTCCCACAGTGGGGAAATTTCAATTTTTTCAATTTCAAAATTCCACATAGTTCTTTATTTGGACACTGTAGAGCGAAGAAAACACAAAACTACAGTGACTACAGTGGTGTTTTAAAGGTGCACTGCGCAAATGAATGTTCCACAGTATGGCATTATACTTGTCTATCAAATATTTATTCAATTACGTGTGTTTTTATGATCAGTTTTATGTATTCTTAAGGTGGAGACTTTAATATAAGCCATTTGGGGTTTTTTGACTCTTCCTGTATCGACTTTTTTATCTCGTGTGCCCCTTTTTTTGCTGTTATATAAAAGTGTAAAAATAAAAAAAATAAAAGTATAAATATGTTTACAGGTTGCCCCAGCAGCACTAGTTAAAGGTGCATTGTGTAACTTTTCTGGTGGAGGTTCCATCAACTGGTTGTTTCTGTAGAATTGTCATTGCTCTACCTGGAATGTTCCGCAGTATGGCATTATTCAGACTGTGAGCGGGGTTGCCTCTCCGCAGATTTGGTTTGGTTTCAGTGAAGATAGAAAGACAAAGCAATGACATCTCCACGGAGAAAAGTGTTTGCCAGACCCTTCACCAGAAAAGTTACACAATACACCTTTAAAACATGAGTTAAACGCAGTAAAGCCAGCATTTTTAATCCTACACGTTATGAATTCTTGTATTCCGAGTGTCACTGACCTCTGACCCCTCCGACTCACGCAGGTGTACAAGGAGAAGCTGTTCGGGAAGAAGTACGTGTGGTTCCTGATCGGCTGGTACGCAGACAACTGGTTCAAAATCAAAGACCCCGCCATAAACTGCACCGTGGAGCAGATGACCGAGGCCGTGCAGGGTCACGTGACCACAGAGATCGTCATGCTCAACCCCGAGACGGTCCGAGGAGCTTCCAACCTGGTGAGGAAGACCAACACAGACTGGTACACGTGCAGACACTGGGGAAGGGCAGTTTTTTACATTCAGTTTGGTCTGAAAATAGCTGGTTCTGTTAGCCAATATTTAAAGATGCACTGTGTCACTTTTCTGGTGCCTTCTGCTGGTCTCACGGTGGAGTCATTGCTTTACTTGATGTTCCACAGGTATTTTATTTCTTCAAACATGTATTCTTACTGTGAGCGGGTCCGCTTCTGCCTCACGTCAGCGCTCCGCTCCTCGCCTTTTCGCGCTCTGTCTCCTCCTCACGTATAGCGCACATCGACTCAGCCCTTAGTTCGCTCTGATTAGAAGGGCAAGATGAAACGCGAAGCAAAAAACAAATCAAAATTTATGCTACGGTGTCGGCACAGCAGGCCTACTGTGATATGTGGGCTGAAGTTTGCCTAATAAAATGCCAAATACATCTGTGTTTGGTTTGGTAAATGAGCAGAGGCTGCGAAATACCACTGCAAAACCAGTACGAGAATGTAACTCCAGTTAGGAATTAGAAAAAACTTTTAAAAATTCACTTTGAAGCAGTTTTCTGTAAAGTGCCAGTGGAAATGGGATTAATGAAGGGGTTCTCAAACTGTGGGTGAGGGTCCAAAAAAGGGGCACAGAGTGTTTAAGTGAAGTAGAGTTTGTTTGGCTTATTTTATGCCTAAATTAACATTAATCAGATAAAATGGAGATAGATTAAAAAAAAAAAAAAAAACATTGATAAAAGAGGACTAAACCAGGTCTAAAAGAGGAGTAAACCAGGTCTGAAACAGGACTAAACCAGGTCTGAAACAGAACTAAACCAGGTCTAAAATAGGACTAAGCTAGGTCTAAAACAGGTCTAAAATAGGACTAAACCAGGTCTAAAATAGGACTAAACCAGATCTAAAACAGGACTAAAGCAGGTCTAAAACAGGACTAATCCAGGTCTAAAATAAGACTAAACCAGGTCTAAAACAGGACTAAACCAGGTCTAAAATAGCCCAAACAAAGACTGATATAAAAGAGCTTTAGAAACATTGTCACTATAAAAAAATAAAAATACAACTGCAGGAATGTTCACACTACGGTTTGAGAGCTCCTTTCTATTTTTCAGCTTTAACAACTATTGATTTTAGCAAAACGCAAACTGCTCCCCACTACGTGTACAAGCAGACTTTTTTCCTTTTTTTTTTTTTTTTTTTTTTTAAATAAGACAGATAGGTGCAAAAATCTGGAAGCCTGTGAAGTTCCTTGGTTCTTTTTTACCAGGTCCCAGGTTTGTGAAAAGAGGAACGCTCCGTCATCAAGAAAACACAAACTAATCAAAAACAACACATTTTTTTCGCAATATAGGAAACTGTAAATGTAAATGTAAATGTTTCCAAGTGTAAATATAAATGTTTATTTTTTCAGGTATCTGTATTTGAACGATAGATGATGTTTGGTACCTTTTTCTGTCACACTCCCCAGTAACTTTCTGCAGCGCTCTCCTACCCACCTGCCATAAAAAACTATATTTTCTATACCAATTTTCGTTTTTGGTCCCAGTTGTAGCATCAGTTTTTTCAGTACCATACTTGTACTGCTCGTAGCTTTGACCAAGTGCCCAAGTATTTCATTTTAGTGGGCAAACGCTCTAATCTCTGAGCCGCTGTGCCCTACATACATCATTTTGACTTTCACTGGCATCTACTATTAAAAGACCCATATTACACTATTTTCTGACCGGTTCTAATGTTGTTTCCTCTTCAAAAACACACCTGGACAAAAACACAACTTCTAAAACTACCGCTTCATGACGTCACAAGGTGGAACAGAGCGTTTTGAGCTTTAGAGATGTAAACAAACTAATAATAAAGAGTTATTCAAACATGTGAATGAAACAAAACACAACTCCAGGTCTGTTTTTGACGAGGAAACAGAATTCCTCACAAGAATCAATTTTGCGTGATATAGCACCTTTAACCAAGTAATTATCGTCAGAATAATGCGCACTAGCACCTTTAAACACGCACTGTAAACTGATTTTTTATTTATTTTTTAATTTTTGTCCACATACTCTTCCACACGTGTAATCAAACCCAAACAGCAGACAGCCGGTGCCTCTGACAGGTAGATGAATATGACAATAACGCTTGTATTCTTTGGAGGAAAAAAGCATTAGAAACATAAGGAACAGTGATTACGGAGCAGTGTGGGTGTACAGACGGTGACGCACAACTCTTCACACACATATACACACACACACTACAGCCCACAGCCCAAAATAACACAAGGGGGCGGGACTTCAGGGCTCGGCGGCCAATCAGAGGAGGCGATCTGATGACCTGGTGCGTCTAAGCAACAGGAGGCCACAGCTGGGGACGGGCTGTAACGGTCTGGACACGGACACAGGTCCTGCTGCAAAACGGTTTGAACGGGGAAACTTAAAGGTGAATTGTGTAACTTTTCTGGTGGAGGGTCCGTCAAACGCTTTTTTCTATTGCCTTGTCTGGAATGTCTCACAGTATGGCATTAAACCTTTCTATCTTCATGGAGACCAAAGCAGACCGGGGTATTTTTGAGCTATAAAACCACCTGTAATTGAGTAAATGTAAGGTAGTGCTGTTTAATGTCATACTGTGGAACATTCTAAGCAGAGCAATGACGTCTCCATGGAAATAAGCAGGTGACAGACCCCCAGCCAAAAAGTTACACAATGCACCTTTAATATAAATGAATACTTCAGAAAAATCAGGTTCGGAAAATAGTTTGAGGTTTGTTTTTGGCTAATGGAGCTAGCGATAACAGCAACCACTAGTTCCAAATAGGAAGTCAGCACAGGCGCTCTTCCGGCTCCATCGACTCTGGCTCCAATTCACTTTCTATTGAAAAAACGTCACCGCTCTCTCTGTAACTGCTGCTGTTAGTTTTAGGCTTTGGTCTTAAAATGTTCATATTAACTCGCTCTACATGACCCTGCTGTTTTTATTTCACTATTTTGTAAATCAATTCAAATTCCTAATATTGAACGGCTCCAAATTCTCCTATAACTGCTAGCCTCGGTGAGCTGAGTTTGACTGGAGCCAAACACTACTGGTCACACTCACTTAGTCCACTTCTTTATATAATCTTTTGTTTATAAGCACTACTCACAACCTTGAGAAAATGTAAAGCTAACAGCTAGCATGCTAAGGTGCACTTCTGGATCATCAGCTATAATAATTGCCTCTTTAATGTTACTCTCAATTTACACCAAAGCAGTAACAGCACACGCACCTCATACACTAGCGACACATACAAGGTGTCGCTTTCAGTTTTAACCGGTCGGAAAATTTACACCAGCAGATTCGTACGCGGGTCGAATGACCGTCATTACGCTCCGCAGCGCTCAGATGAGATTAGAGTTCTAATTTTTCAGTGTCGACGGAACATCTCCAGGCTTTTTATCAGGGGCAAGACAGGAAATAAGCACATGGTGTCAAAATAAACTTCTGATGCCCTTTCAAAATACGTTCTCTAAAACCACTACAGTCACGTAAACACCGTGTGCTGCACCAGGAGCTCGGGGAATGACTCGTGATGGACTACAGAAAGTTTACAGCCGCGGAGGATAAATATAAAACAGTTTACGACATCAGACAGCAACTTTACAAGAACAACTTCTGAAGGAAAAGGCGCGTGGTGCAGAGAACCAAAGTTAAATGGGAGCACCACATGGGGCTCGTTATCGCCGTAAAGCATCGCCTCTCTTGTTGTCAACTTTTGTTTTGTGATTTAAAACATAATTCATCCAATCAACAATGAATACATAATTAATGTGAAAAGTTTAGTGTTTGAATCAGTGATTAGTGTGAGACTCCACAGAGGCTGGCGTCACAGGAGCAGCTCTGTTGCCTCTGGTGTAAATTGAAGCTTTTAAAAGTACACGCGTACGCAGCTCTGCCGACGTTATGTGTTGCTGACGCTCCTGGTGTAAATTCTGTTTCAGCTGTTACTCAGTCAGGTGGTCTTTAAGCCGCTGCGTTTCAGGTGCTAGACTTTGCAGATATATTCACAGTGTAACCTGCAGACTCACACATCCAGAGGAGGTGGAACATGCAGCTTCACACGTGGTTTTCTCACTCACAACAGTTCCCCCTTTTTTAGTTCTTCATGAAGTTGCAGGCGAATTAACATTTTATCTCTCTACTGGAATAATTGGAGTTTGAGATTTGATTGTATCAGGGCTGTAAACCTTAATGGTGCACTATGTAACTTTTCGGTTGGTGGTCCGTCTGGAATGTTCCACAGTGTGACATTAAACAGCTTTACTTTACGTTTATTCAATTACAGGTGGTTTTATAGCTCAGAAATACCTAGAAAAACAGACATTCTGACTGTGAGCGGGGTCGCCTCTCCACAGATCTGACCTGTAACTTGGTCTGGTTTGGTCTCCATGAAGATAGAAAGGTTTAATGCCATACTGTGGAACATTCCAGACAAAGCAACGACATCTCCATGGAGAAAAGCAGCTGATGAACCCTCCACCAGAAAAGTTACACAGTGCACCTTTAAGTCATTTAGTTGATTAAGAGAAGATTTGGTATTTTTTGGTATTTATGTGTTAAAAAAAACTCACAATTCACAAGTTTATCTGTCTTGATATAAATACATTCTTTCCTAGTACTTTCTTTCTGCATAAATAGTACTTGTTGCATGAGCTCCCCCTGCTGGTGTGGTCTTGTGAGTGCAGTTTGGGGCAGATACACAGATTCATAATAGTTTTGGGAGCTTTTGCCGTGCCCTCTTTTTGCCAGCACATGTTTTTAGATCACCAAAAATGTCTTTAGTCGACTACAGCCTGACATTGTACGTTACACAGCGGTCCCTAACGTTTTTTCTCTCAAATACAAGTACGAAACATTCACATTTGCTTTTTTCCCCTGTTAATTTACACTATATTTTCATAGTAAAACACAGAAATATTGGCAGAAAATAACTCACACTTTAAAGATGGAGGGTCCGCCACGCCACCTGCTTGTCTCTGTGATAAATACTAGTATGTGACTGCTTTGCCTGAATGTTCCACAGTCTGGCATTCAGCTTTCTATCTCCATGGAAACAAGCAGGTAATGCCATCGGGCCAAGTTACGGGTCAGATCTGTGTGTGGAGAGGTGATTGTAATGTAATGCTGTGTTTGAATAAATACTTGATAGATAATTTAATGCCATACTGTGGAATATTCCTGGCAACCCTAAACCAGGCAAAGTCATAACCTCAACATGAAAGGTTCCGCAGTGCATCTTTAAAGGTCCTGTATTACACTCTTGTGAGCTTTAAGTCATGTTATAATGTTGTTTCCTCCTCAAACACTCACACATGTTTGAGTAACTCTTTATTATTAGTCTGTCTACATCTCCAAAGCTCAAAATGCTGAACATGACATCACAAGGTGGAACAGAGTGTTTTTTGTTTGAGAGAAGAACCTAAATCTGCAGGGTTTGTGGGTTTGTGTGTTAAAAATGTGTGAATGAAACAAAACACAACTCCAGGTCTGTTTGTGATAAGGAAACAACATTAGAACATATATATACTGTATATATAATATGAGCCCTTAAAAATTAAAGTGAAAAAATAGTATTTTTCTTTCTTTTTTTTGGAAACTGGATTACAGTATATTAATATTTGTGTATAAACAAAAGTGGCAGTAATCTTCACTCTCAGTCCCTGTAAGACTAAAGTCCACACTGCAGTCTGCACACGGCCTTATGATGGATAAAAATGAGTTTTGTCCTCTCACAGTTTAGACTGAGACTCGTGGAGGAAGGACTCACCCAAACTCTGAGACTTTGGACTAGGACTAAACCGAGAGGGTCCAGAATGGCAGGGACTGGGGTTAGGAATAGTCTTCTTTATCTTAACTGTATAAACCACTGGAGCTTTTCTGGTGTCAAACTTCTTAATAGATGTACCCTGCAGCTTTCCGATGCGTCTCTCCACAAAGATGTTATTGCTTTGCTTTAAATGTTCCACAGTCTGGCATTATTTATCACCATGGAGCATAGACTGTATAAAGAAATGGACTAAGGGAGTGTGATTTCACCCACAGCGTTCAGCTCCAGTCAAATGAAGCTCACAAGGCTAGAAGTTATAGGAGCGAAATTTGGAAAATAACGGAATAAAAACACCAGGATCATATAGAGTGGATTAATACAAACATTTTAAGACCAAAATGAGAAGTCTGACAGCTGCAGTTACAGAGAGGCGTGACAATTCTTCAATATAAAGACAACTGGAGCCAGAGTCGATGGAGCCAGAAGCGAGAAGATGGGCTAGCAGGTTAGCTATGTCCATTTATATATCTATACCATGGAGTCAAACAGGCTAAGTTACACGTCAGATTGGTGGCGAGGCAACACTGGTCACTGTAAGAGTGCGTGTTTTTCTTGTTAATTTTATAGCCATATCTGTATGAAATAAATGTTCAAAACCAGCACTGAACTTACTTTAGACAGCAGGTCGGTCTGGAGATTTAAGGCCTATAGACAATATGCTATAAAGGGCATCACGGAGGTTGAGCAGCAACTTGCGCTTCACAAGGTTCTGGGTTTGATTTCCTTGTTTTCATGTTCTCTCTATGTCTGGGTGGGTTTCCTCTGGGCTCTGGTGTTTCCTCCATCAACCCAAAACGTGCACAACAGGTCAAATCCTGTAGCTAAAGTCGTCCTGACCAAGACTAGCTCAAGAGCTGGAGATGGGTCCCACTGCTCTTGAGAAGATGCCCCAGTCGCTTTGAAGGATGGGTCAAATATAGGGGACTAGTTTCTCTACGGGGACAATAAAGTTGTACCTTAACCTTAACTTTTCGGTTAGTCCGTCGCCTTCTTGTTTCCATGGATCTGTCATTTCTCTGCTTTGAATGTTCTACAGTATGACTTTAAACAGCTCTACCTTACATTTATTCAATTACAGGTGGTTTGGTAGCTCAAAAATACCAAGAAAAACTGACATTCTGACAAAGCAAAAACATCTTCATGGAGAAAAGAATTTGACGAACCCTCCACCGAGTATACCGGTCTATCTCTACCTTCAACAAGTTATGCTAAATGTTTTGCTTTTGAGCATTTTGTTGCTTCCAAAATCCTTCACCCAATTATTTGGTCGGCTGGTCTTCATTCTCTTGGTTTGAACTCTCTGTGTAAGAACCCTGAAGTGCTCTGAAACCTTGTTAACTACAAAGCATCGATCTGTAGGCAATGACGTTAGCCATGTTGCAAATCGCTGCCTTGAAATGAGTCAATCCCCTTCTAACCGTAAGGAGGGTTCGAATAGAGCCCAGGAGAGATCACAAAATTACTCAAACATGACAAATAAAAACTCCTCAGGCATGTTTTTGATGAGGAAACAGCGTTATAACACGGTAGAACGCTCCAAAAAGTCAAATTTTCCATAATACTTCCTCTTTAAAGGTGCACTTTGTACATCTGCCACCTGATGTCTCCATGGAAGTGTTATTGCTTTGACTAGAATGTTCCACAGTTCAGATCTGTGGAGAGTCGCCCCTTTTCACAGAAGGAACTGTTGAATTTTTGAGCAATAGAAAAACACCCGTAAAAGTTTGGACACTTTTTTTTTATTATCTATTTTTGCTGTAGTATTTTTTCAGCTTTTATTCATACAAGTTATTCCTATTTTTCCTCATATTTTTTTTTCTTATTCCCTGTTAGTTCTTAGTTGGTTTATTATGTTTATAAATTACCTTTTTGTAGCTCCTTTTGTGTTCCACGCCTTCGCTTTTTACTTGGCCGGCTCACCATGGTCTTTTCCTTTGTTTTTGTTTGTTTTTTCGGCAAATTATTGTTAAGGTTTTTTTCCCACCTCATATTTCAAACCAGAGAACATAAGAATCAAAAAGTTTTTATTTACCAAAAAAGTTGCTCCGAGCACCTTTAAAGTTTTGTATTCACGTTTTATTGTTCCCCAAAACCCCAGTATACCATTTAGTCCATAAAACAAATTGAATTAGCCAGAACCAGTCCCTTTCGGAGCTCGTTTCTTCGAATCACAATCTCCAACAGTCTCCCCCTCCCCGGCGACTCTGCTCTACCTGTCAGCTCCATATCGACCCGCCAAAACTAATGAGACCGGCCGCAAACGGGAGATTTTTCATTTTGATTCACAATTATTCTGTAGGTTATTGACAGACGGGATTTTCAAAGGAACACAAACACAGAGAATGGAGTGTGTTTTGGATTGTTTGTCAGATCAGTCTCAGAATAAATGAGGAGACGGAATCCAATACGACCTGCGTCCTGCCAGGCCTGTGCAAACGGGCCAGACTCATCGAAAGCCATGTATTATTACACCAGATTGATTTTGTGTTTAGTTTCATTCATGCGTGTTTGTGTTAACATGCGTAGTCTTCTTCGTAATGACTTGCACTTGCTGATGTCATGAGGTGGTTCTTCTCTGTGTTGTTAAAGTAATTTGACTCTCGTGAGCTTTAAAGGTGCGTTAAAGGTGTGACTTTTCTGGTGGAGGGTCCGTCAAATGCTTTTCTCCATGTCTGGAATGTTTCACAGTATGGCTTTAAACCTTTCTATCTTCGTGGAGACCAAACCAGACCAAGTTACAGGCCAGATCTGTGGCGAGGCGACCCCGCTCACAGTCAGAATGACGGTTTTTCTAGGGATTTTTGAGCTATAAAACCACCTGTAATTGAATAAATGTAAAGTAGAGCTGTTTAATGTCATACTGTGGAACATTCCAGACAGAGGCGAGACGTATCCATAGAAACAAGCAGGTGACAAACCCCCAACTGAAAAGTTACATATTGCACCATTTAGCCATGTTCTAATGCTGTTATTTCCTCAAAACCAGACCTGGAGTTGTGTTTTGTTTCATTCACACGTTTGAGTAACTCTTTATTATTAGTCTGTTTACATCTCCAAAGCTCAAAATGCTCTGTTCCACCTTGTGATGTCATGTAGTGGTAGTGTTCAAGTTTCAACAGCTGCCTTTCACCTTTATTTCAGTAAAGACTGGCAATTCTAGGAAATTATCCTTATGATTCTAGTGAAGGTGTGTGGAGTTTAAAAACACAGTGGAGCACTTCCTGTATCACCACATGACATCACAAGGTGGAACAGAGTGTTTTCTGTTTGAGAAAAGAATGGGCCCTTTAAAGTATAGTCGGGATAGCTACTCTCATCATAAGGCTCAAACAGCTTTCAGTGCAAATCATGTCTTGCCAATAGCTGTAGCCTTAGTCAGATAAAGTGACTCCAGCACAGACATCACAGCTGAATTACTTTTGTTTTTATAATATGCATCTGCAAATTTTTATATTTATTCACACTATAATATTTTAAAGTGGGACTAAACACCTAAAAACCCATTTCAAATAGAGCTGCTAACGTGGACATTAGTTGGAGGACTAAAGGAGAGAGTGAGGGGCGAGGAGGACCGGAGTCTGGAGGTATAAAGGGACAGTGTGATTTGTCCAACAGGTATCTGCACTTCAGACCTGCTGTAATTAGGGCAGTCCTGTGTGATGTCATGTAGTACTTGAGACCACTGGAGGCAGCACACACTCTGTTTTTTAACCAGAAAGTGTCAAAAGTACTGGTGCTGTTATGATACTAGACTTTAGTACATCTCCTTCCACAAAATGTCTCACGATGAAGAGTAGAAGATGGAGAGACTGAGGAGGCTCATGGTTCTGCTGTAGCCAGTGTTTTCTTTCTTTAGACAATAGAATGCGGTTTTCAACATTAAATCGTAGTATTTTCTTTTCTATTCCCATGTGGTCTTATATCTGTGTAATCCCTCAGTGGTCCAGGTCTAAACCAGGTCTACACCAGGTCTAAACCAGGTCTAAACCAGGTCTAAACCAGGTCTAAACCAGGTCTAAACCAGGTCCATGGGTGTATACTAGTCTGTGTGCTCTTATACTTGTTCTGATGCAGCTCAAGATCATTCTAAAGACATTCAGGAAAGGTTCATTTCTGTTCCTGTCAATGAGACTTGTGAGTTTTGATACTAGTTTAAGCATCGATTCGTATCAGATTTTTGATTCAATGAAACTGCAGGTAGGAGGGGACAGAGAGTGCATTGTATGAGTACCTGCAAAGACATGATTGATGGAGCAGAACGAGGGCAAAAAAACGCGTTCTAGTTTTGTGAGTTGGACTGTGTGTAGCCGAGCAGAAGGCTGTATTCTGCTCTGAGAGGCACACTTGTGGAGCAGATGGGGACTAATTTACTGTGGCTACATTTATGATTGATGACAGCGATTGATTCACAAGGGCACAGGAAGGAGCTGCTGCAATTTCACTATAATGCACGGAGCAAACATCCATTAGAATGCCCTATTTACACTGTTTTTCCCCTTTTACAGCCCTGAAATAAAATGTGTTTAATGAGCGAGCTATAATCTACGTATTTTAGTCATCATTTAGAGACGCTGTGCCTGATTTTTTTTACTGGTTTAAAAACATGAAAAACAGAACTAATTTTAAAGGGTCTGCAGTGGTACAAAGTTATTCCTCCTTTACCTTATGCATTCAGAGCAGCCTAATTATTCACAGAGATGAGTTTATTTTTATGGGACTATGAGAGTCACACCGCTCCCCGGCTCCGTGCACAGATGTCTGCGGTTCTGATGGTATCTACCTCCTGGCGACTAACTTTATAAACTAACCAAAGCGGCACAGTGGGAATAATTTGATCACGAAATGAAATGGAGCTGATGACAAAAAGAGTACGAGGATGTGAGGAAATCCGACATTGCAGCATTAGGATCGCGGACAGGTTAAGAAAACACACATTAGGCGAAAGTTGCTCAGTTGGTAGAGTGTGCGTCCGTAGAATATGCACTCTTTACTGCAAGGTTTGGTTTATTGGTTTATTAGGACAGTGTACAATTACATTAAGCACAGTGGGAGATATGTTTGTACCAGATTGTAGCTCATAGCTAATTTCCATCTGTAGTCCTACTCTGGGCACCAGACCCAGACCCCTATGAACCCCTCTGCAGGTGGTGAGCCACAGGAGGGAGGAATTCCTTGACGGTCCTTGATGGTAAACTGTTCATAGGGGTGTTGCATGTTTTTGGTTGATGGGGGAAACCGGAGTACCCGGAAGAAACCCATCCAGACACGGGGAGGAAACATGCAAACTCCACACAGAAAGGCCCGGGCGACTCGGGGATCGAACCGTAACCTTCTTGCTGTGAGGCATGAGTGTTGCCACTCAGCCACCGTGCCGCCACGGTGGAAGACAGGACCCGGGTCTTCCACACTCTGCCTCTCTCCGGGCTGTCCCTCGCTTGGCTTTTATTGAAAACACACATAAATGGGCGTATACAGAACATGCTAAGCCGTCATAGGTAGTTTACATAATCTTCTTGAGCAGACATGAGCTGTTTCACCGATCACCCCGACAGTTGAGTTTCAGAAGTCAGATTTTAGATAAGGAAATGCCCAACTGTCATTTTGACACTTCTCCTTTTCTGCAGCAGCAGTCTTACTCAAAATAGCATTTTAGACAGATGAAAACAAGCTTGAAGTTACAGTATTTTAACGAGCAGATGATTAAAACATTTAGCAATGATAAAATAATCAATCATTCCAACAATTACAGATCCAGATCAAACCGAAGTATAGCCCAGTGCTGAGGCGATACAGGGAGTGGACGAGGGGCGGTGCTCTGCTTATATTGATGACGTGTTTGTTTTATGCATTTATCATCTTAATATTATTTATTTTTACGCGGCACATTACGCCCTCGGTCCGCTTCACTCCACCTGATATTCAGGCACGGCACGCCTCTTGTTTAGAGCTCCACGCCGCACAGTTGCACTCACGCTAAAACTGGGGACAAAATACGGCCCAGAGGGTTTGACTTGTTTGACTTATCTCACTTCAGTCAATCAGAGAACCTTTATGAGTAAGATGTAACCTGTGACCAAAGGGCTTTCCAATAAAATCAAAATAATATAAACATATAAACACATTACATTCAGTACATTCAAATGAGCATTTAGATTTGGAGTCTGTAGATTTAAAAAGGTCAGACTCTGGGATGGAGCAGCTGGTTCCAGAATCTAGGACCAGCCACAGAGCAGACGCCACCACCCAGGTCTTTGATCCAAACTCTGGGGACCTCCAGCAGATGTTGGTCTGTACCCATCTGTTTCATGTAATCAACTAAAATCAAACCAAAACGTCTTTCCTCAGTATAGGTATATTATAAAAGCAGCTCTTAGGGCCAAAACAAGAGCTCTGTGTTCTTAATTACAAATCATTTTTATAAAGAACGTGATGCTGGTGTCAAGCTCCATTCTGGCTTCTGAAAGTTGTGAAAAGTGCTTCTAAACTCTGTGAATAATTAGGATGCTGGAACTGTGTGAGGGAAGAGAGGAAGTTTGGGCCCCTGCTTTATCTGTTTAAACTGAAGCTCACTGGAGTCTGGTCAGATAATGAGGCTAAAGGCCATTAATGGATTTTAAAAAGGGAACATTTTTAAATCAGTTCTACTAAAAACTGGAAGTCAGTGGAGTAAAAAAAAGACAGGGGGATGTGCTGTCGTTAAAGTGTAATACTGATAATATTTTAGCAACCACAAAACCCCACTAAATTGTATTGTATTTATTGTCTTTCCCTATTGTATGTATTTTTATCAGTTTGTGTTATATTTAAAGGGCCATATTATGCTTTTTTCTGATCTGTTATAATGTTGTTTCCTCATCACAAACAGACCTGGAGTTGTGTTTTGTTTCATTCACATGTTCATTCACAAGTTCTTCTATCAAACAGAAAACAGTCCTCTGTTCCACCTCGTGATGTCATGTGGTAATACAGGAAGTGCTCCATTGTGTTTTTAAACTCCACACACCTTCATTAGAATCATTTGGATCATTTCAGCTCTGGAATTGCCGATCTCTACTGAACTAAAGGTGAAAGGTGGCTGCTAACGTGAAAACTAGCGCTTCATGACATCACAAGGTGGAACAGAGCATTTTGAGCTTTGGAAAGGTAGACAGACTAATGTGTGAATGAAACAAAACACAACTTCAGCATTATAACATGACCATTTTTGCGTAATGTAGCACCTTTAAAACACAAAAAAAGGCAAATTACATGTTTTTCCCAAATTGTTCACCCCTTTAAAGCTGATCTCCGAGCTTTAAGATGCAAATATTCTCCATAAACCAAAATTACATCCTCATTTGTGCACCATATTCTAACTCGTAACAGCTCTAACTTGCATGACGTTCCTCTTAGACCCAGTTGCTGTGGCGATTGGCAGTAGCAGAAGCAGCAGCAGTCTTCCTCCCTGTGATCAAAGCTCTGTGGTCGTGTGGCTGGTTCCCATTCGTCACTGCAGCATATGGCCCCGAATCTGGTCTCTGTCTGGGCCTTTTATCTGGGGCTGTGGGGCTGCAGATGCTCCTGCCTCACTGTTGACTGCAGAATCAAAAGAGAGACGCACACTTTCTCCCGGAGCTCAGTCCTGTGCTCCCACTGTATTAACCTGGATGGAGACTCCAGGAAATAGACCAGGCCAGAGAAGGCTGAGGAAAGGTTTAGGGAGGATATAGAAACTTTGACAAGACGAGGTTAGAACTGTTCAAAATGTGTTCAGTATATCGATTTTAGGGATGTGTATCGTTGTGGCTAATTTGCATAAACTATAAGTGCTAAAAAAAACCATCTGGCCCCTCGTGCCCTGATGCGGTCAGCTTCTGTCGGACTAAAGGACAGGATTCAGTGGACTATAAGTGTTCTCTCTGTGACAGAGGATGTGCTGCTGATGGTGAGTCTGTAAATGGTGGAAAAGGTTTGTGGTGCTAGAAGCTTTGGTTGGCACTAACTTTCTGCATTCATGGCAGTAGACATCTGTCTGCTGTTCATCTGACACCTTAAAACCGAGCCAGTTGTCCTTTTCTTTTTAGATGAGTTCTGTATCCTCCGGGCTGGCTGTGGGCGCCGCCGTGTTTAATGAGACAACAGCGAGGGAGGGGTAACAAAAGCAAGGAGGCAGGGGCGAGCACAGCACAGACGAGGCAAACAAGCACAGCGGCAAAATCAGAATTAAATATAAGAATTATATCGAAATATACAATGTCAGAATCCTTTTCGTGTATCTCGATATATTTTAAATATCGAGATATCGCCCACCCCTACACACACATATTCATACACCAGCGTACACAGACAGTGGGGGTGAGGTGGGTTAAGTGTCCAAGGACCAACGACAGCTGGAATCACACTATCAACCTGTGGGTCAGTGGGCAAACGCTCTACCAACTGAGCTACTGTCACCCCTCCGCTTGTCTCCATAGAGATTTTATTGCTATAATACATTAATTCAATTACAGGTGTTTTATTGCTCAGAAATATCTTGAAAAATATTAGCTGGATTCATTCTCACCCATAACATGGCCCGGCGGCATCACCTAATTGTCTCCATGGAGATAAATTTAATGCCGTACTGTGGAAAATGGTAAAGCATCTCGATGAAGACCAATTCAAACGGCCCGTGTTCGGCTGACAGGGCACTGAAGAGGGCAGTGAACACAACAGTGAACAGGGCAGTGAACACAACAGTGAACAGGGCAGTGAACACAACAGTGAACACAACAGTGAACAGGGCAGTGAACACAACAGTGAACAGGGCAGTGAACACAACAGTGAACAGGGCAGTGAACAGAACAGTGAACAGGGCAGTGAACACAACAGTGAACAGGGCAGTGAACACAACAGTGAACACAACAGTGAACAGGGCAGTGAACACAACAGTGAACAGGGCAGTGAACACAACAGTGAACAGGGCAGTGAACAGAACAGTGAACAGGGCAGTGAACACAACAGTGAACAGGGCAGTGAACACAACAGTGAACAGGGCAGTGAACACAACAGTGAACAGAACAGTGAACAGGGCAGTGAACACAACAGTGAACAGGGCAGTGAACACAACAGTGAACAGGGCAGTGAACAGAACAGTGAACAGGGCAGTGAACACAACAGTGAACAGGGCAGTGAACAGAACAGTGAACAGAACAGTGAACAGGGCAGTGAACACAACAGTGAACAGGGCAGTGAACACAACAGTGAACAGGGCAGTGAACACAACAGTGAACAGGGCAGTGAACAGAACAGTGAACACAACAGTGAACAGGGCAGTGAACAGGGCAGTGAACACAACAGTGAACAGGGCAGTGAACACAACAGTGAACACAACAGTGAACAGGGCAGTGAACACAACAGTGAACAGGGCAGTGTCCCCTTCAGAGCGTCTCCAGGCTGCAGCAAATGTCACTTGTTCTCTAAAGGGCAGATTCTTTATTGCAAGTTTTATATAGAAACTCTCCTGTGACCGCAAGGATCTGTGCTGTGCTGTAGTTTTGGTGTATGAGGAACACGTCTCTGCATTAGTTAAGGTTTGGCAATACCGATATTTGTATTATTTTTCGATAACATTGTCAACCTTTTTAAGTCTGTCTCCCTTATTCATCATTCCTCATCACAAACACACCTGGAGTTGTGTTTTGTTTCAGTCGCACTTTTTTAACACACAAACCTGCATATTTAGGCTGAGTTCATCTTCTCTCAAACAGAAATCACTCTGTTCCACCTTGTGATGTCATGTGGTAATACAGAAAGTGCTCTACTACGTTTTTAAACTCCACACACCTTCACTAGAATCATTTGGATAATTTCAGCCCTGGAATTGCTGATCTACTGAAGAAAAGGTAAAATTTAGCTGTTAACTTGAAAACTTGAAAGCGTCATGACATCACAAGGTGGAACAGAGCGTTTGGAGCTTTGGAGATGTAGACAGACTAATAATAAAGAGTTACTCAAACAATGTGAATGAAACAAACACAACTCCAGGTCTGTTTTTGAGGAGGAAACAACATTCTAACATGACTTCCAGCTCAGAAGAATGCGTTTTGTGTAACCTTAGATTTTTTTTTTTTTTTTTTTTGCTGATTATCGCTGATACCATTGTCTGCGTTTATAAATCTATCTCCATTTTATTCCTCCCTGCATATATTTACTTCTGACAGCTGCTAACCTGCATTTTCGTTCATTTTGGCATATCCGGTTGAGTGCAAATCCCATTCATTTTGATAAAGAACTGGAGAAAAGTCTTGTTACAGTTATTCTCTGGTTGGCTTGAAAACAGTTTTGTATAGAACTTATTTACTGTCAAGATCAGCAGCGCAATGTAAAACTAAGCGTATCGATTTATAATGATGGGGCTCGTGGAAAATTCTGCAATAAGGTCAATAGCAAAGTTCACAAATTAAAGGTCCCAAATTAATAATAATAAAAAGTTGCTCAAACATGTGTGAATGAAATAAAACAACTCCAGGTCTGTTTTTGAGGAGGTAACAGCGTTATAACACGGCTTTCAGCTCAGTAGAATGCATTTTGTCTAATACAGGACCTTTGAAACAACTACAACAATTTTGCAATGATGTACATAATAAGTTTATTAGCCAGCATTAACTCCAAGAAGTTGCTGTAGCAGAATCTGTCAGGTCCCAGGGTGTTGTGTGCGTATGGAGTGAGAAGGTGATAATGATAAGAGCTCATGAGGAGGTGTGGAGACAGCCCAGGCTCACTTCACACTCTCTCGTCTGCCATGCACCAGCCCTATGGAGAAAACACAGCTCCACAGCACCACGGCATCACTTCATTACAGTCTGTGCTCGAGTACAGGTGTGTCATAATGTACCTGGCAATGACGTATGAAGCGGAGGCGTGGAGAGAAGGTTCACAGACGCAATCTTTGTCGATTAGTTTGAGTGATTCTTGCACAATGGGAAATGGGAAATTGGTCTTATATTACACAGAAATGACTCTTGTGAGCTTTAAGCCATGTTATGATGTTACTTCCTCAAAAACAGAGCTGGAGTTGTGTTTTTTTTTTCATTCACACATGTTTGAGTAAATCTTTATTGGTTTGTTTCAGATGACATAACAACATTCTGTAGAGAGATTATTAGACCACGTCACTTCTCGCTGTACTGCGCATGTCTCCTGCAGAAAGAGCCGCTGTCCTGTCTGGGATCATGTCAGTGTCTCGGAGGATTTCAGCAGAGTTTAGGCTCTCTGGGGGTGGGGATAGGTGTATTGATCAGGTATGAGTGGATGTCTTGGGGGCGGGGCTAGGTGGATCGATCAGGTATGAGTGGATGTCCTGGGGGGGCGGGGTTAGGTGTGTCCATCAGGTATGAGTGGATGTCCAGCTACTGAAGTTTGAGCCATTTCTTCTCGTCATTTACGCACTCACCTGTATTTAACGCATACAGGTACATATGGGCCATTAAGGCGTATCCCACTCACTAATGTTAATTTAGCATCAGAGCTTATTTTATCACACGGTGATAAACAGTTTTAGTTTAGCGCTTGTGTTACAAATACATGTTAACCGAACATACAGAAGCGCTTTCTGCACTCAGGCTGCGCACACATCCACTGTGCTGATAAACAAATAATCCGTCTATAGGGTAATATTAATCAATACTTACATTTTAATATTGTTAAAATGTAAAAATTATATTGAAATAAAGTGAGTTTTAGGGTTTAGTCAGTAATTGGATATTTTATGGTAAAGTACAATGTGATCTATAGAGAAATCTGTCTCTAGTCCCCATCTCGACATCATCAAATTCTAGAACCTGAAAACTACCAATTATTAGTTTGTGTACATCTCCAAACCTCAAAATGCTCTGTTCCAACTTGTGATGTCATGAAGTTGCAGCTCCCTTTTACCTTTTGTTTAGTAGAGGTTCGCAATTCGAAGGCTGAAAGAATAAGTCTGCCTGCATCTAATTATAAAGCATTTTGTTTTTGTTTTTTTTTGTTTCAAGAATCAGGAGCGGCGTTGTTAGCATGCTAGTTGTCGTTAGCATTACGCCACTGGTCTCAGAAAGGTTATGAAAAGCTCTTATAAACTCATCCTGGTGAATCAGGACTCCGGGTATGTTTTTGAGAAGGAGTAACATGACTTAAAGCTCACAAGAGGCAATTTTGTGTAAAAATATAGGAACTTTTTACATGGTCTGTTGTTGTTTTTCCTGAAATGTTTCACAAAATATTACAAAACTTAAAAATCGCCATGGAGACAAGCAGGTAACCCCGCCGAACCAAGTATGTTTTCGCAATGAAAAAACATGCAAATGAATCACTTGGTGGTGGTAAGACACTTCTGTAATCTCTGACCACCACCAATCTCACCACTTTTGTATAGGATGGGAGAAGTGTCTTGCCCAAGGACACAACCACCAGAGCAGGAATCTTTCTAGCAATGAGGCAAACAACCACAAGTATGTTCGGTGCATGTTTCTGGATGACAGAAAACTGAAAATCTAAAGTAAACTCGTATATACTCCACAGTGAAGGGTCCCATCTGGCTCAAATTTGTGCCTGCAGCCTTTTTTTGTTGGCCCTCAGGCTTTTGCATCTTTTTGGCCCCATGTAGAACTCTTTACTGTAGGTGTTTTCTAATATCGTACATTTATATACAACTTTTCACCCTCCAATAGAACTCAAAGCACTTCGCATCACCTATTCACACATATACATGATACACCGGCGTACGCAGACTCTTGGGGCGAGGACGGTTAAAGCCTCATTTAAACCAACTTTGTCACGGTAATTAATAACATTTTCAGTAGATAACACTGTGATTAAATGTAGTTGCATAAAGTTTTGGTACTGACGTTCAACACTGTTTTTGATCTACCAGAAAACGAGGAAATGAAAGTTTCCTGAGAGGAAATAAAAGGGCCTTGATACTGTTTTCTTGGGTTTATCTTCTGTGTGGCTATAATAAACTGGTACAAAATCACTATACCCGCTGCGGCATCCGTCAAAAACAGACTCCTTGTGTATTTTTGCAGCAGAGACGCCTTTGGAAGGGCATCGGAAGTTTATTTTTGACACCACATTCTTATTTCTTGTCTAAAAAGCTTGGAGACACCGGAAAACTTTGGACACGTTGGAAGCTATGACTGGTGTAGCTTAAAACGATTCCTGCGTGTACATGCTGTTACTGCTTTGGTGTAAATCGGGGTGAGCGGGGTCTCTTCTCTTTATGGTATCACCTGCTTGTCTCCGTGGTGATAGGCAGATTTAATGCCACACAGCTGAACATTCCAGGCAAAGCAATAACATGTCTATGGAGAAAAGCAGCTGCCAGAATTATACCCAGAAGAGTTACAAAGTGCTCCCTGCTCAAAATCCTAAAGAACAGATTCTGTGTAAACCCACTCTTTACTTTCTTCTCGGTACTATTCTTTTTGGCACATTTTCTCACACTTTTCATAGTCTCAGCAGATTCCATTGTATCCGAATTCTCCAACCAATCTGCTGAAGTGCCACAGGTGGAACTCTCTTTCTCTCTCTCTGTCGGTCCCTCTTTCTCTCCCCTCTCTCCCTCTCTCTGAGTGCGTTTACATGCACACGAGTATTCCGGTTATGAGTCTTATCCCGGTTCAGACAGTATTCTGGATATTATCTTTACCTGCGCTCAGAGAAACCAGGATACTCATCTCCCTGTGCACATGAGGAATCAGAGTATCCTGGATATTTAGACTGGTTGCTATGGTAACTATGGCACAGATATGGCAAGGAGCTAAACATGGAGCAACATTGCAAATTTAAGGCTTTTTCACAACAAACAAAACAACAACAAAAAAGAAGACGTACATTCAAGTCAGAACATGAGTCTTTGGAGCTCTGACACAGCTTCAGTAAAAGTCGTTTTTAACAGTTGAAAAATAAAACAAAATACAAAGTCTCACAGCGTTAGTTTAGTTCAAGAGCAGCACAGACAGACAGAAGTGAGTCTGGGGTAAACATGTGCTTGTATTAAACAGTAGACTGCTTTATTTTGTCCTGGTAGGAGTTTTGGTAAAGTAACTGCTCCTACTGTTTTTGTTCCTTGAGTTCGCACATACTCAGTACTAGGCCTGTGCAAAAAATCGATACGATTTAAAAATCGAGTTGGCAGGTCAAATCGATTCATTTTCCCTGAAACTCGAGTTTAAAGATTTTTTTAATCCCCTGTCCCCATACAGTTTATATTCCAAGTGCATTTCATTTTTACATTCGCCAAGACCCGAGGCTTTCCGTACTGCACTTCCTGCAGTGCGTTTCTCTCGCCCCCCAGTAACATCACATGCACAAACAAACATGGCGACAGAAACAGACGGCGAGAAAGAAGGGCTCCTGCCCAAAAAAGGTCCCACAACGTCCGTAATTTGGAATTGGTTTCGAATCGAATCGTGAATCGAGTTTTTTATTAAAAAATCGAAGATTTTTTTTGGAGGGGAAATCGCCCAGCCCTACTCAGTACAGCTCCAGTTTAGAGAAATCAGGATCCTGCGTCTACAGGCCACAGTGTCCTGGAAACTACCAGAAAAACCCAGTGAGAGTCTCCTGGTTTCTCATCACCGGGACACTGGTATATCCAGGAGACTGAAATCAGGATACTGCGTTTACACGGACACTCGCATAACCAAAAACCTGATCATAACTGGGACACTCGAGCGCAGGTAAACACACTCTCTGTCTCTCTCTCCTCCTCTCTCCCTCTCTGTCCCTCTGTTTCTCTCTCATCGATCTCTCTCTCTTGCTCCCTGTCTCTCTATCCCTCTTTCTCTCCCTCTCTGTCCCTCTTTCTCTTCTTCTCTCTCTCCTCTTTTGCTCTTTCCTCTCTTTCTCTCCTCTCTCTCTTCTCTGTACCCCTCTCTCTCTTTCTGTGTCTCTCTGCCCCATCTCTCTCCATCCCTTCCTCTCTCTCTTTCTCCTTGTCACTCTCTCTCTCTCTCCTCGCTCTCCCCTCTCTCCCTTTCTGCTCCCTGTCCTCTCTCTCTCTTTCTCTCCTGTCCCTCTCCCCCTCCCTCTCTCTTTCTCTTTCTCTCTCTCCACTTGTCTTTCCAAAAACTCATGTCAGAATCACTGTGAGGCTTGGCAGGCTCGTCCCTCCGCTCTTCTCCCTGCTCACAGCTGCAGGTGTGGGAGCACAGCTGTCTCTTGGCCTGGGGCACCCAAATAAAGGACCCATCTCCACGCATCACTGCACCCAAAGGCCCCCCGCGCACCCCGGACCATTGTTTAACGTCTTTAGCGCGCCCTAATTAAGCTAATTGTCTGGAAAAACAGGTGAAGCCACTGTGGAGGCTGGTAATGGAATGTAAATGCATCACGGAAAGAGTCGTGAGATGAGAGAGAGTGAGGAGTGAAGAGAGAAAGTGAGGAGTGATGAGAGAGAGAGTGAGGAGTGAAGAGAGAGTGAGGAGTGGAGAGAGAGTGAAGAGAGAGTGACGAATAAAGAGAGAGAGTGAGGAGTGAAGAGAGAGAGTGAGGAATGATGAGAGAGTGAGGAGTGAAGAGAGAGGGTGAGGAGTGAAGAGAGAGAGTGAAGAGAGAGAGAGAAGAGTGAAGAGACAGGAGTGAAGAGAGTGAGGAGTGAAGGTAGAGAGTGAGGAGTGAAGAGACAGGAGTGAAGAGAGAGTGAGGATTGAAAAGAGAGAGTGAGGAGTGAAGACAGAGGAGTGAAGAGAGGGTAAGGAGTGAAGAGAGAGGGTGAGGAGTGATGAGAAAGAATGAGGAGTGAAGAGAGAGGGTGAAGAGAGAAAGTGATGAGTGAAGAGAGAGAAGATGTGGACTTTGGCTGCTGACCATACTGAAAGTGTTTTATTACAGCAGGTATTTGATTTTTACGGCCTTCAAAATGTGAGAAACAGAATTAGTTCATTTGAAAAGGTTTGCAGCAATGTTACTCCTCATGTACCTTATGGATTCATTAACCAGCCAGTCCATGAATCTAGAAGGTTCTGGAGTCTCTCAAAAACGTAAGAAATCTCCATGAAAATTCTTTAAACATTCAGAACAAAATATATAACTTCTTTTACCTGAGAAAAGTAGGAGTTTGGTGTTTTGATAATTGATTCTGCAGAAATCCTCGCTGTTTCTCGGTCCTGTTTTCTGTTTTATACTCGTTAGCGGCCGTGATTTTTTTGACACGAAAGGAGTGTGTGATTCTCTGATTGGCTAATCCAGACCCACTCGTCTTTGTAAAGTTATGCCAAAGTGTATGCTTTTTAATATATAAATATATCTCTAGCATCCTAATTCTTCTCCACGATGACTTTCAGAGGCCAGATCAAGTTTTGCCAACAAAAATTTGCATTTGTTGGTCTCATTTCGTAAAAGCTGCTTATGCAAAATATCTGGAACAAGACAAGTTTTGCTCGGAAACATTTAAAAGAATTAGTTACAGCGGATTTAACTGTCAATTATTAATCCTGTCAAAGAAAAACAAGCACGAAACCAGAGCCAGTCAGGAACAAGGATGTTGAAGGTACACGCCCCCTCCCGCTTACACCACGAGGCTGTCAATCAACCTGTTGCTAACGCTAATGCTCATATCTTGATTTATGGACCAAATTGTGCAATAAAAACACCAGGATCATGTAGCGCAGGTTAATACGAACATTTTAAGACCAAAATGACGAGGTTCACAGCAGCAGGTACAGAGAGAGAAGCAAAGATTTTTCAATAGAAAGAGAATCACCACCAGAGCTAGCACGTTAGCTATGTCCAGTTATATATACACAGTATATATACAGTCTGTGCCCTGGATTTGACCTGGAAAAATCCTGTTATAGACTTGATTTAAATCTGCTGGTGAATCTTTTCTTTGATGGTGCTTGTGTGAAAACTTTGATAGCCGCTGGTCTGTGGTTCTGTTTCATCCGTACTGACCACCAGGGGGCGTCACTAAAAGCACTGAGTGATTGTCTGTGTGGATTATACATGATTTAAAGGTCCTGTATTACGCAAAATTTATTATTGTGAGTTTTTTTTTCCAATTTAGAATGTTGGTACACACCTGGAGTCACACGTTTGAGTAACTCTTTATTATTCGTCTGTTTACATCTCCAAAGCTCGAAATGCTCTGTTCCACCTTGTGATGTCATGAAGCGGTAGTTTTACCTTTTGCTGAGTAGAGATTGGCAATTCCAGGGCTAAAATTATCCAAATGATTCTAGTGAAGGTGTGTGGAGTTTAAAAACACATTGGGGCACTTCCTGAATGAAACAAAACACAACTCCAGCTCTGTTTGTGACGAGGAAACAACATTAGAACATACAGTAGATCAGAGAATAATGCGATATGGGCCCTTTAAAGTTCTTTTCTGTGACGCCTGGAGGAACATCATGTGACGGAGCATTCAGAGGCTTCATAAATACATATATATAAATACATTCATACATATGCAGATGCTCCAACAGGTTCTCTGAGTCCTGAGAAAGACACGTGAATATTTCATACAGCTGTAGTCGCTGGAGACGGAGACAAGCCCTGGTTTATTCATGCTCTCAGCTCTATGATACTGTGTCTGCTGTGTGTTATTGGCAACAAGAAGAAATGCGAGCAAATAAGGCAAGAAAATACTAAAACTGTTTCATATTTTGTGTAGGGATGTAACGGTATCCATATGTCTCAATACGATACTTTCAGGATATGCATCTCATGATACGATACTTTTGTGGAGGCGAACAAAACTGTGAATATGCTGCTGTTGTGGATTTACTAAAGTGCAAAGAATAAAAAGAGTCTTATTTATTAACATCACATCACATCCCTGACAGAGCTGTCTTTCCCTAGTCTGGTGACAGAATCTTTATACCCCTCAGGAGGGCAAAGGGCACATGAAAGATGCAAATACATAAGTCAAGACATAACACGTCTACAAGGACAGGTCAGCACAAGGCTGGGCCATCAGCAGTAAAAGAACCAGTGAAAAACAAGTCAGGTTCAGTGAAGACAAAATCACTGAGATGCATTATATGGCAGTAAGAGTCTCCTTCTCAAGATAATAAAGTACAAATCTGATTTAATAAGAAATAAGAATAAGAAATAAGATATGCCTTTATTAGTCCCACAGTGGGGAAATTCCAGTGTTGCAACGCACAGTTCAAGAACAGCAGGAAAATGGAACATGCAATAAAACAAGATAATAGATAATGGCTAAAAAAATAATAATTTAGAAACAGACTTAAAGATAGACTCTAATTTTGTTCCAGTGGAGCAAAAATATAAAATACAAAATATAAAATATAAAATACCAAAAATACTATTATGTACAATAAAAGTAACAGTGCAGCATATGAACAGAGTAAGTCTCAGTAAAGTGACTTCAGTATATTATGTATATATATTATATTATATTATGTTACAAAGGATTACATATGGCGAGGTGGTCTGTTGTAGCTCAAGGGTCGTCAAAAAAAACAGTTTTCATTAGAAATCACGTGGCTAACTTATACACTACTTATATAAGTGATTACAAGAACATTTATGAGTGATTACATGAACAGTTATGAGTGATTACATGAACAGTTATGTAAAGATTTCCATTACACTACTTTTCTCTCAAATAACGAAGCTTTAAAAGTGCTTAATAACACTTATTTCATCATGTAGATTGGGCTTAAACAGAGCAAAGGATCATGGTCTATGTAGTTCTCTGTTTTTTACCTGTTGCTGCACCATTTAAGCAAAGAAACTTGTAATTCGATATATTGTGAAGGCCCATGATATTATTAAGACCTTTGGCAATACGATATCACGATATTTTGGTTTTTGTTACATACCTAATTTTGTGCATTAAAATAAAAATAAAAAATACTGAAAAAGACATGAGTAATGCAGTGACACTTTACACATTTTTTATTACATAGTTTAATATTTTTGCATGTTTTTATATTGTGTTGCTTTTAATGGATATAATAATATAAAAACACTTTTGGTCTTTATAAATATTGATCGATTTACTATTTATTTATTAAAATATCCAATGGTGTTTTTTTCTGACGAGCATTGTGGTTTTTCTGGTGGGTCTACTACCAGGTGGTTTCCATGGAGATGTTATTGCTTTGCCATAAATATTTCACACTATGGCATTAAACTCATCTATTTAGCTTTTTCTGATTACAGGGGTTTTCATTTCTCAAAAATATGTCAAAAAACAGGAATTGTAGAGTACTTTTTTTTAAGTCCTTTGCTTTGATCACTGCTTTAGACATTTGGCTTTTCTTGGTCCTGACACGGAGCAGCTGTGAAGTGAAAACCATTTCAGGAGACTCAGTTGGATCATGGGATCAGAAGTTCTCAGAAGCTACATCTCGGTTACCTATATCTCCACAGATGTTTTCCAAATACCTTCTTCGCGCAAAGCTGAACTCGATGTTGCTTTGTGTTCTTCTCTCCTCAGACCTCTCAGGAGTTCCTGGACCAGCTCATGTCCAAACTGGGTGGTAAGAACCCAGAGGAGACGGGGGGCTTCCAGGAGGCTCCTCTGGCCTATGACGCCGTGTGGGCCCTGGCTCTGGCCCTCAACAAGACCGTGGGGCCCCTGAAGGCGAAGGGCTACAGGCTGGAGGACTTCAACTACAACAACAGAGAGATCACAGCAGAGATCTACAGGGCCCTCAACACCAGCTCCTTCGAGGGCGTATCGGTGAGCTCAGGGGTCACGGGGAAAGTTTAGAAACACTTTTAAAGTACATTTCTAAATTCTTTAACATACTGGTGGCTTTGATAGTTAGATTCCAAAAACAATACTTCATAAACTTTGGGCTATTGGTAGAAAGACCACAGTTGTCCACAAGGTTTTGTGCTGAATATCAAACAAGATGAACCAAAAGTTTTAAACCTGGCTCTTTCAGTTTCTTAAATCCATTTGTCATCTGTGTAAAGAAAAAAAAAAAAGCTTAAAATTTATTCATTTTTGACAATAAGAATTGACGATAAACTTTGAACTTGCAGTGTCTGGCCTTAAAGCCACAGTATGTAACTTTTTAGCCAAAAAAATTGTTTGGTTGTTTGGTTGGCACTGAAATACGTGCATTCTTACTGTGAGTGGGCTTGCACCTCCACAAACCTGACTCTTATTTGGCCTGGAGGAGGGCGTCTTCCTGCTTGTTTCCAGGGAAATGTTGATCCTTTGGCAATATTCTTCAACAGTATGACATAAAACTTGTATATCTCCATGGAGAATGTTCTGAAGTATGGTTTTAACTTTCTGTTTTCATGGAATCACGGGCCACCTCCAGAGAGTTACAGACTGCACCTTCAAATTTAAAATCTCTCAAATCTAAAATCTTTGTGTGTTCACGATGGTGGAACTCCTGCACCAACAATACCACCTGTTCATGTGAGCAGGCTTGTGTTTGTTGTTTTCTACAGTACTTCTGACTTTTTGATAAGGATGTTAAATCATGGATGTCCCTCTTGTTTTGTCTTCAGGGGCACGTGGTGTTTGATGCTCAGGGTTCTCGAATGGCCTGGACTCTGATCGAACAGCTCCAAGGTACGGCTCATCTGCTGCGTCCATGTCCTTCACACTGACCTCCATCACCCATTCTGTGATTATACAGGGGGGTGTCCGCACAATACTAAAACTTCAAACTCAATTTAATACTAAGGAACAGGAAAAGGTTCATGTCCTGTGAATGTGACTTTTTTGGTATCGATACCTGCTCAAGTGAGTACGTAGTATTGATTAGTATCTGATTTCCAATACTTTTTGACAAGCCTACTGAGTACAGCACAAGTTTTTAATGCACAACTCACAGCCATATCTCCTCCTCTCCGACACACAAAACAGCATAAAATATAGAGGTCATGGTTTAAAAACACTTAACAGCTTTAAACCGTTTAATTACTCAAGTTTTATATAAAAGACTCTACTACTAAAATATTCTTTAACGTGTATAAGACTCTACTACTAAAACTGTGTTGATAAAGTAACTAGTAACTTATTTTTCACATGTACTTTTTACATGTACTTATAATTGAGTAAAGTTTTAGCCATGTACATGTTTCAGTACCACCACTGCAATTGCAAACTGTTATATAATTTCCATTTTTATAACCATATACTTACTTCACATGAGCCGTACAAAGCTCTACTATCTAAGTCAAATCTTTATTGTAATCCAGGATGTATTTGCTCACCCCCTGCTGTTTTTGACAACATTAATAGTTAAGACAGATTTAAATATTTCATCATAAACTTTACAATAAGAGACTGAAGCTAAAACACATTCTCTCCTCGTGGCTAACGCTAACCCCGCTGGGAGAGAGAGCCCCTCCGCTCCAAAGACTTCAAAATCCTTCAAACTGTAGCGTTGGTGACAATGTGAATAAGTGTGAGTATTTTCAAATGGCTGATGTCTCTGTTCCCCGCTGTGTTCCTCGCCTCACTCATCAGAGCTCCAGTGCTCTGTCTGGAGACCGTTAGTGTAGCTGTTCTACTTTAGCGTTTCCTCCGTTCATCAAACATCTCAGACGTTCTGTGTCATGGGTCTGATCTCCCAAAGCTGAGTCTATAGGAGCTCAGTGGTGTCCTGGAGTGAGATGGAGACGATGGTGGATCTCAGAGACAGATGTTTGTTCATCACCAGTGTAAGTCAGTCTGGTGAGACAAACCTTCTTCTGTCTTTATGGAGGACGGTCGGGGAACTTTCTCACAGCAAATGATTCTCAAGTCAGTTCTTCTGTGGACAAACACAGTGGAAGACGTAGATCAGACTCAGACTTCTCTCTGGGCAGTATATCAGTTCCAGCATTCTGATCTGATATCGATATTTGATACCTGCACTACGCCGTTCTCTGTCAGTGCGAGTCCTCAGTGCGTCAGACCCATGAGTAACAATGGAAACAGAAGAGTGTACGTTTGCACAAACATGTAGCAAATTATTTTATATTACTTATTTTACTTCAGATTTACTGAGGATTGTTATTAATTTTATAAGCTGAATATTTGTATTGGGAAATATCGATATCAGCCACAGCAGCAGGTCAAATATCGGACATCGATAGTGGCTCAAAAAATAGCTTTTCTCGTTTTAACTGGGTTAATGAATTTCTCAGTCAGTTTCACTCATAAGAAGTTGTCATTATTCTCTCCTTTACAGCTTCAGCGCTTCAGTGTGACACGTAAACAAACCCAGACCCTCATGTCTGAGCAGGGCTCTGGATGAAAGCCTGCGAGAGAACGCCCTTAGACTGATTATAAAATTCCTGTTGAAAACAGTCTGAGGCTGAATGTTATATAGTTATTGTGCTCTATTGAACTCTCACTTTCATAACTCTAGAAACCGTTCGTCTTTGCTCCGTGCTCAGAGAACAGCTTTTAGGAAAAGGCTTTTAAAGAACCATTCTGCTCTGACCCTGTCCTCCCCCTGCACTCGTCTAAGTGAAGGCTCCACACAGATCTGTACATGTGTCTGTGGAACGACTTCATCTGGTCGTGTTTAAAATGTGAACTTTGAACAAATGTTTTTATTTAAAAACAAATTACAAGTCTAATCAATCGCAACTGTAACATGTAAAATGCTGCAACATGGATCCGAAACAGATAGGAGCAGTAGTAGTAGTAGTACTTCAGAAAATGTAAGATAGAGACGGGCCAGGGACAGAAAAATATAGTAATTAGATATTTTTCACACATTATTCAGCCCTGTTCAGTTCAGCTCTGGACACAGAACACTGAGACCTGATCAAAAGAGTATCTAGTTAAGATCATAGGTTTAGTATTGATTATTACCCCATTTTTTTGACGAGAGAGAGAGAGATTTTATTGATCCCCAGAGAAATTCAGGTTTTGCTGCAGAGACATTTAAACTGCGCTTCTCAGTGGCCTTTGTGTCTCAGTCAAAGGTCTCAGTGCAGTTTAACAGGAGGTCTGGTCAGGGAGGGTCAGCAGATCCTGAGTGTCGGGGCAGTTTGAGAAGAGGAAGAGCCAAAAGTGTCTGTCCTCTGTGTCCTGCAGCTTCACAGCAGCCTCCAGGGGGCGCCGCAGCAGGTGAACACAGCAGGAAAAGCTCTGGTGTTTCACTGATGATGAAATGGACCATTCCCTGAAAGTATTTCCTCTGGAAGGTCTTCTGCCACATTTGCTGCCACATATGGTAGCCTAGAAAACAGATAGTCCGCTCATTTGGCTATTTGAGTGGTTTGAGCTGCAGTGTTGTTGTTTCCTTGGGCAAAGCATATTAGCTGTTGTTTAGCCTACATTCTGAGGACTTTAAACACACTCTGAATTCTTTGGAAACATGTTCAGATAAAAGTCATACCACTTCTCTCCTGTGAGTGCAGTGCTGCTCAGACTCATCTCATTGACTTGTATTTTGCCCCAGTTCTCCGTGGCTTCTCTCGGCGGAGCCTGGACTTGTCAAACAGCTCATTGAAGTGTCAGGCGGCATCACATCACTCTCCCTCCTCCTCCGTCTCTCCATCCCTCCCTCGCTCTCACCCCGCAACTGTTTCATTCACCAAAACTACACTCTGCCGTGACATCCAGCCCAAAACACGAATAACAAGATGGCTGCAGGTGACAGTTACAGACAGAGGTCGTGGGGTCCTTTCCCAGAATGCACCGGGCGGTTTGACGAGGGGAGGGGTCACATGTAGATTCACTGGACCGGATTGACACGTAACAGTCTCAAAGCAAAACTGACATAAGCAATCACAAGTCAAATCTGATGTTTCTGTAAGAGTCTTGACATACATGGCTTTCCACAGAAAACTGTTTGTTTTATTTTTATTTGGGTCATTATTTGGGTCATTTATTTGTTCGTTGTTTATTCACCAATAAACAACGAACATACAATAATGCAATAAGAAACGCAAGAAACCATTACTTCTCCACAATAATCACCAACCACAAAAATAATCCAAAAATTCTCTTCTCGACCATAGACAACATTTTAAACCCTGATTTTAGCACGTTTTACTTAACACCCACTGACTCTCTCTGTGAGCAGTTTGCAGACCACTTCATGGGAAAGATAAACACTATCAGATGTGATATTTTATCTTGTCAAAGCTCTGTTTTTAACACATCTGAGTGTTTGTCTGCACCAGAGGAAACACTGGACAGTTTTGTCCTGGTTAATGCTGAGATGCTTGACAAAGTTTTCTCCTCAGTGAGGCCCACCACGTGTCTTTTAGATCCAATTCCCACCCCATTTTTTAAGTCATTTTATGGATCTTTTAGGGATGAGCTTTTAATCATGATGAATTGTTCTCTTCAGACAGGGGTCTTTCCCACTGCCTTCAAAGCGGCAGTGGTGAGGCCCCTGCTGAAGAAGAGCAATTTAGATTTTAATGATTTTAACAACTACCGACCAGTGTCTAACTTACCATTTTTAAGCAAAATTTTAGAAAAACTTGTTTTTATCCAACTAAATGATTTTTTAGATGATTACAACGTTTTGGAAAAATTTCAATCTGGTTTTAGGGTGAACCACACCACCGAGACTGCCCTGGCAAAGATTTTAAATGATTTTAGAATAAATTACGATTCACAAAAGGTGACTGTGTTGGTTCTACTGGATCTGAGCGCTGCCTTTGACACAGTAGACCACACTATTCTTTTAACTCGCCTAAAACATCTCGGCCTCTCCGGTGCTGTTCACAAATGGTTCACATCCTATCTCACAGACAGAACATTTATGGTGAGTGTAGACACATGCTCCTCCAAGGTCCATAGAATCACATGTGGTGTGCCCCAGGGTTCCATTTTAGGCCCTGTGCTTTTTAACTTGTACATGCTCCCTCTTGGTGGTGTCATCAGGAAACATGGAATCAACTTCCACAGTTATGCAGATGATACGCAGCTTTACATCTCCATGTCTCCTGATGACACCAGGCCAATGGATGCTCTTTTTAACTGTATTCTAGATATCAAATCCTGGATGGCAGAAAACTTTCTCCAGCTTAACCAGGACAAAACTGAGGTTTTAGTCATCGGTCCTGAGGCCCAGAGAGAGAAACTTTTACCCAAATTACAAGCACAGTCTTTTAACCCATCTTCTCAAGTGAAAAACCTGGGCGTCATTTTTGACTCTGAGCTGACTTTTATCCCACACATTAAAAACATCACAAAAATCGGTTTCTATCACCTAAAAAACATAGCCAGAGTCCGCCCCATTCTTTCTCGGGCCAACACGGAGACACTGATGCATGCTTTTATCACCAGTCGAATAGACTACTGTAATGCCCTGCTCTCTGGTCTTCCCAAAAAGTGTATTTCAGGTTTACAATTATTACAAAATTCAGCAGCTCGTGTCCTGACTAGGACCAGAGGTCGGGACCACATTACACCGGTTTTAAAATCACTGCATTGGCTCCCTGTGAGTTTCAGGATCGATTTTAAAGTTCTTTTACTGGTCTTTAAATGTCTTAATGGTCTTGGGCCTTCTTATCTTTCAGAACTGCTTTTACCTTATGAACCCTCGCGGACCCTGCGCTCCTCCGGCAGCAGGCTCCTGGTCATTCCCAAAGTCAGGACACACACTCACGGAGAGGCGTCTTTCCAGCACTATGGCCCTCGTCTATGGAACAGCCTGCCGGAGGACCTCAGGGCTGCAGAGAACGTTCATGTTTTTAAGAGTAGGCTCAAGACCCACCTGTTTAGCTTGGCCTTTGATTGAAATTTTATACTTTTACTTGTTTTATTATTCATATTTTATTCATTTATTTTTAGCTTGAACTCATATTCTTTTATCATTTTTAGGTTTTCCAGTGTTTCCTCTGTAGGAGCCCTCTTCACCGGGAGCAGTGGTCGGCCGCGGCTGCCGGGGTCTGTCCCGTGGACTCCTGGTGGAGGGACGGTGCTTGGGCCTCTTCTCTCCGGGGGCCCTGTGGCGGTTCCTGGTGGAGGTGGACGACTCTCTGCTCCTGGTGTAGACGGCTCCTCTGGTGGTGCTTTCTCAGCTGGTTCGCCTGTATTCAGCCTCACATTTTACTATGTGTAGTTTTATGTATTTTAGCATGGTAGAGAGTGTGTATGCGCGTGTGTGTGTGTGTGTGTGTGTGTGTGTGTGTGTGTGTGTGCGTGTGTGTGTGTGCGCATGCATGTATGTGTGTCTTACTGTTTGGGTTGCTTGGTTGTGTGGGGTCAGGCAGCTCTGGGGCTGGTTGGGTGGGTGGAAGGAAATTGTGGGGTTGTTTTTAATCACTGTAAAGCACTTTGTGTTACATTTTTGTATGAAAAGCGCTTTATAAATAAAAATTGATTGATTGATTGATTGATTTGTTTATAGGTGTTATATAATGCTAATTTGATATGAAAAAAACAATGTTGTTAAAGGCTCTATAAGGTATAATTTATGTATGTTTAAAGTGCTCATATCTATGTTATAATTTCATTTCCTCATCACAAACAGACCTGGAATTGTGTTTTGTTTTGTTTACACATGTTTAACACACAAAACCTGCAGATTTAGGCTTTTATTACGGCATATTTAGTTCTTCTCTCAAACAGAAAACACTCGGTTCCACCTTGTGACGTCATGTGGTGATACAGGAAGTGCTGCACTGTGAATTTAAACCCCACACACCTTCACTAGAATCATTTGGATGATTTCAGCCCTGGTATTTCCAATCTCTTTTGAACTAAAGGTAAAAAGTAGCTGTTAACATGGAAACTATTGCATGGTGACATCACAAGGTGGAACAGAGCATTTGGAGCGTTGTAGTTGTAGCCAGACTAATAATGCAGGGTTACTCAAACATGTGCGAATGACACAAAACACATCTTCAGGTCTGTTTTTGAGGAATTAACGACATCCTAACAAGGCTTAAAGCTCACAAGAGTCACTTTTGTGTCATATAGGGCCTTTAATTGTTAATCTTTGAATAAATGCAGTGAGTACGGAGCCGTGAGCGTGACACGACATAGGTGCTAATGGATAATACAGGATTATTCAAGCATCGCTCAGAATAGACCCTTCAGCAATGATGTGTTTAGAATGCGCACACAGCCTGGTACTGGTATTAACATTCAATCCCGTTCATTTGAATAGGTCTTCAAAATAAAAACCAATGGAGCTCAACAGTGATTGCCCACCGAATGGTACCGAAAGTAACTTCCCCATTCACTTTTCCCATAGAACAAATATAAAATAATAAAATCAGTTAAAGTTTGAGAGCTTGCTTAGGGTTAATCAGCTTTACAATAACTATATTTATTGTTTTATTTAAAATCTTTTTCTGAAACTTTTATAAATCGTTAAGTTATTAAAACATTTTGCTTAATCTTGTATTTTTAAATGTGCCACGACATAGATGTTTAGTCTCTGTCATGTTTTTGAACACATAGGCCAAGAATTTGGATTTTCTATGTGAAAAATGAATGGAAAATGTACTTTTTCACCCGGTCTTTCTATTGAGTAAAGCTAATGAAGCAGGAAAACGCGTTAAAAAGCTCGATTTGGCAAAATGTCTCCTTGATGTGTATCCGTGATTGTTTTATTCTCTGCAGTTCTGATCTTACATAAGTTAAGATTTGGTTGTGCACTCTGCCTGCTCCTGTCTGCCCCTGCCTGCTCCTGTCTGCTCCCCTCTCCTGTCTCCTCCCCTCTCCTGTCTGCCCCTGCCTGCTCCTGTCTGCTCCCCTCTCCTGTCTCCTCCCCTCTCCTGTCTCCTCCCCTCTCCTGTCTGCCCCTGCCTGCTCCTGTCTGCCCCTGCCTGCTCCTGTCTGCTCCCCTCTCCTGTCTGCCCCTGCCTGCTCCTGTCTGCTCCCCTCTCCTCTCCTCCCTTCCCCTGTCTGCTCCTGTCTCCTCCCCTCTCCTGTCTGATCCCCTTTCCTCTTTTCTTCTCTCTCTTATCTGCTCCCCTCTCCTCCCTTCTCCTCCCTTCCCCTGCCTGCTTCTGTCTGCTCCTGTCTGCTTCCCTCTCCTCTCCTCTCCTGTCTGATCCCCTCTCCTCCCTTCCCCTGCCTGCTCCTGCCTGCTCCTGCCTGCAGAGATGTGCTGCGGTGTGGCGCTGCTCTCGGGGATGGTTAAATATGGATGTTGTGGTGTAGTTTTGAGAGGGTCAGAGCTGAAGCAGATCCGGCCTCCAGGCTCCTCCAGGCTCCTCCAGGTTCCTCCAGGCTCCTCCTCTGCTCTGCTGCTGCCGTCCAAAGGAAATCATTAAAAACATGTGGTCCCTTCACCAAAGCTCGGGTCGGTCCACACTTTGGAGCACTTTAATTTGAAGCTGGTTAATTAGTTTAGATTCAATAAAAGTCTGTGTCCTGATTCTGAAGATGTGGCCAGCTGAGACTTAAATGGCCTTAATGAATCAAATTAACGTTTGTAATAACTGCTCTGAGTAGAATGTAGGGATTAGCTTCATTTAAAACACAAAAATAACTAATATTTGAGACATTTACAGACAGGAAACAGGTTTTTCAGACTCACAGGTGAGGCGTTTCAGTTTGTAGCTGTGGTGTAAGCATTTTGCGTTCTGCAATTTTAACGCACTTCGCGGAGGAACACCTGCAACTCCACGGCGTTTGTTAAAACTGCATATCGCGCGGCTCCTTGTTGTTTAATGCTCCGCTCTAGCAGCTCTCGCTCTGATTGGTCCAAACCCTCCACGCCGCGCTCTGATTGGTCCAAACCCTCCACGCCGCACTCTGATTGGTCAAAACGCTCCACGCCGCGCTCTGATTGATCCAAACGCTCCACGCCGCGCTCTGATTGGTCCAAACCCTCCACGCCGCGCTCTGATTGGTCCAAACGCTCCACGCCGTGCACGTTACAGACGTCACACGGTGGGAGGAGCTCGCCCGGATTGAGGAAGTAAATGTGGAAGAGAAAATTATTTTGGGCCTGAAGTCAAGGTTGGAAAAAGTAAGAGACAATAGACCAGGTAGAGTCGTAAAAGAAGTTCTTTATCTGATCAGATTTAAGGGAGTTACAAGCAGGAGATACACAGAAGACATGCGAGGATAGAAAGCAAAGCTCTAAGAGGTCACAGTTCGGTCTTTATATATGTTGGAGAAAAATAAACAACCAGAGTGTGTTACATATATGGAGTGTTGTTGGACTTCCTTGTGAGCCAAAAATACCAGACAGTGACAAGGTCTGAATTTGAGAAGTATTGGTTGCAACCAAGTGTTTCCACAACTGGTAAAATTAGCATATGTGAGAACAGGTGAAGGTTAACCTTGCTTAGGAACAAAATTCATGCTTTCAGGGCCCATGAGCCAGTGAGCCCAGGCCCCTGAAAACAACACGACGCCATCTTGGGTTCAGCTTCAGATTTTATTCGAGTTCTTAGCAGCAACAAGTGAACATGTTTGTTGTTTAAAGTTTACAAAATGTACTCTAAATTGAAAACGGTCAGGTCAGGTTAAACATCAACAACACAGCTATTACTTTTCCTGCGTTATAATTAGCTTTGGGGCTCGGTGCTTCTAGAGGCAGCTTTTATTCACCTCAGTAATTAAGCATCTATTGCAGCTTCTTTCTTACAGTGAATTAGCTTTGTTTAGATCTCATCCTCTGTTCACACCGTTTTAAACATTCACAATACAGTCACGGCCTTATCATTGTCACTTTTGGCTTCCGTGCCTCAAATAAGTGCCAGGAATACGTCAGCGCTCTGGAAATTCTAATGAGTTTTTTACGTTTTACATTTTGTTAGCTGTCACGCTCCCTTAGCAGCGCCGCGTTTGTGTCTGGCTAAGTTGAAAATGCCAAACAAATCAACTCTTCCCCCGAGGTGTTTTAAAATTCTCTCGCGCTTCCATTATTATACTCCCCTCTTCATAGACGCATTAATCTGACTGCATTTGAAAACCTGCTCTATTCTCGACGAGCTAATTGTGCAAAAAGCAACAGCAGCTCCACAGGGGACGGGGCCGATGCTAACGTTAACATCCCCGAACACAGTCGTCGTCTGTATGGATTTTAGCGCGTGTGTTGTAGTCCATTCTTTGTGAACAGAGACAAGTTAAAGTGCACATGACAGGTTTCCGTGTTTTCCTCATTACGACTCTGTTTGGTGGAATTGTACCTGTGGAAAATCGTAGTTATGTCTGATCCTAAATGCAGGGACAAATTGGCTGTAAGGAAGACATTTGACAGTTTAAAAATATATTCAACAAAATAAAGGTGTTGTCATTTAGTCTAATCGTAACTATTTTCATTTAATTTTGACTTGTTAAAGCTACAGTATGTCACTTTCTGGAGGAGGCACGTCACCTGAAGGATTCCACGGAAATAGAAAGTTAAAAAACATTCGGATTGAAAAAGCTACGTTTTATGTCGCACTGTGGAAGATTATAGCCAAAGAATGAAGCCCTCTTCCAGGCAAAGTAAGAGCCAGGTTTGTGGAGAGGCAAGCCCACTCACAGTAGGGATGCTTCTTTTTCTAGGTTTTTTATTGCAAGCAATGCAAAGAAAAAATGTGGGTTTTTGTGGGGCGACAGTAGCTCACTGATCCACAGGTTGGCGGCGTGATTTTAGCTCTCACAGATGAATGCTGTTGTTGTGTCCTTGGGCAAGACACTTGACCCACTTTGCCCTCAGTGTCTGCGTACACTGGTGTGTGAATGTGTGTGTGAATGGGTGAGTTGTTCCTTGTTGTAAAGTGATTTGAGCCTTGAAAATGGAAAGCGCTGCATAAAAATGTAACTATTTACCATTTACCAAAATCGTAGTTAATCTGTCATCAAAAATGACAGATAAACTAGACATTTGACAGTTTAAAAATTAATTCAACAAAATAAAGATGTTGTTTTTACTTCATTTTGACAGAATTTGGGTCTTGTTAAAGCTACAGTATGTCACTTTCTGAAGGAGGCACATCACCTGACTGAAAAACAAGCAGAACGAGGCCCTCCTCCAGACCATATAAGATCAGGTTTGTGGAGAGGCAAGCCCACTCACAGTACCAGGACCTACCACTTTAGCCTTGTGCTCCTGGAACAAAGTAAAGGTAGTGTTTTTAGCTCTGGGAAGGAAGTGTGGAGTTCATATGAGGAATGTTTTTGTAATGTTTAGAGACGTACGGACATTAAATATTAGGGATGAGACGAGGCACAAATTCCATAAGACGAGATACGAGATACGAGATTGAGTCTACGAAAACGAGACAAGACAAGATTTTAACATAATTAATAATATAAACATTTCATGATTCAGTTTCCTCACATTTTTTTTTATTTATTTGATTTCATATTTTTGTTTTTTCAATATAGTACTGCTGTTTTGAACTTTAACTGACCAACATGTGACCCTTTTTGTCCAATCCGAATATGAACATATGGAAAAAAAAAAACTTGCAATCAACGCAAAGACAAAATGCTGTGTTATTGGTCCATTTTTTTAAACTAAAAAGTTGCATACTGTGGCTTTAACATTACGGTTGCTCAGTAACAGCTGTGGAATTACATCTACATCTGTCATATTTGCCGCCGGGTACAACCAGGAAGTAAAATTATGAACTACAGTTTAAAGATGTGTTGTAAATTCTTAAATATAAAGATGTTAACTGTATTTAAGTGAACCGTGTGGTCTATGGGCTAATCCGTCACGTGCACTTTCAGTCATCTGGACTAACTGTTCCCCGAAGATCTCCAATCAGACCAGGACTCGTTATCAGATTTAATAACGATGTGGCTGTGGAGCAGGGGATTAAAACAGGATCTTACTCTGTCTGCACGAGCACAGACACTAATGTACAGGTGCACTGAAGGGACCTGTCGATTTCAGTGCATTTATTATCTATGTACACGAAATTTCTTCACTGCTATTTCTTCGTTTTAATCTTCAGCCGCTTGTGCTTTGGATTCGACTACATTATTTACACGACAGTATAGTACGATTCATGCTCACGTATTAATATTTTTATAAAATTCATGAAGTTACTAAAGCTGTGAACTGCTCCTATGTTAAATCCACTCTTTTAATACAAAGAGAGGTGAGGAGAAGTGCATTTGAGCCATAAACTGTATACGTAAATGGACAAACAGGAAGTGAGCATGGGGGCGCTTCCAGCTCCATCGACTCTGGCTCCAGTTCACTTTGCATTGAAAAAAACTGTAACTACAACAGTGAGCCTCGTTATTTTGGTCTTAAAATGTACGTATTAACCCGCTCTGGATGATCCTGGTGTTTTTATTTCTCTGTTTTGTCTGTAAATCAATTCCTAATATAGAACTCCAAATTCGTTCTTATAACTGCTACCCCCGTCAGCTTCATTTGACTGGAGCTGAGCGCTATAGGTAACGTCACACTCCCTCCGTCCGCTTCAGTCGCAGTCTGTGGTTTGAGGATAGAGCTGCATTAAACACAGAAACACAATCTGACAATTTCACCAGAATAACAGATCGCCACCGGGATGAAATCATTATTCATCTTTAGTGGCACATGGCCCAGCCCTGTCTTGTATTTTCAACAGAAGTATTATGAAAAATCTACTTTTCTGAGCTTTCTACCGTGTTATAACGTTGTTCCCTTATGAAGAACATGCCTGGAGAGGTTTTAGAAAATTCATGCATGTTTGAGTAATTTAGGGGCCCTATTCAAACTCTCCTTGCAGTTAGTAATCAGTGACTGTATTGTGATAGTGCTCTGCAGGGGGAGTGACTTAGAGTATCAAAAACAAAAGTGTGACTTATTAAAAAAAAAAGTTAATATGCTGTTTTGGGTGAATCTAGCATTTTCAGAACAATAAAAGGTAACATGGTGATCTAAATATGTGATGTGATAGCCCAGAGAAGTAAAATACTCTTTAAATCAGCAAATTGTATCTGTAGCACTGTGGTCGGATAAAGAGGCTTCAGACAGTGTGTAATGTTTACTTCCATTTATTGCCGTATGCACTGAAACACAAGAGACACATCTATGACCTATTCACGTCCAGGCTCACTTTACAATTAGGACCCGCAAGCCCCCCTGTGTGCGTCCACAGCGTATCTCCTGTCTAAAAGCTTGTTTGTTTCTTGTGCACGTTAAGCATAAAAAAAAAAATGGCTTGTATACAAATCTTATATAAAATAATAAAAAATATGAGGTGGGTGGTGCTTTCTAAGCTATTATCACTTTATTACAGCATTACTAACTGTGCCTGCTTATTACTATTGGTCCCACATATCGTGCTGGTTCCTCTAGAGCTTAAAGGGCTTAAATATTACGCTATTTGTGTTTTTAAACTCCACACACCTTTGTTAGAATCACATCAATAATTTCAGACCAGGAATTGCCGATCTCTACTGAACAAAAAGGTAAAAGGAAAAACTTGAAAACTACCACTTCATGACGTCACTTAGATTTAGGCAAACTTTATTGATCCAGGAAAATTATTTGGATACAGTCGCTCAAACATCACAATATAATATAATAACAGAGAGTAACACAAATAGATAAAAGATCGCAAGAGACAGGTGACAAATGAGACATAATTATAAAAATAAATGTATATGTACAAGTCAAAATAAAATAGAAAAATAAGTAATAAAATATAAAATAAACTATAAAATCACAGCTATAAACAAGAGACAAGAACGACAGTGCAAATACTCTGCTGATTGACAGGGCATAAGGTTATCTGTTACTTAAGATTGAGTTGTTGTACAGTTGTAGGGAGTATTGTATGAATGTAGTCCTCTCTGTGTGTCACAAAGTGGAGCATTTTGAGCTTTGGAGATGCAGATGGACCAATACACCAGGTTTACTGAAACAAAACACAAGTCCAGGTCTGTTTTTGAGGAGGTAACAACATTATAACACGACTTAAAACTCACAAGAATCCATTTTGTGTAATATAAGACTTTTAAAACAGAGTCTAATTGGTCTGAAAGAATCTCTCACATTTATCACAAAACTTCACACTGTTGTTTTGTTCTGTTGTCCCTGTGATGGTGCAGCCCTGTCCCTCTGTCCCTCAGGTCCTCACTTCCTGTGTGAGACTCTGAGGTGCAGCTCACACCTGTGTCCTCGGAGAACAGAGGAACAGGCTCACGTCACGTCGACACAGACTCAACACGAGCTCAAAAATACCTAGAAAAACAGACATTCTGACTGTGAGCGGGGTCGCCTCTCCACAGATCTGACCTGTAACTTGGCCTGGTTTGGCCTTGGTTTCTCCATGATGATGAAAGTTTTAATGCCATACTGTGAAACATTCCAGACAAAGCAATAACATCTCCACAGAGAAAAGCGTTTGACGAACCCTCCTCCAGAAAAGTTACACAATGCACCTTTAAGCCATGTTAGAATTTCATCAAAAACAGACCTGGAGTTGTGTTTTGTTTCTTTCACATGTTTGAGCAACACTTTATTACTAGTCTGTTTACATCTCCAAAGCTCAAAACGCTCTGTTCCACCTTGTGATGTCATGTAGTGGTATTTTTCAAGTGAACAGCTCCTTTTACCTTTAGTTCAGTCGAGATTGGGCTGAAATGATCCAAGTGATTCTAGTGAAGCTGTATGAAGTTTAAAAACACATTGGAGCACTTCCTTACCACATGACATCACAAGGTGGAACAGAGTGTTTCTCAGAGTTTGAGAGAAGAACTCAGCCTAAACATGCAGAGTTTGTGCGTTAATGTTGTAAAGCACGGATTTAGGACCCAAAAGCAAACCAGAACTCAGGTAAGGTTAAGAGGTTTATCGTACAGATGGAAATGGAAATGGGCAAAGAGTCCGGAGGAACACGAGCCACGAGAAGAACAGGGGAGCTGAGAGGGGAGATCCAGGGAGCAGAAACAACAAAAATTACAAAAGGTCCAGGAACAAACACAAAGCAGTCTCAAAAACCAAACTCTTGAGAAGCGTGAGCCACGAGCGAGTCACCGATGTGGTAAAACTGACGAACTCGCCGGGATTGGAGGAAGAACCGGGCTGAGATGGGCAGGAGTAGATTGGGGATGGATATTACAGTTAAACAAGTGTGAATGAAACAAAACACAACTCCAGGTCTGTTTGTGACGAGGAAACGACATTAGAACAGATCAGAAAATATGGGCCCTTTAAATAGTTTAGGATTAGAGTCTTGGCTGGTTCCTGACTATTAAAAATGCCACTTTCACTCAGATTTTCCCACTAAAGCAGCCCGCTGTTCTCATTTATACAGTTTTACAGTTACAACGCGACTATTCTGTGCAGATTCTAAACTCTCCTCTCCTTTGTGACCTGCGATTGCCTCTTTACTCCTCTGCCCTCTGTCTCTCGCACAGAACCTCCATATTAGGTTTTATTAATGCAGGAGTTTATCAAGCGTCTGTTCAATATTTCAGCAGGGTCACAGCAGAGGGGCTTCTCACAGAGTCGAAACAGAACCTGACTCAAATACACCACTGTGGCCCTTTACTTTTAAAATACTCAATCTTCTTTTTTCATTTAATTTTTTCATAAAGTTCAGGCTGCAGTTTTCTTATCACGTCTTACTATCTCATACTACGCCAAAAGGTTCTATACGTAGTTGTGCACACGCTGTATTATTATTGCTTCTTTTTTGTTTGTTTGTTTTCATTTTTGTAATTCAGATTAAGTGGCAGGTCATTGGTCAGACAATGGTGAGTTCAACATTCACCATTTCCCATTTGAACGGCAGGTGGAAACGCCATAATTAGCAGCTAACCACTCTGCCACTGTGCGTTTAAAATTTCTATTTCATCCAAGTCACATTATCTTACGTAGCAGCATATCGTTTTTCAGTAACTTTTCAGATTAAATCCTGCGTTTGAAATTTAAGTGATTAAAGGTGTTCAGCGAGATCCCTTCACTCTCAGCCCTTTTCTGAGCCATGGTCGTGGTTGGCTGCTCTTGTGGCTGACTGGCTGGCACACTGAGCGGTTTTTAAACTTTTTAAAATTGTTATCTTAACTTTTTAATTTAACATTTCAGGATTTTGCCCAACTGAGAAGTGCAGCATGAGCGATTCAAAGGACAAAAGTGAAGGACTTCTGTGTGTTTTAAGATGTTTTAAGATGTTTGTTTTTCCTGTATCCATGATGCTAATTATGGAGCTAACTGTGCTAACCAGCTGTGGTTCTGCAGGACACAGAGGATATAGAGAAGGGACACTTTTGTTCTGAGGGCTGTTATTATCCTCAAACTGCACTGACACTGGATCTAATCCCTGATCTCAACCTGTTCAACTGCAATGAGACTTTTGTTTGAGCATTTCTGTTATTATTTTATTTAACAGCTTGATGATCTTAAATTGGTTTAGTGGAATTATTTTATATTTGAATATTTGATTTTAGACTCTGGGTTTCACAAAAATAAATAAATAAATAAAATAAAAATATAATAATAATAATAATAATAATAATAATAATAATAATAATAATAATAATAAATAAACATCCACTGCATGCTACAGTGAAATGCTACTATAAGAACAGAACAGAGGCTTCTCAATTTTGCAGCTTCGAACAGGAAGTCAATGGGCCTGTTTTATTATTATTTGTTGTTTCAGAACAATATTACAGTTTTCAGTGAAGCAAATAGTAATGTTTTGAGCAGATATTTTCCATAACATATCCATTATCCTCTCCTTCACCGCACCCCTGTTGTCTGTACCAGTCGGGGTCTAAGCTCTAAATGAAATTCATAATACAGTCTATTCATTGCACTTCATCTGCCTGTGTGTGTCTGTGTGCGTCTGTGTGTGTCTGTGTGTGCGTCTGTGTGTGTGTGTCGGTGTCTCGGGCCCATTATCATGCAGTCCTCAGTCATTTGATGGTTCCACTCTGTGTCACCTGCCTTTACACGCCCAGTCACTGAATACAGCCCCATTTCTCACATGGATAATTCTCTTTCATTATTAGCAGCTGCAGCATCCGCACTTGGTTAATGCAAATAGAACGTGTTGGAATGAGGGAGAAAGGGGAGAGGTTATGTGGAGTTTGCATGTTCTCCCTGTGTGTCTGGTTGGGTTTCTTCTTTTTTTGTAATTCAAGTTTTTATTTATTAAACTGGCAACCTTTAACATATAACACACAGCAGTGCATTGTTTTAATAATAATAATAATAATAATAATAATAATAATAATAATAATAATGCATTTTACTCAAACTAAACAATCAAACAGTACAGGACAGATTCTAAAACATCAGGACATTTTTTGACCTTGGCCACGTTTACATAATGTTTTTTAATTCCAAATTAATTATTCCAAATTAAATAGTTCGGAATTAAATTATTCTCCTTTGAGTTTACATGAAAATAATAATTCTGAATTGAGGTTCACATGAAAAACACGTTAAATCGTCTTTATTTAATTCCGCTCAACGTCTGGGTGTCGGGAAGGGTTCTGTGTTTTTCTGTTTTCCATCCGCTCTTTTCATTATTTGTAGTTCTTCCAGTGAACTTATGAAATAAATTGTTTCGGTTTGAGACCAATGTTTGCTCCGGGCGCCATCTCGCAGAGCGTCATCGTGTTAGAAGAACGACCCAACAAGCCCCGAACGACCGGAATTATTTTTAAGCGGAATAAATGTTTACATGATCAAGGAATAAATTAATTTGGCTTTAAAATCGGAATAAACCATTCAGAATTCGGAATTCATTTTAATTCCGAATAATGATTTTCGGTAGGAATTAAGTGTTTACATGGTCTTTTTAAAGCGGAATACATTTTTATTCGGAATTAAATTACTTTTAAACGGAATTAAAGCTCTCATGTAAATGTGGCAATTACCATATCTGGGCCAAAGGGATAACCCAATTTGAGAGTTTACCTATACATATGCAGGACGTACAGTTTATGAAGCAACACTCAATAGCAAAAAACAAAAAAACAAACAAACAAAAGAGTTAAAGTGCATATTACAAGTTTTCATGGCTCTCTAATTTCTATTCAATTTAACCTGATGCAAATACACATTATTTCAAGACTAAAAATGTCCAAATTGTGAATATTTTTGCCAAAATCTTAAACACAATGGTTGGTTGGGTTTCTTCATGGTACTCTGGTTTCTCCCGTAATCTTAAAAAGGGAGTATTATACGTCTATGGGGGTATATAGTAATCGCTAACACATTTAAATCACCAAATTACCTTTTATTGTTTTCAAAATGCTATATTCACCAAAAAAAACAAGGTATTATAACATGTTTTATTAGTTTCACTTCTGTTTTTGCTGCTTTGAGTTCCCCCTCTCTCCGCGCTAACTCACTCCCCCTTCAGAGCGGTATCACATGGCCGTGGATTTTGCAAATGAAACTATTACACATCACGTCGGGTTTGTGAAGTTGTAGTGTATTGTTTTGTGTCATGTTTTTGTACAGTATATTTATGGAGAATTGTCATGTAGGAGTATGGGTGACGTAGGCTTGCGGGCGGAGCGTTGGACAGAATCTTACTGCTAACTGTAAATAGTGTTTGAATACGGCCCCGGAGAGATCACTAAATGACTTAAAGTTGCATATATGCCATTTAAAACCTCTTCAGGCACATTTCTGATGAGGGAACAACATTAAAACGTGGTAGAAAACTCCAAATTTTGCTTCATTCCCTCTCTTTAATACATGGCCAGTAAGATAACACACCAGCTAGGTACTCCTGGATCTTAGAGAAGACATATTGTGCGTTTTTGTTTATTTTGGGGGGTATTTAGTATTAAAATAAAACATATGTAGGTCATTATTTTATATGTTGTTCCTTGCAAACGTCTCAACTGAGCTAAAACATCTTCATAATAAAAAAAGGTACAAGAAACATTTCTCCATAGCAAAGTAGAGGATATTTATGTTTTTATTGTTGAAAAAATACTTTGTGATTTTTTTTTTTTAAATCTCTATATATATGTTTGAACTGGAGTCTAGAGCAGTGGGCAGAGATAGGGGGTAGATGAAAACTGACATTTTCTACACGCTCAAACTCAGAATTTCCTATACGGGGACAATAATGTGCACCTTAATCTTGAAGCAGAACTCTTCCAGACATTGGGACGACTGTGGCGCTGTGTTGTTGTCATTATAATCATGCTAATGTTCGCTAAATGCTAATGGAGGCGCAGGAAGCAGCTGTGCTCAAATGTCTGTGCTTACTGCAGGCTGTTAAGTTTATGTCTAAACAAACCTCTGTTCTGAACCAGGCCAAAGCTGTTTAAAGCACTCACTCTTGGAACATAAGACCCAAGGACCTGAGTTTGTGGACAAGGTCATTCCAGCTCATTTAGTTTGTCTGTAGGGGAAACTTTTAGCACATCAGGAGGTCTTCAGTTTTAAAGAGCACTTGTCACACTTACATGTGTTCTTGTGGCTTTAAAGGGCCCATTTAACGTTATTTTCAGATTTCTGACAAGTTATAATGTTGTTTCCTCAACACAAACAGACCTGGAGTTGTGTTTTGTTTCATTCACATGTTTAACGCACAAACTCTGCAGATTTAGTCTGAGTTTCTCTCTCAAACGGAAAACACTCTGTTCCACCATGTGATGTCATGTGGTGATACTAGCGAGATGAGACCTGCGCCCATGTCTTGCTTTAGTATTCATGATTTACAGCTGATGTCATCAACATTCCCTGGGGTGTGACGCTAACTGAAAGCACTACTCTGTATGAAGCTCTGTTACTCACGTTAGTCTTTAATCTGAGTTTTTTTTTTTTACTCAATCTGGGCCATAAAGACCAGATTTAAACTTAGACTTAAACAAACTTTATTGATCCACAAGGGAAATTATTTGGACACAGCAGCTCAAACATCACAATATAAAATAATAACAGAGAGTCACAAAAATAGATGGTGTAGCAAAAAGAGACAGGTGTCAAATGAGACATAATTGTAAAAATTAGCTGGAACTACAACAGGTGAGATGGTTTGTCAGTCAATAATTTTTCAATCTCACCTTTTTGTTGAAAATCAAACTCCTAAACAGGACCATGAACGCTCATATAGATCACTGGATCCTACAAATCTGTTGTTTAAATCCATTTTGTATTTTTTCTTGAGTTTTCAGACTACACTAATTTTTGTGCTTTGTGTTATCATGGTAACTGTTGAGTAGACATACATGTAGAACACCCCCAACATGAGGAAAAAGCCTGTACTGGATTGGTCATGTCAGCAGTCAGGAGGTGTACATGATCATAATAGAAATATCTGATCCATCATGTAGTACCCAATACTTCATCTTCCATCTCCGCCCCTCTCAGTCCCTCCCTGACTGTGTACACTGATGAAATCCCATAATGCTTTGCTTCGGTCTAACCCGGCTGTGTGTTTGTGTCCACAGACGGCAGCTACAAGAAGATTGGATACTACGACAGCACCAAAGGCAATCTGTCCTGGTATGGCAACGACAAGTGGATAGGTGAGTGGCCGAACCCTATCCATCACCGTCCCTGCCCCCAACTCACTGTCCCCGCCCCCAGATCACTGTCCCCACCCTCAGATCACAGTCCCCACCCTCAGATCACAGTCCCTGCACCTAATATCACAGTCCCCGCCCCTAATCTCGCTGTCCCCGCCCCTAATATTACTGTCCCCGCCCCTAATCTCGCTGTCCCCGCCCCTAATCTCGCTGTCCCCGCCCCTAAACTTCTGCTTCTTCTGACCTGGCACCCTCAGCCTGCACCCTACACCCTACATCCATACACTCATCCATCAACACTGAACATATGACACGACTAAAGTAGGACTAAACCAGGTCTACATCAGGTCCAAACCAGGTCTACACCAGGACTATACTAGGCCCAGTCTCCTGTTCCCTCTGACCTAGCACCCTCCATCTCTACACTCACACTGAACACTGAACATATGACACAACTACAGTAGGACTAAACCAGGTCTACATCAGGTCTAAACCAGGTCTAAACCAGATCAAAAGGTCTACTATACTAGGCCTAATCTCCTGCTCCTTCTGACCGAGCACCCTACACCCGTGAACTCATCCATCAGCAGTGAACGTATGACATGAGTAAAACCAAAGTCACACTGTGATTGAATCTCATCGTGAGCAGATAATCACAGCTCCTAAACCCTGTCCACTGCACAGCAATCGTGTCAAGATCTGCCCGAAAGATAGGACTGGGTATCATTAAGAAGTTGCCGATACGATGCATAACTCGATACATAAGCCACGATACAGATACGGTTCAATAAAAATAAAGGCTAAATCTTAGCTGTGATACTAAAAGTCTTTGTCAAACCACTTCTTGTGCAAAGTTCATCTGAAACGCACCAATTTTAATCATCAAAACAGTGAAAATGTCAAATGTGTCGCTTTAACAAGTTCCCTTTAAACATGCAACAACAAGCGCTGTGACAAAATCATTTAGTAAAATATACCAAACTAGAAAAGCACTCAGAGAGCACAGACCTCCGCCAAGCAGCTCAGTTTTCAAAGTGATCCAGAATCCAGGATTTCTTCTGGATCATCACCAAAATTTAATCATCTGTTGGATTTACCATTAGGAACATTTCCTGAAAATTTCATCAAGATCCGTCCATAACTTTTTGAGTTATCTTGCTAACTAACAAACAAACAAACAAACAAACAAACAGACAGACTCAGGCGAAAACATAACCTCCTTGGCGGAGGTAAAAATACTCCACATACAGCAGCTCACGATATCGATACTGTATCATCACATTAAATTATACGATATATCAATATTTCAATATTTCAATATTTTTGTACACCCCTAGTGTAAGCCTATCTTAAAGTAGGGCTAAATCAGGACTAAACCAGGTCTACAACAGGACTAAACCAGGTTTACAACAGGACTAAACCAGGTCTACAACAGGACTAAAGCAGGTCTTCAACAGGACTAAACCAGATCGCCAACAGGACTAAATTAGGTCTACAACAGGACTAAACCAGGTCTTTAACAGGACTAAACCAGGTCTTCAACAGGACTAAAGCATGTCTTCAACAGGGCTAAACCAGGTCTTCAACAGGGCTAAACCAGGTCTACAACAGGACTAAACCAGGTCTACAACAGGACTAAACCAGGTCTACAACAGGACTAAACCAGGTCTACAACAGGACTAAACCAGGTCTTCAACAGGACTAAAGCATGTCTTCAACAGGGCTAAACCAGGTCTTCAACAGGGCTAAACCAGGTCTACAACAGAACTAAACCAGGTCTACAACAGGACTAAACCAGGTCTGCAACAGGACTAAACCAGGTCTACAACAGGACTAAACCAGGTCTGCAACAGGACTAAACCAGGTCTTCAACAGGACTAAACCAGGTCTTTAACAGGACTAAACCAGGTCTGCAACAGGACTAAACCAGGTCTGCAACAGGACTAAACCAGGTCTTTAACAGGACTAAACCAGGTCTTTAACAGGACTAAACCAGGTCTTCATATGGACTAAACCAATTCTTCATTGGGATTATACTAGGCCTAATCCCTTGCTCCCTCTGACCTAGCACCTACACCCTAACCCTGATGTCACCTCACCAAACCAGACCAAGTTACAGGTCAGATCTGTGGAGAGGCGACCCCACTCACAGTCAGAATGGTATTTTTGAGCTTTAAAACCACCTGTAATTGAATAAACGTGAGGTATTTAAAGGGGTTTAATGTCATTCTGTGGAACATTCCAGGCAGAGCAATGACAAATCCATAGAAACAAGCAGCTGACGGACCCCTGAAAAGTTACACAATGCACCTTTTCTTCTTCCTCTCCTACTTTTTACACAGCATCCATCAGTCGTCACATTCAGATTTTAGCACGTCGCGGAGTTACCCACAGCCCGATGCGTTTGCTAATGGTTCAGCGCGCCATTGGACCAGAGCACCACTCTCAATCCATTTACTAATTAAACTCTGGGCGCTAACGAGGGAAGAGCTAAGATGCTAGCCGTCTGAATGAATAGATAAATGGATCGGGAGGCGTTTGACCTTGGATTGTGCGGCGCGGGCTTGTTCTCTCCAGTACAATGCAACACTGGGCTGTCTTACACTAATGCGTAATTGAAAAGTGCTGTGGGATTATTTGTGTTGTCGTCTATGGAAATGTGGAGCTATTGAAAATGGATTGAACTGAGAACAATGTGTGAATGAAGCAAATGTCTCTGATGGCAAAGACGCTGGGGGAGAATGAGATTTTGGCTTTCAGTAAGAGTAGAAAAGCTAAAAAAAAAAAAAAAGTACATTATTTCAATGTCGAACCAGTTTTGATATTTTTTATTTCGATTTGTGATGAAATGTTAAAACGACCATATTACGCTGTTTTCTGATCTGTTATAATGTTATTTCCTCGTCACAAACAGACCTGGAGTTGTGTTTTGTTTCATTCACACATGTTTAACACACAAATCCTGCATATTTAGACTGAGTTATTCTCTAAAACTGAAAACACTCTGTTCCACCTTGTGATGTCATGTGGTAATACAGTGTTTTTTAAACTCCACACACCTTCACTAGAATCATATAATAATTTCAGCTCTGGAATTGCCGATCTCTACTGAACTAAAGGGAAAACTACCACTTCATGACATCACAAGGTGGAACAGAGCATTTTGATCTTTGGAGATGTAGACAGACTAATAAACCAGGATTTGTCAAACACGTGTGAATGAAACAAAACACAACTCCAGGTCTGTTTTAACATGTAAAATAAACATGTAGCATTCTAACATGGTTAAAATTGTCGACAGTAGCTCTTCTGGTAGAGCGTTTGTCCACTGATCAGAAGGTTGGCGGTTCAAATCCCGCTCTTGACATAAAAGAAAAAAATAAAATAAAATAAATAACACATGGTTGAGCAGTCAGATCCACTGACCCACAGGTTGGCAGTGCAATTCCTGTTCCCAAAGATGAATGTTGTCACTTCACCCCCAGTGTCTGTACATTGGTGTGTGAATGGGTGAGAGGTTCCTTGATGTAAAGCGCTTTGAGTGCCTTGGAGGTGGAAAAGTGCTGTATAAAAATGTGACCATTAAGGTGGTTAATTTTTTACCCTGAAAATAATTTCTAGTATTAAAATTTCTTGATTTGAGTAGATTTCAACTAGCCACTTATCTGTAGAATAAGTTGTTGTTGTTGTTGTTGTTGTTGTTGTTGTTGTTGTTTTCAGTTAGATTCTCTTCTTTTTGTATAGTAAGTAGAATATCATCATTTTATTGGCAAATAATATTTCTTTTCAAGTAAAATACTCATACTCATAACAGAGATACACACAATGCAGAGTAATTTTAACAAAATTATGGTTGCCTTTTTGCAGTTTAAAGGCACAGTACCAGATTTTTTACTGTCTTAAAAACCTTATGCATCCCAGTTATTCACCGTGATGAGTTTATAAACACTTTTCAAAACTTTCACAAAGCAAAGGCAGGGTAAAGCTAGCATACTAACATGCACTTCCTGATTACTGGAAAATGAAACACTTCTTAATTAGACAGAGTAGACAGTACAGAGTGAATTCTGACCTCAAGAGCTTCTTATACAATACATCTGTACTGGGGCAAGACACATTTTGGGGAAAAATCAGGTACAGAGCCTTTAATGGAAACTGACGCAAATGTTAGTTGTAGCAATAATTACGCAGCCGTCTTTAACTAACTTCATATACCGACAAATACAAAATAAATCATATATTAAAAACTAAATATATTCTGACAACAGCGTTTGTTTACAGTAAATAAAGGCTTTCGGTGAACCAACATGTCCACAATGATCGTCAGCTTTGTAAACATCTCGTCTTCCTCCTCCACCTGGGCCCTGGTCCGTGTGAAGACGAGCAGGCGGGTGAAGGACGCGCGATGACCTTGGCGTGTTTGTTTGGGATGCGTTCAAGGTGCTGCTGTGTGATTGGATTTTCTATTACCGCGGCATAACAAGAAAAGTGAAAAGTCAAGGCAAGTAGTCAAGGATTTACTGACCTGTGGTGTAACTGCAGTTCCAACTACAAAGAATCGGTTCAATTTGCGAGATGTTTTGATTCAGTGCCACAGTATGTCACTTCTGAGCACAAAACAGACAAAATGTGTGTTTTTCTTTTCATTTTGGTTGTGTTTATTGCACTAAAAAACAAAGAATAGAAATAGAAAAAAACAGAATAGAAATAGAAAAAAAAGAATAGAAAAAATAGAAAAAAAAAACAGAATAGAAATAGAAAAAAATTGAATAGAAAAAATAGGGGGAAAAAAATACAGAATAGAAATAGAAAAAAAAAAGAATAGAAAAAAATAGAAAAAGCACAGAATAGAAATAGAAAAAAAATAGAAAAGAATAGAAAAAAACAGAATAGAAATAAAAAAAAATAGAAATAGAAAAAAAAAACAGAATAGAAATAGAAAACACAGGGGTGACAGTAGCTCAGTTGGTTGAGCACTCATCCACTGATCTTGGTCGTTGGTTCGAATCCCGCTCTCAACATAAACATCACAGGTTGACCACTGCGATTCCAGCTCTTACAAATGAATGCTGGTGTTGCGTCCTTGGGCAAGACACTCAAACCCCCTCACCTCACTGTCTGCATACACTGGCTATGTAGTGAGGGCAGTCCTGCGTGATGTCACCAGCTGCTTAAAACTGCAATGGCCACTGAAGGCAGCACACACTTGGATTTAGAGATATTTTTACAAGTTTTTACATTTGGATTGGACAAAAAAGAGTTAAGTATTGGTGTGTTACATCTTCTACCTTTCCAAAACAAGGACTAGAATGGAAACAAAACTATGAAATCAAAGAAAAAAAAAATTGTGAGGCCAAAATTGGAAATCGAATCGTGAAATTTAGATATTAGGAATTATGTTAAAATCTCGTCTTGTCTCACACTCCTGACCCCAGTCTCGTATCTTGTCTCGTCTTGTTTTTAGAAATTGTGTCTCATCCCACAATTTCTAGCTATTATAAATAAATAAATAAATTAATTAATTTTAAAAAAACAACAAAAAAAAACAACAACATATACATAGTTTAGTCACAAAAAAGTGTATTTAGTGTTTTTTTTTTTTCTACTGTAAATTGTGTCCCCAAAATGTATACGTCAAAAGTTTGGACCACGCCCTCATGTTTTTTTTAGTTTTTTTTCTACATTTTACATACTGAAGACAACAAATGTATGAAAAAAGATATATGGAGTTATTTTTATTTTTATTTTTATTTTAATTTGAGAATTAGTTATAAAATATAAAAATTTCATAGACATTTTAAACTTTTTTCTTTGCTCTATAATTCTATACACCTTACTTCATATATTTAATGTCTTCTGTGCGTATAAAAAGTTGAAAGTAGTAAATATATAGAAAAAACATGTTTTCAAAAATCCCTTGTTTTGATCAAAATGGCGCCGAAGACGATCACAACACGGCAGTTTCTTTAGTTTCTCAAATGAGCCGTGCGCAGTGGCTCAAATCTTCCTCTGTCCTTTTTTTGAGAGCACTAGCCTCGTCTCCATTTGAGTGGCCATAATTGGAAGTCTTCTGGATGTTGACGAGTAAATCAATTAATTATAGCAACAAACAAATGTGGTATTTTCATTGTGAGAGGAGGGGGCTGTCAGGGGAGCTTTTGTTTCCATAATAACAAGAAGACACTAATGAATCGGACGCATTGACAACCATTGTACAGATCACACTGGGCTGGTGACGACGGCTTTACAGGGATTTGCAAAGAAAGAGCTGTCACATTAGGGGGAGTGACAGGTGAAGGCAGGTGCTTAGCAGGTGTTTTCAGTATTTACTGGTGTGATGTGGTGAGTATGACTGGTTTAGACCTGGTTTAGTCACGGTCTAAACCTGGTATAACGCTGGTTTAGTTCTGGTTTGGTCTCAGTCCTAGTTTAGTTCTGGTTTAGTTGTGATTTAGGCTTGGTTTAGTCCTGGTTCAGTTCTGGTTCAGTCCTGGTTTAGACTGGAGGTGCGGGGTGAATCCTCACTCCCTAAACAATCCAGAGTCAGTGCTAGTGCAGCCTCTGCAGCTCAGGGAATGAATTCTGGAGGTTCTGATCTTCACATGAGCCTGTCCATAAACTGAGAATGAGACAAACGTTTTAAACCACCGCTGCTACATACAGTTCCTTTAAAATGTGCTATTAAAAGTCTGTTGTGTTTATGTTCATATAATTGATATTGAACGCATTTTTTTAAAACTTTCAGACAAATTAGAAGAAAATAACACAGTGATTATTTTGTCACATTGCCACGCCCTGTTGCCTATACTCCCAGTCTATGTTTACTTCTATCAGTCGTTCTTCTATTGTCTCCTAAACCTCCTCCCTGGTCTGATGGAGAGCTGCATTAATCCTCTATTACCACTATTAGAGCTATTACACTTTGTTAAAGGAAAAGCACGTTCAAAACAGCTTTGCAATGACTCCTTTGTTTTCCTTTATCCTCCAATTTGCTTTTACCCTGAAAGTCTGCTCTGCTCTTTCTCTGTGACAGACTTAGCGTCTCCTCTGCCCTTGAACGCCCATAATTGGAAGTTTTCTGAATGTTGACGACTAAATCAATTAACAGCAACAAACAAAAGCAGTTTTCCTATTGTGTGAGGAGCTGCTTTTGTCTCCATGACAACAACAAAACAACAGGGCTCACTGGCAACCATGGTTTATTTTAAAATCAGATATTGTCATGTTTTTAAACTTAGTCTGATTACAGTGGGACATCTAGAATCATGGATCATGTCAGAATAATGTTGATATGAAGGCTTTTTTTGTCCAATAGGTGTTGCTCAGGTATGGACAGTTCCCTTTGCCCAGAGTACGCACTTTTATTTTATAAAGATGTGAGTCTGGTCACTGGTGAATCTCCCCGTTTTCAGATGGACGTGATTGACAGGTGGATTAGCCAATCAGGGACGCGTATTTTCCATCCGTATCAGAAAAAATAAAGGAAAAAGACATCACAGGGAACTGAAAAACACTGAGGATTTCTGCAGAATCAATGAGTCAAACAAACATCAATCAAACATATTCACTGAAAACGCCCTGAAGAGATGCACCGAGCGTTTTTTTAGTTACAATGGTGTTATTAATACTTGGATTTGACGTTCTGTATCTACCGAAGTCTGATATCAACTGACCGCTGCAGAGACAAAGCGAATAACCAGGGCATGTACCAGATTTTTACCCATGTATCTGAGTAAAATGTGTCTTACCCCAGTACTGTTATATTTTATAAGCAGCTCTTGAGGTCAAAATAATTCCTCAGTGTGCGGTTTGCATCTAATTATAAACTGTAATTATAAAATTATAAGTGAACTTGTCCAAAAATCAGGAAGTTCTCTGCTTTGGTCTCTGAAAGCTGTAAAAAGCGCTTAGAAACTTATTGCGATGAATAATTATGATGTTCTGAATGCATAAGGTAAGTGAGGAATAACTTTGGACCACTGCAAACTGTTTAAAATGAACTAGCTCAGTTTTTCGTGTATTTAAGACAGTAAAAATCAGGTCCGATGCCCTTAACATATACTGTATTCCAACATTTTTTCGACTGCTTTGTGAATACTTACCCCTAAATGTGGCATATGAGACGTGTGATGAAGTGATTTGTGGAAATATACCCTTTTTTTTAACAATTTTGGACAATTCTATCTTCACTAAATTTCTAGATCAGTTCAAAATGGGGTTACCTAGTTCTATTTTTCATGTTTTTAAGCACTCGTAACATATATTCCAACATTTATTCGACTTCTTAATACTTGACCCCAGTATGTCCTCGTGTTCTTTTCATCTGCTAACTCCTTTTGGTGTCCACGTCTGGCGCCCCTCACCTTCCCCTGCCCTCCTCTCTGTCGTCCTCCATGTTTGTTGTCACTGCGGCGTCGTCCGGGTCGTGTTTGGCAGTGGCCGGACCCTTTCCTTCCCTCCCCTCCAGGCTGAGCACTCGACCTCAGTACAGCGGATGGGCGGATGGGTGGAGGGATGTGTCCTTGCTGGATGTCCTGTCCAAAAATAGTCGCGACAGCCCAGATTAAGTCTCCTCCTTCAGACGGGGGACAGTCCGAGGATCGGTTCTGGAGTGGGACTGAAAAGACTCATTTTACACTATTTTCTGATCTGTTCTAATGTTTCCTCGTCACAAACAGACCTGGAGTTGTGTTTTGTTTTAGTCACACCTGTTTAACACACAAACTCTGCCGATTTAGGCTGAGTTCTTCTCTCAAACTGAAAAAAAAAACCTGTTCCACCTTGTGATGTCATGTGGCAAGACAGGAAGTGTTCCAGTGTGTTTTTTTTAAACTCCACACACTTTTACAAGAATTATTTGGATAATTTCAGCCCTGGAATTACCAACCTCTACTGAACTAAAGGTTAAAGGAGCTTGAAAATTACCTCTTCATGACATCACAAGGTGGAACAGAGCATTTTGAGCTTTGACAGACTAATAATAAAGGATTACTAAAAATATGTGAATCAAACAAAACACAACTCCAGGTCTGTTTTTGATGAGGAAACAACATTCATTATAACATGGCCTAAAGCTCAATTTTGAGTCATTTTGTGTAATATAGGAGCTTTAATGTTTTCTCCTTCAAATTAGAATAACTTAAAATTAAAAATCAGACACTTTTACAGCTTCTCTTACTTGTGTAACACCTCCAATACACACATACATGTTTTACTCTTACTCTAATAATATTTTTTATACTTTCTTTCTACTTCTACTTGAGTACTGTTATTCTGAAGTAACAGTAGTGCAGTTTGGCTTCTCCATACCCACCTGTAGTCAAGAGCTGAATTCATATTTTTAAAAGTGCTTCTTGGTGTTAAAAGTCTGGGAAAATAAAACTTACACATTCTGACTCTGAGTCCTGCCCTGTGCCTTAAAGGTTTACTGCAGTGACACATTTGCAGATATCTTGTTTTGCATAACACATATTTCCCAAAGAGTCCCAAAGTGCTGATGCGGCCTGTACTTTTATCACCTTCCATATTTACTGGATTTAACTGTAGCTGTTTTTTTTTTTTTTTTTATGGACTTAAGAGCCTTATAACGCAAACCAGTATTTTATTAAACATCCTATATTACACTAAATAGACTCTTGTGAGCTTTAAGTTGTGTTATAATGTTGTTTCCTCCTCAAAAACAGACCTGGAGTTGTGTTTTGTTTCATTTGCACATGTTTGAGTAACTCTTCATATTAGTCTGTACATCTCCACAGCTCAAAATGCTCTGCTCCACCTTGTGATGTCATCAAACTGTAGTTTTCAAGTGAACTTTTCTAACTTTTTACCTTTAGTTCAGTGGAGATTGGCACTTCCAGGTCTGAAATTATCCAAATGATTCTAGTGTTGTCTGATTGAGAGAAGAACTCATCTTAAATCTGCAGGGTTTAAACGTGTGAATGAAACAAAACACAACTCCAGGTCTGTTTGTGACGAGGAAACAACGTTAGAACATAGCTCTGAGTACTGTTACACTGTTAAATATACTAGTATTTACTCAAATAGGAGTAAAAATAAACTCATTCATACTGGTTTAGTGTTTGGCTTTACGATGAAACTACACCACACGAAAATGTACTTTAAACTCAGTTAGTACCGTGTCTTCTTTTTGAATCATTCATATTTGGTGTACTTTTTTTGTAAATGATCAAAGCCGTGGATGATTGAACCACTGCTCCCTTCTGTCTTTGAGTCTGTCTCTTTGTCCCTTGCAGAACACCACAGGTTTCACACACGGTTGATTTGGATAATGGAGGTTGCAGTTTGTTTGAAAAGGGTTTGGAGTTTGGGTTAAAGCTTCGCTGAGCTTTTTTCTGGAGTGTAAAGAAGGTTCAGGGATGTGGTAAAGACAACCAAGTCACAAGTCTGTTTGAAATCACTTTGAATAGACTTGTTTAAATAAAAATACAAATAAAACACACACTATTCTTTGGTTATATAATATTTAGACCTTAAATTTGGCACTCAAAGCTCTTTTACACTAAACTGACGCGATGTGCTGTAGTTTCATAAGCGGGATGCACACTGTTTGTGTGGTGATAGTGCTCTGAAGGGGGAGTGACTTAGCAAAATGTCAAAAATAAAAGGGAAACCTATAAAAGATGTTAAACGTGTATAATGTAACTTTTTGGTTGGGCGTTCGTCACCTGCTTGTTTCTGTGGAATTTGAATAATATTTGGTATCGAATCGTGAATCACTACGAAACACTCTTTCCCATGCAATTGTTGTGTCCTTGGGCAAGACACTTTATCTTGCCTTGCCCTCCGTGTTCATGTAAACTGGTGTAAGAATGAGTCAACAACAGATGGAAAGAAAAATGTACCGAAAACCTCACAAACCTTTTAACCTTTAACTTCTTGGGTTTTTTTTAAAGACCATACAGTAACGTGTATTTACCTTGTTGACATGTTTCGGCTGCCAGCTTTTAACCTTTTAAAAGGTCTGCCCCAATCTTGTTTCCATGGAGATGTCATTGCTCTGCCTGAAATGTTCCACAGTGTGACATTAAACAGCTCTACTTTACATTTATTCAGTTACAGGTGGTTTTAAAGCTCAAAAATACCTAGAAAAACAGACATTCTGACTGTGAGCGGGGTCGCCTCTCCACAGATCTGACCTGTAACTTGGTCTGGTTTGGTCTTCATGAAGATGGAAAGGTTTAATGCCATACTGTGAAACATTCCAGACAAAGCAAAAACATTTGACGGACCCTCCACCAGAAAAGTTACACAGTGCAGCTTTAATACTTTGTTTTGTGTGAATGCCACATTTTCAAAAGAATAAAAGGTAAAATGGTGATTTAAGTATGTTTTTGTGTTGTTAAAGGTGTGCTCTGTCACTTTTCTGGTGGAGAGCGCGTCACCTGCTTGTCTCCATGGTGATAAACATATCGACTGCATCGCCATTGAGACGAGCAGATCACGCTACCAGGCCAAGTTACTGGTCAGATATGTGGATGGATGATTTACATAATGCCACACTGTGGAACATTCCAGGCAAAGCAAAAACATCTCCATGGAAACAGGACTGGGGCAGATCTTTAAATTTTGTGGCACGTGAAGTTTTCATTCCCAACACGTTATATTTTAATTTCCATTCTTAAACCAGTTTACATGAACACACAAGGCAAGGCAGGGCAAGAAGAAGTGTCTTGCCCAAGGACACGACAGTTGCATGCACTGTCGTGTCCTTGGGCAAAAGGAGATGGAGAGGCTGAGGAGGCTGACGGTTCTGCTGCTGCGCTGGAGCTGGGGCAGGAGAGTCTTTCATAGTGATTCATAGTGAGATCAATACCAAACATCAATATATCGATACTGACCGAGAAAAGAATCAATTCTCATGCAAAAATAATCCATACTCAAAAATGTTCAAGCAGTTTTTTGTTTTTTTTTACATTTTAGTAAATTTTGGAAATACATTGTTAATATTCAAGTCTATCTTTACTTAATTTTTAGATCCGTTTTGATGGGATGGAGCAAATACAATAACGCCAAGGTGATTTTTTTCAATGCATTTAATACGAAACACTTTGGTATCGATATCGTTTATTGATATCACGATACTTGCCATAGCATTACTTAGTATGAGATCGAAACTACAATCGCTGGTATCGCTCATCATTAGTGTTTTAGCTGTAATGGCTGAAAGAAAGAGGGGAGAGAGAGTGTATTTATCTGAATATCTTAAGCTGCGATAAAACTGATGACTCCACACGAGTTATTGTTTAATTTCCTCCTCCTCCTCCTCCTCTCCTTACTTTGGAAAACTATTTGCTCTCCGTCTCTTCGGTCCCCTCTGTCTCCGTGACAACCCCGCCGCCGCTGCTGCCGCATCACCGGCTGCCTGCATCTCTCCCCACGTCGCCATGGTAACTTGTTTCGAGGCCCGGTCGCCATGGTAACGCACTGTCCCGATTCCAGCATCAAGGGCAGAGCTGGAGGTATTAGTGCCGGAGAATGTTTTCCCAAAGGACAGTCTACAGAGCTCTGCGCACACCAGCTTTGCATACATTCAGTGGGACAGTTAAGTTATTTTTATAGAAATTACATAAGACGTCGTAGTGTGGTGTTGCCGGGGGTTACGGATACACCACAACTTCCTATCTGGCAGTAAATGGTCCTTGTATATTACACTAAACTGACTCCTGTGAGCTTTAAATGTGCACTGTGTAACTTTTCTGGTGGGGGATCTGGTCTATCAAATGCTTTTCTCCATGCAGATGTTATTGCTTTGTTTGGAACGTTCCACAGTATGGCATTAAACCTTTCTATCTTCAAGAAGACCAATCCAAACCAAGTTACAGGTCAGATCTGTGGAGAGGCGACCCCGTTCACTGTCAGAATGTCTGTTTTTCTAGGTATTTTTGAGCTCTAAAACCACCTGTAATTGAATAAATGTAGAGCTGTTTAATGTCATACTGTGGAACATTCCAGGCAGAGCAATGACGTATCCATGGAAACAAGCAGGTGACAGACCTCCAACCAAAAAGTTACACAATGCAGCTTTAAGCCATGCTATAATGCTGTTACCTCCACAAAAAGAGACCCGGAGTTGTGTTTTGTTTCATTCACATATTTGAGTAACTCTTTATTATTAGTCTGTCTACGTCTCCAAAGCTCAAAATGCTCTGTTCCACCTTGTGATGTCATGAAGCGGTAGTTTTGAAGTTAGCAGCTCCTTTTACCTTTGGTTTCTTCAGTAGAGATCAACATTTCCAGGGCTGAAATCACCCAAATGATTCTAGTGAAGGTGTGTGGAGTTTAAAAACACAGTGGAGCACTTCCTGTATTACCACATGACATCACAAGGTGGAACAGAGTGTTTCAGTTTGAGAGAAGAACACATCCTAAAAATGCAGGATTTGGTTTGTGTGAATGAAACAAAACACAACTCCAGGTCTGTTTGTGACGAGGAAACCACATTAGAACACAGGAAATAGTGTCATACTGGCCCTTTAAGCTGTTGCCATGGTATTCTGGTCCTAATTATGACAAATGGCTGATGGAAAGAGGTCGCCGGGGAAACGTTTAAACTTTTAGCACCTGAAATGCCACGCCGCTGTAAAAATGTACATGCCATGAACGGTCGTTAGTGGTGACGCAGAGGCTGACCTTTTCTATCGGCTTTACGTAACGAGATGGACTATATACAGTATATGTAAGTATAATGATGGTGCCTCATTAATTCTATATAAATTCAGACGTTTTCGGGCTGTCAAAAGTATCGAAAATCAGATATCAAAACGAGTATCGATACTAAAAAAAGAAGTCCCATTGACAGGACAGAAATGAAGCTTTGCTGAAGCTTTAGAATGATCTTGAGCTGAATCAGAACAATTATGAGAGCACATACACGAGTATACACCCATGGACCTGGTTTAGACCTGGTTTAGACCTGGTTTAGACCTGGACCACTGAGGGATTACACAGATATAAGACCACATGGGAATAGAAAACAAAATACTTTGATTTAAAGAGCTTATATTGCGCAAAATTGACTCTTGTGAGCTTTAAATCATATTCTAATGCTGTTACCTCCGGAAAAACCGACCTGGAGTTGCGTTTTGTTTCATTCGTTCTTTTTTATTTAGTCTGTCTACATCTCCAAAGCTCAAAACGCTCTGTTCCACCTTGTGATGTCATGAAGTGGTAGTTTTCAAGTTACATTTCACCTTAAGTTCAGTAGAGATCAGCAATTCCAGGGCTGAAATGATCCAAATGATTCGAGTGAAGGTGTACAGAGTTTAAAAACACAGTGGAGCGCTTCCTGTATCACCACATGACATCACAAGGTGGATCAGAGTGTTTTCCATTTGAGAGAAGAACTCAGCCGAAATATGCAGGGTTTGTGCGTTAAACACAACAACAACGTTAAGCACAACTGCAGGTCTGGACATAACATAAATTGAAAATGTGTTTTTTATTATCACCATGGTATCAGAATCGGTATTGAGTATTGAGTCTTTTCCTTAGTATTTCAGTATTGTGACAACACTTATAACTTTGGAGGTTGCATGTCTCCAAACTTCTACAGCTCAGAAATAAGCAAATACAGCCTGGTGAACTGTACAGAGGATAAATTATGCAAATTGTTCTTTTATGAGTTTTTAAGCGCGCGATAATGCGTCTGTGGCGTTAAAAATACCTGGAGTGGTGTTACGTTTCCTGGGATAATCTCGTAGAGCGGAGTTTTCTTTTTCAGAACACGTGTAATTCCAATTTAAAGTCCACGTAATCGATTTAACAGGCCGCGCTAACGGATCTGGATATGTTTAAGTAATAAAAACGGTTTATGGCGGTGGATTTGTGTTGCGCCTTTCGAGAAGCCGAAACTGCTGCATTTAGTTAAAGGAGATCGATTCTGAAAAACTGACTTTAAACTTTTACCGTGTTAAAGTTTCTGCGTAAAAATAAAATAGAAAAGAAGTAATAAAAATATCTCATAAACAAGACGTCATAAGGAAAAACAGTGCAAAAATGAGTTGTTGTACAGTTGTAGGGAGTATTATCTGTTACATAAGGGTGAGTTGTAGAAGCCTGTTGGAGAATGAGCTCCTCTGTCCCTTTAATTTGTCCTCTTTTGTCTGTGTCCTCTATAGTCTGTGTCCTCTGTCTCTCTATAGTCTGTCCCTCTATAGTCTGTGTCCTCTGTCCCTCTATACTCTGTCCTCTATAGTCTGTCCCTCTATAGTCTGTGTCCTCTGTCCCTCTATAGTCTGTATCCTCTGTCCCTCTATAGTCTGTGTCCTCTGTCCCTCTATAGTCTGTGTCCTCTGTCCCTCTATAGTCTGTATCCTCTATCCCTCTATAGTCTGTGTCCTCTGTCCTCTGTAGTCTGTGTCCTCTGTCCCTCTATACTCTGTCCTCTATAGTCTGTCCCTCTATAGTCTGTGTCCTCTGTCCCTCTATAGTCTGTGTCCTCTATCCCTCTATAGTCTGTGTCCTCTATCCCTCTATAGTCTGTGTCCTCTATCCCTCTATAGTCTGTGTCCTCTATCCCTCTATAGTCTGTGTCCTCTGTCCTCTGTAGTCTGTGTCCTCTGTCCCTCTATACTCTGTCCTCTATAGTCTGTCCCTCTATAGTCTGTGTCCTCTGTCCCTCTATAGTCTGTGTCCTCTGTTCCTCGATAGTCTGTCCCTCTATAGTCTGTGTCCTCTGTCCCTCTATAGTCTGTGTCCTCTGTTCCTCAATAGTCTGTCCCTCTATAGTCTGTGTCCTATGTCCCTCTATAGTCTGTGTCCTCTGTCCTCTAGTCCTCTAGTCTGGTGCAGTGGGTGAGTTGTTGTACAGTTGTAGGGAGTATTATCTCCTCTGTCCCTCTATAGTCTGGTGCAGTGGGCGCAGGAGTGTCCATGATGGTCCATCAGTTTGTCCATCAGTTTTAGTCTCTCAGAGTTGTCTTTAGAGTGATTCGTGCATGCTCATCTTTGGCTGTGTCCGATCGGCCGCCCTAACCCTGAACTCCTCATCCTCTACACAGTCCTATTTTAGCAGACAGTCATTACACTCAGAACTCACTGTACAAAAGTTCATTCATTTTCACTGTCCTCATCTCTGTTAAATATTACTGGCCTATAGAATGTTTAAAATTCAGACAAATATACGGGAGTGGCTCAGATCAAAACAAGGTCGAGTTATTAAAGATTCTTCTAAGTTTTTAGCCATGTAATAATGTTTTTACCTCCTCAAAAAGAGACCTGGAGCTGTGTTTTATTTCATTCGCACATTTGAGAAATCCTGGTTTATTAGTCTGTCTACATCTCCAAAGCTCAAAATGCTCAGTTCCACCTTGTGATGTCATGAAGTGGTAGTTTTCAAGTCGCTCCTTTTACCTTTAGTTCAGTAGAGGTTGACAATTCCAATGCTGAGATCATCCAAATGATTCAAGTGAAGGTGCATGGAGTGTAAAAACACAGTGGAGCACCTCCTGTATTACCACATTACATCACAAGTTGGAACAGAGTGTTTTCGGTTTGAGAGAAGAAGAACTCAGCCTAAATCTGCAGGGTTTGTGTGTTAAACTTATGTGAATGAAACAAAACACAACTCCAGGTCTGTTTGTGATGAGGAAACGACATTAGATCTGAAAATGATGTAATATTGGCTCTTTAAATGCAATTTTTGGAATAAGTGTGCAGGTTTTTCTCATTTTTAGATCGGGATTCGAACCCGCAACAGTCTCTGCCTCTGCCCCACAGTTTAAGCTCAAAGCGATTGAATCTGTGTTTGAATAATGACTGAGCAGATGGCAGTGACGTATGGAGACGCAGGCAGCAGAAGTGAGTCTTTTCTGATACTATAAATCACTGCGGCATTCCAACTTCTCATGCAGCATACCTTTGTTTTCACCGTGATCCAGAGCAGCTCAAGACTCCCTCTAGTGGTGCAAAAAGGAGGATTTAAAATGTGAAATGCGCGAGTAGTTCTCCTGTCTTACAATAAGAATTTAGAACAATCAAGGTGCTTATAATTCAATAAAGTCAATTTTTTCCCAGTACACTGAATTAGTAAAAGGTTCAAATGAGACTTCAGTGTCTAATTTAACCAGGAAGTGCACTGTTGGCATGTTAGTTGTTGTTAGCATTAGATTCAGATTCAGTTTTATATTGTTACTGCATTTGCACAGTGTAGAAAATGATTAAACAGGCAGGTAAAACATGAGCATAATGCCGTTCATTATATTTACATTTCTAAAGTGCATGTTAAAGGTGCACTGTGTAACTTTTCTGGTGGAGGGTCCATCACCTGCTTGTTATTCTACAGTATGGAAATAAACTTGGTAATCACAATGGACACAGGTTAACGGTCAGATGTATGGAGAAATAAGCTAAGAATTCATGCTTTGTAAGGTATTTTTGAGCTGTAAAACCCCTGTGATTGAACAAATGCAAGGGAGACACATTTAATGCCCTACTGCGGAACATCCATGCATGATTTAAAGTGCAAGCTTAGGAGTGTGACAGAAACTGTCCCTAAGTCGTCTCAGTCGGTTTGAGCCCAAAGCATTACAAAAATTCCGCTCTGGTCTCTGAAATATTTGAAAAGCTTTTTAAAAACTAAATGCGTAAGGTAAGTAAGGAATAACTTTGGACCACTGCAGATTGTTTAAAATGAACTAGTGCTGTTTTTCACGTTTTTAAGTAAAAATCAGGTATATCGACTTTAGGCGAGTAGCTAAATCCCAGACCTTAAATGAACTGTTTGTAGATACTTGACTTTGTTTTATTGCAAACTAAACTATGCCACAAATACTTGAGAGTGGAGAGTGAGAAAGGATGAGTGTGTGTCCTCTGAGCTCGGTGAGGTGAAGAAAACTCCCAGTCCCTCCACAGTCAGGATGGGTCACTGCTCCAAACTTCCCTCATCCAGAACCCAGCCTCTGACCAGCGCACAGGACACAAGTGGGTCTAAACTAGAGCTGTTGTGTAAAACCTGCCGCACACTACAGGATTTTCAGTTTTAAATTATTTTTATCTACGTTCCTCCCCTCACCTATGGTCTGAGCTTTGGGTAATGACCGAAAGGACGAGATCGCGGATACAAGCGGCCGAAATGAGTTTCCTCCACAGAGTGGCTGGGCGCTCCTTTAGAGACAGGGTGAGGAGCTCAGTCACAGGGAGGAGCTCGGTGTAGAGCTGCTGCTAAGTCGAGAGGAGCAGCTGAGGCTCAGGCATCTGTTCCGGATGCCTCCTGGACGCCTCCCTCAGGAGGTGTTCCGGGCATGTCCCACTGGGAGGAGGCCCCAGGGAAGACCCAGGACACGCTGGAGGGACTATGTCTCTCGGCTGGCCTGGGAACACCTTGGGGTCCCCCCGGAGGAGCTGGAGGAAGTGTCCGGGGTGAAGGAAGTCTGGGAATCCCTGCTTAGACTTTTTCCCCCGTGACCCAGCCCCGGATAAGCGGAAGAAAATGAATGAATGATTTTTAAACGTGCGACAAAAAGCGCAGATGATTTTGAATGCACCAAAGGCTGGTGATAAACGACACAGGACGTAGAGTCTCTGTCGTTACTCTAATACGCAGCAGCCCGATCCTCGCTGTGCGGATTTATGGAAACAGACACACTTGAGGAACAGCTCTTGTGCCTCTGTGTTACTCCATCTGCCCCTGGTGGTGCTTTGTTTTATTGGCTGTCGTTACAGTTACAACAGCAGTTACAGACAGAGGGGTGACAATTTCAACGTAAACTCAGTTGGACGCAGAATGGATGGAGCCGGAAGTGCCCCCATGCTCACTTCCTATTTAGAACGTGGCGGCTATACTATATACAGTCTACGGTGTATATCTCCCTAATTTGGCAACCACTAACGAGCTCTTTTGTCACATTATAGTGGGCTAAACGTGTACTAACCCATTAAAATCTCCGTGCCATGACACCTCCTCTGTACCTGTGTGGATTGTCTGTGTAATGGCGTGTTTAATTCTCCTGTAATTACATTTCCACATTGAGGCTGTCAGGGAGACGGATGGACCCTGTGCACCGTGGTCTCTGCGCGTCACTCAGACCCCTTTACCCCCCTCACATCTGTGTTTTATGGGACTAATCTTAGACACGTCACACGCATCCATCAGCAGTGTAACCCGATCACAGCTAATCGTATTTACCGCTCGTTTCAATTCATCAAACACACCCGACCCCACATATGAATCAATACGACGTCAGATATGACGAGTTATGTTCACGGTTTAAAATGTCGAAATTCACAAATTGGAGTGATTACTTTTATATGTCAAAATTAGAATGTGTTTTTTTTTTATTTTAAAGTGCACTCTAACTTTTCAGAGTCTGAGAGGTTTTTGCTTTGCCTGTAATGTGACGCAGTATGGCATTAAAGGGCCAATATTACGCTAATTTCTGATTTATTGTATGTTATAATGTTGTTTCCTCATCACAAACATTACTGGAGTTGTGTTTTGTTTCATTCACACATTTTTAACACACAAACCCTGCAGATTTAGGCGTTATTAGGAGTTATTTTCTCAAACTGAAGACACATTTTCGGCCCTGGAATTGCCAAACAAAATTATCCTCAATTATCTGTGACGTAACTATCTGGGTAAAATTTAAATAGGATGTGAAATATGAAGGTAAAAGTTGGTTGCTAGAAGTTTAAATTGCAGTAATTATTATTTTCTTTAAAGTACATTGTGTAACTTTTCTGGTGGAAAGTCCGCCACCTGCTTGTGTATTGCTCAGTATGGCATTAAACGTGTCTATCTCCATGGAGACAAGCAGCAGGCGCAGCATCAGGCCAAGTTACAGGTCAGATCTGTGGACATTCCAGGCAACATCTCCATGGAGAGAAGCAGGTGACGGACCCTCCACCTGAAAAGTTACACAGTGCATCTTTAGAATTAGAATCTACTTTGTATTTCGAAGTACACTACCAATCAACAGTTGTTTTCAGTGTTTTTTTATGGATGTTTATTAATTTTTACATTTTATAAATCAAATATGAATTATGTAGTGAAGGAATAAAGTCAAAAAGCCCAACTAAATTTTTTTTATATGTTACAAGTTGAGTTATTTTAAGTTTATTTATCGTTTCATTCATAGTTTTGACGCCTTCAGTGAGAATCCACAATGTCAAAAATGGAAATAAAGGAGCATAAAGAAATAATTTCCCATGTGGATCAGTAAAGTTTGTCTAATTCTAAGTCTCAAAGTGTCTGCAAACTTTCGACTGTAGTGTATCTGAAAAGCCTCAGATCCACCATCGTTTATCCATTCTAAAACAGCCTCCTATTGACTAACAAATCAAATCACTCGCCATGCAACACTTTCACTCAGATCTGGAGCCGCCTCTTACCCACACAACACTGACTTTAGCTCAGCCATTAACATTTTCACTCAAATTCAACAAAAAAACACACCGAAAAGTAGCCATCGTGAAGCCGTTGTCTTTCACGCACTTTGAGCCCGAGTCGCAAATGAAATGCTAATGTAACAGAAGCTAAATCTCATTACCAGCTCCTCCAATTTGCGCGAGTGGCAGAGTATTAGTGAAGAGGGATCTGAAGAGGGCTGGGAGACAAAAGTTCCGCACTGATTCATTAATTCGGCCTGTTTAATGTCACGGGAGACACTGGGGTTGGTTATCAGGGAAAATGAAGAAAGATGGAGTAAAGAGATGAACACAGACAGAGGAGAACAGTGTCGGTTATGAACGCTGTTTTCTGATCTATTATATCTTGTTTTGTTTCTTTCACACACATTTAACACACAAACCCTGCAGATTTAGGCTGAGTTCTTCTCTCAAACTGAAAACATTTTGTTCCACCTTGTGATGTCATGTGGTAATACAGGAAGTGCTCTACTGTGTTTTTAAACTCCACACACCTTCACTAGAATCATTTGGATCATTTCAGCTCTGGAATTTTCAACCTCTACTGAACTAAAAGTAAAAGGAGCTGTTCACTTAAAAACTATCGCCTCATGACATCACAAGGTGGAACAGAGCATTTTGAGCTTTTGTAACACCTGTGTCACAGGATATAGTATGAATATTATGGGACACGGTAATAAAATGGTAATAAGTGGTAATATGGGCTAGTGAGATATATAAGTGTGGAGATATAACCAGATTAATGTTAAAGTGTTACTCAAACGTGTGAATGAAACAAAACACAACTCCAGGTCTGTTTCTGAGGAGTTAATAGCGTTAAAACTTGGCTTAAATGTGCAATGTGCAACTTTTCTGGTTGGAGGGTCCATCACCTTCTTGTTTCTATGGAGATGTCATTGCTTTGGTTTTAAAGCTCAAAAATACTTAGAAAAACAGGCATTCTGACTGTGAGCGGGGTCGCCTCTCCACAGATCTGACCTGTAACTTGGTCTGGTTTGGTCTCCATGATGATAGAAAGGTTTAATGCCATACTGTGAAACATTCCAGACAAAGCAACAACACCTCCATGGAGAAAAAACATTTGATGGATCCTCCACCAGAAAATTGAATTGAATATATTGTGTTGTATTAAATCCTCTGTACTCGATTTCTTTCCATGTATTTGACCAAAATGTCCAAATAAGTGCTGTATACTGTCTGCATTTAATTATAAAATGCCCTTTTTAAACATAAGGAGGACTGGGTAATTGCAATGTGCTCCCTGCAGGCATACGGTTCTTTTACTATTACAATTAATATTCCATCTGCTGTTCAAATCCTCTTCCTCCATCCTTAAAATATGTTATAGTTCTGTTGTTTCTTCATCCTACACTATGCAAAATTTACTTATTTGAACTTTTACCCATGTTATAATGTTGTTACCTCCTCAAAAATATACCTGGAGTTGTGTTTGTTTCATTCATATGTTTGAGTAACTCTTTATTATTTGTCTGTCTACATCTCCAAAGCTCCAAACGCTCTGTTCCACCTTGTGATGTCATGAAGTGGTAGTTTTAAAGTGAACAGCTCCTTTTACTTTTAGTTCAGGAGAGATCGGCAGTTCCAGGGCTGGAATTACCCAAATGATTCTAGTGAAGGTGTATGGAGGTTAAAAATGCAAAAAAACATGTAAACACTTAATTCCTAATGAAAATGATTATTCTGAATTAAACTTAATTCCGAAGTAAGCGGGTGGTTTATTCAGATTTTAAAGATGAATTAATTTATTCCTTGATCATGTAAACGTTTATTCTTCATAAAAATAATTCCGGTTGGGCCACCTTTCTACAGCAATCCGGGCGATCCGGCTCCACCAGTCCTCACTTCGGACTTTCACCCACTGCTCTTTGGATTTGTGAGCGGGATGTGGGAGTGGGCTGAGGTGCAGCAGCCGTGGACTCAATTTGTCTTCTTCCTCCTTCTCCGACACTCTTCCCTTCTCCTCCTCAGCCACAGACGTAAAGCGTGAGGATAGAATTCTCCAGCTGCTGCTTAATTATCATTGGAACGACTGCGAAAAATGTTTGTGTCATGTTTGTGTCCGTGGCGTAACGGTTTCTTCCAGTTGACGTAAATGCGTTTGTGCGCCCCCTGTCCAATCAGAGCCCTTCCCGACCCCCAGACGTTAAACGGAATTAAATAAAGCCGATTTAACGTGTTTTCCATGTAAACCTCATCGGAATTATTATCTCCATGTAAACTCGTGGGAGAATATTTTAATTCCAAACCATTTAATTCAGAACAATTAATTTGGAATTAAAAATCATCATGTGAACGTGGCCAGTATGGCATTAAACCAGTCTATCTTGTATTTATTCAATTTTGAGTGTTTAATTGCTCAAAAATGCTGTAAAATAAACATGCATTCTGTCTGTGAACAGGGACACCTCTCCACAGATCTGACCTGTAACTTTGTGGTGTAACCTTCTTACCACCACGGAAAGGAATATGTTTAACAGCTCAGTTGGTAGAGTGTTTGCAGGTTGGCAGTTCGAATCCCAGTCTCGACGTAAACATCATTGGTGGAGCGGCCAGATCCAGTGACCCACAGGTTGCCGGTGTAATTCCAAATATAAAAATATGACAGTTCATTGTAAAACATTCCAGGCAAAGCAGTTACACTGCCCCCTTGTGGAATTAGCAGACCCTCTTACCTCAGTCTAAACATAGGCTGTGATCAATAACGTGTGTCATTTGTCTCCTGCAGTCCACTCGTCCCCTCTGTCCCTGTGTGTTTGATCATGTCTGTATTGATCAGGCTGTAGGTTCTGCTCCTGTCTGACCTTCAGTGGACGGAGCATTGACCTGTTTGTCTGGGTCATTTATAACGCGGTGGACAGGCTTCAAACGCAGCACATGTAAACTCCAGGGACATGGACCTAGGGACGTGGAACTGTGTGTGGACTTACAGTATAAGGGCAGTTGTGCTGGTTAAATACTTTTTAGCCAAAAAACTAACTAAAATATATTTTTTTTATATATTTATTGGACTAAATTTGTGGTTTAACTGTGAGCATCCTTGCATCTCCACAAACCTGACTCATAATTAGACTGAAGAAGGGCCTCATGCTGCTTGTTTCCATAGAAATGTTGATCCTTTGGCTGTTACCTTATATCGTATGGCATAAAACTCATCTATATCCATGGATAATGTTCCGAAGTATGGCTTTAACTTTAACTTCTGCTTCCATTAAATCATGTCACATCAGTCAGGTGACAGAAAGTTACATACTGTATCTTTAAAGAGGAGGTATTATGCAAAATCCAATGAACTTTTGACCATGTTATATTGTTGTTCCATCATTAAAAACAACCCTGAAGAGGTTTTAGATGTCATCCATGTATGTTTGAGTAATTTAGCGATCTCTCCTGAGCCCTATTCAAACTATTCCTTATGGATAAGATTCTGTACGAGGCTCCGCCCACAAGCCTACGTCACCCATGCTCCCACGCGACGATTCTCCATAAATATACAAAAACATGATACAGAACTGTTCACAACAACTTGAAAAACGTGATAGCGCTCAGAAGGGGGAGTGACTTAGAGGATCAAAAACGAACGTGAAACTTATAAAACATGAACAAAGCAAACTAATAAAAATAGAAATTAAAGGTGCACCTGGTAACTTTTCTGGTGGTGGCTTCAGATATTTGATTATGTAGATTTGTAATTAGTTTCTGGACAAAATAAAAAAAGAAAACCGTAATATAAAAGTAGTTTAGTTAATGTTGGGAGAGTTGTTGAGTGTGACGGCTGAATAATGTATGAGTTGGACGTATAAACATTGGCGTCTAAGAGAAAGAAGGAGGATGGCGGTTGGTAAACGATAATAGAATTAAGTGTTGATCTGTTCTACCTCTCCTAACACTTAAGTTGAAGCTTTCGTATGATTTAATTGTTTGTTATCGCCTCCTTCAGCACTGTGGTAATTACAGAAGCCTGCTCCCTCAGTGGGCCTGGCTCCAGAAGCGTCTCCGTCTGTGTGGAGTTAATGTTCCAGGGACTTTCTTTGCTTCTAATAAAGAGCCGATCTGCAGCCGACAGCCCGTTCACTCACCCTCCATTAAGCAGGAGTGTGTGTTAGCATGGACTCACCTTAAACACACCAGCAGACGCACACACTCTGAGCTGTGTTTAAGGTTCAGAACAAGACAATGTGTGCGCTAATGAAACAGAAAGTAGGTTATAGTCTGCCAAGTTTACCTTTTTGAGTTCTACGTTTGAATATTCCATCTAGTTTGAAAACATGCTCTTCCTGTCCTTTTTAAAAGCACATGTGCGCGAGTTGAGTGTTTGTTTTTGAAGATACACTACGTAACTTTTCTCGTGGATCATACGCCACCAGTTTGTGTCCATGGAGATGTTATTGCTTTGCTTTGCTTTGCCGCTGACTTCAGAGTTAGAAAATGGCTGCGCGGCTCTGGATTGTCATCAAAACTAAGCGACACGCAGCTCTTGGACCCCCGATGGAAAGTTTTTTGTTTTTTTTTAAATGGCGATGCAGTGTGTATCACTGATTAAAGGTCCTGTTTGCACTTTAAGCCATGTTATAATGAAAAAAACATACCTGGAGTTGTGTTTTGTTTCATTCACATACTGTATATTTGAGTAATCCTTTATTATATGCAGGGTTTGTGTGTCCAGGTGTGTTTGTGATGAGGAAACAACATTATAACAGATCAGAAAATAGTGTAATATGGGCCCTTTAAGAAAATAAAACTGGAGAACGAAAGCCACATACTGTAGCTTTAAAGCGGGGGCATTATGCAAACTTGAGCTTTCTACCATCTTATAATATTCCATTATCAAAAACATGCCTGAAGAGGTTTTAGATGCCATCCAGTCATTTAGAGATCTCTCCTGGGCCCTATTCCTATCCCTATTAGCTGTAAGATTCTGTCCAGTGCTCCGCCCACAAGCCTACGTCACCCACGCTCCCACACGACAATTCTCCATAAATATACAAAAACATGATACAAAACTTTACACAACAACTTGTCAAACCTGATGCGATGTGCAGTAGTTTCATTAGCGGGATGCACGCTGATTAATACAACTGGTAAAACATATGCAAATGAAACAAAACAGCATCAGTTTTTTGGATTCAAACCACACTGCAAGTCCATTTTGCATCATGTCTCCTCCACACCCCATACACTTCTTGTTTTTGCAGCTCTACCTCTCTGTCCTTATCCAGGCCTAATTCTGCTGCTGCTGACTTCCACAGTTTCCCCGTTTTCTCCCCTCGCTCCATTCAAACCAACACGCGCCGCAAACACACAATAGTTTATGTATTTCACTCTGCAGTATAAGCATAAGTGCACTCCACGGCTTCAGATCTGTCTTCATTTCTTCGCTCACTCCACTGACGATGCTACTGTGAAATACATGCGCTGCGCTGCGCTGAATAAAAACCTTCTTCGTATTTTGAGGCGCATTAATAAAACATGTCATCATGTTTTTCCAATGCGGCGCTCTACCTGTGGATTGTTTTTAGAGCCAATACAAAGTCACCCACTCGGAGGAAAATCCCAAACAATGGCTTAGTTTTAAATGTTGTGGCGTGCTGCAGCTGCAATCCTTTGACTAAGAACTACTGTATGTATTAAATGCTGAAGTGCACTATATATATACGTGTAGTGGAGTGGTTAGCATTTTTGACACACAGTGAGAGGGTCCTAGGTTAATCCAGCTGTAATATACTGTAGGTACTGCCAAAAATTAAAATTCTGGAGATGTGCCTCTGGGAGCTGCAGTGTTGACCCAGCAGCATTGAAGGATGGGTCAAATGCAGAGGAATAATTCTCTTCAAGGTGCATTGTGTAACTTTTCTGGGGGATATGTAACAGCTCTGCCTGGAATGTTCCTCAGTATGACATTAAACAGATCTACCTTTCAGTTTCAAATCCAGTTTATTTATAAAGCACTATTAAAAACAACAAAGTTTACCAAAGTGCTGTACACAGAGATAAAAACATATATGTAATACAGTGAAAAATATTTACATAAAACAATTAGTGAACAGTAAAACCTCAAAAACCTACACCTAAACTTTACATTTATTCAATTACAGATGGTTTTATAGCTCAAAAATACAATCTGACCTGTAACTTGGTACGGTTTGGTCTCCATGAAGATAGAAAGGTTTAATGCCATACTGTGAAACATTCTAGACAAAGCATTTGACGGACCCTCCACCAGAAAAGTTACACAATGCACCTTTAAATGTGTCCCTATCAGCAGCAGGATCACGGCAAAATGGATTCTTGTTCGTGAAGGTTAACTGTGTTTATTACTTATAAAATATATCAAAAAGTGTCTTCTGACTGTGAGCAGGGTCACCTCTCCACAGACTTGGCTTGGTGGTGTCCCCTGCTGTACCGTCTGCATCTAAAAATAAAGAAAGGGCGTGTTAGCATGCTAGTCATTGGTAGCATCCATTGGTAGAATAGTCATTTATTTATGTACAATAACAGTGGAAAAATACAAACATTTTAAGACCAAAATGACGACAAGAGGGGCGACAGTTTTCCAATGTGAGTCAATGGGAGCCAGAGTCAGTGGAGCCAGAAGTGCTCCCATGAACGCTTCCTTTTCTGAACGCGGCGGCTAGCAGGTTAGCTATGTCCATTTATACATACAGTCTATGGTAGTGTAAAAGTACAAAGTACACATAAAGAATCCTATTCAAAGTACTAGTTACTAATAGTTGTCTCCATGGAGAGACCATACTCTGAAACTTTCCAGACAGGCAGGTAGAGGAACATCCACCAAAAAGTTCCATAGTCCATCTTTAAGTGTATCAAAACAGGCCCAGGATTCGTCTAGATTAAATATATTGAAAACATGTTTATATATTTTATATATATGTTTTATTACTATACGGATGTTTATGTCGGACTCAAATTAACACATTTTTAAATCCGAAACCCCCCAGACCCTGAACTGTTCGATTTCACTCCAGCTCTTTTTTCTTTTCTCCCAAACTTATGGAAAGTGACACAAAAGAGAATGAGAATGTGTGTTGTTGGCAGATTTTCTCGAGCTAATCCTCTCGGGGGTTAGTGTTCGCGTTAGCCGTGAGCGTCCGGCGTGTGTCAGACGCTGAGCTAAAGTCATCGTATGAGTGTAAAAATACCCCGGGATTTTCCTCGGGATTTTCCGGATTGGAGCAGTGAGGAGACAGAGAGAGGAGACGGAGCGCTGAGGCTGGACTCTGCTCCTCCATTTTAAGTTTCACACAGATACTTTTGTCGTTCTAATAGAGGCAGAGGGAGATGTAAGCTACGGTTCTGACTTTTCTAAAAATATTTGTGTAACTTAAAGAACCTTTATCCATGTATTTGAGCAAAACATGTATTGCCCCAGTGCAGATATATTGATATATTGTATAAGCAGCTCTTAAGGCCTGCTGTGCCGTTAGCATGCTAGTTGTCGGTAGCATTGGTAGCAATTTGGGGCTAAGATAGGTATTAGGAAATGAAAAGAAATAAAATCACCAGGATCAAAATGACGAGGCTCACTGCAGCAGTTACAGAGAGAGGGCAACAATTTTTCAATGTAAAGTGAATTAAAGCCAGAGTCGATGGAGCCAGAAGCGCCCCCATGCTCCCATGCTCACTTCCTATTTAACGCAGTGTCCATTTACATATACAGTCTATGGTCTTTATTATTTCTATGGTAGTGCTGTTATATTTGTACTTAAATAAAAGTAAAGAGTGCACATAAAGTATCCAACTCATTACTAATAGTTTCAGAAATGCAGTTTTAGCTGAAATCTTAATAATTTTCAGTTAATTATTTTTGGTTAAAAGCTAAATTAGGTTCTTTAAAACAGCCAATCAGAGCGACACCTATTAATACTAAAAGATAATTCTTCCTTAGTTCGTTTGTGCTGACAAAGAAGATGCTGAATTCTGTGCCAGTTTGTGGATAGTCTCAGAGATATTTTAGCCATAAATTAGCATAATAATTTAGTTTGGAGCCTGAAAAAATGAAACTACAGCTGCTTCGGAGGTACAAATAACTTCATAACATGGTTTAAATCTCCCTAAAGAGTGCTGATTTAGCACATTATGTCCTCTTTAAACAGGCTGTGTAGATGAGGGCTTCATTAGCCGAGCGAGCTAAAGATTCTAACTGAGTAAAAGTCCAATGTCTCAGGTGGAGAGGTCAGATGTTTTTACACTCAGACTCCAGAGAGAAGTTACAGCTGCCCTGGGACAGACTGAGACCAGTGTGGCTGCTTTAACTTCTTGGGTTCTTTTTTAAAGTCAATACAGTGACATGTATTTACCTTGTTGACCTGTTTTTGCTGCTGCTGCTGCATCTTCAGAACTGTCACCGGTGTTGGTGGTGACGTGTCGTATATCAGCTGTTGTTACTTCCTGTGGGCGTGGTCAGCTGTTGTTACTTCCTGTGGGTGTGGTCAGCTGTTGTTACTTCCTGTGGGCGTGGCCAGCTGTTGTTACTTCCTGTAGACGTGGTCAGCTGTTGTTACTTCCTGTAGGCGTGGTCAGCTGTTGTTACTTCCTGTAGGCGTGGTCAGCCTGATTGACCTGGCAGGTCGCTCAGACTGACCACGCCTCCCGTCGCCTGGTGCTCTCTGGAGGAGGGTGTCCCAGGTGTGTGAAAGGAGGAACGCTCCGTCACCACGGTTGATGCTGTCCGTGCCTCGTTTCCTGATTTCACTGTCCTCCCTGATCCAGAGTTTGAACTTGTTGTTTTCCGATCCAATGACCCGAGCCCCGTCCCAATCCATAATGTGGTTATTTCTTTTACACTGGTCTGATATGGCGGATTTTAGGTTTTCCTGCAATGTTTTGTCTTTTTGTGTTCTGGTGAGTCTCCCTGATGTTTCCTTTTCACATTCCTTTTGGTGTTCCTTTTTTTCGGATGTGAAAAGCCTGTTTCCCCTATGTTTGATTTATTGCATGATTTGCATTGGATTTCATAGATGGCGTTGCATTTTTGTTCTTGTGGGATTTTATCTTTGGGCTGCCAGGTCCATCAGGCTGACCACACCTACAGGAAGTAACAACAGCTGATATACGACATATCACCACCAACACCGGTGACAGTTCTAAAACATCTCAACAAGGTTAATATACATTACTGTATTGTCTTTAAAAAAGAACCCAAGAACTTAAAGTACATAAGAAGACAAAATGAACATCTTTGGTTACGTGTGGCTGCTGATCTGCACCTATAGCCACAGAGCGAGGATGAAACCAAGAACACTTAGAGGACCAGGAGTTGGTGTTGTTTGTTTTTTTCTCCTGGTCACAATATTCAGACGTACTACTGCAGTCCATCAAGAAGTGTGGCGTAAAATGTTTGCACAAATGTACCTAATTATAGTGTTTTTGAAGATTTGACAACAACGCTGCAGTATTATTTTAACAGTTTTATTATTTTCAAGTGTTTTAAAATACTTGACAAATATCTGACATGTAACTGGGCCTAATGACGCCACCTGCTTGTCTCATGGAGTCCGATGCCATACGGTGGGACATTTTGTAACGTTTCCATGGAGACAAGCTGGTGGCTGATCTACACATATATATATACACGTACATATACCTAATATTCAAATTTGGCGTATCTTTTGCATATTATAAGATGACACGTTTTTGAATATCTCCAAACTCTACCAACTTGTCCATTCCAGTCCAGGGAACTCCAGGTTATGCTTCTGTTGTAGGGAGTATTATACCTCTAATGACATAAACTAAGGTTGGAAGATGGAATCCGTTCACATGTATGTCCTGTGTGCGACTGTAAACCCTCAGACTCTCTCCCAGTGTTACACTTTTACACACTCTTTACCAGTGAAGGCGGCTGGACTTTCATAAGGTCTGGAGCAGGTCTGATGTCTCTGTTGCTATGGCGATGTGTGGACAGGGCTAAGGCGGCCGGGTGCATGCGCTGTAGCTCGGAGCAGAGGAAGGCAGCTCTGTTCTAGTGAACGTGGGCCCCGAGGACGCTGGGGCTTCATTAGAGCGCAGAGTGAGATGTTGTTGTGCTTTTTCAAATGTCACGGACCACTTTAGAACACACCCCATATCGCCAAGACAAGGAGGAGAGCGGTGTAAAGACGGTTCTACTGCAGATTCACTCAAGATTAACGCACAGATTTGTACTTTGATCCTCTCTACCAGTACACAGTTTGCCCCAGGGCAGTTGCGGCTACAGAAGTCCCTCTCCTTTCCTTAAAGACTTGCAGAGTTAAAGGGTTCATATTTTCTGATCTATGTTATAATGTCGTTTCCTCATCACAAACAGACCTGGAGTTGTGTTTTGTTTCATTCACACATGTTTAACACACAAATCCTGCAGATTTAGACTAAAACCAAACAGAAAACACTCTGTTCCACCTTGTGATGTCATGTGGTAATACAGGAAGTGCTCCCCTGTGTTTTTAAACTCCACACACCTTCACTAGAAACATGTGGATAATTTCAGCCTTGGAATTGCCGATCTCTACTGAACTAAAGGTAAAAGTGTTTTGAGCTTTGGAGGTGCAAACAGACTAATAAACCAGGATTACTCAAACATGTGAATGAAACAAAACACAACTCCAGGTCTGTTTTTAATGAAGAAACAACATTATAACAGATCAGAATATAGCGTAATAAAGGCTGTTTAAACTGTCAGCTTTTGGAACATTGCTGGTGCGAACAAAGTTTAAGAACAGCTTTTTCAGACGGAGAAGCAAAGCAAAACGTAGCCTCATAATTGTGCATTAGAGTCTTTCTTTGGCGTTCAACATTCTATAAAAGTTTTATAATTAGACACAGACTGAGCAGCAGCCAACTGAGCATTTTCACACAAAGCGCTCGCTGCAGAGACTTCACTGATAAAACTGGACTTTGTTTTGGTGTCATCTTGTGGTAAGGAAGAAGCTGCCGGAGTATTTTTAATCAAGTTTCCTCTCAAAACAGAACATACGGCTGAGTTGTACAGTTGTAGGGAGTATTATCTGTTACATACGGCTGAGTTGTACAGTTGTAGGGAGTATTATCTGTTACATACGGCTGAGTTGTACAGTTGTAGGGAGTATTATCTGTTACATACGGCTGAGTTGTACAGTTGTAGGGAGTATTATCTGTTACATACGGCTGAGTTGTACAGTTGTAGGGAGTATTATATGTTACATACGGCTGAGTTGTACAGTTGTAGGGAGTATTATATGTTACACAAGGGTGAGTTGTACAGTTGTAGGGAGTATTGTCTTTACATAAGGGAGAGTTGTTGTGCAGTTGTAGGGAGTATTATCTTTACATAAGGGAGAGTTGTTGTACAGTTGTAGGGAGTATTATCTGTTACATAAGGGAGAGTTGTTGTGCAGTTGTGCAATTATACACATTTTAAAAATAAATTTAATAGCCTAAATAAATGTTTAAAGAGCCCATATTACACTATTTTCTGATCCATGTCATAATATAATTTCCTCTTATGACATCACAAGGTGGAACGGAGCATTTTGAGCTTGGGAGATGTAGACAGACTCATAATAAAGTGTCACTCAAACGTGTGAATGAAACAAAACACAATTACGGGTTTGTTTTGAGGAGGTACAAACATTATAATATGGCTTAAAGCTCATAAGACTTTTAAATATGAAGACAAAAATTCCCCCTCCTCCTTCTGATTTTTGGACAAATCTCACCCTGATTGCAGGTGTCGATTTTCCCTCCATCCCGTCTCTCGTTTAAGCCCCATCCGCCGGTGCACTGCCCAGAAACGCACCCCTGAGTAAACCTGCATCATTTTTCCGCTGTACACATTCGGCAGCGTCGGTGTCTGCTCCAGGACACTTCTAAAACCGCTGCTGTCCTCTGAACATCCCTCACCGTGACAGGGAGACGCTCTGACGGATGAGCCCTCGCCATGGAGCAGGCGGGCGCCATCATTTAGATACATGGGGCGCAGTGAGTCTCGGATTTTAAGAAGACAGCCGGGGCGGAAACAAGGATTCCAATATGCAACTCTATCCCATTTGACAGGTTAAACAAGCAGAAGAGCAAAAGACGACTTTACGAGGAGGTGGGAGATGAATCTGAAATTGTCTGTATTGATATTTTGCAGTGACTTCACGCTGGGGGCTTTCTGCGTGTATGTGTATTGGCGGAATGTTCACCAGTTACCATGGAGACACATTAGCAAAACACAGCCAAATAAATGTTTGGATCAGCTACAAAGAAAATACAAAATGGATTTAAACAGCACGTTTCAAAGTCATTTCTTCACGATCAGATTGTTTTAAAATAAAGCTCAGATTAAAGTCTAACAAAGCCTCAGACAGAGCAGTGCTTACAGTTAGAATCACACAGTTACACGCTGCTATTCTGACATGCCTCTGTTTAGACATTGACATCTAATTGTTGGAGTAGCGGCATAAACATTTTTCAAGCGTCCCACGACTTTGACATTTTCTTTTTCATTGTCGGAGAAGCGGCACTTTTACTATTTTTCAAACATTCCGCTTTTCCGACATGAATAATTTTAATGTGATCGCCTATTTTACTTTGCGCTCCCATATTTCATAAGATGCTTGGGCCGGTGCAAAGTACTTGATCAGAGAAAACTTCGTCCACGTAGGATATGAGACAGTGGAAAAATTTCCTGACTGAACGCCGTGGGAAACAGTCATGCATTTTAAAAAAGAGCATAGGCCTTCGGGAAAATATCGAATCTAAAACGGAGACTGCGAAGGAGCGAGAGACACGCCTGGGTAAACTATCGCAACTCTCAAAAGAAAAAAAAAAGACGTGTCAGAATAGCGATAGTAAAAAATTTTGAAAAACTGGTACGTCTAAATCGAGACATGTCGTAATGACGGGATTTCGGAATAGGCGGCGGACCTCATCACACCCCCAGGGAAAGTTGATGTTTGCTCAGTTTGGAGTCAATTTTATCCACATTTTAGTAACTTTTCAAATAAATTGTACTTTTCTGAGTACTCACATTGCTTGAGTAATATTTTTATTGAAGTAACAGAACTCTTACTTGAGTAAAAGTTTTGGTGACTCTTCCCACAAGTGACAAAAGCTTTACTTTGACGATTTGACAATACGATTTAGTTTGTCTCATTTTTGTGTCTGTGTCTATCTATAAGATCTTATGTCCTGACAGTTACTCTTTAAGTTACTTCAACTTGAGTAGTACTTTTCCAAATCCTTTTTTTTTTACTCTTACTTGAGTACTTCCATTTGAATAATATTTTGATGTAACGTTACTTTTACTTGAGTACAATTTTTGGCTCCCACCTCTGTTTAAATACCAGTTTCTCAGTTTGTAGAGTGTTCGTCCACTGACCCAGGTTGGCGGTGCAATTCCAGCTGTCATTGTGTCCTTGGGCAAGACACTTAACCCACTCACCCCCAGTGTGTGCGTACACTGGTGTGTGAATGTGTGTGTGAACGGGTGAGGGTTTTTTGAGTTTCTTGAAGGCAGAAAAACGCTGTATAAAAATGCGACCGTTTACCGCTAAAGCTGCATTGTGTTTTTTTCTGGTGGAGGGTCCATCAAGTTTATTTTCGCCATGGAGATGTTATTGCTTTGTCTGGAATGTTTCACAATATGACGTTAAATCTTTCTATCGTCATGGAGACCAAACCAGGCGAAGTTACAGGTCAGATCTGTGGAGAGATGGAGAGATCAGTCAGAAAACCTGTTTTTCTAGGGGTTTTTGCACTATAAAACCACCTGTAATTGAGTAAATATAAGTTAGATCTTTTTAATGTCACACTGTGGAACATTTAAAGCAGAGAAATGATATACCAGTTACAGAAGAAACCATTTTTACACAAAGAGAATCAAATGAATCAAAAACACCGGTGAAAAAGCCACAAGAATGACGGTTGTGTTTATCAGCCCCTGAACAAAACACCGGCACCATGTTTATGTTTATGTCAGAACGCCCCCCGTTCTCTGTCAGGTCCTCACTGTAATTATGTATAGTGTGGGTCTCTGCTTAAACACAGACAACAGCACGGCCCTATCTGCCACTCACCCCTGTCCCCAACCCCGCGAGCTGCTTTTAACTTCACAAATAATCACCTTTGGAACGTTTATTTTATAAGATAATACCAACCTGTCGTCTCCGTCAACGTGACATTTAATTCAAACTGACCTCAGACAAAGTTACGCGACGAAGAAAGTATTGAAAACGTGGTTCAGTACCTTGATTGATGTGGATGTTGATGTGTTTGTCTGTTGTTTTTACGTTTTTAAAAAGCTGTTATAAATCTAATTAGAAGACGGTTAGAAAACTGAAGCAGAGCGATCACTTTTGTACAGCCAATCAGCGCTCATCCCAAAGCTTCATATAGTGACTAACATGGTTCACGGCTCAAATTTGCAATAAATAAAATGTTTTATAAGTAGATTAAAACAGTGTTCCTGTCAGATTTTTGTCACAAACCTCTACTTTACACATTTATAAGAAAAAGTTGTGTATTTCATCTTTAACACACTATTAATGACAGAAAAGAGACTCTTCAGATATGATCCAAAAATACCGGATCAGAACAACTGAGGTAGAAAACGTTTTAAAGCAGAACTATTCTGCTAAATTAACTTTTCAGACCTTTTAACCTTGTTATAGTTGTTTCCTCTTCTCATTTACCCTCTTGACGTTGTATTTGAGCAGTCTTTAATAGCTTATTTTCAAGATGCCACACTGACTCTCGTATATGTCCACTTCTCTGTACACCGCAATGTTCGACCGCGGAAGTCGGTGGTTTTGGATGAATACTGCGATTTAAAATGTCCAAATTTACCAAATGAAAACAGAATGAACCACGGGTGTGATAGAACTCTACAGCAGACACAAGCACAGTATGTCTTCTTTAAAAGTACAGTAGTTATCTGGACGCTTCAAGACATTTCGACTTCAAAAACAGTGACATGGATGACTCCTGAACAAAAAAAACGATTACGACTGTGACATTTACGATTATGACATTTACTTCAGCTGTATCTGCCGGGGCTCGAGTGCCAAACTGATCCATTCATAAAGTCAAATAAAAATGTAATTTAACAAAGGCTCAAATTAAGTAAATCATTAACAAAAAGTCAGGCCCAACTGGGGAAAATTAAATCCGACTAAACAGAACAAAAACAGATGCGTTTAAAGAGACGAGGGCGACTAAACTGAACACAAGAGAGGGGGAAATTACATGAAATAAATAACTAAAGCTACTAACTTAAAGTAACAAAAAGGCAAATACTTAATATATATAATACAGAAAACAAGCGATAATAAAGTAACCTCAAACAAACTAACTTAGCAAAATTAACTAAATAGTGCTCCTCCCTAACTCCTCTGAGGGTCAAACAAAAAAAAAACAAGTGTAAGTAATAATTCAGACTTATATTAACTAAAATGTGCACCCAAAATTAGAAAATATAAGTCTAAATAAATGATTAAATTCAACTATAACTTAAAGAAAATGTAAATGAAATGAAATATTAACACTATGGAGCGGTGGCAGATGTTTCCACCACAGTCCGTCTTGGTTAAATTATCAAAATCATAACAAAACAGCTCCCCAGTTTTGTTTTTGAACACAGCATAATGTCTCTCTGCAGATGTCTGAGTTTGTGTTCGTCTCTTCTCTCTCGCTGCAGTCTTCTCACAGTCTCCTCTCCTCTCTCCAGGCGCCGGGCCCCCTGCTGACCAGACTGTTGTCATCGAAGAGTTCCGGTACCTGTCACAGAAGCTCTTTGTGTCTGTGTCGGTGTTCGCTGGTCTGGGAATTCTGCTGGGAATCGTGTGCCTCACCTTCAACATCTACAACAGCAACGTCAGGTAGAGTCGCTCCTGTCGCCACAGTTTACATTCGCCGCACAGACGCAGACGTTTGGCTCATGGTGCGGTTTACAAACGGGTGAACCTTAGTATTTCAGGCTTTATTAATGGACCGAACTGACCCAGAACGTCTTTGGAATCTGACAGTCTAAAATAAGTCAAATGTCCTATTTCTCTGACCTGTAAAAGCTTTTGGGCGTTTTAGCGTTGGATTGTTAAAGTTGAAATGTGTAACTTTTCTGGGCTAGTGAAATCTTACTGCTTTGTTTGGAATATTGTTTGGTTTTATAGAGAGATCGGCCCATATGTGTTTTTCATGGCCGATGCCGATATTTATTGTTTAGAATCCAGAGCAACTGATGGCCGATAAACTCTGCCGATATAATTTTGCCAACGACAAACCCATAAGGAACTGTGCCGTTTTCCCTTGAAATTAAAGTGTTAAAATAAAACTTTGTGTGTATTTTAGGCAGCAGATCAACCCAAACTAAGACATTTAAGGCAAAAAAGTCCAAACAGTAGTAGTAGTAGTAAAGTAAAATATTATGATTTTAACTGTGTTTTGGTCAGCTGACTTGTACGGTGCCAAATCAGTCAACCTGGAATGTTCCACAATTGGCATTAAACTATTTTTACAATTTTACAGTTTTTACCAACAACAAATACCTACGCTACCAGTCAAAAGTTTGGACACTCAGTGAAAGGAAATATACATATACACAATTTTGCTGATATATGACTTTTACTACTTTAACGTTAAAACCATCGTGTGTCACTTTTTAACCAAAAAAAAGTTATTTCACTTTTCATTTTGCTTGTTTTCTTGCCCTGAAAAACGACAAAAAAATAGTTGTTCCTTACTGTCAGCAGACTTGCATCTCCACAAACCTATTTTTCCCGGAGGACCAATGGAGACTAAAACTCATCTGTCTCCATGGAGAATGTTCCACAGTGTGGTTTTAACTTGGGCACCTCCAGATAATGAAATAAACCCATAGGGTCATATGGAGCTTGTTAAAATGACCATTTTAAGGTCATAAGGACGAGCCTGACAGCCGCAGTTACAGACAGAGGGGCGATGTTTTTTCAATAGAAAGTTAAATGGAGCCAGAGCCATTGGAGCCGAATCCACCCATGCTCACTTCCTGTTTGGAATGTGGCGGCTAGAGCGTTACATTTACAGTCTAATGGCACAATTTACACAAAAAACACGTTTGACCCTTTAATGATCAACCAAATAAAAGCGTTTCATGTTTGTATTTGTCAGATCGTATTTTGGGTACCACGTGGTTTCTAGGTAACAGTTACGGCGAGCCGGTTAAGCCACCAGGTCAAGCTACAGGTCAGATCTGTGAAGAGGCGACCACTCTCACATTAAGAATTTGTATTTGTAATAACATTTAATCATGTAATTAAATAAATGGAAGATAGTTTAAGAGTGAAGCTGATGCCATACCTCGCACTAGAAAAGTTACGTAGTGTGTCTTTAAAGTCTAGTAAATTCTTCCTTTGTTGCATATTTCAGGACTCTCCACTTTTGACTGATATAAGAAAAGAAGTGTGTAAAGCGGTGATGGAGCTTGTATTAAGAGGACATTATTCGTCTGTTTAACTCGTCGAAACTCTCCCTCACACTATAATTACTCTCAAATCAGGACGTGTGTGTGCGGGCGGGTTGTGCTTTGGATTAGCTTCAGCGCTAAACAGGATTCTCCGTTTCCTCTGCCAGAGAAACACACTCCAGTCTTCAGCCGGAGCCCCTGCTCCCGGCACAGGGACTTTTAATATGAGAGAGAGAGAGAGGGAAAGAGAGAGGGGGGGAGAGAGAGAGAGAGAGAGACAGACAGAGGGACTTTTAATATGGGAGAGGGAGAGGGAAAGAGAGGGAGAGACAGACAGAGGGACATTTAATATGAGAGAGAGAGGGAGGGAAAGAGAGAGGGGGGGAGAGAGAGAGAGAGAGAGACAGACAGAGGGACTTTTAATATGAGAGAGGGAGAGGGAAAGAGGGGGAGAGAGAGAGAGAGAGACAGAGGGACTTTTAATATGAGAGAGGGAGAGGGAAAGAGAGAGGGGGAGAGAGAGAGAGAGACAGAGGGACATTTAATATGAGAGAGGGAGAGGGAAAGAGAGAGGGGGAAAGAGGGGGAGAGACAGACAGAGGGACTTTTAATATGAGAGAAAGGGAGAGGGGAGATGGGGAGAGAGAGGGAGTGAGAGACAGAGGGACATTTAATATGAGAGAGAGAGAGGGGGGGGGAAAGGGGGAGAGAGAGAGACAGACAGAGGGACATTTAATATGAGAGATTATGAGAGAGAAAGAAAGAGGGAGAGAGCGGGAGGGATGGAGGGAGAGGAACATTTAATATGGGAGAAGAAAGAGAGAGAGAAACATTTTAAAATGAGAGAATATGAGAGAGGGAGGGAGGGAGTGAGGGACTGAAAGCGAGAGACAGGGGATGGAGAGGGAGTGAGAGAAAGGGAGAGTGAGACAGAGAGATAGAAAGAAGAAGAGAAAAAAAGAGAGGCGTAATCCAGAAGCAGTCCAAGTCCATGAGGGACATTTTAATATGAGGAGAGAAAGTAGAGAGAGAGAGAGAGAGAGAAAGAGAGAGAGATTGGGGGGGACAGATAGATGGAGAGAGAGCAACTGGAGAGGGAGAAAGAGAGAGGGAGAGAGAGAGAACAGAGAGAGGGGAGGGAGACGTGAAAGAGAGAGACAGAGGGGGAGAGAGAGAGAGGACAGAGAGAGAGTTAGATACTGAAAGAGAGAGTGAAAGAAAGAGACAGAGAGAGAAAGAGTGAGAGAAAGAGAAAGCATAAAGAGACAGATCCAGAACCAGTCCAAGTCTATAAGGGAGAGAGAAAGAAAGAGTCAGAGAAAACAAGTGAGCGAGAGACAGAGAAAGAGAAACAGAGAGAGAGAGAGAATAGAGAAAAGAGAAGGAGAGGTGTAAATCCAGAGCCAGTCCAAGTCTATAAAGGCTCCGGCTCTTGTTGCGTCGCTCGTGACAGACACACAGCTCACAGCAGAGAGAGCAGCCGGGAGACGCCTGAATGACAGAATCCTCCATCTGCGCTCCACTCCGGGCCCCTGGGGGAGGAGAGGGGCCCCTTCTGTACCGGCTCCAGAGCGGGCACGACCCACAGCGCCGTCGTGCCAGTGTGTAAAATGTCTGGCGTTAAAAGAGCGGAGTTAAAGGCTCTGGACGCAATTTGTCTGGTTTTCAAATGAGGACCGAGGGAGAAAGTTGAGTTTAAGCCGTTATAGTCGAGGTTCAACATGTTGGCCACAAATCGCAAACAGTTTTTTGTCTGTGTTTGTGTTTTGGCGCTTTCAGACTGTGAGGCAGAGTTTACCTTTAAAGTTTCAGAACAATTAAAGGTGCTATATTGTGCAAAATGAACTCTTGTGAGGTTTAAGACATGTTATAATGTTTTTACCTCCTCAAAAACAGACCTGGAGTTGTGTTTTGTTTCATTCACATGTTTGAGTAACACTTTATTATTAGTTTGTCTACATCTCTAAAGCTCAAAAGGCTCTGTTCCACCTTGTGATGTCATCTATTGGTAGTTTTCATGTTAACAGCTCCTTTTATCTGTTAGTTCAGTCGAGATTGGCAATTCCAGGGCGGAAATTATCTAAATGATTCTAATGAAGGTGTGTGGAGTTAAAAAACACTTCCAAACTGACATCACAGGGTCAGTTTGTGAAAAAAGCATGGCCAAAATCTGCAAGATTTGTGCGTTAAACGTGTGTGAATGAAACAAAACACAACTCCAGGTCTGTTTGTGATGAAGAAACATTATAACAGATCAGAAAATAGTGTAATATGGGCCCTTTAAGTAAGTTTGAATACTTTTAGATAAACATTTTTCCCCATATCTCGCTGGATTGGTTAGTAGATATTGTTTAGTAGCCTTATTTAAACATAGTATAAATGACCATGAATCCCTTCTTTTTCATAGGTTATTGGTTAAAGGTGCTTCACAAGCATTTTACCATCTTAAAAACGTGAAAAACTAGAAGAACTAGTTCATTTTAAACCGTTCGCAGTGGTCCAAAGTTGTTCCTCACTTATCTTATGCATTCAGAACATCCAAATTATTCACCAGCGACGCCAGAGCAGAGTTTTGACGATAAGGTAAAACTAATAAGAACTAATCCTTTTTAATTAAATGCAGCCAGAGCACAGAGGACTTATTTTGACCTCAAGAGCTGCTTAGGGAATAAATCTGTACTGCGGCGAGACTCAAATACTGAAGAAAATACTGAAAAATACTCAAATACTGAGAAAAGGTCATTTAACATTATACATATAAATATAAAACATAAACACAACTTGTCTGTCCAATAGTGTTTTAAAAGCCTGAACAATGTGTTATTGATACTTTGCAGCTGATGCCGTCAACATTCCCTGGGGGTGTGATGTTAACTGTGGGCACTGCTCTGTCTGAGACTCTTTTAGAGAGACTTTAAGCTGATTTTAACACAATCTGACCAGAAAGAACAGATTTAGTCAGAATTATAGCAGACGATTTGTGCTGTTAAACATGTCCCGTATTTTTTCTTGAGTTTTCAGACAATCTTAAAACTTATTGGGTTGTGTTTGTGTTCATTGCGTCTCTATGGTAACTGGGTAACATTCCACCGCTGCACATACATGTAGAACACCCCCAGTCTGATGTCAAAGTATCAATACCTTTAAGTTGTCTGTATTAATTTAAGAGTATTGAATGTTCAGTGTTGTTTTAGAGTTACAGCGTTAGAGTTTAGCCCTGGGAGGTGATGTTTTGTAGGTTTTATACAGAAAACTCCAGCGCTGTGCTCCCCGTTTCCCCCGGTGGCCTGGCCCACAAACTGCCACGAGCAGCACGACTGCAGAGTGCCCACATCACACCACTGTTAAATTAAAAAAGAGAGAAGGAGAGAGGGAGGAAATGAGGAAAGGAGAAGATGAGGAATGGAGAGAAGGAGGAAAGGAGGAAAGGAGAGGAGGAAAGGAGAGAAGGAGGAAAGGAGTAAAGGAGAAAATGAGGAAAGGAGAGAAGGAGGAAAGGAGTAAAGGAGAAAATGAGGAAAGGAGAGAAGGAGGAAAGGAGGAAAGGATGAATGGAGATCAGGAGGAAAGGAGAAAAGGAGAGGAGGAAAGGAGAGAAGGAGGAAAGGGGAAAAGGAGGAAAGAAGAACAGGAGGAAAGGAGGAACGGCGCTCAGGAGGAAAGGAGCAAATGAGGAAGGGAGAAAAAGAGGAAAGGAGCAAAGGAGGAAAGAAGAAAAGGAGGGAAAAAGGAGGAAAGGAGGAAAGAAGAACAGGAGGAAAGGAGCAAAGGAGGAAAGAAGAACAGGAGGAAAGGAGCAAAGGAGGAAAGAAGAAAAGAAGGAAAGGAGGAATTGAGATCAGGAGGAAAGGATAAAATGAGGAAAGGAGCAAAGAAGAACAGGAGAAAAGGAGGAAAGAAGAAATGGAGTAAAGGGGGAAAAGAGGAAAGGAGAAAAGGAGGAAAGGAGAAAAGGATGTGGTCTCAGACAGGACTCAGAACAGGGGTACGGGGATCCCCAGAGACACAAACACTTTCCAGGGGCGACACACGTCTGTACACTGTTTGTATCAGACTCAATCTGAACTGTTTATAGATTAAAACAAGACCAAAACGACGTTACAAAATATATAATTCCTCTCATAATTTGTTTATTTATAAGTTTGATTTTCTAGAAAGGGAATAAGTTGCTGTTTGGCCAATTGCTGCTAAACATTTGTGCTCTACAATGTTTCTAAAGTTTGAGTTTTAATCCTGTTATATGTGAATACCTTGGAAATTGTACGAACATTTGTTGGTGCTTTACAAACACATTTAGTTGTGATTAAAATGAACCGGACTGAGCTTTATTCTTTGTACCAGGTGGAAATAATAAAATGCTTTACGTTGCATTTTCTCCACACTGGTGGTGGTAAAATACTTTTGTAATCACAGCTTGTTTAGTTCTGCTTTAGTCCCGGCCTCCTGCTGATGCCCAGAGTCTGGACTAAACACGGGGAGTCAGAGTTTCAGATTCATGCAAATAAAACCTGGAACAGTCTGAACATGTGAGACAGACTCAACTGTGACTCTGTTTAAATCCAGACTTAAAACGGTTCTGTTCAGCTGCGTCTGACTGAAAGGTTTTACACTCTTCTCTCTCTCTTTAATTTTATGATGATTATTTATGTTTTGATTTGTTTGTATTGTGATTTTAATGTATTTCTTATTGTGTAAAGCACTTTGAATGACTTTGTGTAGGAATTGTGCTGTACAAATAGACTTGCCTTGCCTTACAGTTTCCTCTCCTGCCTTTCCGTGGTATTCCCAGCGCTTTCCCATCTGAGAACGAACCAGCCTGTGAGATTAGACCAGATCAGGCAGTGACAGTGACAGGCAGCTATGGCCACAGGCAGGACAGGGGCTTATGTAATTTAAGAGTCATATATGGAAGATTCTTATAGTCTTGCTGCTACTACTAATGTTGCTACTACTGCAGTCCAATGCAGTTTAATCTCATTGCCATGTTCATACATAAATTCTGTTTTCATGGGCGCTTCACCAAAACGAGACTTAAAAACTCTCTGAAGACAGTTTTGGTCTCCTGATGCTTCTTCGTGTGCAGGAAAGTGTTCAGTGGGTAGAGTTACAGAGTTTTGTCCAATAGCTGGATGCCTGTTCTTTCCTCTTCCTCTGCTTCTGTGATTGTCTTAAATTGGTTCAAATTCAGCCTGAAGTGGCCTGAAAATCGTCTCCATTGGAAACCATTTTGGAGAAACTGGACTTAATGGTTGTCCTCTTTTGAACACCTCAACTCTTCTGCTGTGAAACACTCAGACTTTTGGAGAAACTTCAGCACACATCTGTAAAATATTCATAGCAAATGTACCTTTTTTTTTTATTGATGAAATTTTAATTTCAAATTGTGTAATTTTCATTGCCTGGGATCCAGAATACACACTTCTTTAATATTTAACGAAGATGTGAGTCTGGTCACTGGTGAATCTCCTCGTTTTCTTAAAGCCAGTTGGGAACGATGGTCTGTATCTGAAAAAATCCTAGAAATAAAATACCACAGGGGCTGAAAAACACTGTGGATTTCAACAGAATCGAGTGAAGCAGTAAACTCTGTTAATCTGATTTTAATTTCATTTTATTTGTAACTGATGAGCTCCTTTGTCACATGCAACACAATCTGGCTGGATGGTGATGTTTGATCCCGGCTGGAGACATGACAGAGGGCGCGGGATACTGAGATATTAGTCTGGACTTGCTATTTGTGCTTTTTCAAATTCAAAATTTCAAAAATCTTCACCTATCCATCCTCAGGTCCATATTAACAAAACATTTTAACTTAGTTTTTCTTTTATATTGACTTACATACAGTACACAACTACACTTTGTTCTTTTGAGTTTTTATATGGTCTGTTAGTGAGATGGATGGAGTTTTTACCAGTGAAATGTTGCAGAGGAGGAAACGTGACCGATGAGCAGCCAATCAGACGACAGCAGAGTGAGGCGACAGGAAGTGAAGGACATTTTAATAATTCTTCACATAGTGTGGGACATTTAAAGGACTCATTTTACGCTATTGTCTGATCTGGGTTATAATGTTGTTTCGTCATCACAAACAGACCTGGAGTTGTGTTTTGTTTCATTCGCACAAATCCTCAATTTTTAGACTTCAATTGAGTTCTTCTCTCAAATGAAACACACTCTGTTCCACCTTGTGATGTCGTGTGGTAATACAGGAAGTGCTTCACCATGTTTTTAAACTCCACGTACCTTCACTAGAATTAGAATCATTTGGATCGTTTCAGCCCTGGAATTGCCGATCTTCTACTGAACAACGGTAAAAAATAGTTGTTAACTTGAAAACTACCACTGGATGACATCACAAGGTGGAACAGAGCATTTTGAGTCCACTGATCAGAAGGTTGGCGGTTCGAATCCCGCTCTCGGCATAAAAAACATCATTGGTTGAGCGGTCTAATCCACTGACCCATATTGTTACTGTATAAAAATGTGACCGTTTACCGTTTGAGCTTTGAAGATGGAGATGTGTGTGTGAATGAAACACAACACAACTCCAGATGTGCGTTTGATGAGGAAACATGCCGCACAAAGTTCACAGTTTTAGACACATCTGTGAAGTAAAAACCATGTCCGGAGAATTCATCATGGAGCTCATTGAGAGAAGGTCAAAGGGTTTACAGCACTGTCGACAAACCAAAGGGTGGCTGCCTTATAATTGGAGTTATTTTTATTTTATTTTATTATTTCTGACATCTTGCATCGTATATCTGTTGTCTTCAGTATTTTTCTACATTGCTGAAAGTAATAAACATAAAGAGAAGTGACTCATTCTGGTGTTGAATCATTTAAAGAAACCGCATCATTAAAAAGACGTGAAACTCAAATGCGCAGTTACACTCTCTTCATCTCTTCACAGATGACGTGTCTAACATTGTTCTCCATGTTTTTCTCTTGCAGATACATCCAGAACTCCCAGCCCTATTTGAACAACATGACCGCAGTGGGCTGTATGATGGCCCTGGCAGCCGTCTTCCCTCTGGGCATCGATGGGCTGCACGTGCACCGGAGACAGTTCCCCGTCGTGTGCCAGGTACGAGGGCTCTAAACCAGGGCACACACTGGGCCATCGAGGGAAATTCAGCAGCCCCAGGGCAAGAACACTCACATGGGCCCCCTCTAGTAGAAATTAATAGGTAGAGGGTCCAATTCTGGGGCTGTAACAACCTTTGAGGGAAGGGAGAGAAGGATGGAACAGAGAAAATATAAGTACGACAATCACAGAGGCTAGTCCATCACTGAGTTTACATGCAGAGAGATCTTAGCGTGCGCAAAACAACTAAATTTAAATATTCTTTGCCCCAAAAAACCTGTCAGAGCCTTGTCCCAGTCCACAGCAGGTCAAAGAACACAATGGTGCGAATGAGGGGCTACGAGGCGTTCAGGGGCGTCTAGTCGTTTATTTACCCGTCCAGCCAGAACCACACGCTTTGACAAAACTTTACAAAGACAAGTGGATCTGGAGCTGTGTCCCGTGAGGGCGTGATTGACAGGCGGATTAACCAATCAGAGAGACGCATTCTCTAAACAAACATGGCTGCTTACAAGTAAAAAATGACAAAAAACAACCACAAAGACTGAGAAACAGAGCAGATTTTTACAGAATCAACAATCGAAGCACCAAAATATGACTTATTTCAGGTAAAAGAAGTTATATGTGATAGAAATTAGCGTCTGTGGTTGGATCGTTTCAAGTTTGGACAGAGGTTCTATGGTCTGGTTTCAGCACCTAGAAGGGACTGGCTACTCAGGCTTATCATAGCACTAAAACTTACAGCTATAATTGGTAATAAAAAAACAATATAAATATAACCAAATATAACCACACTCTTGGCAGACATTCCAAAATAATCCTGAGGGACTCCAGACTGCTGTGCTTTGAAAATTACCTAAAAAATCAATTCAGAATTTGATTTAGTGGCGTAAAGGTCTTGACAAAAATACTTAAATTTATTTATTTATGGACTATTTATTACTAGGGATGTAACGATATCCAAATCTATCTATACGATGTTTTAACTATATCCATCTCACGGTATGATATTTATTGATTTAAAATTGTGCAGCACTGTCCTTTAAAAATGCCTTTAAAAGCCTTTGGTACTGTAATAATACAAAGAATTAAGATTTAAAAGTGCTTAATAATGGTTATTTCTTCATGTAGTCTGCACTGAAACAGCAAAGGATCATGGTCTATGTAGTTCTCTCTGTTTTTTAGCTGTTGCTGCACCATAACTATGAATTTAAGCAGAGAAACTTATAAATCAGTATACTGTGAAAGAGATTTTGGTTATTGTTACATCCCTATTTAAGAATACGTGAATTCCAGTATATGATTTTAACTTTTATATTTTCATCGAATCATGGAAATCTCCTGAAAATACCTGTAGCTCACAAATAAATTCCTTTTTTAATTCTTTTTTGACTTTTTCTTCTCAGTATTTGTGTCTGGGCTGTGTTTTGTTTTCTTTTTGTTTCCAGACTGAATCCCTGGGGTAATTCTGACATTTCAAAAAACTGTGATAAAAGGCCCAGTCTATAAACTATACACTGCAACTGTGTAAATAAACCGTCAGTTATTAAAAGTATCAGGCATTATGTAAGACGGCCTTTTCCATTTTCTCCACGATAACACGCGAAATACCAGCAGTTATATTTTTGGAGTATTTTTTTATTTACTCTTTGAGATTTTAACTTATGATAAAACAAAAAATAATTCAACATTGGGTTTACAAAGCACTTTTAAATAGAAAATCTGTTTTAGCCATCGTCTCCGCGTTTTATTTTAGTATACAGCGAGTCTAATGTTCTGTTTTCAAGGCTTGAACTTGCAACTCTCTGGTTAGTGGGCCCGCACTTAACTCACTGCACCACTATCATGACTGGCCGTAGTATTAAGCTCCAAAACAAAACAAAAACCTTTACTAGAATCGTTTGGAGAATTTCAGCCCAATCTCTACCGAACCAAAGGTAAAATGGAGCTGTTCACTTCAAAACTACCACTACATGACATCACAAGGTGGAACAGAGCGTTTTGAGGTGGAAATACACAAATCCAGGTTTGTTTTTGAGGAGGTAACAGAATTATAACATGGCCTAAAGCTCACAAAGAGTCAGTTTTGTGTTTTATAGGACCTTTTATGTAACAGAATCCATCGACACGAAAATGAAAATAAAAAAATAGAGAAATAATGGAGCGTAACAAAACATACAAACACTACACAAACACTACACACACTACACACACTACATACACTACATACACTAAACACACTACATACACTACACACACTACATACACTACATACACTACAAGAGTTAGTAAATACTGTGTACTATATAAATATAAAATGTAGTACACTGTTGCCGTGACTACCATGGGGCCCATTGTTCCAGTAGCGTGTGTGAGTGTGTGTGTGTGTGTGTGTGTGTGTGAGTGTGTGTGTGTCCATGTTTCAGAGGTTGTGATGTACAGTTCACAAGGGAGGAAGAAAATGAGGAGGAGAAGAGGAAGAGGGGGAGGAAAAAGTGGAAGAGGAAGAGGTGGAAGAGGAGCGGGAGGAAGACAAAGAAGAAGAGGAGGAAGGGGAGAGGGAGGAAGACAAGGAAGAAGAGGAGGAAGGGGAGAGGGAGGAGGAGGAGGAGCAAGAGAGGGAGAAAGAGAAGGAAGAAGAGGAGGGATATAAAAGGGATGGGAGGAGGAGGAAGAGGAGAAAGAGGGAAGGAAGAGTTTGAGAAAGGAGATAAAGAGGAGGAGAAAGAGGGGGAGGAAGAGGAGGAAGAAGATGAGGAGGGAGATGAAAGGGAGCAGGAGGAGGAGAGGGAGGAGGAAAAGGAAGTGGCGGAGGAGTAAAAGGAGAAGTAAGAAGAGGAGAATGATGAAGAGGAGGAGCAGGAGGAGGAGGAGGAAAAGTAGGATGATGAAGAGGAGAGACTGTTCTGACATTTCACTACTCCACAAATGCACAAACACGTGCAGAGTCACACATGTCCTGTAGGGGGAGCACAGGTATTATGCAAAATCAACATTCCCTCATAAAAACATATCTGAAGAGGTTTTAAATGTCATCTGTGTATGTTTGAGTAATCTAGCGATCTCTCCCGGGCCCTCTTTACAGTTATTGCAGTACGAGCTTGTGCAAGACAACACACTACAACTTCACAAACCTGATGCGATGTGTTCAGGTCTTATAATTACGCACGACTGACTCTTGTGAGCTTTAAGTCATGTTATAATGAGCCAGAAAAGTTACATAATGCACCTTTAAAGCACCATTAAAGGGCCCATATGACGCTATTTCCCAGTCTATGTTATAATGTCGTTTCCTCGTCACAAACAGACCTGGAGTTGTGTTTTGTTTCATTCACATGTTTAACACACAAACCTGCATATTTAGGCTGAGTCCTTCTCTCTGAACTGAAAACACTGTTCCACCTTGTGATGTCATGCGGTAATACAGGAAGTGCTGAGTTCGGCAGGCTGAGTTCGATCTTTCTTTTTTTTCAGTCCCATCCATACCAGTTTTCGCCCATTTTGAATTTAGATTCCAGATAATCTTTCTCACTTTATATTTTATCTTGTCACTATTCTAACAATCCTAATTCGTTCAGTGAAACTTACAATATAATAAAGTAGTTGAAATGCAGCAATAACTTCGTAACAGATATTTGAAAAAAACGTTGTCTGGCGTGTTGAGTGTTAAGGGCTCCTCAGGTCAGCTCCATTGTACAGGTGATTCTTAAGAGTATCTGCCTCTTGTTCATTAATGAGGGGAGGATGGAGCGTGAGATTGGCCCTCCACACAATGGTCGTCACTGCAGCGGTCAGACCAGGTGAAGTGATCCAATAAAGCTCCCTCCATTCTTCTCTCTGCTGTGGTCAGGAGCTGTGACGTATGACCAGTGCAACGAGATCCACTTTACAAGAATGCTTCCTTTAATGGTGTTTTATTAAGTGAAATGAACTCTTATGAGCTTTAAGTCTTGTTAGAATGTTGTTCCTCCTCAAAAACAGACCTGGAGTTGTGTTTTGTTTCATTCACATGTTTGAGTAAGTGTTTATTATTAGTCTGTCCACATCTCCAAAGCTAAAAATACGCTGTTCCACTTTGTGATGTCATGAAGAGGTAGTTTTCAACTTAACTTTTACTTTTTACCTTTAGTTCAGTACAGTTGGCAATTCCAGAGCTGAAATTATCCAAATGATTCTAGTGAAGGTGTTTAGAGTTTAAAAACACAGTGGAGCACTTCCTGTCTTACCACATGACATCACAAGGTGGAACAGAGTGTTGTAGAGAGTTTGAGAAAAGAACTCTCAAAGCCTAAATGCGCAGGGTTTGTGTGTTAAAGGTACACTGTGTAACTTTTTGTTTTGGTAGATTAAAGGTGGTTTTATAGCTCAAAAATACCTAGAAAAACCAACATTCTGACTGTGAGCGGGGTCGTCTCTCCACAGATCTGACCTGTAACTTGGTCTGGTTTGGTCTCCATGAAGATAGAAAGGTTTCCACCAGAAAAGTTACACAATGCACCTTTAATTAAACATGTGTGAATGAAACAAAACACAACTCCAGGTCTGTTTGTAATGAGGAAACAACATTAGAACATAGATCAGAAAATAGTGTAATATTGGCTCTTTAAATATGGTAATGATTTGGCCAAAACAGAAGTGCGTTGCCCAAAGGCACCTTGCAGTCCACTTGTAATAACTTTGCATTAAAACTTTACCACAGTTGGATTTATCAGAGTGAAAAGCTTTAATTTCTCTGGCCCCCAATCACCAGAATGATTTAATCCCCGTTATTATTTTATTGCCGTGTTAATTATGTGCAGACTTTTTAATCAAATGTCAAAGCGGTGATTAGGAACGCGTCTCCTCTCCTGATTTACACACCACCGCTCGTCTGTCCCACACACGTCCAAGACACAGACACAGACACAGACGGGGCTGGGTTTGAAGGTGACCCCATAGAGATTACATGGACAACGAGAGAGAGAAAGAGAGAGAGAGACACACACACACCCACACCGAGAGAGAGAAAGAGACACACACACACCGAGAGAGAGAAAGAGACACACACACACCGAGAGAGAGAGAGAGACACACACACACACGCTCTCACACACCGAGAAAGAGATAAAGAGAGAGACACACACAGCAACAGAGAGAGAGATGCACGCACCGAGAAAGAGATAAAGAGAGAGAGAGAGACACACACACACACCGAGAGAGAGAGAGAGAGAGACACACACACACACGCTCTCACACACCGAGAAAGAGATAAAGAGAGAGACACACACAGCAACAGAGAGAGAGATGCACGCACCGAGAAAGAGATAAAGAGAGAGAGAGAGACACACACACACACCGAGAGAGAGAGAGAGAGAGACACACACACACACGCTCTCACACACCGAGAAAGAGATAAAGAGAGAGACACACACAGCAACAGAGAGAGAGATGCACGCACCGAGAAAGAGATAAAGAGAGAGAGAGAGAGACACACACACACACAGAGACAGAGAGACAGACACACACACTGAGAAAGAGAGAGAGAGACACACACACACCGAGAAAAAGAGAGCAAGAGACACACACACCAATAAAGAGATAAAAAGAGAGACACACACGCAGAGAGACACACACACACAGCAACAGAGAGAGAGATGTGCACACTGAGAAAGAGATGAAGAGAGAGAAACACATGCAGAGACACACACACACAGCAACAGAGAGAGAGAGACACACACACACACAGAGAAAGAGATAAAGACACACACACACACTACGAAAGAGAGAGACACATACACACTATGAAAGAGAGAGAGAGAGATACACACTGAGAAAGAGATAAAGGGACAGAGACAGACAGAGAGAGAGACACACACACACAGCGACAGACAGAGAGAAAGACATATACACTGAGAAAGAGATAAAGAGTCAGAGATAGACAGAGAGAGAGATACACACACTGAGAAACAGATAAAGAGAGAGACACAGAGAGAGAGACACACACACTGCGACACAGACAGAGAGAAAGACACACACACACATTGAGAAAGAGATAAAGAGAGAGACAGACAGAAAGAGTGAAACACAGAGGGAGAGGGAGAGAGAAGAGTGAAGATGAGAGAGAGAGATACACACAGAGAGATGGGGAGAGAAAGAGAGACACAGAGAGAGACACAGACTGAGAGCAAGGGAAATACACAAAGAGAGCACAAGGTGGACAGAGAGAAAGAGAGACATGCAGGGATATAGACACTCACACAGAAGGAGAGAAAGAGAGAGACACAGAGAGAGAAACACACACAGAGGGAGAGAAAGAGAGAGACACAGAGAGAGAAACACACACAGAGGGAGAGAAAGAGAGAGGGTGACAGGGAGAGAGAAAGAGAGATGACACAGAGAGAGAGAGAGACACGCAGGGAGAGAGACACACAGAAGGAGAGAAAGAGAGACAGAGAGAGGGGGACAGGGAGAGAGAGAAAGAGAGGACACAGAGAGAGAGAGACACGCTGAGAGAGACATAAGAGAGAGGCAGAGAGAGAAGAGAGAAAAGGACAGACACAGAGAGAGAAAAAGACAGATGGAAGAGGCAGAGAGAGAGAGAGAGACATACACAAACACACAGACAGAGAGAGAGACAGACACACCGAGAAAGACAGACAGAGAGAGCAAAAGAGAGAGAGACAGAGAGAAAGAAAGAGAGAGAAACACACACAAAGAGAGAGAAGTAATCTGTTTTTCACTGTGGTGTGAGTCAGGGTCATTGTGGTTCCATGTTGGGCAGTAAAATGAATCGCAATGAAATAAAAAACGCAATTTAAAAGAACGCAATTACAAAATCACACATTTTTGAAGCACCGTAATTTCCTCCACAAACAACAAAATCTTGTCTCATTCTGACAATTTTAAAATGGGACAAATTTAAATCATAAATTGCAATATTTACTTTAAATTGTATTTATTTTTCCAACATTTCTCAGCCCTTCCTGTTGATAATCTGGGTTTATTGTGCGTCCGTGTCTCTCTGGCCTTTCAACAAAATCCTATTATTAAAACTGAAATTGCAAATGTAAATATAATTGCAGGGTTTGTCAGAAATATTGCGATTAAATTTTTTCCCAAATGCTTCAGCTCTACGTCTTGTGATCCTGAACTTTGAACAGAATCTTACATTAAAATATAAATTGTAAATATAATAATTTAAATGCTGGTTAGAAAAATTGTAATTTGATTTTTTTTTCCAAATCGTTCAGTCCTGTTCTGGGTTCACTGTAGTTTCATTTTTTCTACGTTAAAGGTTCACTGTGGAGCTTTTCTGGTGAATTAAACTTATCTTGATGGCAAATATTTTATTACGGTTGTTTTTAGGGCTTGCATTTCCGCAGATATGGCCTATATCTTGGTTTGGTGTAGTTTAAGTATAATTCCATATTATGGAGCAACCCAATAATATCCCCAAATATTCCCTTTGGTAGAAAAAGTTACGCAATGCAACTTTAAAGGTCCTATATTACACAGAATGGACTCTTGTGAGCTTGAAGCCATGTTATAAAGTTGTTTCCTCATCAAAAACAGACCTGGAGTTGTGTTTTGTTTCATTCACACGTTTGAGTAGCTCTTTGTTTTTAGTCTTGCCCTCTCCAGGTGGGTGGAGAGTCCCTGCCTCAACTGGAGGAGTTCAAGTATCTCGGGGTCTTGTTCACAGTGAGGGGAGAATGGAGCGTGAGATTGACAGGCAGATCGGTGCACCGTCGGCAGTGATGTGGTCGCTGTATCGGACTGTTGAGTTGAGCCGAAAGGCAAAGCTCTCGATTTACCGTCAATCTACGTTCCTCCCCTCACCTATGGTCATGAGCTTTGGGTAATGACCGAAAGGACGAGATCGCGGATACAAGCGGCCGAAATGAGTTTCCTTAGAGATAGAAGGTGAGGAGCTCAGTCACACAGGAGGAGCTCGGAGTAGAGCCGCTGCTCCTCTATGTCGAGAAGAGCATCTGTTCTGGATGCCTCCTGGACACCTCCCTCGGGAGGTGTTCCGGGCATGTCCCACCGGGAGGAGGCCCCGGGGAAGACCCAGGACACGCTGGAGGGTCTCTCGGCTGGTCTGGGAACACCTTGGGGTCCCCCCGGAGGAGCTGGAGGAAGTGTCCGGGGTGAAGGAAGTCTGGGAGTCCCTGTTTAGACAGTTGCCCCCGTGACTCAGCCCTCGATAAGAGGAATACATCTCCAAAGCTCAAAATGCTCTGTTCCCCCTTGTGATGTCATATAGTGGTAGTTTTCAGGGTAATACTGTAGGTACCTATAACCTTTTTTTAGTCGAGATTGGCAATTCCAGGACTGAAATGATTCAAATGATTCTAGTGAAGGTGTGTGGAGTTTAAAAGCACAGTGGAGCACTTCCTGTATTACCACATGGCATCACAAGTTGGAACAAAGTGTTTTCAGTTTGAGAGAATAACTCAGCCTAACTATGCAGGTTTTGTGTGTTAAAAATGTGTGAATGAAACAAAACACAACTCCAGGTCTGTTTGTGATGAGGAAACAACATTATAACACAGATCAGACAATAGGTTAACATGGGCCCTTTAAAGTCTCGTGTCTCTCATTAAAGTTCATTGTCTCTGGGTTCTTTAAAGTCTCGTGTCTCTCAGTCTAACCCCGTCTCTCTCTTGTGTTCTTTGGCAGTTCCGTTTGTGGTTGCTGGGCCTGGGCTTCAGTCTGGCCTACGGGAGCATGTTCACAAAGATCTGGTGGGTCCACACTGTCTTCACCAAGAAGGACGAGAAGAAGGACCGCAGAAAGGTAACGTGTACTTTTACTCTGATATACTCTACCAGTTAAAAGTTTAAGTGTGAATTATACGCAAATACTGATTCATCTGTGAACAACTTAAAGCGCCCATATTACGCTATTTTCTGATGTTATAATGTTTTTCTATCAAAAACATTCCTAGAGTTGAGTTTTGTTTCATTCACACATGTTTAACGCACAAACACTGTAAATTTGAATGTGTTCAAACTGACAACACTCTGTTCCACCTTGTGATGTCATGCTCCATTGTATTTTTAAACTCCACACACCTTCACTAGAATCATTTGGATGATTTCAGCCCTGGAATTGCCGATCTCTACTGAACTAAAGGTAAAAGTAGCTGTTAAAGGTGCATTGTGTAACTTTTGGTTGGGTTCCATCACTTTCTTGTTTCTATGGATATGTAACAGCTGTCTGGAATGTTCCACAGTATGACATTACAAGTAGTTTTGTAGCTCAAAATACCTAGAAAATCAGACATTCTGACTGTGAGCGGGGTCGCCTCTCCACAGATCTGACCTGTAACTTGGTCTGGTTTGGTTTCCATGAAGATAGAAAGGTTTAATGCCATACTGTGGAACATTCCAGACAAAGCAATAACATCTCCAGGAAGAAAATCATTTGACGGACCGTCCACCTTAAAAGTTACATAATACACCTTTAACCTGAAAACTACCACTACGTGACATCACAAGGTGGAACAGAGTATTTTGAGCTTTGGGGATGCAGACACCCTAATAATACAGGATTACTCAAACAAAGCACAACCCCACTTTTGTTTTTCATGAGGTAACAACATTTTAACATTTAAATCTCAAAAGAATCAATTTTCTGTAATATAACATCTTTAAACAGATACATTTGCTTTGTTTTGAGGAAAAGATAGTTTGAAAACTACCACTACATGACATCACAAGGTGGAACAGAGCATTTTGAGCTTTGGGGATGCCGATAGACTAATAATACAAGATTCCTCGAACATGTGTGAACGAAACAAAACACAACTCCAGGTTTGTTTTCGATGAGGTAACAAGATTCTAACATGGCTTAAAGCTCACGAAAATCCATTTTGTGTAATACCGGACCTTTCATTTTTTTAAATTTAACATTTCTTTCTGTGTCCCTCAGCCTGTGCGTAGTTTTATAATCTGGATGGATTTTGCGTAGCGACCCCACTAAACAGATTAACACCGGAGCTGGTCGATGGCATTTTCAGACAAGCAACTCTGTCCTTTGTACAAATGGTCCAATTACGAAGAGGCATGGCTCCTGTGTGTCGCTCCACCAGCCTCTAAACACCACCATCTCTCAGCGTTTGCCTCCGGACCAGGTCTATAATGAGCTCCGTCGCGCTGTATGTTCCAAGGTCGTGTAAATGAAGTCAAATGCTGTAAATTCCCCATTGTGGCACCAACTCTTTTCACTGACGCAAAACCGCTCCTGGTGTGGTGCCCTTGAGCAACACGGAGCAGCTATTTGTTACGTTGTGTTCTGATTGGTCTCGGCGGAAGTGGATGGTTCCTCGGTGACAGCGTAGAGGACATCGTTCGTGGTGGTGGGGACGTTTTAGAATAGATTGTCCTATTGTGAGGGTATAGGAGGGTATAGAAGGTGAATATGGAAGATGGATGAGCAGGCGCGGCTGGTCGGATGAAGTCCACGGAGTTCGATTATAATAAAGAAGGAGCTGCAATCATTGAATTTGGGTTAAATCAGCGATCCCAGACCTTTTTAGTCCCAAGTACCAGGGGGTCACCTTGAGTCAAATATGTAATTTTTTTAACCAGTAAAAAATACATAAAAAGTTATCTATCTGTGATCTAGGGCTGTGCCAAAAATTGTGAGATCGAAACATCCTGATCTCAACGCTGGTCGATCTCGATGATAAGGCGTGCGCATTTTAATCGACAGGTCAACAGCCAATCAGAGCACGTGGAGCTGACGAGGATTTACGCTCTTGTTTAGGAAAAAGCAGCCTGAGCCACAGCACATCTCTATGTCTCCTCACGTATTTACAAGTTTTAAGTTTTAAATCTGCACCATTTGACTAAAAGTTCAGTCTCTTTCTACCTCTGTTTTTGTGTTCGGAGTCGTCTGCCCCGCTCCCTCGCTCCTCCTCCCTGCCTGATTCAGCTCCTCACCTTTTCTCCTCTTTCTCTGGCACTTCTCATCTTTATAATCCAAGTTACAGAAAGTAAACGGCTATTTTCTCACTGTTTATGACTGAAACCAAAGTCCTAATTTAGCGCACGGACATCGCACGTGTTGATAGCGGTAGTGCACATGCATGTGTGTCTGCATTTAGGCTTAATATTGCACAAATACAAATTTTAAATACTAATTTCTCCGGAATTATTGGTCCCATCAACACGAAATAAAAACTGTAGTGACCCTGACACCCTGCCCTTTATGCCTGAAGTCCACATGTCTGTTTTTAATAAGATGGAAGAAAATCGAATTGAAAATCGAGTGATCAATATGGAAAAAAAAATCATGATTCTTTTTTTCCCATATCGTTCAGCCGTACTGTGATCATTAAATCTTTGACTAGGAGTACAGATATTAGTCTCAACTGGAGATGCCCCAGTGGGTCAAATGCTGAGGGCAAATTTCTGTGGGGACCATAAAGTGTACCTTAACCATAACTACTTTTTTTATATATTACTTCAAAGAGATTTATTTCAGTTCCAGTGTTATTTCCAAATAAAGGTTCTTTTTGACCGACCAGTGTTGTTTACATTTACCTGCACTGGAATGGGACTGCAGATGGCGCTATTCCCTACCAATTTAGGTCGGAGAATGGCACCAAAATCTGTATAAATCAGCTACAAGACACGTTACAATGACATGTCAAGGTGTAAACAACACACTGGTCTGTTAAAAATAACCTTTATTTGTTTAATGTAGTACTTTTCTACTCCAACATCTCTCAAAACGCACTTTTCCGTCTGCAGTTAGTCCAGAACTCCACGGCACGACTTTTGACAGGAACCAAAAAGATTTTATTGTTTGTTTTTAAAGCTCTGAATGGACTGGCCCCACGTTACACTTTACACGTTACACACCCCACAATTACACTTTTTATTGATTGTTTTTATGTATGATTTACTGTCTTTTACTGTATTAATTTGTCTATGCAGCACTTTGAAAACTGTCAATGTTAATGACAGGTGCTGTATAAATAAAGTGGATTGGATTGGACTTTTCAATCACCAAGAAAGATCGTTTTTTTCAACACATCTTCTAATAAAAAGTTCTATAGATGTAGCAGACGATTATCGGACAATAAAATGCTTTCTTATTAAATGTAGACGGAACGCAGCGCAGGTATTTTGACCTTAAGAGCTGCTTATACAATATTTCTGACAGATTTTACTCAAATACATGGGGGAAAAAAGGCTCAGTGAAAATCTTCCATTTCGACTGTCACAGAAACACATTTTGTCTCCGTGGAAATCCGCATGAGCTGCCAATACGCTGCAGATCTAAGAAAAAGTCAAGTATTTCAGCTTAAAGAAAACGCCATCTTGGCTAATCCCGGAAATGAGCCTTTGCACGAGGAGAGCGCTTTTCATGTGAGATTATTCCAGCGCTGCCTGTGACTCATGTAAATCTGCATCTGCACACGTCTCCCAAAGCCCCAGTGTGCGTCCGTGTCCCCGTGTCTCTGTGTGTCCTTGTGTCTGTGTGTGTGACTCCACTTTAGAACATTGTGTTTAGCTCCAGAACAGCCTATGGTCATATTAACACTGCACGCTTCTTTCTGTCACGATTCAGATTTCATAAATGTTCAGAGTGCAGTTTGAGGCCTGGATAAAGCTCTTAGAGTGGGTTTTGTTGTGGTTTGAAGGTGCATTATGTAACTTTTCTGCTGGAGGTTTCATCATATGCTTTTCTGTTATTGCTTTGTCTGGAATGTTTCACAGTATGGCATTAAACCTTTCTATTTTCATGGAAACCAAACCGGACCAAGCTACGTGCCTGTTTTTCTAGGTATTTTTGAGTAACCACTTTGTAACTGAATAAATGTAAAGTAGAGCTGTTTAATGTCACACTGTGGGACATTCCAGGCATAACAAAGGTGTATCTATAGAAACAAGCAGGTGACGGACCCTCAACGAAAAAGTTACACACCTAAGTGTGATGTCTCTGTTCTGATGTTTATAGAGGTCAGACAAAACCGTAGACTGTATAAAGAAGTGGACTAACGGAGTGTGACGTTCCCCACACCGTGTGGCTCTAGTCAAATGAAGCTCATTGAGGCTGGTAGTCGTAGGAGCGAATTTAGAGCCGAGTCCATATTTGAAATTCTGACCGCGAGTATCATAGCAACAAAAGAGCCAATCCGGAGCGAGGCTGTTAAAGGCAACGCCCCTTCCCACCCGCACTCGTGATTTGGCATTTGGTGAGCAGGTGCTTAGCAACGCTGTCAATCAAACCTGTTGCTAACGCTAGCGGTAGTGGCCTCAGAGACAGAAGGCGTCTGATTTGACTGTTATTAATGTTCATATCTTGATTTAGGAACAAAATAATGAAATAAAAACACCAGGATCACGTAGAGCGGAGGAACATGAACATTTTAAAACCACAGTGATGAGCCTGACAGCAGCAGTTACAGAGACGGGCGGTTTTTCATTGTGAAGTGAACTGGAGCCAGAGTTGATGGAGCTGAAAGCGCGCCCATGCTCACTTTTATTTTTGGAACATAACAGCTAGCGGGTTAGCTGTGTCCTTTTATATATACAGTCTGTGGACAAGACACAAATACCATGAGATGAGACACATGATAAGGTCCTTAAGATAACACAACATATTTTTTAGTTAATTAACTGATGAATCTTTTGTTCATGTTTTTATTGTTTTTTCTTTTTATTTTTTCATGTATTTATAAGGTATATAGGGTTAATTTAAGCAAAATATGTGGCTGCACCAAATTCTTGATATGATTATAGCAGTCTTCAGCAGTCTAATTTTGAGATGGGTGATACTTTCACAAAATAAATCTCTTCTTGGACACGATCCCGTCTCATCCCCAAAGACACTACAAAGGGAAAAAAAATCTTTTTTATTTTTGATATCTGGCACTTGCCAATGCCAACTGTTTCACTCAACATTTCCAGCTACAGCTCCAGGCTCTGTGTGGTAGTCACCGTAGTTGTTAACTGAGGCTAGCACTACACGCTACTGGTGTTTTCACGTTTGTAAAAGTTTAGAAAATTAAAGGGAAACTCACGACTCTCTCCACTATCAGTAACGCTTCAACACAGACTAACAAAATCAACAAAATCATGCAGTGGACCTCAGGCTTAAGGCAGGAGGAGTTTGTGGGACCTGGAGACATGACCACTCAACACTGTGCTTCCATTGTAGGGAGTATTATACCTCTGTCAAGGGTTAGGGTTAGACTCCCCCAGTCTAACCCTAACCCTTGACAGAGATATAAATGGGACCATTTCCCCAGGGCCCATGGCAAGGAGGGGCCCTCAGAGGCATGTAATGATCACTTCCTCAGTTGTATTTTGGACTTTTCTTAGACTTAGACAAGCTTTATTAATCCACAATTTTATTAAATTATTATTATTATTATTATTTATTTTTTATTTATTTATTATTTATTTATTATTTAAATTAATATTTATTTTGGACACGGTCATGACCTTTCTCCATTTAAAAAAGAAGATATTTTGATTTGAATTGTGTGAAGGCTATGACCAAGCAGGACGATTTCCAGAGCTTGAAAAGGGCCTAGTGTTCACCCTATTTGTTCAATAATGTAGGTGGAAAATAAATAAGATTACATATTAGGGGCCCACCAAGAAAGTTTGTTCCTAGGGCCCAGAAATTGCTGCTACACCCCTGCCCTCTGTTGAGATTACCTATAGACAGATTTGTCCACAGACAGACCTGCTGTCCTCAGTATGACTTCGCGATGGTCCATTTCTCACTCTGACCAAACCCGTCCACAACACTATTACTGAAGACGGGCTCCTGTGGCTGTGTCTTTATTGTTGTCCATATTTAGTCCAGGTGACAGGCGCTCTCATGTGGATAATACAACATCACTTTATAGAACAGCGCTTCACTCTGCCTCCACCCCGTGTACACAGTCATACAGTGTATCTGTGTATGGGGGTGTGTGTATGGGGGTGTGTGTGTGGGAGTCTGACAGCAGCAGTTACAGAGAGAGGGATGGCAGTTTTTCAATGTAAAGGAAACTGGAGCCAAAGTCGATGGAGCCGCCCGTGCTCACTTCCTATTTGGAACGTGGCGGCTACTGTAAGACACAAGATTTATATATAATTTATAGTAGATTCATTGATTAATATTTTGCTCATAATTTAGTTTTTATTGTTTTGTTTTTGTTATTTTATGTATTGTATGTATGTATAGGTATATAAGGTTAATTTAAAGCTGCACTGTGTAACTTTTCTCCATGGAGATGTTGTTGCTTTGTCTGGAATGTTTCACAGTATGGCATTAAACCTTTCTATCATCATGGAGACCAAACCAGACCAAGTTACAGGTCAGATCTGTGGAGAGGCGACCCCGCTCACAGTCAGAATGCCTTTTGTTTTGTTTTTCTAGGTATTTTTGAGCTCTAAAACCACCTGTAATTAAATAAATGTAAAGTAGAGCCGTTTAATGTCATACTGTGGAATATTCCAGGCAAAGCAATGACATCTCCATAGAAACAAGCAGGTGACAGACCCCCAAACAAAAAGTTACATAGTTTTAAGTAGATTTTTTTCATGTGATACTTTTAGTTTTACTTGAGTATTTTCTTTTTTTTTTTTTGCTCTGTAGCTGTACTTTTACTTAAGCAGCCAAATCAAGTACTTCCTCCACCACTGGTATGGGAGTCTGTGTACGGGAGTCTGTGTACGGGAGTCTGTGTACGGGAGTCTGTGTACGGGAGTCTGTGTACGGGAGTATGTGTATGGGAGTATGTGTACGGGAGTCTGTGTACGGGAGTCTGTGTACGGGAGTCTGTGTACGGGAGTCTGTGTACGGGAGTCTGTGTATGGGAGTGCGTACTCTCCGGCACTGTCATGGCCCAGTGCCCGTGGTCTGATTGAATTGGCCCCGGTTAGTGATGGATCAGAGTTCTGTGCTTCGCTCGTTCTGTTTGCAGCTCTATAAATCCTCCTTCAGGGAATCAAAGGCAGAGATTTACGGAGTTTGGATGGAGGTTTTTCCTGCTGGCGATCGCAGTGTCACAACAGCGTTTGATGAATAGGACAAAGTAATCGACTGAAATACAAATACAGAGATGTGTAGTGGAAATATATATGTGGATAATTTGCCCGCGTAAATGGGAGTATTTATTACTGAAAATTGATTTTTTTTTTGCTTTAAGTCGTGTTATAATGTTGTTACCTCCTCAAAAACAGACCTGGACTTGTGTTTTGTTTTGTAGTGGTAGTTTTCAAGTTTCAGCAGCTACTTTTACTTTTAGTTCAGTCGAGATCGGCAATTCCAGGGCTGAAATCAGGTGTGTGGAGTTTAAAAACACAGTGGAGCACTTCCTGTATTACCACATGATGACATCACCAGGTGGAACATAGATCAGAAAATAGCGTAATATGGGTCCTTCAAAAGTAGATTATTTAGTTTGTCTATGTACTGAAATGTAACCGCTGTCTCTCTCCTTTCTCCTCTCTCTCTGACTCCCTCTCTCTTTCTCTCCCCCTTCTTTCCTCTCCCTCTCTCTCCTCTCCCTCTCTCTCCCTTCTCTCTTCTCCTCCTCTTCCTCCTTGTTCTCCGCCTGCAGCACCTGGAGCCGTGGAAGTTGTATGCGACCGTGGGTGTTCTCCTGGGCATAGATGTTCTGTCTCTCATGATCTGGCAGATCGTGGACCCCCTGCACATAACAGTGGAGGTACGACAACTACGGCTTTCTTCAGAAGATCAAATTAACTCATGTTTGTAATGCTGTATCCTCAAAAAAAAAAAACATCTGATCAACACGAGCGTTCATGGTCCTTTGATTCTCAACACAAAGGTGAGAGTGGCTTGTTTAACAGCACAAATCAGATCTAGTTCCAGCTAAGTCACTTCTTTCTAGTCAAGACTGTGTAAAAATAAAGCTCAGATTAAAGTCTAACTTGAGCAACAGAGCTTCAGACAGAGCAGTGCCTATAGTTAGCATGACACCCCCAGGGAATGTTGATGAAATCAGCTGCAAAGTATCATTACTGCACATTTTACACGTGTAATTGTACTCATATTCAGGTTCATATTTTTGATACTGTCTCTCAACACTCGATATATTTTGTCTAAAAGTAATATTGACATTTTAGTCTTGAATTTATGTGAAATTTATGCTGAGAGTTTACCCAAAAGAGGTGCGCTTTTTAACTTTTTAATCCGAACACGGCAGAGTGCGGCCTGCTGACACACCTGTGATTTGTTTTGTGCAGAAGTTCACGAGGGAGGACCCTAAAGGAGACCTGGACGTGCTGATCCAGCCCCTCCTGGAGCACTGCAGCTCAGAGAAGATGAACACGTGGCTGGGTGAGTGACGGAGCGGGTCGGGCCCTGAGAGTCCAGAGCCGGGCGAAAGTGGTGCAGCGGGTTACGTTTTCACCCACTAACCACAGCCTCAGTGGTTCAGACTCACAGGGTGCGTTCTGTTGTTGTGTCCCCGGGCCAGTTTGTCTACAGTGCAGTCACGGTAGGGCATCTGGTGTTGAATAACCATCAACATCACCTTGCATCTTTTTCACTGTGGCAGCTCTGAACAAACTGAAGTGGAGTGTCCCCAGTCCTTTTAAAGCAAAACGGTGGTGGTAGAATTGGAGTTTTGTGTCCAAAGTCAGTCACAAACCGAGTCTGTGCTTCCTCCAGTGGCCTCTGTCATTTCAAGTACTACGTGACATCACACAGGATTGACTTTGAAGTGTTAGACCAATCACACTGTTCCTTAAACCTCCAGATCCTCTTTCTTCCATTGAGGGAAGTGTCAAATACAGAGGTGAACTTGAGGTACATGAGGTAGTACCTTAAAGAAGTACTATGCAACTTTTCTAGTTTTTTCTTAGTTTTTTTGTTTGTTTGTTTGTTTTTTTTAATTGCAATTTATTCAGCGCTTTTCTTTTTTTTCTCCACATAATTCACAGTATATTTGCACTTGTTGTTTTTGCCCTTGTTTTTTTTTTTTCCACACATAAAATTGATAATAATGTAAAGATGCATAAAAAAATAAATAATAAATAATTACAAAATAAATAAAATAAAAAAATAATTAAAAATATAAAATAAATAAATAAATAAATAAATAAATAGATAAATAAATAAATAAAATAAAAATAAATAAAAATATAAATAAATAAATAAATACAAGAAAGGACAGTCAGTTTACACACTCATACAGTACATCTTGTTCAAGAGTACAAGTTTTCAGGATTTCAGTAGTCTGCAACTTTTCTATTTGAGGGTCTGCCACTTTAGAAATGATATTGCTTTGCCTGGAATGTTCCACAGTATGGCATTAAACCTACTGTATCTGTGTACATGGAGATCAGCAGGTAAAGTTACAGGTCAGTGTTTCTTCTTAGCAATTAAAACTCTTATGATTAAATTAATGCAAGGTAGTTGAGTTTAATGCCATATTGTGGAACTTTCCAAGCAAAGCAATCACATCTCCATGGAGACAACTGTATTAAACTCAACTAGCTTGCATTAATTTAATCATAGGAGTTTTAATTGCTAAGAAGAAACACTGACCTGTAACTTTACCTGCTCATCTCCATGTACACAAGTAGGTTTAATGCCATATTGTGGAACTTTCCAAGCAAAGCAATAACATCTCCATGGAGACAAGCAGGTTCTGGACTCTCCCGTATGAAAGTTACATAACGCACCCTTAAAGCTCCTCTGTTAAACACCCGTTGATGTGTTCCTGCTCTCCTCAGGTGTGGTCTATGGGTACAAAGGTCTGCTCCTGCTGCTGGGGATCTTCTTGGCATACGAGACCAAGTCCATCTCCACTGAGAAGATCAACGACCACCGCGCTGTGGGCATGGCCATCTACAACGTGGCAGTGAGTAACGGGCACATTTTATACTGCTTCAACTATTACAGTCCTCAAAACAAAGCAAAGGGTTCTGTTTAAAGGTTTTATATTACACTAAACTGACTCTTGTGAGCTTTAATCCATGTGATAATGTTGTTACCTTCTCAAAAACATAACCGTGTTTTGTTTCATTTACACGTTTTTTTTTTAGTTAAAGACAATGCAATACAACATTCAACAAAATACAATAATAAACATGAAAACAAGACATAAAAACATAAAACAATACCTAAAACAACAACCTAACCCACCAATTCCCAAACACGCACACACAAATTTAAGTTAATAGAAATAAAGGTAATGTGGTAGTGCAGCATAACCATACGACTACGCCCCCTTATATTTATATTTTGGCCTATTTTTAATTTCATTTTCCTTTCTTTCGTTTTTTTCCTCATTTTTAATTAACATTTTAATCACTATACTTAACTAATAGTATTTTCACCATCCTCATTTCCTTCATCATCTTTTACTTTTTACTTTCCTTTCTCCTTTTTAAAAAAATTATTATTATTATTATTATTATTATTATTAATAATAATAATAATAATATTAATAATTATTTATTATTATTATTATTATTATTATTATTATTATTATTATTATTAATAATAATAATAATGTATTTTTTAATCATTAATGATTTTTCTTTTTTTAAATATAAATTATGAACTGTCTTTGTTTCGTCTTTGTTACATGATTAATGTTTGAGTAATTCATTTATTATTATTGTGTCTACATCTCCAACGCTCAAAATGCTCTGTTCCACCTTGTGATGTCATGAAGCTGTATTTTTCAAGTGAACAGCTACTTTTTCCATTTGTTCAAGAGAGACTGGAACTTCCAGGACTGAAATTATTGCAGTGAAGGTGTGTGGAGTTTAAAAACACAGTGGAGCTTTTTCTGTATGAGAGAAGAAGAAAAGAACTCAAAGGGTTTGTGTTAAATGTGTGAATGAAACAAAACAAAACTGCACGCATGTTTGTGATGAGGAAACAACATAATGACATAAAATAGATCAGAAAATAGCGTAAAATTGTCCCTTTAAACTTGTTTTCACAGATCTTCGTTTTGCACATGTTCGTGAGTTATTGTTCGTTCCTAAAGGCCCCGGTGCTCCTCTCAGCTCGGCTCTCATTAGGGCACTTTTAGCTCTCCTCCTGTGGTCAGTGTGAGCTTCACTTCACAATCATGCAAATGAGCGAGAAAGCAAAGGAAGGTTTATTTATACTCCACCTTTCACAAATGAAACAGCAGCAGCTCCGGACTATTCAAATTAATGAGTGTTTTAACTATAGACTCGTGGGACTTAGGCTCAAGAAGTCAACTTAACATCACTTTTAGAGCCGTGTGTGAGTGTGTTTGTTTGTGTTTGTGTTTGTAACTTTGCCAGGGAAATACACAGACTTAATAATGGCTAAATGAATAAGGAATAACGCATTGGATTTATGAAGCACACGGGTCTCCAACCTTTTTCCTCCGGTGAGCTCCTGTACAAAACGAAAATGCCGAAGAGCTGCTAATTTCAACGGTCACAAGAAATCGAGTAAATAAAAGAGCCACAACGAGCCTTAGATGCGCTACAGTTAGAGGTCTAAAAAACAGAAACCATTTATCCATTTATTAGTGCGCAAAGTTAGGCATTAAAATGTTTGCTTTTGTGATATAAGGGCAAGTGACAGCACTGGGTGATCTAAAATAATAATAAAAATAATAATAATAATAATAATAAATAATAATAAATAAATAAATAAATAAAATAAAAAGTGTACAGATAAAATAATAATAATAATGATAATAATAATAATAATAATAATAATAATAATAATAATAATAATAATAATAAATAAATATATAAAATAAAGTATACAGATAAAAAAATAACTGTAAAACATTTTAAAAAATGAAGAAAATGGGTTAAAATTATATTTAGTGTGCATAGTATGTAATTTATTTTGCTATATGTAAATATTTGTAAAATTTCATGATCATTGTACATAAGCAACCACATCATTTTTTAAACTATGTCATGAACAGGCGTCGGTTAATATAAGTTTTTCTTCTTCCCGCTCCTTTTCGAGAAATGTGCTTTTCTGTTGTTTACAATATTTATGTAGTATGTTTATGATTATTGTTTCTCCCTTGGCACAAACTTGAAAATAAAAACAAATCAGTTAATCAAAATGAAACATGCACAATGGCAACAGGCATTTATTTAATCAAATTTTACTTTTACTTTACTTACAGCATTGTTATTCATTCACGCCACAGCTGCCCCGGGACAGACAGACAGAAGAGAGGCTGCCAGTCTGTGACACTGGCTCGTCATACCACCTTCAACACTCACACACACACACCACATTCACCCTGGGTAATGTAGGTGAAGTGTCTTGCTGAAGGACACAACAGTAACTGACTTGTGTTTATAAGACAGAATTTTGAATAATTCTTTCAAACTTTAAAGGACCCGTGTTTCGTTTCATTCACACGTTTAACACACAAACCCTGCAGATTTAGACTGAGTTCTTCTCTCAAACTGAAAACGCTCTGTTCCACCTTGTGATGTCATGTGGTGATACAGAAAATGCTCCACTGTGTTTTTAAGTGAAAGTGTAGAGACTGGATAATTTCAGCCCTAGAACTGCCGATCTCTACTGAACGAAGGGCAAAAGGTAGGTGTTTAACTTGAAAACTACCACTTCATGACATCACAAGGGGGAACAGAGCATTTTGAGCTTTGGAGATGTAGACAGACTAATAATAAAGTGTTATTCAAACACGCTTGAATGAAACAAAACACAACTCCAGGTCTGTTTTTGATGAGGAAACAACGTTATAACATGACTTAAAGCTCACTGGAGTCAGTTTTGAGTAATATAGCACCTTTTAACATTTAACATTTCATTTTGTCTGATTACTCACATCAGATTTAACCATTTTCATGACTTTTCTATAATCAGATAACTCCAGAAATCAGATAACGATCCAGTGTTGTGCGTGCGTTCAAACGTAGCCGCTGAAAGCACAGTCTGTACATTACGTTTGAGAATCATTCCTTTTATTCCTCCTGTTTTTTTCCTCTGAACAACACATTGTACCTGCGTCACTTTCACACTTCATTATCAGCTCTCACATTATCTGTCCGTCAGGCGCTGTCACGTCTCACATGCTAACGCTAATGCTAATGCTAATGCTAATGTCTTCTGTGCAGTGGTGGAACGTAACGAAGTAAAAGAGAATAAGAATTTAAGATTTAAGAATAAACTGTAAGCATTTGTACTTTACTACTACTTTACTTCTAGTGGAGGGTCTGCCACGTGCTTGTCTCCATGGAAATGTTGTTGCTCTGTCTAGAATGTTCCACAGTATAGATTAAACCCATATATCACCACGGCAACAAGCAGGTTACAGCACTACGCTACAGTACAGTTCAGATCCGTGGAGAGTCGCCCCTATTCACGGAGGGATTTTAAACACTTTGAGTAAGTGCTAGATGGATGTGTTTAATGTCATACCATGGTATATTCCAGGCAAAGCAATAACATCACCATGGAAACAAGTAGATAGCGGACCCTCCACCAGCAACGTTGCGCAGTGCACCTTTAAGTACATTTTACAGTTGTTTTTTTTTACTTTTACTTCACTACATTTGAGAGCAGGTATTTGTACTTTCTACTCCACTACATTTTGAACAGGAATGAAAAGTAAAAGTATTTTTTATTATAGTTTAAGACTCGCTGAAAAGGCTGAGGGTTTATTTTTAACACGTTTGTAGTTTGAGCAACACAGAAATATACAAATAAAAACAGCTACGAAAAAATCATTTAAATTGTTTCACAAAATTCAGCACAAATCTGTATTAAAATCACTACATTTGACGCTTTAATCGATCTGAAAATCAACACGAAATACTTTGTACTATTTAAGTCAGTTTTTAAATGGGTACTTTCATCACCTGCTTGTTTCCATGGAGATGTCATTGCTTTGCCTGAAATGTTCCACAGTGTGACATTAAATAGCTCTAGTATTTATTCAATTACAGGTGGTTTTATAGCTCAAAAATACCTAGAAAAACAGACATTCTGACTGTGAGCGGGGTCGCCTCTCCACAGATCTGACCTGTAACTTGGTCTGGTTTGGTTTCCATAATGATAGAAAGGTTAAATGCCATACTGTGGAACATTCCAGACAAAGCAATAACATCTCCATGGAGAGAAGCATTTGATGGACCCTCCACCAGAAAAATTACACAATGCAGCTTTAAGTCGTTTTTTCCATGTGATACTTTAACTTTCGCTTAAGTCTTTCTTTGCTCTGGTATCTGTACTTTTACTTAAGTACCAAAATTAGTACTTGTTCCACCAAAATTAGTACTTCTTCCACCAAAATTGAGTACTTCTTCTACCAAAATTAGTACTTCTTCCACCAAAATTGAGTACTTCTTCCACCAAAATTGATTACTTCTTCTAACAACCAAAATTAGTACTTGTTCCACCAAAATTGAGTACTTTGTCTATCAAAATTAGTACTTGTTCCACTAAAATTGAGTACTTCTTCTCCCAAACTGAGTACTTGTTCCACCACTGGTCCTCTGTCACATGGTGTAGACGTTCACCTCCAGCTCTGAGCCTCTGAATGGACCACAGGAAGCCCAGATTTGAGTGTTGAGTGGGAGGAATGCTAATGATACAGTGAATATTGCATGACCTGTTTACAAAAGGGACTTGTTTTGTAATAGAGAATAATCCATCATTTATTCATGACGTTTTTTTAAAGTTGAGAATGTTTGATTGTATTGGATTTCCCGGAAGGACTCCAGCTCAGTTTTATTAAGAAGTTTTTGTTGAATATTTTAAAGCAAATCCATTCCGCAAAATAGCCTTTTCAGAGCTTTTAAGCATATTATAGTTGTTTCCCTTCTTATTTACCCTCTCAAAGTTGCATTTGGAGTGATTCTTGGGCTTAGACTTAGACAAACTTTATTGATCCACAAGGGAAATTACTTGGACACTGCTCTGTACTTACTTTGTTCTTCAATTTTCTTTTCTTAATCTGTGATACACGTAGGATTTGGCAGCATCAATGATGCTCCCTCGTGTGATCTGCAGATATCCATAGGAGGTGCAGACTCTCTCGGCGACGTCAGCTCCTACTGGGCAGCGTACTAGTTTATTTTATTTGTTTTTTTAGATGAATATTGCGATTTAAAGGTGTACTGTGTAACATTTTTTGGAGAGGGTCCACAACCTGTTTGTCTCCATGGAGATGTCAGTGCTTTGGTTTAAATTGCCCACAGTTATTAAACTAATCTGTACTACAGGTGTTATTTTTCGCTCAGAAATCTCTATTCTCCATGGATCTAATATGTAATTTGTGTTGTGTTTATCAGACACAGCAGCCCTAATCTGAATAATTTTGACTATGTTAATCTGCTGCTTGCATCAGGAAGGGCATCTGGACTTCCACAGTTTAAAGAAGTGGCGTGAACCATAGTGTTCGGCTCCTCCAGTCAAACAAAGCTCACCGAGGCTAGCGGTTATAGTAGTGGATTTGGAGCAGAGTTCAAAATTAGGAACAGGAATTTATTTACAGACGAAATAGCGAAATTAAAAACAAAAAACAAAACACCAGGATCGTGTATAAATGGGGTAATATGAACATTTAAAGACCAAAACAACAAGGTTCACAGCAGCAGTTACAGAGAAAGAAAACAATCTGCGATGTTGACCTACTTCTGCTGTGATTGTAGTAAACCTTATTATTATTATTATTATTATTATTATAGTCTTAATTGGCTGTTGTAGTTGCTTCTATGGCTACTAGAAACAATAAAACAAAGTATTATATGTTACAGTGTTTGTGTTAGTACTCAAGTAATAATCTTTCATATGCATAGAGTCACCAGTCTTCTGTTTTGACCCGGGACAGTCCCAGTTTTGAGTCCCGTGTCCCTGTTCCATCAGATTTAGACAAAACCAGTGATTTGTCCCAGTTTTATACAAGACGTGTCCCAACCTATTGTTATTTTTTGCTTAAAAATATCTTAAAAAAACACGTATTCTTACTGTGAGCGGGGTCCTCTCTCCATAAATCTAACTTGTAATTTGTGTTCCAAGTACGTTTATGGCCATACTGTGGAACATTCTAGGCACATCTCCATGGAGACAAGCAGATTATAAAAATGATCCACATGTGTCAGATTATAAATATAAAGCAGACACAAGCTCAGTCTGTCTTCTTCAAGGTTCTGTGATTTGGTGTCAACTTTATATCAAGTTATAAAGTTGTTTCTTCAGATTCAGAAACCCCAGACTGAAACATGTAGTATTCTGAGTTCTGTTTTCATTTCTACACGTTTATCAATCTGAAAGTGATCGGAAAAATCCAAAAACTATATCGAAGCAGTTACAGAAAAAGAAAACAGTCTGCGATGTTGACCTACTTATGCTGTGATTATCGTAAACATTATTATTATTATTATTATTATTATTATTATTATTATTATTATTAAAGTCTTAATTGGCTGTTGTAAATGCTTCTATGGCTACTAGAAACAATTAAAGTATAATATGTTATAGTTAGGGTTGGGACGAGACACAATTTCCACAAGACGAGACCCGAGATTGGGTCCACGAGAAGAGATTTTGACCTAATTTCTAAGATGTAATAGTCCGATTTCATTCCCAAATGTGTCTTTACTTCATTTAATATTCTTGTTGCCATTCTAGCAGTGCTTTTTGGAACTGCGGCTTCTCAAAAGATGCAACGCACCAGCTCTTAACCCTTTTTTGTCCAATCCAAATGGGCATTTTTGTCTCGCGAGATCTTGTCCCATCCCTGGTTACAGTGTTGGTGTCAGTCCTCAAGTAATAACTGAGTTTAATTTGAGTTCAACATCTTTCATATGCAGTAAATTAGACATGCCACCTTAAAAAGACAAACACAGAGATAAATCTTTGCCGTAAAGTGCTTATGACAGTTTGACCTTTTCATTTGACTAAAACACAGTTAAGTTCTTTATATTTAAGATTTTACCAAAATAAAATTGTATAAAATGCTCAGTTTGGCCATTTTTTAGCTTTAAAATTTTGCTTCCTGGGCCAAAACTCCCCTAATGTACAAAGGAATTACTATTTGACAAATAAAAATATTTAAAAAACACGCATTTACCTTGTTTAAATAATAGTTAGTGTCCAAAAATTGTGTTTCTTGTGTGTAAATAGTGCTGAACTTTTGTACAGAATTCTCCCAGTTTGATGTCATCAATGTGGGACTAGAATAGAACTCTCTACTTCATGTAATTTTCAACATATTTTTCGACTTTTCTTTACAAATTGCTTCTTGAAAAAAACATATAAAACATATAAAACTATAATTTATATTTACAACAGGTATTATCCCACCAAATAAAGTCCAAATTTGAGAATCATAGAAACCTTTCATAGACACTTTAACTCATTTCAGATACGTTTTTCTGATTGTTCAATGGCGTGGAGCGATTTTGCTGAGGAACTTAACAAAAGATTCTCACTCTGGCTCAGTAACAGCCCAGTAGACCTGTGTATATTTGTACTCCAGGGCCGTAAATTCAACTTGTCAGCTCATCTCCACCATCACTGTCCTCCTCAGACGAGTGAGAAGAGACAGGAAACTGCTCCAAATGGAAGTATAGATCAAAACTGACTGTCCACTCTCAACTTTTAGGTTTTGTTTTCCTGCTCATTCCCACTACACCATGCGACGTAAACTTATTTAAAGGGTTTTTGTTTCATTCACACATTTTCAACACACAAACCCTGCAGATTTAGGCTGAGTTCTTATCTATATTCACGGAAAAAGCTCTGTTCCATCTTGTGATGTCATGTGGTGACACAGGAAGTGCTCCTTTGTGTTTTTACACTCCACACACCTTCACTAGAATCATTTGGACGATTTCAGATTTCAGTAATTTGGTGGTCATCTCCATCTATAGTTTTCATCTCTACATAAGCAAATGCAACCAGGAAGTGCTCGGTCCTTTTATACTCATCATTGTAAAGTTTATTGATACTTTGCAGTGACATTAGGCTGGGGGTGCTCTACATGTATCTCTACAATGGAATGTTCTGCAGGTACCATAAAGACATTGCACACATAAGCAAAGACTGCCATAAAGAAAAAGTAAATGGATTTAAACAGCACATTTTCAGGAGTCTGTGATCAATACGAGTGTTCATGGTCCAGTTTAGGAGTTTGATTTTCGACAAAAACGTGAGTGCGACTAACTGAAAAACTATTAATGTTAGCTAGCTTGTGACTGTAATTTGTATTTATAAGGGATGTGTTTAACAGCGTAAATCAGCTCACCTGTTGTAGTTCCAGCTAAACCAGCTCTTTCTGGTCAGATTGTGCTAAAGTAAAGCTCAGATCAAAGTCTAACAAGCCTTAGATCAAGCAGTGCTTATAGTTAGCATCACACCCTCAGGGAATGTTGAAAGTATTAAAGTATCAACAGTGAACTATTTGCAATTGATGTTAGCTTCATGTTGGTAATAGCCCTTATAGCCTCTTGTTATTATCATTTCACATTTTGTGGAGCTCTGAAGTGGATGTCAGGCCCAGAACAGCCCCACAGACCCTCCTGATACAACCTGAGCTCGGGTAAAAGGGCCCCCAGTGCGCCTGATAAATCTGATGACTGTGTCTCAGTATATCAGTGTGTATCAGTGTGTATCTGTGTGTATCTGTGTGTATCTGTGTGTATCTGTGTGTATCTGTGTGCCTGTATCTGTGTCCACAAATCATGTCTCCCCACCCCAAGAGGACAATACGGCAACTAGGACACACAAAAGGAACAGCTACTGCGAAAACAAACCAGCAAAGAAGACTATTAAAGAAGATCTACTGTGCTTGTGTCTGCTGTACAGTTATAAACTATGACACTCGTGGATTATTATGTTAGAATTTGGAGAATTTAAATGCAATATTGATCTAAAATGATTTAATAAAAGAAACTAGAAAACTGTGGTGCCCAGTGGGAGCTGACGTCACTGTAAACATCATCACAACAAAGAGCCGTGCAGCTGTCAGCACCTCTGATGGATAACTTTTCTTTTAATTTGTACAAAAACAACTACATGACACTGCTGAATCTTACGTGCATCACCGATTAAGAAAAGAAACTTGGAGAACGAAGTAGGTGCAGGGCAGTAGGCGTGTGGCAGTGAAAACGGTAGTTGAAAATGAGCGATTAAAGATCACTCAAACAAATACAACTTTGAGATCCATCCATCCATTTTCTTTCACTTACCCAGGGCCGGGTCACGGAGGAAACAGTCTAAGCAGGGACTTCCAGACTTCCTTCACCTCTCAGCTGCTCCTCTCAACGTGGAGGAGCAGCGGCTCTACTCTGAGCTCCTCCTGTGTGACTGAGCTCCTCACCCTATCTTTAAGGGAGCGCCCAGCCACTCTGTGGAGGAAACTCATTTCGGCCGCTTGTATCCACGATCTCGTCCTTTTGGTCATTACCCAAAGCTCATGACCATAGGTGAGGGGAGGAATGTAGACTAACGGTAAATCGAGAGCTTTGCCTTTCGGCTCAGCTCCCTCTTCACCACAACGGTCCGATATAGCGACCACATCACTGCCGACGCTGCACCGATCCACCTGTTAATCTCACGCTCCATCCTCCCCTCACTCATGAACAAGACCCCGTATCTAGACAGGTAAATACTTTATTAATCGCAAAGGAAATTCATTTTTCGGCAGCAAAAATGAAACATAATAATAATAATACAGCAGTAATTCGTCATTTATAGAGATTGAGTAGGTATCAATGAGATGGAAACACCTACAGCATGGTTAAAAGCTCTGAAAAGTAAAGAACAAAGAAGCTAAACTACTTTTCTTGCTCTGTGATCGGTCCAGTCTCCACCCCACCAGTGACCAGGCCCCATCACACCAGCGGGAGCACGAAGAGCCAAGATGGATTCTCATGAGTCTGTGAACTCAAAAATATAACAAGAATTCATCTTGTTGTGTGAGGCTACCTCCCTGTCTCAACCAATGGACACGTGGGGGAAGTTTGAATCAGCCTCCCTCTGATTGTGATGAACTCTCCGTCACTATTACCTGTTGTTTTTTGGTGCACAACATTTCAATTTTCGCCCAATTTCCAAACCCATTTCCCCGGAGCGTCTGCTGTCCAACACTGATGAATGCGTCTGCTCCCATCTATACCCACAATTCCTCAGTGTCCGTGTTCTCCGCTCGTCCGGGGAGCCTCCTGGTGAAATGAAGCGCTCCTGTTGCTGCTCGCCCCTCTGTGAGTGATGGGGCTGGGCAGGCAACATGGCCACTCCTTTCTTCACGGTTCCAGAGGGATTTTTCAGCACAGAGAATGAATGCTGATCGATACGTATGGATTTTCAGACGGGCTCATGTTTCTTGGTCTTCGTGCGTTGACTTTGTGCGATTCTTTATATTCCACTGCAGCATCGTCATCCATCTTCTGACGCTGTCGTCTCTGTGGGCCGCTACTTTCAGGAGATTTGTCTGCAATCCACTTTTGGTATAAGACAAAGTTTGATGTTTTGTTTTTTCCCTTGGTTTGAGACTGTCCAATTTAACAACTCGGCGAGATTAATCAAAAGGGAGCTTTAAAGATGCATTGTGTAACTTTTCTGGTCAAATGGTTTTCTCCATGGAGATGTATATTGCTTTGTCTGGAATGTTTTACAGTTTGACATTACACAATTCAGTTCAATCTTTATGAAGAACACAATATCTGGTTCATTGTAAGTAAGTACATAAAAATAAGGAGAATAAAACCTTTCTATTTTCATGGAGACCAAACCAGACCAAGTTGATCAGATCTGTGGTTTTTCTAGGTATTTTTGAGCTCTAAAACCACCTGTAACTGAATAAATGTAAAGTAGAGCTGTTTAAAGTCATACTGTGGAACATTCCAGAGCAATGACGTATCCATAGAAACAAGCAGGTGACCCCTCCACCAGAAAAGATACACAATTCTTTATATCCCACTACAGCACCAGTTTGATGTTTTGTTTAGTTTTTCCGTCGGTTTAAAAATGTAGAATTTAGCGACTCTTTGAGATTAATCGCAAGGGAAGAACTTTGAAACGGTGGCGAGTAAATCACAAACGCAGCAATAAATTATGAATATATTTCGTTTTTATGGGTGCATTGGATTCTTCTGTTGGTTTAGTGGTTCATTTTTCAGTCATCTCTTAAAGAAGGGAGTTCTACAGCGACTGCCCAGACCGAGACTCTGAAAGTGCATTCCTTATTTTTTTTCTCCCCATAGAGAAAAGTTTGACATTTTGCTGGGGGCTAATCAGCTATGTAGGGAGTGGGGTTGCCAAAAGTTTAGAAAATCAGATACTAATCGATGCAGAAACTAGTATCGAAACAAGATCTTGAAAGAAGCGATACCAGACCAGGTAGAAAGTTGCAAGACGACTTACAAAGGAACTTTCCTACATATATACACTGGGGAAGGTTCTAACTATAGAAAGCTGGACATACGTGGCCTTAAACTCATTTAGCATAGTGTTCATACAAGGTCGTAAATGGATATGCTTTTAACTGTTCACAGAAATGCAAAATATGTCAGAAAGATTGCTTGTCTTAGCAGAAAAGGTTGTTTCCAGGTGTCTTTTGTCTTATATTTGCAGTCTGTAACTGAAGGAGCTGTTTGCAGTGGAAGCATTTTAAAACAAGTTAATTTATTAATTTACTCTGGAAACAAATTAATCTCAGTTTTTTTTTTTTTTTTTTTTTTTTTTATAATACACAGTAATTAACATAAGTTTAAATAGCAAAGATACAAAATTATGACAAAATTCATGCTTTCAATACTCATTTTTCGCAGGTATCGATGCTAAAAAAAGTCCCATTGACAGGACTGAAATGAAGCTTTCCTGAATAGTTTTAGAATGATCTTGAGCTGTATCAGAAAAGTATAAGAGCACATAGACGAGTATACACCCATGGACTTGGTTTAGACCTGGTTTAGACCTGGACCACTGAGGGATTACACAGATATAAGGACACATGGGAAAAGAAAAGAAAATACTATGATTTAATGTGGAGACTCGCTATCGTCTAAAAAGGATGTGGCTGTCCAAAACAGTGATAAGCAAATACCCCAACATGTCTCCATCTGAATTTTTAATGTGATCGAATTATAGAACATGAGCTTGTATTTAAGTCGAGCTTTGATGTCCCTGTCCGAGTCCTCTGACCTCTGACCTCTGATGCGTGATAATATCGTAAAATTGTAAAAGTGAGTCATAATAACGCCCCCGGAACAGTGACTGGTCTGTTTGTGTGTCTATGAGGACAACATGGCCCTGAGCGAAGTGTCATCTGTGGTCAGCCATGTTACCGCGGCAACCAGACTGAAGAGACATAGTTTTGACATTGTGGAATATGTTATTGTGCTTTTTCCATGGGCGTAAGAGCCAGGTGCTGTGGGGATTACAGGAAACAATACACTGCAAAATCTAATAAGTAGAGCTTACTGGAAAACATCTAGGAAACCGACTGCCTCGAAAAATCTGACTAAACTGGACTGTGAATCTAAGGCTGAGTTTACAAGTGATTCTTCAGTGTTGTGTGCAGTAAATTCCTCTTTCATCAAGTGTACTTTAGTTTTCATTCATAGAACTGATGTGGTGAAGCTGCGCCAACGAATCAGTCAGTTCTTCAAATCTGAAGTATGTAGTGACCTTTACTTTAAGAGTAATTTCATCTTACTTGGCAAAACCATGGAAACCGATTGCCTTGAATTCAGCAAGTAAATGTTAGTTATAAACACAAGTTAGAGTAAAAACAGGTTCTATTCTACAATAATGCCGTTTAGATCTGCATCAGGTACACAAGGATTTGAATATTTATTAGTCTATGAAAAAAACGTAGCAAAACTTCAGTTCAGCTTAAGTTCAGAACACATCGTAACATGTGAAACAATAAAATAAGATTGAGACTGAATGAACAGAGGGAGTTTATATAGATGCCCTGGGACGATTAGGCTGTAGGAAAAACATGGAGGAAGCAAAAGTAGGACCGGGACAGACTGGGAAATGGAGCTGGACTCTTGGCAATAACACGTCACTGTTGAAGTTACTCGTCTCATTCAAGTTGACCTTAGTCTAATTGACAAGTAATGAGTTTTTTTCGCCCTGAAAGTAACTGTTACTTTGCCACAATCATTAAGAGCCACAAATTCATAGCTGTGATTGAATAACACAACCACAAACTCCGCTGTGGTTGGTTTTGGAGTTGGGACACATGAACTTAAAATGGCTGTACATGATTTTTTTTTTAATAAAGTGATGTGCGTGTCTCTGTGTGCAGGTTCTGTGTATGATCACGGCTCCTGTCACCATGATCCTGTCGTCTCAGCAGGACGCCTCCTTCGCCTTCGCCTCCCTCGCCATCGTCTTCTCCGTCTACATCACGCTGGTGGTGCTCTTCGTTCCCAAGGTAACAAACTAAACAACCCTAACCCTCTTTATGGTTAGCACATATAGAAAAAGCTTGGCCAAAAAATAAGATATAAACACTTAAATCCATCAGAAAATGACCTAAAAGTAGTGAAATTATCTGTTCATGCAGCAAGATCATTTTATTTGACAAGTTTTCTTAAAATAAACCACCTCTAGACTAGAATGAAGCAGTCTCTGGTCTAATAAGTAGAAAATAAATCTGAAAACAAGATGAATAACCTGATATAAGTTTTAAAATCTTGGCCAGATCAGAGAAATTTGCAGTGTACTTTGCAACTGACGCCATCAACATTCCCTGGGAGTGTGATGCTAACTGAAAGCACTGCTCTGTTACTCAAGTTAGACTTTAATCTGAGCTTTATTATAACACAGTCCGATCAGAAAGAGTTGATTTAGTTGGAACTACGACAGACGAGCTCATTTGTGCGGTTAAACAAGTCCCTCTCCAATAACATTACAGTCACAAGCTAGGCCTCGTGTCACCATGGTAACTTCTGAACATTCTGCCATAGAGATACATGTAGAACACCCCCCAGTGTGATGTGACTGCAAAATGGCAGGATACAAAACAGTACACAGTAGTTTCATTAGCGGGATGCAGGTAAATTGTAATGTGATACGTCTCATACTCCCTTTAAAGGAGAAAAATTAAAAATATATATGTTAAATCGCCCATATTACGTTATTTCCTGATGTTATAATGTTTCCTCATCAAAAACAAACCTGGAATTGTGTTTTGTTTCATTCACACGTTTAACACGCAAACCCTGCGTATTTAGAGTTATATTTAGAGTTCTTTCCTCAAACGGAAAACACTCCACTGTGTTTTTAAACTCCACACACCTTCACTTGAATCATTTGGATAATTTCAGCCCTGGAATTGCCGATCTCTACTTAACCAAAGGTAAAAGGAGCTGTTGAAAACTACCGCTTCATGACATCACAAAGAGCATTTTGAGCTTTGGAGATGTAAACAGATTAATAATAAAGTGTTACTCAAACGTGTGAATGAAACAAAACACAACTCCAGGTCTGTTTTTGAGGAGGAAACATGATTTTAACACGTCTTAAAGCTCATGAGAGTCTATTTTGCATAATATAGGACCTTTAAATCTGAATAATAAACCACAATAATCAGTTGTTTACATCCAGTAGCTGACGACTCTTTGCGTGGCCCTTTGGCGACATCTGCTGGTGATAACGTTAACTGCTGAACATTATAGTCGTATTCAGATGGGAAGCTTCATGTTAGCTCGTTAGCCTACATGTGTGCTGTTGCTGCTTATGTAACTGTCACCACACTAATGCACAGGCACCGCAGGGGGCACGCTCACATTTATTGGCAGTAATCAGAAAGGCCAACAGATCCATGAATAAAACATGACCTGCGTTTGGCGGAGGGAGCGTGTACACAAACGTCCACTCACCACAGATGGAGAGGAAAACTACGGATTAAACCAAGCCATAACCAAGAGAAGACGGTTTTATTTTAGAATTCACAGTAAAAAATGCTTCTGAAATCTTGTCTTCAGTATACATTTGGTTTTAGATTGATTCAGACAAACTTTATGGATCCACAAGGGAAATTATTGGACACAGCAGCTCACACATCACAAAATATTATAATAACAAAGAACGACAATATAAATGGTAATAATAAATTAAAAATAAGTAGCAAAAATACCAAGATATAAGGCATAATTATATAAATGTATATGTACAAGTAAAAATAAAAATATACAAATACAAATATATGTCAGCTATTTACAAGAAAGACAAAGGTGTTTTATATAAGTTAAATTTAGTAAAGTAAAAGAAGAAAAATCACATTTGAAATCAGCTAAACAAATAAACAAACATAAAAAACTCAATACAAAACTGACCAAATCAGATGAAGCAGAGACAGACTGAACTAACCCAAAATGAACACTAGAGGGCGACATTACACACTAGAACCAAATGACTGACTAGAGGCAGGGACGGGCAATTATTTTTTTCCATGGGGCCACATAAGAAACAAAAAATATTGTGGAGGGCCCGGCTAAAATGCTTAACTCAATTCTGCATAATATTAATTGTATTTCTTTATAAAAAGCAGTAAATCGCCTTGTTTTCAAGTTTATTTGTATAGCACATTTAAAACAACTTCAGCTAACAGAAAGTGAACAAAACAGAAGAAACATATACATATACAGATATACCGATAACACAATATACATGTGAAAACTGCAATAAAACACCAAGATAGCCTGACTGGCTCGTATTAAATCCCAGGGAGAAGAGGTGAGTTTTCAGTCTTAAACTGTGTTACAGACTGAGAGGATCTGACAGAAGGAGGAAGTCTGTCCCACAGTCTGGGCACTGCCACAGAAAAGCCTCTGTCACCTCTCGTCTTGAGCCTAGTTTTTGGCACGACCAACTGGAGCTGGTCAACTGATCTGTAAATATGTTTATTTTGTAATTTCAAATGAGCTGAAACGGGACGGTCAGAGTCAAACAAAGAGCCGTATGTGGCCCGAGAGCTGCACGATGCCCAGTCTGAACTAGAGTAAAGTAACCGTTGTGTTTTGTTTCATTCACACGTTTAACACACAAACCCTGCGTATTTAGGCTTTGAGAGTTCGTCTCTCAAACTGAAAACACTCTGTTCCACCTTGTGATGTCATCATGTGGTGATACAGGAAGTGCTCCACTGTGTTTTCAAACTCCACACACCTTCACTAGAATCATTTTGATAATTTCATCTCTGGAATTGCCGATCTCTACTGAACTAAAGGTAAAAGGAGCTGTTCACTTGAAAACTACCACTTCATGACATCACAAGGTGGAACAGAGCATTTTGAGCTTTGGAGATGTAAACAAACTAATAATAAAGAGTTACTCAAACATGTGAATGAAACAAAACACAACTCCAGGTCTGTTTTTGATGAGGAAACATGGCTCAAGAATTCATTTAACATAATACTGGACCTTTATGGTGGCACCTGTTTGTCTCCATGGAAATAGAATAAAAAAGTTTAATGCCATACTGTGGAACATTCACGCTGAAGCAATAACAACTCAAAGGGAATAAGCAGGCCCACATTCAGCATTTGTCCATTTAGCCACACAGAAAATTCTGATTGTAAGGGTTCGAAGATGGTGTAGTGAGTTAAGCCTTTGCCTTTTAACCAGTTTGCGTGTGTTTCTATAGATGCGTCGCCTGATCACCAGAGGAGAGTGGCAGTCTGACGCCCAGGAGACCATGAAGACCGGCTCCTCCACCAACAACAACGATGAGGAGAAGTCCAGGCAGCTGGAGAGGGAGAACAAGGAGCTACAGAAGATCATCCAGGAGGTCTCATAACATCTCATATACTCACAGTTTATACAGACATACTAAAGACTGGAGAGGGAGAACAAGGAGCTACAGAAGATCATCCAGGAGGTCTCAGGATTTAATATATTTGTGTTGAATTCTTTTAGACGCAACATTAAACATGAGGCCAGTTGTCCTGAAGAGTTTCAGCCTTTAGTATTTCAGTCCACAGTCAATGTGAGGCTGCAGTTCACAGACAGGGGGCGCTGAAGCTGAGAGCAGGGGCGGAGTCCTGAGGCTCTGAGAACATCTGTGATTTAGATAAAAGACACAGATTAACCTCAACTGTGCTAAAGTGTTGGCATTTTTTTTAAAATAAGGTTTAATTTGATGTATTCTTAAAGTGGAGGCTTTAATATAGAAGCCCTTTGGCGTTTTTTGCCTCTTCATGTACTTTTTATCTCGTCTGCCCTTTTTATTGTTATATAAGTGCAAAATAAATAAATATACAAGTGTTGTTATAATAAATAATGGCTCCATTTGAATGGAGAGAAATACCAATAATATGACTAAATGACAGAAATGAACAACTGTAAATATTTGATTTGTTGGAAATTACCAGAGATAGACCGATATATCGATTTGCTGTTATACTGGGCCGATATTAACACCATTTTGCCTATCAGTTATCGGCCTTAAATCTCCTTCATGGGCTGATATTTGGTTCGGACTCACCGATTGCTGCATTAAGCTTTGTTTTAACACTTAGGTGCAAAAACAGGGTTGCAGATCTCTAAAAATAACTTAAATTGAGATTATTTTTCTTTATTATAGTTTAATTACGCAGAGCAGTAAAAATTATAGACAATATTTATGTTAGTGGACATTTCAAATCATATATTTTTGGGAAAAACGGCCCTACATATCGGCACAAAAATATGGGAAGAGTTTATGGGCTTTCGGTTACTCCGGATTCTAAATAATCGGTATCGTCATAAAGCTTTTTTTTTTTTTTTTTTTTACACTTTCGTATGGGGTTGGGGGCCCCACTGAACATTTCTCATCACGTTCTCTCGTCACAGCCATGGTCCTGCATCCTGTAAGTGATCCTTTTTGTGTACATTCATATGATTTCTATGTGTTTTTGTTACTTTATGTTCATGTTACCTCATCGTTTTGTTCCTCATGTTTACCTTGTTTTACCCGCTGTATCTCTTGTGTTTCAGAGTTTTTTTTATCACGTATGGATCTTACCTCGTCATTTCACCTAAACACGGTCCGTTAAATCGCTCACCTGACTCCCGCCCCCTGCCCGTCTTTACAATCCGTTTTTTCTTCATTACATCATGTCACTATAACCGTCACAAATCTGTTACACCTCACTCCAAACTCAGAACTGACTCACCCGACCGCTGACATCTTAATATTGTAAAATAGTTAAAGTGAGTAATAAAACCGCCCTCAGAACAGTGAATGAAAATCTATTTGTGTATCTGTGAGGACGTCTGTCATCTGTGGTCAGTCACGTTACCATGGCAACCAAACTGACATAAAAACAAAAAAGACGCATGGACGACACGATACCGTCAGAGGAAATATAGAATAAAATTGGACTGAAGCATTACGTTAGACCAGTGTTTTTTTTAAAGACAAGCTAGGCCCCCCTAACCCCAAATCGTACCTGCATATACGCACTAAAAGAAAAAAGTGATTAACTACAAACCTAAATGTTATCAGGTCTATCTAACACACACACACAGACACAGTTTAAGTAGTAGAATAGATTTACTCCATTAAAAATAATGACTCATTAAGACATATCAGTATCTATGTGGCTTTCTTTTCTTCTGTGCGTCACCAGGTGTATAAAATGTTCAGAAATAATAACTGCAAGGACATTTAACTATGAATTACCCAAGCTGAATTACCTGCCCGTTAGCTGAGGTAATAAATACCTTAAAATAAGTTTTAATTTGAATTACACTGAATTTTGATTAGGCTATTGGGTGTGTTGTTGTGATTCTATAATTTTAATGTGCACAAACATAATTTTGGTAAAGTCACAACCTCAACGCAGATGAAATTGTGCGCACCCCCTGAGATCTCTAGCGCCCCCTAGGTTGAGAACCGCTGCATCAGACTATTCTACGTCACTCCCCATACTCAGATACTTGTGTAGCCACAGACGCCCTGGGGCTGACTGACAGTAACGCGCCAATCTGCTCCGTCAGACCGCCTTTAATCACTCGCCACATTCACACAGGTAAGAGGGGTGAAGTGTCTTGCTCAAGGGCAACAGTATGCACTATTGTTGCTGGGATTGACCCTCCAGCCTTCCAGTTATAAGACGTCACGACATCCAAAAGAGAAAAGACACAAACTTAAAGGGGCTGTACCCGAGTTTTGTCGTATACTAAAGTAAAAAATGTTTTGCTCTTAGGTCTGCGTCTAATTATAAAGCATTTTATCGGCCTCAAACTAGGAATTAATGCTGGTGCGCTATTAGCATGCTAGTTGTTTGCGTTGCAGTGATGACAAAACTCCACTCTGGCCTCTGAAAGTTACGGAAACCAATTATAATTTATCTTAAAATGAGAACCCCGTGTGCTGTCTGCATCTAATAAAGCTTTTTCTTGGCTGTTAACCAGGAAATATCCCTGGTGCACTGTTAGCATGCTAGTTGTTAGCATTAGTGGTGGCAAAACTCTGAAAAGCATTTATAAACTCACTACGGTGAATAATTGGGATGTTAGGATTGTGTTAGGAAAGTAAGAAATAAGTTTGGACCACTGCAAAGTGTTTACTTTACAATGAACTAAGTCCTGTTTTTCAGGTTTTTAAGTCAGTAAAAGTCGGGTACAGCACCTTTAATTCCTGTAAAGACTTTAGAATCTTTAGATAACCTAATCTAAGCTCATCTAAGTGTGTTTCTGTTTGGTTCTCTGGCTGCAGAAAGAGGAGCGCGTGTCTGAGCTGAGGAACCAGTTGTCCGAGCGCCAGGCCCTTCGCTCCCGGAGACGAGCCTCCACCATCACCACCAATCAGAACCACAGCAGCACCCCGCCGCAGCCAATCAGCGACCCCCGCTCGCTGGCCCCGCCCCCCGGATACCCTGCCCCCACGCTCGACCCCGCCCTCAGCACGTCGCCGCCCACTTTCTCCAACTCCAACCTGTACCAGGCCGACAGCAAGCTCAACCGCAACAACTGCCACACCAGCAGGCTGCAGATGCTCTACAAGTGAAGCATGGGACCAAATCATGTGACCAAAAACAGGAAGTGGACGTGTGCTGGGTGGAGGTTTGAGGAAGTGACACGGATTGGGCAGCGCAAAGTGTCGGAGGAGATGACATCAAGTGTGAACCTATGTACTTGTACTGTAGACCAGGTCGTTCTACAGGAGGTCTGATACTGTGGTTTGTGAAGCAAAAATCCAACCTTTAATAAGAAAAAAATCCAAAAAATCCACTTTTTCAAGAGTACAATTTTCCCAATATTTTAAAAATAATTGTCCTTGGAGTTTTATCAAAATTGACAATTTTTTTTAGGAAAGATGGGCTCTTTTCACTGCATATGCGTCGCAGTTCTAACTATTGAGCCACACATAATTACACAAATAAACTTTCTTTTTTGTCATTAAAGTTTTTATTAATGCTGCATTATGTAACTTTTTGGTTTGGGGTCGATCACCTGCTTGTTTATGTCACTTCTCTGCCTGGAATGTTCCGCAGTATGACATTAAACTGCTCTACCTTACGTTTATTACATTACAGGTTGTTTTACAGCTCAAAAAATATCTAGAAATACATGTGTTCTGACTATGAGCGGGGTCGCCTCTCCATAGATCTGACCTGTAACTTGGTCTGGTTTGGTCTCCATGGTGATAGGAAGGTTTATAATGCTATACTATGAAATATTCCAGGCAAAGCAATAAAAAGCAATATTGGAAAAAAGTATTTGAGGGACCCTTCACCAAAACGTTACACAAAGCACCTTTAATTTTCATTTTTAGGAACAAAAATAAAACAAATATTATGACAAACAACCACCTTCAAGAAAGCAAAAACAGACTATTAAAATACAGCAAATTCAGCTGAACTCTTACTCCTTATAAATGGCTTTCTTTTATATTTTTTAATTAACTTTTTATTTTTAATACTGCATGATATATTATGGAAACTTGGTAACAATACTGAGCTTGGGAGCAGTGATGTAGTGGGTGAAGCATTTGCCTATTAACCAGTGGGTTGCCAGTTCGATTCCCACCCAAGCTCACTGTCACTGCAGGAGTATCCCGGTTATGAGTCTTATCCTGGTTCTGTCAGTATCTGGATCTGGCGTTTACCTGCGCTCAGAGAAACCAGGATACTCATCTCTCTGTGCACATGAGGAATCAGAGTATCCTGGATATTTAGACTGGTTGCTATGGTAACTATGGCACAGATATGGCAAGGAGCTAAACATGGAGCAACTTTGCAAACTTAAGGCTTTTTCACAGGTTTCTAACAACAAAAAAGAAGATGTACATTCAAGTCAGAACATGAGACTGTGGAGCTCTGACACAACTTCAGTAAAAGTCGTTTTTAACAGTTGAAAAATAAAACAAAATACAAAGTCTCACAGCGTTAGTTTAGTTCAAGAGCAGCACAGACAGACACAGAAGTGAGTCTGGGGTAAACATGTGCTTGTATTAAACAGTAGACTGCTTTATTTTGAATATGAATCATTATTTTGTGTAGAATATTATTTCTTAAAAAGTCCTGGTAGGAGTTTGAGTCGTTTTGGTAAAGTATCTGCTCCTGCCGTATCTGTTCCTTGAGTTCGCACATGCTCAGTACAGCTCCAGTTTAGAGAAATCAGGATCCTGCGTCTACAGGCCACAGTGTCCTGGAAACTACCAGAAAAACCCAGTGAGAGTCTCCTGGTTTCTCATCACCGGGACACTGGTATATCCAGGAGACTGAAATCAGGATACTGCGTTTACACGGACACTCACATAACCAGGATACTCCAAAAACCCGATCATAACCGGGACACTCGAGCGCCTGTAAACACACTCATTGTATCCCTGGTAACATTTAGCCCACTCCAGTCGCAATAGTTGTGACAGGAAGGACATCTGACATAAAAATCTTTGTTTCTTTCTTATCCTAAACTCAAATCCCAGTTTCAGATCTCCTCGTTGGGTCGGCGTTTTCTCGGTGTTGAAGCGAAGCATTTACCTGACTATAACTGTAGCCTCAAACTCTGCAGACCAGGGGCCTCTGTGATGATGTCTTGACAAAGTGAGTGGTCGTGTCCAATAGACTATCTTTGTCATGTTAGCTCCTCTGTGTTTCTATGGTGGTTTTTCTATCCTCTATCAGTCTCTGTTTAAGGAGACTAAAGGCACAGGACGCGCTGATCTGGTGCCTGGACCATTCTGATAATGATTTTTAGAAGTTTGAATTTCATTTGAGGTTTGGGGACTGAGCCTTGATTTGCAAAAAGAAAATTCAACCTCTAGTTAAAGGGCCCATGTTACGCTATTTTCTGATCTACTGTATGTTATAATGTTGTTTCCTCATCACAGACACACCTGGAGTTGTGTTTTGTTTTATTCACATGTTTAACATACAAACCCTGCAGATTTAGGCTGAGTTCTTCTCTCAAAAATAAAATACTATTCCACCTTATGATCTCATGTGGTAATACAGTAATAAGTTCTCCACTGTGTTTTTAAAGTCCATACACCTTCACTCTCTACTGAACAAAAAGTTTAAGGGTTAAGTTACTGGAGCATGTGTGAATGAAACGAAACACGACTCTCCGTAATATAGGACCTTTAATCGAGTTGAATTCAGAATATTTTGAATTGACAAAATCAAAATATTCAACAATGGAGCTATTGTTTTTCGCCTCATCTGAACTGCTTCCCTGCACAGTTTCTTCCACATCATTATTATATATTTACAAATCTTAATTTAATTACTTTGACTTGTTTTCCATATATATTTATTATTTTAAGTTGTAAAAGGTAAACATATCAACTTAAAAGTCGTATATCACACAAAATGGACTCTTGTGAGCTTTAAGTTACATTATAATGTTGTTACCTCCTCAAAAACAGACCTGGAGTTGTGTTTTGTTTCATTCACATGTTTGAGTAACTCTTTATTATTAGTTTGTTTACATCTCCAAAGCTCAAAGTGCTCTGTCCCACCTTGTGATGTCATGAAGTGGTAGTTTTCAAGTTAACAAATCTTTTACTTTTACTTACAGTACATTAGTGCCGTAGTTCACTGGGAATTCCAGCACTGAAATTATACATGAGTCTAACGAAGGTGTGTGGAGTTTAAAAACACAGTGGAGCACTATCTGTATTACCACATGACATCACAAGGTGGAACAGAGTGTTTCCAGTTTGAGTGAAGAAAATGCAGGATTTGTGTGTTAAACGTGTGAATGAAACAAAACACAACTCCAGGTCTGTTTGTGATGAGGAAACATTGAACATTAGGACACAGATCAGAAAATGTTGTAATATGAGCCATTTAAAAACTAGAGGAACAAGCAACAAGTTCACAAGGTCACCATCTCCTGCTCGCTTAACGTTCAGGAAATCCCTCAAAGTTGCCAAAACAGCGGAATACGCATTGCGAATATTACAAGTTTTGCAAAAGTCATTGTTGTGCTCATGACCGTGTTTCACAACATGATTCACATGAGTCACAGTAAAATCACAAAAGGTTCTGTTTTAGAATCTGATGATGTCATAGCCTCAGATGGGGGGGCGAAGTCATGGACAAGGTCATAGGGCTGCGCGATTATGGTGAAAACGTATAGGTTCTATTCACGCTTACCGGAAGACGTTCGGAAATATGCGGACGACGACTCCCGGCGTAGTTCCCGACACTGGGCATGTGATAAAACCGTGGATTCAGCAGCAGCGTCTTCACAACCTGCCAAAGCTTTCCACGGGGGACGGGACGGGAATCGGATCATCGACGTCACCTACAGGCAGCTGGTCGGAACTGTTGATCTGACAAACATAACGGAACGCTGCAATTACATCTTTTTTTTATTAAGTTAGACAATTAATTAATAGACAATTTATAAAAGCAAAAAAGAAAGAATAAAATAGCATCTAAATGAAAAAAAAAAACAGGAAATTTTCTCAGTTTTCCCAGATTTTGTCAGAGTTCCTATCGCCAACAGAGCCCAAAGGAAGTCGTCATCCGCGTGTTTCCAAACTCTTCTGGTTTTGTGACGTAAACGTGAATAAAACTCATTCACGATAATGTAGTTCATAGTTTAAATCGTGATAATTTCAAACAATGACTTTCATAATGTCAAAATGAACCCATTGATACTGTGCAGCTGATGTCAACATTCCCCGGGGATGCGACGCTAACTGAAAGCACTGCTCTGTAAGAAGCTCTGTTTTTTAAGGTAATCTGAGCTTCGTTTTAACACAAACTGACCAGAAAGAGCTGATTTGGCTGGAGCTACAACAGGTGAGCTGATTTGTGCTGTTAAACAAGTCGCTCAAACATAGAATTACAGTCACAATCTAGCTAGCATTAGCCAACAGTTTTTCAGTTTGTCGCTGTCACATTTTTGCTGAAAATCAAACTCCTAAACAGGACCATGATCACAGGCTCCTGAAAATGTGCTGTTTAAATCCATTTTTCCAACTTTTTTGTCCGTGTTTGCTAAAGTGTGCATTGTGTCGCTATAGAAACTGCTGAACAGTCCTTCAATAGACATGCACTGTAGAACACCCCAGCGTGATGTCACTGCAAAGTATCAATAGAGAAAGTGCAGGCAAAATACATTTTATTCGCATATTCTGAACAGAATCTACACAGCAATTTAAAATATGATTAACTGCACAGCTCTGTGAGGTATTTTTGCAGATAAGAGGCTTTACCATCAACGGCCTCCCTCCGGATTGGCTCTTTAGTTGGTATGAAACTCACAGGCCGTGTCTCATTTCTCTTTCCTCGCTTCCTTCTCCTTGATTCCTCTCCTCGATCCTCCATTTTTCAGCTGTCAATCAAATGTGTCATATTAAGCGGCGTCCCAAAGAAAACCACGGAAAGAAGGAGTAAACCTGAGGGAGGCTTTAGGAGCAGACGTCAGAGAAAAGAATCAAACTTTAGTGAGGAGTTTAGATCCTCTCTCCTCGCTTTGTCTCCTCTGTGCGCGGGTCTTCCTCACACATTTCTTGCAGAATCGAGGAATCAAGGAGAAGGAAGCGAGGAAAGAGAAATGAGAAACGGCCACGGTCGGAATTCCAAATATGAAACTGGGCTCCAAATTCACCCCGATATCTGCTAGCCTCGACGAGCTTCATTTGACTGGAGCCAAACTCTCCGTTATTCCACGTCTTTATACGTCTGGTACAGAAAGAGAAGACTTTGAACCTAGTGCCTTTTTCACGTGGATAGGCCCAGTAATTACACGTATTAAACCACAAACCAGATCAAAACTTGCAGCATTCAAAAAGTCACTGGCCCCGCCCTCCATCTCAGTTATAACAACAAACCCCTTGTATTCTTATAATAATACGGTTTCTATGCTTTTCCTCTCCGTTTCCATGGTAACGCGGCTTCACCTCCGTCTCTTGCTGCTCTGTTGTGCTCATCCCTGGCTCTGGACTTCACTGTGGGACATTCGCCGGTGTGGAGTTAGCCGTCCTCTCTGTGGTAGCACGTGATTGGCTAATTCTCGTCGCTCTGAGCCGTGATTGGACAATAACCGCGAGAACTTTGTGCATTGTGTCAAACTTGTACATACGTGTATGTGTGTCCGAATATGGCGTAGAGTTTGTAAACAGTAAATATGAAACCTGACTTGTAAATACTGGGGCGTTTGAGTAAGTATTTCATGTGGAACTGTATTAAATTATATTTCTATATGCGGAAGTATCCCAGACTGAAGATATGAAATGCAACAGTTATGAATAAACCTGGTTGTTATGATTTCACCAGTGTCTGCTTTTGTTTGAGGACAACAGTGCCATCTGCTGGATAAAGTACGTACTGATTTGAATTAGAGAAATACTGCCACTTTATGCCACTGTCCCTAAGCAAAATAATCCCAGTAAACCATTTTTAAATAGACAGAATCATTAAAAAGCCTGACCTGCAACAAATGAACTGATCATTAGAAGGTATTTATTCTACTCTCTACAGCTCAAATCTTACATTATTACATAAAAATTGCATTGGATCTTGTTCCTCTCTCTCTAACTGCTGCTGTGAGCCTCGACATTTTGGTCTTAAAATGTTCGTACTAACCCGCTCTACATGATCCTGAATTTTTCCTTTTGCTGTTTTGTCCCTAAATCAAGATATGAACATAAATAATAAACCAATCAGATGCCTTCATTCCGCTCTTCTCTGATTGGTTAACTTCGCTGTCTGTTTGCTCGTTGTTGCCCGCCCAGGAAAATTTGCTGGACGAATCTGGATTTTTCTAGGCAAGTGAAATGCAATTAAATTACTCGCAGATTCCCAAATAAGGGAAGCTGTTGTCTAAATGCAGCCTCCAGGTCCTGATGACCGCTGTGCCCTTCATGAACAACGTGCAGGTTCAGGAGAGTCTGGAGTCCAGAGGCAGTGCTCCTGGGGTCAACCATTTGTAATTAGATTTAATCTTTTGATAAATACTGTAAATGCCTCATTATGTTACAGTTCTAGTATCGTGTGTAGTGTAGTGAGCTCAGCCTTACTGGAAACACATTAAACTGACTGTGTCCTGTCCCCAGGTATGTCCAGACCATTCAAGACGCCTCAGACGCAACGGGAAGGAACCAAATGAGCGGCCTGCTGAGAGGATTTAAGCTGTGGCTTCTCTTACTCTTTGAAAATCACATCACATGATATTATTAGTCACCTGTTATAATGGCTCACAAAACTGCAATGAGTAAAAGTGGCCTTATTGGTGCGTTTTAAACTGGTGGGATTTGCATGTGCTAAAATGACAGCCTGGTTTAACCAGATGCTAAAGCCGACACCTTCTGTGCACAGCGCTGCCTCCACACAGGGCACCTCCTGCACCTGCCCAGTCCAGAAACACCGGAGGTTTGAGATGGACATCACCAGGACCTGTAGGAAGTCTGTACACACAACAACCTCCAATCAAACGGTCATGATATTTAAAAACATTATAACACGACACTGTATATCATCACATTACACATTAAAAATAACCCTAAACATGGCTATTTTTATTGTAGTGTCCTCGTTTTGCACTTGAAGAGGTTCAGCTTCAACTCCAGGTATCAGCTGGAGCTTGAATTTCCCTCGGGATCAATAAAGTATCTTCCTCTCTGCAGAAGAAGAGCAGAGCGGTAACAGGGTCTGCACAGGTGAACTCGTAATGGCTTCAGACTGGACTTGGAGATGGATAATGAAGTAAATAGAGGAAATAACACATATTTCTGTCTTTTTTCAGGATGTTGGCTTATTCAACTTAGTCAGCATCATTTCTCCTCTAGGACCCAGAACTTTTTGTTAAAAGTTGAACGTTTTGTCAGGACTCTTTAGTAAGCTTCAATGACAAACCCCTGGAGACTCACTTGTGATGACCAGTGCATGCAGAGCCCCAGGACGCTGCTGCCAGAGGAGCGAGAGCAGGTCCTACATCCTCATTCAACGTGTTTGTTTTGGTAAGATACACACCGTCGTATTTGGTATAACTGGCACACGACACACCACACTGTACGTTTAATCACTAGAAATGGCTAATAAACGATGTTAACATGCGACAGTGTTTGATTTTTGGGTCCAGGATGAATATTGTTGTTCACTGATGTTTGGAACCAGCCCAAATTAACCGTTAACGTTGTTTAAACCACTAATCACTGAACAATGTAGACTGCAAATATTTCATTTAACTCTATGAGTCCAACAAAATAAATACTGGAGTTAACAATAAGTTACATTAAAAAACAAAAAACAAAAAAACAATACAAACTAAAGGTTGAGGGTAGAAAAAGGCTGCCTGTTTATTCTGAATAATCCCAACAACACTTAAGAACACACGAATCACTGAATTCATATTTTATTTATTTGTATTTTCATGATCAGGTCATTTACCATAAATCGTGAGGATTAACAGTGTTTGATATGAAAATTCGTACATCCTGTATGATTAGCACTGGGGTCGGTCGGTCATTTAGAAACGTTTTCCTCTGAATCAACTGAAGCCAAACCACACGTGAAAGAAATCACAAACTGTAGTTTTTAGACAATAATTTGAAGTTCTCACTTCTCTGTTCATCTCAACGTACACGGCTTTTGTTTTCACACAAATTTCTGAAGGCTGGTGTTGTGGAATTTCTAAGCTGCAAAGAATAAACCTGGAGAGTTGTGTTGAATCAAAGAGTCTGATTTATTTAAGCACTTGTGCCACAATCACACCCTGTCCCTGACAGAGGCATCTGTCCCTGGACTGTTAACCACAACAAAACATACAGAGTATTTATACCCAACACATGGGACCGGTGCAGACACATCATCTGTACAAAGATCGGTTATCCAAGGTCGTGGAATCAGTACGTGAGGTAATCAGTAATGTGAAGCAACATTTGTTAAAGACAAGTTTGGTGAAGAGTTTGTTTGACCACCGCTAGGATTTAGATATACTTGTCCAAAAGGGATTATTAACATTCCATTTCATACAGAATTGGAAAGCCAACTCATACATAAACTACATAAATGAATACAAAAATGAATATGTAAAAGGTTTTCACTGCACTGGTTTTACGCCAAAAAGGAGGGAAGATCTGACCATTTGTATCTACCACCAGTAACAGCAGAAGAGCTCCACTTTTATTTACTCACGTTTACAAATATGTACGTATGTAATACTAGTCTCTGTTAAACATTACGAGTACATTACCACACGATACCAGACCAATTCCTCACACCGTTTACTGTCACAACAATCTCAATTTATGGTTAATTCAATGTACAACTTTATTTTGTTAAATAAAGGGTTTAAATGCCAGAAAATTATGTTACTTGCATGTAAATTGTTCCTGCATTTTTACTTAATACTGGTAAGAAAACTCAGACCTCGATCAGTTTAAATAATATAGTATTTGTCAATCCAAATGATCTGATGACCACATCATTTACAAATAACATCTAACAGTTATGGAAAAGACTATTGTGTTTGGTTATTGTGTATTGTCTTTAGTTTGTGAGGTTAACGGGATTGCACTTGCTGCTTTCTGTTGGAGCTATACTTACTACACGGAACATGTTACAAGCAGGAGGACGGATTATGAACTTATTTTACGTGACGATGTGGATCAACTTGATGTGAGCTTGAGGGTGGAGTATAAACACGGTTTACGTTGGATGGAGAAATAGGACGGGAGTAACTCTTAATATCGCGCAGGATTGAGACTGTGGCCGTCTTCATGTTGGATGGAGAGACTTTATGTTGGACTAAGACTCTGATCGCTTAGAAAATGACTAGATTTAAATTTAGGTAAAAAAATGTAAGCAGTAAACTATGTCTTGTGCAGTGGACGCACTAGGGGGTTTGGATTAGAGCGATCGATTCTTATTTCTCCCACAGGGCTCTGTCCTTGGGCCAAAATTGTTTATAATGTACATAAATGATATTTGTGAGGTCCTACAAAATATGCTTTGTATTTTATTTGCTGACGATACGAGTCTCTACTGCTCTGGACAAAGTCTAGAGCAGCTGTTGGATATAGTTGAAAAATGCTAAAGAAATGGTTTGATTACAACAAATCTCAATGAATCTCAACAAAACTAAATATATAATCTTTGGTAATAGGATAATTGAAAATGTAACTAAAATAAAAATTACACAGCTAGAAATAAGAGACGGTAAGTAATCCATTGTTTTGGGGTATTAACATAGTCGAAAAGCTTAACTGGAAAATCCATATGACCTATTTGAGGACAAAAATATCTAAAATTATTGGTATAATGTGTAAAGTCAAAACAACTGTGAATCAAAGCTCACTCTGTTTATTATATAATTCTTTCTATATAATTCTTTCAACTATTCAACCCATCTTTATACTGCAGAAAGAAGCCATAAGATTTGTTAACTGTGCCAATTATTATGCCCCAACAAACCCATCGTTTATTCAGTTAAATACCTTAAAGTTACAGGACAGAGTTGACCTAAACACAGCTGCTGTTATGTTTAAGGTTTTTGACTTTATTCAGGTGAGACTCAAACCCAGAGAGACTCGTTATAATCTGAGAGGAACTGGAATATATATAAAAAAATAAGGCCAGGACTAACAGCAAAAGCAGATGTACAGTATACGAGTTAGAGGAGTAGATCGATAGTCTGGATGACGGGTTAAAGGTGCATTATGTAACTTTTCTGCGGGGGCTACACTGCCTGCTTGTCTCCATGGAGCTGTTATTGCTTTACAGGTGTTTTTATAAATCTAGAAACACACGCATTCTTACTGTGAGCTGCTCTCCTCTCCACAGATCTTACCTAAAACTTGACCCAATGGCATCTACTGCTTATCTCCATGGCGCTAAGTTTAATTCCATATAGTGAAACATTCCAGGCAAGGCAGTAACATCGCCATGGAGACAGAGCATCCATCAGAAATGTTACATAGTGCATCTTTAAAGCTCCTACATTATCACTGACTCTTCAATCAATCAATCAATCAATCTTTATTTATAAAGCGCTTTTCATACACACGTGCAACACAAAGTGCTTTACAAGTTAAAATCACAAAAAATAAAAAATAAAAATAAATTTCACACACACACACACACACACACACACACCCACACACACCCACCCACACACACACACACACTATCGGTCCCAGCCCTCACCCGCAAGCACACCCACACAAGTAAACCCATCAGACACACGCATAAGGCTGGGCACAGATGCAAGTAAGTATGGAAACGCCATCACAGAAGCCCTCCGCACCGGGGGCGGCACACCAGCTGCAGCCACCAGGCGATGGCGCCGGGCACCCAGCCGAGGCGCGACCAAAAAGTCAACCTCAGTCCAGGCACCCAGAACCAAGCACCCAGCCAGCCACAGGCAAAGCGCCACCCCCCGGCACAGAGGGCTCCCGCAGAGGAAACACTGGAAAGACCAAAAACACTGCAAAGGCCATGGACAAGAACATAAAATGGCCTAAAACAAATACAACTAAAACACAAATAACTATAACCAAAGGCAGTAAGAGCACAAGCTATCTAAAAGCTAAACTAAAAAGGTGGGTCTTGAGCCTGCTCTTAAAAACATTAACATTCTCTGCGGCCCTGAGGTCCTCCGGCAGACAGTTCCAGAGGTGAGGGCCTTAAAACTGAAATGACGCCTCGCCGTGAGTGTGTGTCCTGACTCTGGGAATAACTAGGAGCCTGCTGCCGGAGGAGCGCAGGGGCCGCGAGGGTTCATAAGGTAAAAGTAACTCTGAGAGGTAAGAAGGCCCAAGACCATTAAGACACTTATAAACCATTAAAAGAACCTTAAAATCGATCCTGAAACACACAGGGAGCCAATGCAGTGATTTTAAAACTGGTGTAATGTGCTCCCGCCCCCTGGTCCCCGTCAGGACACGAGCTGCTGAATTTTGTAAAAGCTGTAGACCAGAGATACTCTTTTTGGGGAGACCAGAGAGCAGGGCATTACAGTAGTCGATGCGACTAGTGATAAAAGCATGCATGAGCACCTCCGTGTTGGCCCGAGAGAGAATTGGGCGGACTCTGGCGATGTTCTTTAGATGATAAAAACCTATTTTGGTGATGTTCTTAATGTGTGGAATAAAAGTCAGCTCAGAGTCAAAAATCACGCCCAGATTCCTCACTTGTGAGGAGGGATTAAAAGACTGTGACTGTAGTTTGGGTAAAAGTTTCTCTCTCTGGGCCTCAGGACCGATGACTCTTGTGAGGCTTAAGTCAAAAACAGACCTGGAGTTGTTTTGTTTCATTCACACGTTTGAGTAACACTTTAGTCTGTTTACAAAAAAGATCAAAATGCTCAGTTCCACCTTGTGATGTCATGAAGCGGTAGTTTTCATGTTGGTTATTATCTTTTGTCTTTTGTTTAGTAGAGCTTGGAAATTCCACCGCTGAAATCATCTCAATGAATGAGCACAGACTTTAAATACACGCTGAAACACTTCTGTATTACCACATGACATCACAAGGTGGAGTGTTTTCTGTTTGAGAGAAGAACTCAGCCTAAATCTGCAGGGTTTGTGTGTTAAACATGTGCGAATGAAACAAAACACAACTCCAGGTCTGTTTTTGATGAGGAAATAGATCAGAAAACAACAATATCGGCCTTTAACCATTCCGCTGATGTATATATATTTATGTATAACTTTTGTCCATATATGGATTTCCACAGCAGAACTGAAACCACCCCCCATCATATCGAACAGTTTGGTCTCCGCAGTGCTGTAAATGTGTGATGTGTTGTTCCTCATTTTGCCCACAGAGCAGGGAATTCCCCCGGTCCTGTGATCACCCCCGCACCGCCTACACAATGGTACGACCCGCGGAGGGATTACACTTTTCACTTCCATTAAGGACTATTTTTAGCTCAGGGGCAGACCACAAACTCTTGGCAGATATTAATGGTTTGAAAGAAGAACCACTGATTTTCCATGAGAGAAGTAAACTGGTAAATGGGGAGGAAGCAATACCCAAACACGACCAAATCAAAATCTCAAACTGACCAGTTTTATTTTTGTTTAAACTGTAAGAAAATTGTGTGTAAATTGTCCCCTCAGTTTGGATGGAATTTTGTGTATTGATGACATAGATAGTGCCATTTGAGTGGTGTTAAAAAAAAATAAAAATAAAAAAATCAGATCGTCATAAATAATTAAATAAACATAAAAACTGGTCATAAGCGGGGTCGCCTCTCCACAGATCTGACCTGTAACTTGGTCTGGTTTGGTCTCCATGAAGATAGAAAGGTTTAATGCCATACTGTGAAATATTCCAGACAAAGCAATAACATCTCCATGGAGACAAGCATTTAACGGACCCTCCACCAGAAAAGTTACACAATGCAGCTTTAAAGTGCCTTTGACAGGTTGGATAACTCATTTCACTAAAACACAGTTAAGATCATTGTATTTAAATACTTTTGTTTTCTTTAGGTTGCAAATTTTGCTTCCTGTTTGGAAATCACTGGGCCACGATTCCTCCAAACTACAGAGGAATTATTATTTGACAAATAAAACGATAAGAAAACACCTTTATTTTGTTGAAATCATCTTTAAAGTATCAGAAAAAAAAACATCTTGTAATTTTCATATTTTTGGCTGGTATAAAATTATACTTTAGACTTGTAATAGTTCTATAATAATTCGACCAAATTAAGTAAAAATTTGAGAATCATCACAACCTGTCAGTGCATTTTAAATATAAGATTATGAAAATGTGTGGGTTAAAAGTGAGTGTTACAGCCCAGTGAACCAACAGAGTCAGTATCTATAGTATCAGTTTCAATATTTTCTCTAATAATACACAGAGTACGTCACCTCCTCTAAGTTCACTGCAAACTCATGGGAAGAATGAGCAGTTAGTTGATGAACCTCTTGGATAATATCAGCTTTTGTTGGTTTTCTGTTTTGACCCTTTTCAATAAGACTTCAGTGTCTCTTAATTTTTCCTGAGACTCATTTTCCTCTGTCAGGATTTCAATAGTTTTGTCGAGCCCCTCTACGTTCTTCTCAAGGAACGTCAACTGCCAGGACTTCTCCATTTGCTCCTCCTGCATTGCCTTCATGTAATCCACTTTCATTTTCAGTTGGGCGTTCAGATTGTCGTTTTCTCTGCCCAATCTCCCGTTGTCCTTTAGTAATTCCTCTATACGGTTCTGCAATTCTCGATGTGCTGATTTTGATGGTAGAGTATGGTTTCGATTTCCGGCGTCAGTCTACGCTCTTGTAGTTCTTGCAGTTTCTCCAATAGGACATTTCTTTGGGACGCTAACTGTGAGGATTCGGCGGCTGCCAGTTTGAGCTCGGTTTTATCGATATAGCTGAGTTTGCAAATGAGCTAGTTGTGATTCCTGGTCTATAGTTGTAGCCTTGAGTTTCACAATTTGTGATCTGGATGTGAAAATGACAAGACTCTATCAGGGCTTCTACGCACTTCTGGATTTTTCAGTTACAACTGCAGGTTTAATTCTCATGATTGACCCTGTTTTCCTGCACGGAGATCAGCTGTTCTCGTTTTGAAATGGGGAGTCCCTCTTTCTGAAGTTTTTCAGAAGTTTGATCTCCTCCTTCAAGGCGTCTTCATTTTTCCTGGACAGCTGTAATTGCTGTAAAAGGACAGATCTCTCCTTGTCTTTTTGTCCACGTGTTTGCGTTTATGTTGCAGCTGAGTTTGTTCCAACTCGTAGCCCGTATACAGTTTATTCTGCAACAAATCACTTTTCTTTCCCAACTGGTTTGAGAACAATATTTTGTATGTAAAACAGTTATTAAACTCCAGTGGATTTCTGATGAACTAATCTGAATTTCTAAATCCTTGTCACCCCAAAACAATTTGCAGTTGTAATGGACGCCAGACCGTGTGGGGTCCTTCTGCTCTTCAAGGACTTCACCAGCACAGCCGTATCATACCCGTCGTCTGTTTTAAATACTGTGATGGGCAGAACTTGTTTTGTAACACAGTTAAACCAAAACAGGAAAATAAGAGGTTTGTTTCCAATAAATATACAGTAGCTACAGTCACATATGCGATTCAACACTGGAGAAACTTTGTCGACAATATTCCAAAAATGTATGAACTTTACCACACAAATATCTCATCACCAATAAGCAAAGGGAAATTTGCTATAAACTTCTACATCGCTGCTGAATCATCTCAGAAGGACAATGGACACAAATTCTGCAAACTGAAAAGTGAACCCACCTCTCATCTATTTTGGACCTGCCCAGACTGTGTTTTTTTTTTTTGTTTTTTTTTGGAAGGAATTTGTCAAATATATACGCAACTTTATGTCTCATTTTACCCTTTCTTTTAAAGACATGCTGTAAACACTATTATATCAATAATCTCTAAATTATCTTAGCAAAATTTAATATCTATAAATGTAAATTCATTCATCATAAACCCTAGTTTCCCATTTTCCTGTCCAAAATCCAGTATTATATTAAAAAAAAAAAAAAAAAATCATCCACTTGTCCTCCAATTCCAAAGCTATTAAAAATTCTTGAGCAATTTACAATTTTTTTTTTTATTTGTAAACTTGAATTTTGGTTATGTTTGACCTTAAGCAATTTAATTTATATGTTTTTATTTGTAAATGAGAATTTAGGTTTTGTGTGACCTTTGGCTACCCTTCCCCTGGCATTATCTCTATCTCCCCCTGCCCTGTATATTTTATTGTTTGTTATTCTTTAAATAATTTGTATTTATTTATTTTTTGTGGGGAAAAAATTAATAAAAAATACTTGGAAGATAAAATAGCTAACTGATTTGGGAAAAAAATAAATAAAAATCTTTGGAGATGAGGGCAAGCTAATAATTAAGGATTACTTAAACATGTGTGAATGAAACAAAACACAACTCCAGGTTTGTTTTTGAGGAGATAATGGCATTATAACAAGGTTTAAAGCTCACAAGAGTCAATTTTGCATAATATAGGACCTTAAAAATGTGTCAGATGAGAAGTTTGTTGGATAAAGAAAGGACTATAGGGACAAATTTGACAGAAAAATTGTGTATTGTTTGGTTGTTGGAGCATAAAGTTGCTTGACATGCTCTTGTAGGTACATTTTTCCTCTGCTTCAGTTTGGTAGAGTGTTTATAGACTGTAGGAATACTGTATTGTATAGTCTATGCATTAGTCGTGTGATTCGTTTATTACTGAAAACCAGGGAAACCGAAAGAAACCTTTGAACTTCAAGTAAAGCTTCCAAAACGGTGCTGGAATTGAACCCAGGACCTTATGGCTATGTGGTGAAGACTTATTCACTTCACAAACAAATCAGAGTCAGTTTGCATCAGACTTCAGTCGCACCTGTTGAGAAAACTGTAGGAAGCCTGCCAGACCAGTAGGGGCGCTGTGATCCCTGCAGGTCTAACTTCACCGCCAGGGCAGCAGAAGTGTGAGGGAAGAGGTCTGGTCCGAAAGAGCTGTTTGAGGTAGTCACAAAATCATGATAAAGCTTCACTCAAACAAAACAAAAACACAATATTATTACCTGTGTGGAGTTTGCATGTTCTCACTGTGTAAAGAAAAATAAATATTACAACACCATTTCATTTAAACATGCACTCGTTAAGACCTAAATTAAGATATTACTGTTTTGCCCAGCCGTACCGCGAACCATTCCAGGCTGAACAGTTAAATGTAGTTAAATCTAAGTTACGCAGTGCACCTTTATTATCTTATCTCAACTTCTTTTCAGTCGTCTCGGCGATCTCGTTCTACTACACACTACTACATCCTGTTTGATTTTATCTCTAAGCGGTTTTGGCCGAGTCGTGCTCAAATGAATAAATATTTCAAGATTTGGCAGTGAACAGGAAGCAGCAGGTGTGACTCACAAATGTAAACAAATAAAACCGTTACTTCACTTCTGCGTTTGGAAAGAGATGCTCTAATTTTGAGGCATAATAAATACAGTATTAGCCTAGAACAACACGTACTAGGATTTGTATTTGTACGTGGACTTTACAAACAAACAAAAGGAGGAGTTACGTTATGAAGTGTCCAAATTACAGTAAATAATCTTTAGTTATTTGGGGGATAAACTCAAAAAAAGAGGAATCAGGTATAGAGGATTATATCACGATATTAAACAGTTTATTTAAAATTAATTTAAAACATAAGCTACTGGAAAATGATATTGACTGATGAATACAGTACTGGCCTACAACCACGCCACTAACTGAAGTATTCTACGTGTATAAATACTTGGGTGATCTTTATTTTAATTCATAGTTGAGTTTATTTTATGTTTTACGATTTTAAAGGTCCATTATTACACAAAAATGAGCTTTAAGTCATGTTATAATGTTGTTATCTCCTCACAAACACGCCTGGAGTTGTGTGTTTTTTTTTTTCGTTCACACATGTTTCAGTAATCATGGTTCATATCTCCAAAGCTCTAAACACTCTGTTCCACCTTGTGATGTCACGAAGTGGTAGTTTTCAAGTGAACAGCTCCTTTTACCTTTTGTTCAGTAGAGATTGGCAATTCCAGGGCTGAAATCATCCAAATGAGCCTGTTTTGAACGATCATTTTTGATATAACACTTGAGAAAATGCATTTGTTTTGTCCAATAATGTAATAATTATATCTATATAATAATAAATGAATGAATAAATGAATGAATGAGCGTAGGTCACAGCTACAGCACCACAAATGCAGCACACCTTTTATTGAAAAAAAAAAATAGTTTTGAAAAATAAGAACATTTTGTATAAATAAATAAATACACTCATAAATAAATAAATAAATACATCCATAAATAAACAAACAAACACGGAATTTAAATAAATACAACTGTAAACTTCATTTGTCCCTGAGCTCCAGTCTGTAGTGAGTGCAGAATCTACCAGAAGTACTTGGACCTCCTCAGTCTGGTCCCTGGTCTGGTCTTTGGTCTGAACCATGGTCCCCAGTCCTAAAGCACCAGTCCGGACTTCGACCTGAGTCCGGACCACACCCCCCCAGGCTGACCTCACAGAGCGAAGACCCCGAAGAAGGTCTCGCCGTGGTCGTCCTCCAGGTGGGACAGGATCCTGGGGTTCTGGGTCAGGTTTGTGCGAAGGCGATCCCCCCTCTTCAGATTGAACATGGCTCCCACGTAGACCCCGGAGAACCAGTGGCCCTTGTGTGGGTGTCTGTGGCAGGCCGTCCTCACCGTATGCAGGATGGTGGTGTAATCCTGGTCCGGCTCTTCTCCGGATCCGTACGAATCAGTTTTGCGTTCCACCCTGTGACTGATGTGCACCAGGCTCCTGTCCTCCTCCTCCTCCTCTTCCTCACTGCTGCAGCTGAGGCGGTACGAGGCCTGGCTGTAGACGAAGTAAGGCCCGCTCAGAGGAATCACGATCTCGTTGTTCTCCAGTTTCAGCTCGCCCCTGGAGTACGACTGGTCTGTGTCCTTCTGCCACTGCACTGTGCCCGTCGCCTCGTCGTATTTACCTGCGACGAGGAAAGTTCGGTTTAGTCACTGGATTTGACTCAGATGGAGGTTTTGTTTGCGTTCGTAATTGCCTATTTGTCTTACACTGTTTTCCAAAAGGCCAAACTATTAAAGGTTCTGTTTTCTGATTTGTTATAATGTTGTTTCTTCATCACAAACAAACCTGGAGTTGTGTTTTGCTTCATTCACATGTTTAACGCACAAACCCTGCGTATTTACATTTTTTAGCTCTTTTCTTTCTCTTTTGTGATGTCATGTGGTAATACAGGAAGTGCTCCACTGCGTTTTTAAACTCCACACACCTTCACTAGAATCATTTAGTTGATTTCAGCCCTGGAATTGCCGATCTCTGCTGAACTAAAAATACAAGGTTTAGCTGTTCACTTGAAAACTACCGCTTCATGACATCACAAGGTGGAACAGAGCATTTTGAGCTTTTAGACAGACTAATAACTAATAATGAAACGTTACTCAAACGTGTGTGAATGAAACAAAACACAACTCCAGGTCTGTTTTTGATGTTTTTGAGGAGGAAACATTATAATAAGCAATTTAAAGGCTGCAATTTTTCTTATTCTGCATTAAAAAAAAAAAAAACTGTAGAAAGAAATCTGACAAGCTAATATAAGAATTTCAGAACAAGTTTGAACAGATCCAGACTGCACTTTGCCAGTTCTGGGCGCGTCTTAACAGTGAGCTTTAAACAGAATCTGATTGTTAAAACATAAATTACAAATCTGTCATAAGTCTGTCATCACATTTCACTTCAACTCCCACCTACAAGTCTCTCTCTGTTCTATAAATATAACTGTACTTAATAGTGGTGGAAAAAGTACTCCGTTTTGTTCAGTAAAAGTACAAATACCAGGGCAAAAAATAAGTATATAATAAGTACAAGTAAAAGTCATATCACATGACAAAATCTACTAGTAAAAGTATGCAAGTACCCGTCTTAAAATGTACTGTAAGTCATATTTTGTGCATATTTTGAGGATTTATTTTAAGGCTTCAAATGTTGTGATTTTTTCTAGCTGTTTGTATTTGTGTATTTTTTTGTTTGCTCAAATAATTATGTGTTAAAAATAAACCTTCAGACTGTAATAAAAATACTTTTCAAAAATGTAATGGAGTAGAAAGTACAGATACCTGCTCTCAAATATAATGAAGTAAAAGTAAAAAGTATCCACATAAGTAAAGTACAGATACCTGAGATTTATACTTAAGTGCAGTACTTTACTACTTTTACTTCATTACGATCCACCAATGTCTAATAGGCCTAGTACTATAAGCAGTATTTGTACTAGTACTATGAAATATTATAAAATATTATAGTATTTATGATATTTACCGTCCAAATGAATGGCTGCTCTGACGTTGGTTTGCCTCAGAGAGTGTCTCAGCTCTGAAAGAAAACACAAAAACTCAAGATTATTTACAGATATTATGTTTATGTATTATTATTACTATTATTATTATTATTATTATTATTATTATTATTATTATTATTTATGAGATTAAAGTCACAGTGTGGAACTTTCTGGAGGTGGAAGATTAAAGAAGAAGTTTGAATTGTGTTCTTTGTACAGCGTCTTTGAGTGTTTAGAAAAGCTCTATATAAATAAAGTGTATTATTATTATTATTATTATTATTATTATTATTATTATTATTATTAAGTAACAAAGTTTAAGAGTCAGGTTTGTGGAGAGGAGAGCCCACATCTCCAGTGCAATTAACGCAGCTAATTTGAAAAGTCTGGTCAATTTGCTGGTTAAAAGTGACATACTGTGGCTTTAAAGTTTTATACAAGTAATATTTTATCCCATTTTTTGTCCTTTTTTTTTTTTTTCTTCAATTTAATACAGTCCGCAAACTTGACAAATCCTCAAATCGCTATCAAAATATATTTAAGGAATTCACATTTTGTACCAATTTAGGTTTTTTTTAATAAATATTACATAAAAAACATTATTTTTCAGCATTTTATCAGTTTTTCGCGTCCCCAGTTAAAAAAGCATCAGTGGAACAATATGTTACGACCCCAAAAGTGCTTTCCCTTCCACTAAAAACACATTTTCACAAATTCTCTCACCTTCAAAATGTCCATCTTGCTGCAATAAACCCTGTATGAACAAAACAAGCAAATATTTTAATTATCTTCTATTACCATCACCGTTATAATCCTTTGCCTGTTTCTCACCTGATTCCCCGTCTTCATCAGTAACACGGCCACCGCGCACCCCACGAGTAACAAAGTACACGCCAGCAGACCCAGATTGGCCTTGGTGCACAGAATAAACTTCTCCTCTCTCTGCTCCCTCTCCTCCATCACCACCCTGCACTCTTTCTCCATATCTGACGACATCCTTTTCTCCTTTTCTCTCTCCTTGGCGGCTGATTTTTTGACTGAATGGGTCGTAAAGCTGCGCCGGGCCTTTAAGAGCCAATGCGGAGGGAAAGTCCGTAGTGACGTCACAAAAGGGGAAGAGGAAGCATTGCCTCGGACTGAAAAAGTTACCACACACGCTGCAGTGTTTAAGGCTCTGGGTTTAAAAATAGCTTCAGTTGGAATTTTGTGGTACATTTTATAAACAACAGTTTGTAGGTTGAAGTTTGATGTTTATTAAAGGTTTATTTTGGATGTGATGGGCTACAGACTGTGATTTGGCATACGCAGAGGTGGGTATAGTTATAGTTTACTCCTTAACATTTACTTGAGTACTTCAGCTGCATACTTTTACTCCTACTTGAGTAAATATTTAACAGAGTAACAGTACTTGTATTACAAGTCTACAAGTGACAAAAGCCGACAATATGAAATGATTTGAACGTCTGTGTTTCCTGCAGCGCTCCTTTACATATGATCCGTTTTTCTCACTACATTAAAGCCACACTGTGTAACATTCTGGAGGTGGCACTTACCTCAGTCCATGGAAACAGAAATAAAAACCACACTACGGAATATTCTTCATGGAGATGAGTTTAATGCCACACTGTGGAAGATTATAGCCAATGGAACATTTTCATGGAAACAAATAAGAGGACGCCCTGCTCCAGGTTGAGTAGGAGTCAGGTCTGTGGAGAGGCAAGCCCACTCGGAGTAAGGACTTTTTATATGTTGTATATGTTTTAAAGTGAAACAAACACAAACTGAAAAAAAAAAAAAATACTACTACTACTACTACTACTACTACTACTACTACTACTAATAATAATAATAATAATAATAATAATAATAATAATAATAAAATAAAAAAATATATATTCTTTTATCTTATTTGGGTAATAACAGTAGGTAATCTCAAGTACTTTTTTTACTCAGACTTTCATTTTAATGGGTCATTCTATTTACTTATTCTTACTTAAGTGTACTTCCTACTTCTTCATATGTATTTTTATTTTTAGTTCTGCTTTGTATTTAGGCTGCTGCACTCCCAAGAGTTCAGAACACTCGCTTCCACCTTGTGATGTCATCAGGTTGTTGTCTGCTTCTGTGTTTCTAATTTCCCTACACATGCATTATTTGAAGCTATAAAAACACAGTGGAGCACGTCCTGTGTCGCCACATGACATCACAAGGTGGAACAGAGTGTTTTAAGAGACGAGCTCAGCCTAAATGTGTCCAGTAGTTTAAAAATAGTGTAATACAGGCCCTTTAATGTAGCGACACCAGATTCATAAAAGAGGAAACTGGAATCAGCACTGGGCCCCGGGACTCTACACTTCCTCACAAAAAACACAAAAAACATTTAGTGTTTTTCTAAGTTAGAGGCGCTGTGCTGTGTTGCCAGATTGGGAGGTTAATTTCATCGCTAATTCTCTGTTCTGAACATATTATCTGTGTTTATCTGTCTCACGGTTCTCATGAAGAGTCTGTACTGAAATGCAGTACTTTTGTATGAGAGATGTAAAACTGCAGTATTTCTTTATGAGAGATGCAGTATTTTTGTATGAGATGCAAAACTGCAGTATTTTTCTATGAGAGATGTAAAACTGCAGTATTTTGGGGGATACATGAAAACGAAGGGGAGGTTTTGACTTTTTATGAATTAGACTTTATTCATAACATCCAAGTAATGGTCCTGCTTCTGTTCACAATGTGCCTGTTTTGTGTTTTTTTATGTTATTTTGACCATTCGTGACATTTTGTACATCGTATTAAACTATAAAATAATAATGTCAGTTTCACTGCTGGAAACACTGATTCATTTGGCAGCTCTGGTACTGTGAGGCATGACTAAAACTAGAATAAAACTGGAATAAAAAGGAAAATACTGCAGTAGATTTTTTGCCGTCTCTGGATGTGTGGCAGATTTTCTCAAGATAGTGACGAGCTGAAGGGTTCCTTAACGTGAATGGGCGGATCTAAATCTTTTTATTTCAGATGCATTTTTACACTGGTCCAGCACAAGAATCAGAACAGAAGCAGATCAGGCAACAGGAGTGAGAGCTTTGTGCACAAAAACACAGATCTGGCTTTGTAATACGTCTGTTTTTGAATTATTATTATTGCAGTGCAGTGTTTTATTTAGATCCTGCATAATTACAAAGCGTAAACACGCTCCCACTGTCAGCTTGAACCTATTTAAACAGATCTGAGCCTTGGTTGTTTCTCTCTGTGATATACAGTATTTGTAGATAAAACAAGTTCTCGCACTGGTTTCTGTCATATAAATAAATAAATAGATAGAGAAAAATCCCTCAAAAATAGAGAAAAATCCTGCACAGCGTTTTACTTGCAAAATGTGAGATTTATTAGGATAAATAGGATAGGATAGGGTTTAATAGGATAAAAAGAGATTTATTAGGATAAATCTCATATTTATTAGGATAAATCTAATATTTATTAGATAAATCTCACATTTATTCAGATAAATCTCACATTTATTCAGATAAATCTCACATTTATTAGGATAAATCTCATATTTATTAGGATAAATCTAATATTTATTAGGATAAATCTCACATTTATTAGGATAAATCTAATATTTATTAGGATAAATCTCACATTTATTAGGATAAATCTCACATTTATTTGGATAAATCTCACATTTATTAGGATAAATCTCACATTTATTTGGATAAATCTCACATTTTGCAAGTAAAACGGTGTGCAGGATTTTTCTCTTTGTTCTTGGGCTGCTCTCTCTCCTCCAATGCACCGTCTCAAGAAATGAATGTGCAAAGTTCTCATTCTTTTATATAAATAAATAGTAAAAGAGCCAGTTCTTTGAATGGCTCTTTGAAATGAACAGATCCAAAAGACTCGGATCCCATAAAAGAGCTAAAAGTCAGATTATAATCACAAGTTGAAGTCAGAGTTTGGTGATGAATTATTATAATATGCCCGAGTTTGAGTCTGAGTTTGCGTTCTCTCTTGTCCAGTCCCATCATTACTCTTTCCTCCTCCGCAGACTGACTCCAGAGTCTTCGGAAGCTCGTGCCAGTCTGTACCAACATGAACTCACAGAAACATGACTTTACGTTTCCGCAGATGAATACTGAACCTGTGACTCTCTGGTTAGTGGGCATATACCACTCTCTGCCTTACGTGTGGACGCTGAACATTGTAATTAAAGTTAAAATGATCGTTTGGTCCTTTTCCAGCGATGCCACAGCTGCTGTTACACATTATGACACGATTTCCTGTTCAAGTCATGCCCATACAAAGATTTTTTTTTACTTTTTACTGAATTTTAAAATTTGCTGATCACTTTACCGTTGCTGTTCATGACTTAAAAGGCCCATTTTATGTAATTTTTTTAATCTATTTTATAAAGTTTCCTCATCACAAACAGACCTGGAGTTGTGTTTTGTTTCATTCACACACGTTTAACGCACAAATCCTGCATATTTAGGCTGAGGTTCCACGTTGTGATGTCATGTGGTAATACAGGAAGTGCTCCAGGGTGTTTTTAAACTCCGCACACCTTCACTAGAATCATTCGGATAATTTCAGCCCTGGAATTGCCAACGAACTACTGAACGAAAGGAGAGAACTCAGCCTAAATCTGCAGGGTTTGTGCGTTAAACATGTGCGAATGAAACAAAAACACAACTCCAGGTCTGTTTTTAACGAGGTAACAACATTATAACACGGATTAAAGCTCAGAAGAGTCAATTTTGCGTAATATGGCACCTTTCAAGAGTGAGTAAACTTCGGTATTTGGGTCAGTTCCAGTGGAAACATTTGATGAGTGGGTTAACAAACCACAAAGAGCGCACTCAGCTTCAATATTTCTCAACACTACCAACATATGCATTCTGTATTCTGTAGTCGAGTCCATATCACCGTGGAATCTGGTGTATCACTTCCTCCAGGATTCAAATAATAATGGAAAAAAACTGGCTTTGACCCAATCCAAACACACTGTATTCTCTTCACGTGTGTCATACAGAAGGGCCTTCGTGAGTCAGGAGCTGTTTTCTGATCTGTTCTAATGTTGTTTCCTCATCACAAACAAACCTGGAGTTGTGTTTTTGTTTCATTCACACGTTTAACGCACAAACTCTGCAGATTTAGGCTGAGTTCTTCTCTCAAACTGAAAACACGATGTTCCACCTTGTGATGTCATATTCATTCTTAGTTCAGTCTTGGCTTGGTGTTGGTTGAGTGTTGCTTAGTCCTGGTTCAGTCTTGGTTCAGTCTTGGTTCAGTCCTGATTCAGTCTTGGTTCAATCTTGGTTCAGTCCTGATTCAGTCTTGGTTCAATCTTGGTTCAGTCCTGATTCAGTCTTGGTTCAATCTTGGTTCAGTCCTGATTCAGTCTTGGTTCAGTCCTGGTCCAGTCTTGGTTCAGTCCTGATTCAGTCTTGGTTCAGTCTTGGTTCAGTCCTGATTCAGTCTTGGTTCAGTCCTGATTCAGTCTTGGTTCAGTCTTGGTTCAGTCCTGATTCAGTCTTGGTTCAGTCTTGGTTCAGTCCTGATTCAGTCTTGGTTCAGTCTTGGTTCAGTCCTGATTCAGTCTTGGTTCAGTCTTGGTTCAGTCCTGGTTCAGTCTTGGTTCAGTCATGGATCTCACAAAAAAAAAAAAAAAAAGATTATTTGCTTTTTGTCTGAGATGTGGAAATTATGGATCTGACCTGTCGCTGTCGCCATTGTTTTCCCGACTCTCCCGGTGCATTGTGGTCCATATTGACCGCTCTAGTGACCGCCGATTCCCGCTACTATTCAAGGTGCATTGTGGGAAATTTTGAGTGCACTACTTTTTCACCAACTGGTCATTCGGACACCACTAAAAATGTTGTGATCCGTCCTTAGTGAAGAGTGTGGACGTTTGGACACAGCGTAAATCTAAAACGTAGCTGTTCACCTGAAAACTTCCACTTCATGACATCACGAGGTGCAACAGAGCATTTTGAGCTTTGGAGATGTAGACAGAACATGTGTGAATGAAACAAAACACAACTCCAGGTCTGTTTTTGAGGAGGAAACAACATTAGAACATGACAAAGCAGAAATTGCTGTGCATCCTACTCGGACGACTGAGGATTTCACAAACACAAATTCTAACATGGCATAAATCTCATGAGTCAGGTTTGTGTAATAGAGGACCTTTAAAGTTCATAAGTCAGAATTATTGGTCTAAATTTACTGCGTCATGTTTTATTTCGTCTAAATTTAGTTTCTTTGCTTCATGTTTTACCAACACGTCCACCCACGGTTTGTTAAAAACTCCTTTGTAATGATTAGTGGGGACTCGCCTGATCAGTGGACCGTAGGCATCTGAGTAATGAAATTTAAATGAAAAAATTTGTCTTGATGGTAATGATTAAAGATCGAGACAAGATGAGATTTTGGTATAATTTCAGTTCACTTTTTTTTTTTATTTAATTTTTGAGACAGTGCTATTAAAACACCATGTACACAGTTTAGTAGTGATAAAAGCTGATACAGTTTTAGTCTTGGTTCAGTCTTGGTTTAGTCCTGGTTCAGTCTTGGTCTAGTCCTGGTTCAGTCCTGGTCTAGTCCTGGTTCAGTCTTGGTCTAGTCTTGGTTCAGTCTTGTTTCAGTCTTGTTTCAGTCCTGGTTTAGTCCTGGTTAACAGTTTTAGTCAGCTAGAACATATATTTATTGCTTTAACCAGATAAATTCTATGTGCTTGCTGGACTGAACATGTGCAGACGTGTTCTTGGAGTTTCTTCTGGTCTGTTTCAGGCTCTGGGACTGAAAACTAGTCTCTACTCGTACCTTTCACTTATTTATGTTCAAGAAAATGCATTTATATTCATAGTCATGTCCGTGGACAGAAATTTGGGGGGCCAAGGGAAGAAGACGCACATGGGCCCCCCTCTAATATTAATTACTCAACTCCCCTGTTCATAGTTTAGTCATTAATGTAACTTTTTAATAAATAATAATAATAATAATAATAATAATAATAATAATAATAATAATAATACATCAGACTTATATAGCACTTTTTTGGACTCTCAAAGACGCTTTACAAACAAATTGGAAGCAACACTGTAGAAAACGGGGGGGATCCACGGGGGGATTCATAGACTGAACAGGAGTTTTTAGCAGTGATTCGAAGCGCCGCAGTGAGTCCGAGGGGGCGGCGGCAGCGAAGGCTCGGTCCCCCAAGGTCAAGTGCTTTGTTCTGACGTGTTTCTTATGTTTAGTTTTAATTTTGTTTTAGTCAGCAAAAGTATGACATTGACGGAAAGTATAACAAAAATATTTTAGTCTACGAAATGAACACTGGTGCTGAGCGCTCGTGTCTCTAGGCCCTGGACAAATGGTAAATAAACAAACTTTATTGATCCACAAGGGAAATTATTTGGACACAGCAGCTCACGCACCACAATATAATATAATAACATAGAGCAACAATATAAATGCTAATAATAAATTCAAAATAAGTAGCAAACACAGCAAGAGACTGGTGTCGGTATAATTATATAAATGTATTTGTACGAGTCAAAATAAAATATAGTAATGTAGCTCCTATAGAGTTAAAGTACATAGTAAAGTACGTACATCTTGACTGTGTATACTATTAGACAAACAGATTCTTATCCAATCTTTTGTGTACTGACTACTACAGACATTTCCTGTATTTTTACGTAGTTTCGTTTAAAGGTAATAAATTAAGCAAAATTGATTCTTGTGAGCTTTAATAATAATAATAATAATAATAATAATAATAATAATAATACATTTTATTTATTAGGCGCCTTTCTGGACACTCAAGGTCGCCTTACAACAAGTACAGTAAACATTATAGGCAGTTAAAAGCAACAGTTAAAATACATACAAAAACAAACAGTAAAACTTTTAAACAGTAAAACTTTAAAAACTTTTAAAAGGACAGTGCAGTTATGGTTGAAAGGCCAGTCTGAACAGATGAGTTTTGAGTTTGGATTTGAAGTGTGGAAGTGTGTCAGAGGTCAGGAGGGAGAGAGTTCCAGAGCTGGAGAGCAGAGCGGCTGAATGCCCTGCTCCCCATAGTGACAAGACGGGCAGAGGGGAAAGAGAGCTGGAGAGAGGAGGAGGAGCGGAGAGAGGAGAGAGGAGAGAGGAGGAGAGAGGAGGAGAGAGGAGGAGAGAGGAGGAGAGAGGAGGAGAGAGAGGAGAGAGGAGAGAGGAGGAGAGAGGAGAGAGGAGGAGAGAGGAGGAGGAGCGGAGAGAGGAGCAGGTGTGGCCATATGGAGGAGGTCAGAGAGATATGGAGGTGCAAGGTTGTGGATGACTTTGAATGTGTGGAGCAGGATTTTGTATTGAATGTGGTTCGTGATGGAGCCAGTGGAGCTGCTGTAGGATGGTGTGATGTGGCTGATGGAGGGTGTGTGTGTGATAATGCGAGCGGCTCAATTCTGAACCAGCTGAAGTTTATGGAGAGTCTATGTTATAATGTTGTTACCTCCTCAAAAACTGACCCAAAGTTTGAGTTGAGTTTGCGTAACACTTTATTATTAGTCTGTCTACATCTCCGAAGCTCAAAATGCTCTGTTCCACCTTGTGATGTCATGAAGAGGTAGTTTTCAAGTTAACAGCTACATTTTACCTTTTGTTCAGTGGAGATTGGCAATTCCAGAGCTGAAATCATCCAAAAGATTCTACTGAAGGCGTATGGAGTTCAAAAATACAGTGGAGCACTTCCTGTTTCATGACATGTGACAGGGTTAAACGTGTTAAACATGTGAATGAAACAAAACACAACTCCAGGTCTGTCTTAATGAGGAAACCGCAGTATCACACAAAGGCTAGCAATGTTGTCAGAGCACCAAAACATTTAATGAATGTGTGATAAAATCAGTTCTGACCCGTACGTGTTAAACGCAGGTGAGACGACTCCATCCGAGGCTATGACAGCGTTTAATTTAACCATTTAAACTAGAATACAGTGTTTTTAGCTCTGTTCAGTCCTGGTTCAGTCTTGGTTTAGTCCTGGTTCAGTCCTGGTTCAGTCTTGGTTTAGTCTTTGGGAGGTCTCATACGCTCTTGTGCGGGTTGGGTTGCTGGAGCCAATAGTGCGGCTATTTTGTTTTAATTTAAACAAACACAAAAAGTAATGCATTTAATTTTGTGTTTATGAATAAAATCTGAATATTTGACTTTGATGAACAGGAGTGCGTGGCCGTGTATTGCGTGCAAAGCTTTGCGTGACACAGCAGTTTTATTTTCACGGCATGTAGGAGGAAGAGAGGGAGAGGAGAGAGGGAGTCACTGTCTCATGATCTACTATGAATATTTCCACAATTTTCTCCTAAACTGAACAAATAACAGTGAGAAAGAAAAAAACTCCTCCTGTTGCCATGGCGATAATCAAAACAGCTTTTGCACAATTTTAATTTAAAGACAGAAATGGCCCAATGAAAAAGGTCACAGTGTTGTTACTAGAATCAAAGTTCAAAACATGTTCTACAGAAGATGAGAAGTTTGGTCCTACCTCAGTCCAGGACATGTCTATAATCAGTCCTGGTTCAGTCCTGGTTCCGTCCTGGTTCATTAATCAATTCATTATTATTTTTGAATCATTGCATTTATATAGCGCCTTTCAAGACACCCAACGCGCTCTACAGCTCATTCTTCATTCACTCCACACTTGGTGATGGTAAACTTCTATTGTAGCCACAGCTGCCCTGGGACAGACTGACGGAAGCAAGGCTGCCCATCTGCACCATCAGCTCCTCCAACCACCACCAACACTCACACACACTCCACTTTCTTTTAGGCAATGTAGGTGAAGTGTCTTGCCTAAAGACACAACGACAGTTTTTGCGACTGGCGCCCCCCTGTGGCACCTGGTGTTCCCAGTGTCTCCCATCCGAGTCCTGCCCAGGCCCGGACCTGCTGAGCCTCTGAGATCTGATGGGATCAGGCTTTGACCAGCCGGTATGGCCCCAAAGATTCAGTCCTGGTTCTGTCTTGGTTCGGTGATAGACACATCTACAGCCTGGTTCAGTCCTGTTATAGTCTTGGTTCTCTTCTGGTTTACTCCTGGTTCAGCCTAGGATCAGTCCTGGTTCAGTCTTTGTTCTCTTCTGGTTCAGTCCTGCTTCAGTCCAGACTCTGTCCTGGTTCAGTCCAGGACACGTCTAGAACCTGTCCTTCCTTGTTCAGTCCTGGTTCAGTTCTATTTCAGTCCTGTTTCAATCCTGTTTAAGACCTAGTTTAGTCCAGTTTCAGCTCTGGTTCAGTCTGTGGATCTGGGTCACTTGCAGATTCACTGTTAGACCAACTACAACAACTGCAGTGCGAATCTGATCAAAGAAACGTGGTTTCACAAGGGTTCGCAAGATAACTAGGGATGAACGATATCCAAATCTCTCTGTACGATATTTTCACAGTATTTGTTGTGATTTTTTTAGGTATTGTTGCACCATAACTATTAATTTAAGCAAAGAAACTTGTAATTTGATATATTGTAATGGCCCACGATATTGTTGTGAGACCTTTGACGAAACGATATTATGGTTATTGTTACACCTCTAAAGATAAGGCACATCTAATGACCTAAAAACTGCTCCAGACCGCTGCAGTGTCCGGCAAAAAGGTCAGAGGTCAGTGAAACATTGCGCATTGGTTTTAATGACCTTCTAAGTCTTGCAGAACCCACACGAGTCCAGAAACACACCGTATTTGCAGTCAGTGTACACCAGGAGTTACTGTTTCTCTTTTTCCCACTTTGTCCATTAATCTCACCATCTTTTGACGCCCAGCTGCTGTTTCATGGTTGGATTTTCTGTTTTCTGTCGGTCAAATCAAGAATTCTAGTGCAGGTCAGTGAGGTGAGTGCCGCTGTGATCCTGGACAATGCAAAAATACATTGAACTGACCCAACCCCTGACACAAAGTACTGCGATTCTCTTGTGTCTGTTGTGACATAGATGGAGGTGGGAGATTGCATGACTGTGGTTTTGACAGCTGGATGGCTCATGTCACATACGTCATCACTTATTGCGCACTTGTTTTAGAATGTGCAGATTTTTGGCTGATGATACAGGATTTGTAGAGGCCAGAGTTCCACAATGCTGCAAGAGAAGAATGGAATGTCTTTACCGTGGATGTTGCAGTCGCTCCAACTCCTCTAAGGGAATTTGTGAGAAGAAATCCAAACCGAACAAAAAGAGAAGGTTCTAGAGGTGACTTCTTTGTGCTGTTTGGTAAAAGTCCTTTTCAGGGGTGGTGCCAGATGTTTTTGGTTGGAGCTAAGGGGTGCTAAGGTCTAAAGCGGGTGCTCGCGTAACATTCACGAGTCATTTTGAACACTCTCTGGTTTCTGTTTGAGCATTTTTAATCGAGATTGCGTATATGAAAATGCATTTCTAAAACTTTAAAACAGTGATTGTTCAATGGTCAAATATGTTATAATGTTTACCAAAATTACACTTTTATATTGAGGGGTTGTTGGTGTAACTTTTGACTTCTAACTTCAAATGAAATGTCCTTATAATTGCTTGTGTGTGTTACATGTACTTTTGTGTGATTGTTGCTGTACTTTTCCCTTTCCTGTGACTTTTTGACAACCTGCCGAGGGACTAAAGATGGAAATGAGCCATAATCTTTACATATTTATATTTTAAATGTTCATTAATATGTGCTGTCCCTTTACAAATAAATAACATAATTAAGAGTTAAGTAATTTTGTTCTGTGCATATAAAATTATTTGGAGAAAATCAATTATTATTTTTAGTTTAAAGAAGACATATGGTGCTTGTGTCTGTTATATAGTTCTAATCTATGACACCCTTGGGTCATTATGTTATAATTTGTACATTTTAAGTCACAATATTCATCTAAAACAACTTAATAAAAGAAACAAGCACGCTGACGTCTGCATTCGAAAACCTAATGGGAGCTGAAGTCGTCGTAAACATCACAACAAAGCGCCGTTGAGTTGATACAGCTACAGATCACACACACACAGATGCTTTTTTTTTCATTTGCGCCAAATCAAAAATTGTAATTGAGACGTTGATGAATCCTGCACGAAAATGAAGTTAGTACAAGCGTGTACTTGTGGGAGTGAAAACGGGTGTTGATCGGCACATATGGCTATTGGAAATAACTGAGTAAAAATGGCTCAAACATGCACGAATCACTCCAAATACAACTTCCAGAGGGCACATGGTGAGGAAGAACTATAACTATAACATGGTATCTGTATTTATATTTATTAAAGGGACAGTGCGTGTACAAAAGACAATCATGGACTTGTAAATATGCAGGACTGCAGCCAAAGCTAATTTCCATCCTTGGTCCCCTGCTGGACTAAAACCAGCCACATAATCCAAATAATTCATAAAACATGACAAAATGTACAATACCCGCTCCCACAGGCACCTCTCACACTATAAAACACACACAACATTAGTATTAAAACGTACAGGTCAAACTTATACTCTCACTACTTCCACATGCACAACATTAACATCTATTTGCAGGTCTCATGTGCAAAAAGTTTCTGATTTGCTCTGAAAAGTCGATTTCGCATAATAGTTCTGCTTTAAGATTATGACACATCTTTATAATATCTGGAAAACTAAATCAAATGAAAATATCTTGTGGGTTTCTGTCTGAAGAGAGAAGTTTTGGGCAGTTTAAGTTCTGTTTAGGTTTCCCTTCAACGTGTCAAAACTAAAAATGCATTTATTTGCTTTGTTCTGCTTTTTAGATGAAACCAACATGGCACACTTGCTGTTCTCAACGGAGCTCATACAAGGCTCAATTTTGGAGCTTTTAACCCAATTCAACACAGCTGAAAATACAGAATATAATAATAATATAAAATAATAATATAGGACCTTTAAATGTGCTGTTAAATAAAATAGGAACCTAAATTTCACTGACCATGTCGCCTGCAAAACTCACACCACACAACCCACACCATGCAAGAAGAATAGTTAGATATTAAACTTGTCATTTGTTCACACTTCCTCTTCATTGTACAAAAGAAAAAGCACCTACGTTCCACTTTCATGTCAAAAGCAGAAGTCCAGACAGCCTGCTAAAACTACGCAGTATCTTTCTGTGATGGTCGGAGAATTCACACCTTTTTCTACTTTTTTTTTTTTTTTTTTTTTGGAGGTGTTGATCTCAATATTTCACTCCTGTACAGATGTGTTCAGAGGGGAAGTTTGAGGTTAGAGGGCTGAAAGTCTCTAGTTTGCCCCCTCCCACTGCAAAAGGAAATTATCGTCAAATGTCCTGACCACATTTGGATCATTCTCACCTTCACTTGTTTTTCAGTCACACCTTCGAAAAGTTTAATGTCATAATTTTTAACCCACGATTAACGCGGCAGTGAAAGTAGGACACTGTTGGTCTCAGTCATCAATCTACGAACAAGGAAAATCAAAGCTCAGAGACACTAGGAGAAGAAGCAAAGAGACCTGCAAAGAGACCTGCAGCACATCCAGAACGCTGCTGCTCGGGTTCTGACTCGAACCAGGAAGTACAAGCACGTCCTGGTCTCAGGTCCCTGCACTGGCTCCTGTGGCTCAGAGACTTTAAAGGAGCTGCATGTAGCCTGCACTCTTATTCTTCTACTTCTATTGCTTCGGAACCTGTGTTGCTGTATGGTCACATTTCACAAGGTGGTCCATAAAGTGTGACATGGGTGAAAAATAAAATTTTTGGAAAAAAACTGATATTATGATCCTACACCTATGGTAATTCAAAAACAGTAATGTCAAAGCTGAAAAACCATTTATTAACTATAAAACAGATATTAAACTATAAATAAATACTATATAACATCATTAAAGTTACAACTTTAAACAGCTTTTTCTCCCGTTTCTACTTTATGAGATCAACTGGCTGTAACTCTGGAAGTTTTTAGCCAAATTACATGAAATTTTCTGGACCTGCAGAAAACTGTTACATCATTTACCTCCAAAAGTATTGTGAGGCTATATAAAGATGCCAGGGTTTTACAACCACAGTCAAATGAATACACATTTCTGCAAAATTAAAATAAAACGCATATGAAATTTCTTTACTTGAAGCTTATCTGAACTTATTTATATGCAGATAACTACATTCAAATACATAAATCTTAAATAAAACAACTTGTGTGACTCAAAGTTTAACTAGAACAACATTGACATGATATCTTGGTGATCAGCATTGCTCAATTCTAGACTTCCTGGCACCTTGCCCACTCATCCTGATAGGTATTCTGTGAAGCAAATAGGAACTGCAGTGATATCTACACACTTTTTCAAGTTCACTTAAAAGTGCTCTATCCCTCACATGCAAAGATACAAGTGTTTCATTTTTTTCACCGAATTTCAGCAGCTTACATCCTAAGTGTATTTTACAGTAAGAAGGTTATGTGATATACCAAATTAAAGCTCAGACTATGAGCATTTGACAAATGGTTTCAATTGATAGAAAAAAGTAAACCACAACCAATAACAAGACAAAAATAACAAAAATAAGTTATCAATTTTGTGAAAAATTCATTGTGTTTCAAATTTTTCACCGAAATTTAGACATCTGGTGTAACAAAACTATTATATCAAAACAAGCAATGTTTACTTTTGTCAAAAGTACATCTTATGAGCATTTATTCCATCAAAAATCAAATCAATATCTTACATTTCCAACTATCTAGCATGATTTTTAGATATGAAAGTCATTTCCAAAAGTGAAAAGGGACACTTTACCTTGTATATCACTTTGGCCTCCAACTCCTGTTGTGTGTTAGCTACAGTCCTGCAAATGGGCTTAAAACATGCTTGACACCTCCAGCTTCCAAATGAAAATATGAAGTGTGTGGCTGCTTCAGCATTTGTGTGGTCAGTTAAGTTTAAATGGTTATCTTTATGACCAGCATGTCACAGGGAACATTCCGAAATCACATCAGCATGTAAGTTTGAGGCTTACTGCTGACTCTGATTTTTTCCACAGCTCATCAGAAATCACTTTATTAGAAAGATGGTGATCTTAGCTTTGTATTGGTATATAGAACATGTATATTATTGCAACACAAAGTCAACAACATAAGCATTTATTTAGGAAAACTGTGTTTTTTAAAAATTGGACCACCTTGTGAAATGCGACCGTATACACTTATTCTCAGATTATGGACAGGCTCATGTGAAGCTCAGAAGCTCCAGAATTCCCTCCCTGAGCTGCAGAGGCTGCACTAGCACTGACTCAGGATTCGCTGCAGGTTCAGGGGTTTAGGTAGAGACCGTTCAGATCAGAGAGAGACATTTTAGGTTTAAACCAACTGGATTTCTGCATTGGAACTGGCAACATGTGAGGCTCATTCTGTTTTCTGATTGGATAATCAGAACACCAAATTATAATATAAATGAATGGGACATAATGTCCAATGTTTTGAATAAATCAGCACTACATTTATCAGTAAAAGGTGTATTTCATTTGAACCTTGTACCTTGGGACACAGATCAATCATAATCTTAAATATGCTTCCTTTAAATTAGCTCTGCTTGTGTACACCTTTCCACAGCCTCCACAGACAGTCAGTGTCTATGAACATCTCACACTCTGAGGACCACAGGGACCTGCCTCCTGCTGCAGTCCTTATGTAGACCTGGTTTAGTCCTGGAATCTTTAACCTCAGGGACCGGCCTGTAGCCCTGGTTTTGTCATGGTTTAATTCTGGTGTAGTCTTTGTTCAGTCCTAGTTTAGTTGTGGTTTAGTCCTGGCCTCCTGGTGGTCCCCAGAGTCGGGTTAAACACGGGGAGTCACCATTTCAGTTGACCTAAAACCTGGAACAGTCCTCCTGAAGATGTGAGACCGGCCTCTACTTTCACTCTGTTTAAATCCAGACTCAAAACAGTCCTGTTTAGCTGCATATGACTGAAACAATTTGACCTTTTCCAAGTTGAATGAAAAGTGAAACTGTTTATTGTGCAGAAAGTGAGGATTTCCAGCTGCAGAGGGAAAGCCCCCCTCCGTCCCCTCACTGCTGTGGAATGTCTGAGCTCAGCAGAGGCAGAGATCATCATCAGAGCGGTACGTGGTCCAGGTCCAGATCACCTAAACTCCAGTCCAAGTCAGAAATTCCAGACATTTTCCCAAGTGTTCACCCATCAACCAACTTTACAGAGCCATGTATTTGATTAAAAATTGCCTTGCCTAATCTTGCCTTGTTCATGAGATCAAAATCTGTCGGCTGTGTTGGCCCACCGTCACTGTCTGCATCTAATTTTAAGCAGTCAGAAAGTGCTAATTGCTGCTACTTTTACTCACGGTACTTTGCTCTGGTCTCTAAAAGTTGTGAAAAGAGCTTAAAAACTCTTCATGGTGAATCATTAGGATGTTCTGAATGCATAAGGAAAGTGTGAGGAATAACTTTGGACCACTGCAAACTGTTTAAAATTAACTAGTTCTGTTTTTCACGTTTTTAAGACACTAAAAATCAGGTACAGTGCTTCTAAAAGGAGTCTGTACTCACTAATGTTTAAAGAGGATTTAACTTGTCAGGAGCAAAGCTGTGAATGTCACACGCTGAAGTCGGATCTTGGGCTGGAGGACTTGAAGGATGAGCCTCTTCTGTCTGTTTATTTTGTTTATTTAGGTCACTGAAGGAAACTAGAACTCTATGGAGCTATTTTTCTCACAGACTTTCAAGAAAAATTCAAATATTAAATGTTCATTGTGTAACTTTTCTGGTGGAGGGTCTGTCAAATGCTTGTCTCCATGGAGACTGTTATTGCTTTGTCTGGAATGCTTCACAAAATGGTATTAAACCTTTCTATCGTCATGGAGACCAAACCAGACCAAGTTACAAGTCAGATCTGTGGAGAGACAAGTCAGAATGCCTGTTTTTTTTTGGTATTTTTGAGTTTTAAAACCACTTGTAAAAGAATAAATGTAAAGTAGAGCTGCTTAATGTCATACTGCGGAACATTCCAGGCAGAGCAGTGACATATCCATGGAAACAAGCAGGTGACGGACCCTCCACCAGAAAAGTTACATAGTGCACCTTTACAGCTCATATTGTGGATCATTATGTCATAATTTGCACATTTTTTTATCGCAATATTCATCTAAAATGACTTAATTAAACAAACATGTTGACTTCCCTGTTCAGAAGCTGTGGTGCCCAGTGGAAGCTGACGTCGCCGTAAACATAATCACAACAAAAACCCAAGAAGTTGTCAGCTGCACATCACATTAACGAGTAGCTCATTTTTGTTTCGTTTGTACCAAAATAACTACACCACGCTGCTGAATCCCACGTGTATCATGGATTAAGAAAGTAAAACTGGAGAATGAAGTAAGAACAGAGCAGTGGGAGTGTTCCGTCATGGTGAAAATGTGAACTCATGACCTCCACGCAGGCCAGTGCTTTGTGTTGTTTGTTTGTTTGTTACTGAAGCGCAGGTTTTCCGTCCTTACATTAAACAGACGTATGCACAGCCCACGGTGTGACTCATGATCCTGTGTCACTGTACGCCGCCACGCTCACTTCCTCCTGCCGGGTCCATTCACTAATCATGAGCACATCTTTGGTTTGTACGAATTGTGAAAAAGTGACAAGTTATTGCATTATTGATCTGTGATTTGAGGACATTGTCAGGGACTCATCCGTAATAAATGACACAAATACAAATACTTTCAACTGAATGAACCCAAACATCTATGTGTGATTAATTAAAGGCCCTGGACCCATAGACTTTATAAAGAAGTGGATTAAGGGAATGTGACATCACCATAGCGCTCACTCCAGTCAAATGAAGCTCATCGAGGCTGCGGTTACATTAGTGAATTTGGAGCCGAGTTCCATATTAGGGATAAGAATTTATTTACAGACAAAATAGCAAAATAAAAACACCAGGATCGTGTAGAGCAGGTTAATACGGACATTTTAAGACCGAAATGAGGAGTCTGACAGGAGCAGTATTGTATAAACAGCTCTTCAGGTCAAAATAATTCCACTGTTCTGTCTGCATCTTATTAGAAAGCATTTTACCGTCGGATAATCAGGAAGTGTGCCTTTAGCAAGCTAATTGTTGCTAGCTTTACCATTGCAACAAAACTCCGCCCTGGTTTCTGAAAATTGTGGAAACACTTATAATTTCCTGAGTTAAGATGCTCAGAATGCATAAGAATTCTGTTTTTCACATTTAAGACAGTGCAAATCAGCAACTTTAGTAACGTACAGGTTAGAAACATTTTAATTTAATTATATATTTTATTTATGCAACCAAATAAAATAAATAAATAAAAATATTTGAAAAATTAATGCAATCCTAAAATTTGCCATTCTATATTTGCAACTCTAAATAATGAATAACTGATAGATATAATAATAAAAAAACAATGCCTGCAGAACGTCTTTTCTGATCATTATTCATCACTTTTTTTTTTTTAAATAATGTAAAACATGTGCAATAGCGCCCCCTAGAGTTTACATCACCTGCCGCCACTGCATGTAAAGCCTTATTGTGGAACATTCTAGTCAAATCAGTGACAGATGGCAATCCAGAAAAGCTCCAGAAATATGGCCATCACTTCCAGGTCATAATAATATTTCACCTGCAAGATTCCATGGAAACAGAGACTTAAAGCCATACTCTGGAATATTCTCCATTGAGATAGATGAGTTTTATGCCATACTGTGGAAGATTAGAGCCAAAGGAGCTACATTTTCATGGAAACAAGTAGGTTAAGAGTCAGGTTTGTGGAGATGCAAGCCCACTCACAATGAAAAAAACATGCTCTTAATTCAGACTCTTTGAGGGCCAGAAAGCTTCATACTGTGGCTTTAATTAACTATTGATTGTCTGTGTAAAGTTGCACTATGTAACATTATATAGAGGGGTATACCACCTGCCTGTCTCCATGGTGATGTTGTTGCATTTTATTTTTAATATCTATTGTGAAAGAAATACATTAATACAAACATGCATTTTACTGTGACCTAAAACTTGGCCTGGTAACGTCAAATACTTCAGTCTCCATGGAGATATATACATTTAATACTTTACTGTGGAACATTCTTAGCAAAAGCTCCACAGTGATCCTTTACGTTTCAGGAAACACTCTAATGATTAATCCATTTAATCCCTTTTATTATTTTAAGCAGCATTAGCGTCGTTTTCCAAATATGGTCATTACTTCCAGGTCATAATAATATTTCACATGCAAGATTCCACGGAAACAGAGTTAAAGCCATACCTTGGAATATTCTCTATTGAGATATGTCATACTGTAGAAGTTTAAAGCCAAAGGAACTAAATTTCCATTGAAACAAGTAGGATAATAGTCAGGTTTGTGGAGATGCAAGCCCGCTTTTTTTCAGTGCAATAAACAACCAAAATAAAAAAAAAAACAAAAAAACATGCTCTTAATTCTGACAATTTTTGCTAAAAAGCTACATACTGTGACTTTAATTAAGTATTGATTGCAACTTTTTATTGCGTATATGAAATTTGTACAGTAAGAATTTAAACTATGGAACATTCCAGGCAAATCAGTGACAGAAAAGCTCCGCAGTGCTCCTTTACGTTTCAGATATTTCCTCAGCGCACAGGAAACGCACTGCACTGATAAATCTTTTAAACCCTGTTATTATTTTAAGCAGCGTCAGCGTTGTTTTCCAAATATGGCCGTCACTTCCAGGTCCGATGTGACTGCGGCGCTGTGTTGTGTTGTTTTTCGGACCTCTCCTTTCTCCTTCTTCTTCTGCAGTTTACAATAATCTCTTGTGACAGCCTCAATGGAGCGTTTGAGCAGCAGGAGCAGCTCGTACCGCGACTGAAACCACATGAAAACAGGGCGAGTGGGGGCCGGTTTCTGTCTGACAGAAGAACCATGATAAACACAACAAGGGAAATACCCCCCAGTGCACCTGCCTCACCACGCGCAGGCCTTCATTATGACACAGCACTATCAACACTACAGCCATTTACTATTGTACTACTTAGACTGCACTATCAACACTACAGCCATTTACTATTGTACTACTTAGACTGCACTATCAACACTACAGCCATTTACTATTGTACTACTTAGACTGCACTATCAACACTACAGCCATTTACTATTGTACTACTTAGACTGCACTATCAACACTACAACCATTTACTGTTGTACTACTGTTACTTAGACTTGGGGCCAATCCCATTTCTAATTTCTACCCCTACCCCTTGCCCCTTGAAGCTGAGCAACAAGGGGTAAGAATTGAAAGTCGACCCCTACGAATTGGGACACCCCTTCAATAATCACATACGTCATCAATAGTCTCCGCCAGCTTTTATGGAAGCAGACGGGACAACTTTTGCCTGAAATCCATGGTAGCAGCCATCTTGCCGGTGATTCGCAAGGCATTCTGGGAAATTGCTCATACCCCCGTTTGGAGTGTGCCTCTGAAAAATCTTCGTTTGGAGGGGTATATAGCCCTACCACTTTCCCCTACCCCTCTGCCATAACGGGAACAGGGACACCCCTACCCTTATCCGCCCAGTGTCCCTTTTACTGTTACCACAGTCTATTTAATCACAGTAGCTCAGTTGGTTGAGCGTCTGTCCCCTGATGTGAAGGTCGGTGGTTTGAATCCCGCTCTCGACATAAACATCATTAGTTGAGCGGTCAGCAGTGGTGGAAGGTAACGAAGTGCAAAAGTTTTAGGTATCTTTACTTTACTTAAAGGAGCATTTTTTACAGGTGTATCTATTGCTCAAAAATGCAATAATTCTCTCTGTGAATAGCGTTGCCTCTCCACAGATCTGACCTGTAATGTAGCCCATAGTTGAGATAGATAGGTTTGGAACATTCTAGACAAAGCAATAACATCTCCATGAAGACAAGCAGGTGGTGCACCCTCCACTAGAAAATTTACGCAGTGCACCTTTAAATAATACTGGCCTATACAATGTTGTGACGTCATCTGAAAATAAGCAATACTCCTGGAGAATGGAGACTCAAAAGTGCATCTAGACGGCACCCAAACTTTATTTATTCTTTAGTCTTTATTATCTTTTGGCTGAAAGGTTTCATAGTATGCATTTAAATCTGTGTGTAGCCTGCGCTCATACTGTTTTAAAAAAAAATAGAACAATCACAACTGAACTTGTGGATTTCAGCACTGAATCTGGCAACCCAAACGAGAGACACATGGAGGCTCATTCTGCTTTCTGCTGTTAGGATAATAAGCTCGAGAAATTAACATAAACTTGGCTGTCTTGTCCAGTGTTTTTATAATTAAGAATAAATCTGCATTAGAATTGTTGTCAGTTCGTCCTGTTTACCTCGTATCTGGGGGCGCAGTCAGTGTTTGTGCAATTTAAAATCAAAATCATACATTTCCTTTAAGAAAAATCACATTTTTAGTCATATAACTTTTTTTTTTTTTTTTTTTATCTTCACTTTCAGTTCCAGTCGTCCCCCACTGAAAGGTCTTTTGCTGCAGAGGAGGAAATGTGACCACAGAAAGCATCAGAGAGTACGAATACGTAAAGGTGCAGGAACTTAAAAAACGTAGAGCAGCACATTTGCATCAAACGGGCTCAGGCTAAATATTAAACATGTATTAATTAAACAAAAGACAAGTCCATGTATTTATTTTTGTGTATTATTTTGTGTATTATTTTTGTATTTATGCAACTTACAATTACAGTATGTCACTTTTAAGACTAAACTAAAATAAAAACATTTTTTCATTTTGGTTGTGTTTATTGCACTGAAAAACAAAAAAACATGCGTCCTTAGTGTGAGCAGGGTTGCATCTCCACTAACCTGACCCGTATTTGGCTTGGGAAAGGGTCTCCTACTGCTTGTTTCCATGGAAATGTTGATCCTTTGGCTATAATGTTCCACAGTGTGGCAGAAAACTCATCTCTCCCCATGGGGAATGTTCCGAAGTGAGGGTTGAACTTTCTATTTCCATGGAATCATACAGTGACGTATCGCCTTCAGAAAGTTACACACTGTAGCTTTAGAACATAAAAAGTACAGTGAGTGAAAATGTTACTAGTCGAGATAAGGTTGGAGATGAAGTGAACTGTTTTAAAATTCAAATATGTGGAGAAGGATTGTGAATATGACGGTTTATCAGACACTACTAGTCAAAAGTTTGAACACATTTTTCATTTATGTTTAGTGTTTATTTCCATTGTAGATTCTCACTCAAGCTTCAGAACTATGAATGACACGTCTGGAATGTAGCAAACCATAAAATAAATTCAAAATAACTGAGAACTGGTTAAAGATTTAAAAAGGTAAAAACGGGCTCTATTCACGCTTCCCGGAAGATGTTTGGAAACATGCGGATGACGTCTTCCGGTGTAGTTCCCGACACTGGGCATGTGATAAAACCGTGGATTCAGCAGCAGCTTCTTCACAACCTGCCAAAGATTTTCACGGGGGACGAGACTCTAATCGTGTCTTCAATGTCACTTACAGACAGCTGGTCGTAACTGTTGATCTGCTGAACATAACGTAACGCTAAAAATACATCTTTTTTTATTACGTTAGACAAATTATAATACATAAATGAAAGGACCGAATAGACAAGATCACGGATACAAGCGGCCGAAATGAGTTTCCTCCGTAGAGTGGCTGGGCACTCCCTTAGAGATAGGGTTAGGAACTCAGTCACACGAGAGGAGCTCGGAGTAGAGCCGCTGCTCCTCCACGTCAAGAGGAGCAGCTGAGGCTCGGGCATCTGTTCCGGATGCCTCCTGGACGCCTCTCTCTTGGGAGGTGTTCCGGGCATGTCCCACCGGTAGGAGGCTCTGGGGAAGACCCAGGACACGCTGGAGGGACTATGTCTCTCGGCTGGCCTGGGAACGCCTTGGGGTCCCCCCGGAGGAGCTGGAGGAAGTGTCTGGGGTGAAGGAAGTCTGGGAGTCCCTGCTTAGACTGTTGCTCCCGTGACCTGGCCCCAGATAAGAGGAAGAAAATGGAAAGATGGATTGATGGACAAAGGAAGCCCAAAAGGAAGTCGTCATCCGCATGTTTCCAAACGTCTTCTGGTTTTGTGACGTAAGTGTGAATAAAACCCATAGTTTTTACCCTTTGCTTTGACCACTGCTGTTGACTCTTGGTATTTCTTGACCCTGTGGCACAGCTATGAAGTGAAAAACATTTCAGGAAACATCACGAAAAAGCTCACTGAGAAAAGGCCAAGGGTTTGCAGCTGTGTTAAGAAAGCAAATCTAAAAAATATTTAATAGTAATTTCACATTTTTTTCTTTACTATATAATTCTAATGCCTTCTGTATGTATATAAAATGTGGAAAGTAGTAAACATAAAGAAAAAATAACAGAATGAGAGGGTGTGTCATATTTCCACTGTTTACACCGTGTGACCTGCATAAGAAACCAGGTCTAATAAAAGTATGAGGATACTTTTGCCTGTGAGCGTGTGATTCAGGGACCTGCCAGCACACGCATCCACACCAACGCCTTTCTGTGAGGACGCGAAACGCCAGACTTATGCAACTGTGTACAAGTCTGTCAGCATTTAGTAGTAGTAGGAAAAGTTGTAGTAGTACTTAGGTGGCTGAGGCAATACATAGGAAAGAGGTAAAGAGATACTAACAGTGAAACTAGTGGTTGAATCAGCTCACCACTGTCTGACCTGCCTGTTGCAACACACCAGACCTTTCCAAAACCGCAGTCTTCTCTTGGCCTACATGACACTGACTGATGCTTCTCGTACTGCTACTGCTACCTGCTAACTCAAAAGTTCAAAGTGGTTCAAATCCCCACTGCTAGTGTGTCTTTGGAATACTTACGTAGACTCTACTTCCTGACAAAGCTCAGGTCTTTCAATGTGTGCAGCGAGTTACTGCAGATCTTCTCAGTCTGTGGAGGACATCACCCTGGACTTCACTGTGGTTCTGCTGGGGGAGCGGCACCAGTAAAAGGGACATTGGGCGGATTGACAAACTGATCCGTAAAGCTGGACACGTGATCGGCTGTGAGCTGGAGACATTTGTCACAGTGAGGGACAGGAGGACACTGGACAAACTGCTCTCCATCATGGACACTCCTGCTCACCCACTGCACCAGACTATAGAGGGACAGAGGAGATAATACTCCCTACAACTGTACAACAACTCACCCACTGCACCAGACTATAGAGGGACAGAGGAGATAATACTCCCTACAACTGTACAACAACTCACCCACTGCACCAGACTATAGAGGGACAGAGGAGATAATACTCCCTACAACTGTACAACTCACCCACTGCACCAGACTATAGAGGGACAGAGGAGATAATACTCCTTACAACTGTACAACAACTCACCCATTTTAGGTTTAAAACAACTGGACTGAACCAGTAACCCAAATGAGAGAGTTATGTGATTGTGATTCTGCTTTCTGACTGGATTCTTGAGAACCAAAACACCAAATTATATCATAAATAAATGGGATATCATGTCCAGTGTTTTGTAATTAATAATAAATCAGGATTACAGTTGTTATAAGCAAAAGCTGTATTTGACATACAGTGACTACTTCATACCTATGGACGCAGAGATTTAAAATGGAAATCTTACAGAGTTAAACAAATTCAGCAACTTGCCTTGGTTGTTTCTTTGAAAACAGCGACATCGTGTGGTGGGTCGGTTCATAACATCACTTTTATAAAAATATAGATCCTAAAATATGGGTGTTCTACATTCTCCTGCACGAGTCAGAGCACAGCCTGGGCTTTTGGTGTTCTTTTCATTGTTAGCGGCTCTACTCCGAGCTCCTCTCGTGTGACTGAGCTCCTCACCCTCTATCTCTAAGGGAGCGCCCAGCCACTCTGAGGAGGAAACTCATTTCGGCCGCTTGTATCCGTGATCTTGTCCTTTTGGTCATTACCCAAAGCTCATGACCATAGGTCATTTTTCATAACATGCTTATTTTTAAAAATCACAGTAACCTTGTGAACTTGTGAGCAAGGTACTCTTCTCTTGCTGCAGGGTCAGAATTGACACACTCCCTGTGGCGGGCAGTCTTTACTTTGCTTGACAATGGCATCTGATAAAATAGATTTTAAAATAGTTAAAAAATAAATATATGTTGCCAAAGTTACATCATCTCACTTATTTTTTTATATTTCCTCATTATACTGTAGAAATATGAATTACAACTCATTCTTCCTGTAATAGTCAAAAATACTCAAAAAAAAAAAAAAAGTCTTTTAAAATTAATCAAGTGTTTGTATTAATCATGAAATTAACTTTAAAAGCACAAAAAAATGTAACTGCAATGTATATGAGTAACAAAGTATTCTACAATGGTCGCACCACCTGATATTGGTCGCACCACATGATGTTTTTTAGATTCAGTCAAAATTTACAGGCATAGCATTAGCCACTGTAACAAAACTAACTGGTTTCTCACAAAAGGTCACCTTCATATATGTTATCAAAATGTACATTTGTAAATAAAACTTCATTATTGTTTTCTTTTTGAGGTTATACCACATGACATCCAAATATGGCAACAGCATCCCAGCACTTAAAAACATTACTTTTCAAAATGTATGAAAGAGGGTTACAAACCTGCTTGTTACCCGTGTCTCATTTCGGGGTCTGCAGCCTCAAAGGCCGGGTGCCTCGAAGGCTGTGAAGGCTGCAGCCTTCGAACCAGCCTACGCGGACAGCATGGCCGGACTCCATTTTTTACCGTAGAAGAAGTAGCGTGCGGTGCATGCTGGGAAATATAAGGCCGCAAAGGATACATTTTCACGTCCTTCGTTCACGGCCTGATCTCCATGGAAACGAGGCCGGTTTTCAGGCTGCATCCTGCATGAAATGGGACAGGCCTTGTCACGCCGGAAGTGGCGTATGTGGCCTGGAAACCAGCCTCGGAGGCTGCAGACCCCGAAATGAGACACGGGTGTTGATTCCATGTGTCCTTTGCCAACTGGTGAATGATGCAACTTCCTCTTTTTCAGTTGAATTCAAAATAAAAGTTCCAAAATAGTCATTTCTTGATGGTTGCACCACATGATATTTGAAAAAATGGACATGCTCGGACAATATTCGTTTGTATATTATGCGGGAAATATCTATTCAAGAAAGCTGAAATTTCATGTGGGACTACAAAACACTTGAAAAAATAAGCCGAAAAAGAAAAAAAAAATGTTTGATTACATTTAGAGTCATTTTAAAGAAGTTTAAAAATCAGCAGTTATGGGCGGACGGTCGCACCACATGACATTTTAACACTTTAAGTAAAAAAAAAAAAAGCATAATAACTAATGATTTCTGAAAAAATGATTTGGTTCCATGGAGGTCAGAGGTACTACAGATATGTGGTGAATTATTATAAAATTTGAACCTTTTAAACTGAAGAAATTGCAATTGGACAGAAAATTTAGGTGTCATGTCATTGACCCACATATGATTTACTGTGTGTGATTTTATGTGTATTTAGTTAGTTACTTTATTTGAACAGTTAAAAAAGTTATTTTACTTGACACTTCCTTTCCTTTGTTCTAATGCAGAGCTCCAAGATCCACCAACAGAATGACGTTCACATGTGACCAGTGTGGAAAGGATTGGCCAAATGCTTCTAAACTGAAAATACACTACAGAACTCACACAGGAGAAAGACCACACAGCTGTGACCAATGTGGGAAGGAATTTAGACTCTCCAGTGGCCTCCATAACCATATGAAAATCCACACAGGGGAGAAATTATACAGATGTGATGTTTGTGAGAAGAAATTTGCACAGTCAAGCACCCTAGTATCACATATGAGAATCCACACTGGAGAAAAACCATACAGCTGTGACCAGTGTGGGAAGAAATTTAGAGATTATAATACACTCAAAGCACATATGAGAGTGCACACTGGAGAGAAGCCATACAGATGTGATGTTTGTGAGAAGACATTTTCAGTGTCAGGCTCTCTAGTATCACATATGAGGGTCCACACCGGAGAGAGGCCGACCAAACGCACACAGGAGACGAACCAGACGGCTGTGAAGAAAGAGGGAAGGCTTTCAGGCCTGTGAGGAACCGTCTGAAACAAGTCCAAATCTTCCAGACTGAAGGGAAAAGCTGCAGCTCTGACCAGTCTGGGAGGACTTTGAGAAAACCTGCTCATCTGAAGGTGCACCGTCTTGAACATTCTAAAGGAGAAAGAGCTGCTGAGGCCGGATCAAGTGAGCCTAAAGTCAGACTCAAAAAGCTGGAGATCAGGCTTCAGAGGCTCCAGACTGTGGAGTTGAGCTCTGTGTAGTGGCAAAAATGAACATAATTTTTAAGCTTGTAATTTTTTTAAATTCCTTTTTTATTACAAAGAGGTTTTAGCTGACGTTTGTCCATCTTATTCTTCACTGTATTTTTTGCTTTGAGCTTTTAATCCGGCTTCACTGCAGTTCCCCTAACCAGAGGCGTACATGAAGTTGTATTTTGTTTTTTAAATTTCTGCTTGCTGACGACTGATGAAAAAATAAAGGAAATGAGAAAATAAAGTACCTGTGTTTTCTTCCTTTTATTTAGACAAATTGTACATGCTTATCTTGTCTTATGTCTCACATATATCGAGACACTTTAGAAATGAACCAAATACAAAGGGCTGAGAAACAGTGTGAGCTCCATTCACATGAACAGGTGAAGCACTAAATGTTAATCAGAGGTGAGAGAAGGTTTGAAGCTGGCTCTGAATGACACAAAATATGACAAAAGCATTTTATTTATTTTTTTACACTTAATCCATGTCCTAATACAGGGTTTGTTGATTCAGAAGTGGCATGAAGCAAAATGAGTAGTTTTGTGTCTTAACAGTAGTAACTATATCAGCTTGTCTAATTTCTCTAAGAAAGATAATATTCTGAATTAATGGGCTCATATTACGCCGTTTTATGATCTATGTTACAATGTCGTTTCCTCGTCACAGACCTGGAGTTCTGTTTGTTTCATTCACATGTTTAACACACAAACGCTGCAGATTTAGCACGAGTTCTTCTCTCAAACTGAAAACACTCTGTTCCACCTTGTGATGTCATCATGTGGTAATACAGGAAGTGCTCCAGTGTGTTTTAAACTCCACACACCTTCACTTCACAGAGCGTTTGGAGCTTTGGAGATGTAGACAGACTCATAATAAAGTGTTACTCAAACATGTGAATAACTCCAGGTGTGTTTGTGAGGAGGGAACAGCGTTATAACATGGCTTAAAACTCACAAGCATCAGTTTTATGTACTATAGGACCTTTAAATTAATTTAACGTATATGGATATCCAATTTGACCAGTGTGTGCCACTAACACTGGCCACGTTTACATGATCTTTTTCAATTCCGAATTAATTGTTCCGTATTAAATAGTTCGAAATTAAACTATTCTCCTTCGAATTTACAGGGAAATACACGGAAAACACGTTAAATCTTTATTTAATTCCGCTCAACGTCTGGGGGTCGGGAAGGGTTCTGATTGGACAGGGATGTGAACGTATTTACGTCGACCGGAAGAAAACACACACTTCAGCTGCTACCGGCTTTTTGTCATGTCGGTTTGTCGTTACGCTACGGACACAAACATGATCCAAACTTTTTCCGCAGTCGTTCCGATGATAATTAAGCAGCAGCTGGAGAATTCTATCCTCACGCTTTACGTCTGTGGCTGAGGAGGAGAAGGGAAGAGTGTCGGAGAAGGAGGAAGACAAATTGAGTCCACGGCTGCTCCACCTCAGCCCACTCCCACATCCCGCTCACAAATCCAAAGAGCAGTGGGTGAAAGTCCGAAGTGAGGACTGGTGGAGCCGGTGTCCTATCGATATGGCCACCCCTAAGTGTTGTTACAGTTTAAATGCCCGTCGATTTGAGCAACCCGAGGCAGAAGTGGAGTTGTTTTCAGCTGTGACAACGTAAGTAAGTAACATTTTAACAGTGTATTGGTTTTATTGTATGTTTTAAACAGTTAAGCATGTAAGGAACGATATGTGCATGTTAGATTTGCGGCAGAATACCTACGCCAGATGGTAATAGTTTGGATAATTGACTGCATCGTTATCGTTTTCATTACATCGTATTTTGTTATTTTTATGTTTATTAAGACAGCAGTAGCTGTGGGATTTTGGTTTTAAAGGTAAAGATTTCAGTGTTTCCAGTCATTTCTTTCTCTTATATCTATCCAGTTATATGTAACTGAATGCCTAAAATTGCATTTTGAAGTTTGCAGAAGAGATTCTGAAAAACGGCGACATCACGTCGATCAAGACACACCCTGAAGAGGTCTTGAAGGCTCGATTGGAGGTCGCATGTGCCCTCCTAGAGGCATCACAGTTGGGATAAATTTCCCTCCTTGGATGGAGTGTATATATTTTTGTAAATAAATATTTATGTTTCTTCTGTTGTCCCTTTTCCTGTCCTCATCCATCATGAATAAGAGACAAGCCCATTGTTATAAATTGAATTGCATGAAATTGTCCCATGTTCAGTGTCCCTGTATCACAAAGGTGAGGTATACTACTTTCAGTGGATGCATTATTTGGGTGAAGATGTATGTCTGTCAAGATTTGCTACCTCTACACATATTCATATAAATGAGTGAACAGTGATGATTCTACAGTGGGAGCATTATTTGATGGGTTAAGTGAGCTGTCAGAATGTGCTACCTTTAGTGGGAGCCTTATTTGATAGAAAATATAAGCCTGTCGAAATGAGCTACCTTTACCTATATTCATATAAATGAGTGAATGGTGGTGATTCCACAGTGGGAGCATTATTTGATGGGTCAAGTGGCCTGTCAGAATGTGCTACCTCTGAGCTACCTTCAGTCGGAACCTTATTTGATAGCATAATACGACTGTCGAAATGAACTGCCTACGCATATATAAATGAGTTGAAATTTTACATAACTAAGGTATAAAGTATGATTACCGTATGCTAACAGCATCCATCCATCCATCCATCCATTTTCTTCCGCTTATCCGGGGCCGGGTCGCGGGGGCAACAGTCTAAGCAGGGACCCCCAGACTTCCTTCACCCCGGACACTTCCTCCAACTCCTCCGGGGGGACCCCAAGGCGTTCCCAGGCCAGCCGGGAGACATAGTCCCTCCAGCGTGTCCTGGGTCTTCCCCGGGGCCTCCTCCCGGTGGGACATGCCTGAAACACCTCCTGAGGGAGGCGTCTAGGAGGCATCCGGAACAGATGCCCGAGCCACCTCAGCTGGCTCCTCTCGACGTGGAGGAGCAGCGGCTCTACTCCGAGCCCCTCCCGAGTGACTGAGCTCCTCACCCTATCTCTAAGGGAGCGCCCAGCCACTCTACGGAGGAAACTCATTTCGGCCGCTTGTATCCGCGATCTTGTCCTTTCGGTCATTACCCAAAGCTCATGACCATAGGTGAGGGTAGGAACGTAGATTGACCGGTAAATTGAGAGCTTTGCTTTTTGGCTCAGCTCCCTCTTCACCACAACGGTCCGGTACAGCGACCGCATCACTGCCGACGCTGCACCAATCCGCCTGTCAATCTCACGCTCCATCCTCCCCTCACTCGTGAACAAGACCCCGAGATACTTGAACTCCTCCACTTGAGGCAAAGACTCCCCACCCACCCGGAGAGGGCAAGCCACCTTTTTCCGGTCGAGAACCATGGCCTCGGACTTGGAGGAGCTGATCTTCATCCCAGCCGCTTCACAGTCGGCTGCGAACCGCCCCAGTGCACACTGGAGGTCCCGGTTCGATGAAGCCATCAGGACAACATCATCTGCAAACAGTAGAGATGAGATCCTGTGGTTCCCAAACCGGATCCCCTCCGGCCCCTGACTGCGCCTAGAAATTCTGTCCATGAATACAATGAACAGAACCGGTGACAAAGGGCAGCCCTGGCGGAGTCCAACATGCACCGGGAACATGTCCGACTTACTACCGGCAATGCGAACACAGCTCCTGCTCCTGTCATACAGGGACCGAACAGCCCTTAACAAAGAGCCCCGGACCCCATACTCCCAGAGCACTCCCCACAGGACCCCACGAGGGACACGGTCAAATGCCTTCTCCAGATCCACAAAACACATGTGGACTGGTTGGGCAAACTCCCATGAACCCTCGAGCACCCGATGGAGAGTATAGAGCTGGTCCAGTGTTCCGCGACCGGGACGAAAACCACACTGCTCCTCCTGGATCCGAGGTTCGACCATCGGCCAGATTCTCCTCTCCAGTACCCTGGAATAGACCTTACCGGGGAGGCTGAGGAGTGTGATTCCCCTGTAGTTGGAACACACCCTCCGGTCCCCCTTCTTAAACAGAGGGACCACCACCCCGGTCTGCCAGTCCAGAGGCACTGTCCCCGACCGCCACGCAATATTGCAGAGACGTGTCAACCAAGACAGCCCCACAACATCCAGAGACTTAAGATACTCGGGATGGATCTCATCCACCCCCGGAGCCTTGCCACCGAGGAGCTTGCCAACCACCTCAGTGACTTCAGCCAGGGTGATGGACGAATCCGCCTCCGAGTCCCCAGCCCCTGCTTCTTCCTCAGAAGGCGTGACAGTCGGGTTGAGGAGATCCTCAAAGTATTCCTTCCACCGTCCGACAACATCCCCAGTCGAGGTCAACAGCTCCCCACCCGCACTGTAAACAGTGTTGGTGAAGCACTGCTTCCCCCTCCTGAGGCGCCGGACAGTTTGCCAGAATTTCCTTGAGGCCGTCCGATAGTCCTCCTCCATGGCCTCTCCGAACTCCTCCCAACCCCGAGTTTTTGCCTCCGCGACCGCCCGGGCTGCAGCACGCTTGGCCTGCCGGTACCTGTCAGCTGCCTCAGGAGTCCCATGAGCCAACAAGGCCCAATAAGACTCCTTCTTCAGCCTGACAGCATCCCTTACTTCCGATGTCCACCACCGGGTTCGGGGATTGCCGCTGCGACAGGCACCACAGACCTTACGACCACAGCTACGAGCAGCCGCATCGACAATAGAGGCCGAGAACAAAGCCTACTCGGGCTCCATGTCCCCAGCCTCCCCCGGAATCTGGGAGAAGCTCTCCCGGAGGTGTGAGTTGAAGGTCCCCCTGACAGAAGGCTCTGCCAGACGTTCCCAACAGACCCTCACAATACGCTTGGGCCTGCCAGGTCTTTCCGGCTTCCTCCCCCGCCAGCGGACCCAACTCACAACCAGGTGGTGATCAGTTGACAGCTCTGCCCCTCTCTTCACCCGAGTGTCCAAGACACGCGGCCGGAGGTCAGATGACACGACAACAAAGTCGATCATCGACCTCCGGCCTAGGGTGTCCTGGTGCCACGTGCACTGATGGACACCCTTGTGCTCAAACATGGTGTTCGTTATGGACAAACTGTGGCTAGCGCAGAAGTCCAATAACAGAACACCGCTCGGGTTCAGATCAGGGAGGCCGTTCCTCCCAATCACCCCTCTCCAAGTGTCACTGTCGTTGCCCACGTGGGCGTTGAAGTCCCCCAGTAGAACAACGGAGTCCCCGGTCGGTGCACTGTCCAGTACCCCTCCCAGAGACTCCAAGAAGGCCAGGTACTCTGCACTGCTGTTCGGCCCGTAGACCGACACAACAGTGAGAGACCTGTACCCGACCCGAAGGCGCAGGTACGCGACCCTCTCGTTCACCGGGGTGAACTCCAACACACAGCGGCTGAGCTGTGGGGCAATGAGCAGGCCCACACCAGCCCGCCGCCGCTCCCCGCGTGCAACGCCAGAGAAATAGAGAGTCCAGCCCCCCTCAAGGACTTGGGTTCCAGAGCCCAAGCTGTGCGTGGAGGCGAGGCCGACTATATCTAGTCGGTAACGCTCAACCTCCCGAACGAGCTCGGGCTCCTTCCCCCCCAGCGAGGTGACATTCCACGTCCCCAGAGCTAGTCTCCATGTCCGGAGATCTGGTCGCCGAGGCCCCCGCCTTCGACTGCCGCCCAGATCACTCTGCACCGGCCCCCTATGGATCCTCCCGCGGGTGGTGGGTCCACGGGAGGACGACCCCATGTCGCTCCTTTGGGCTGTGCCCGGCCGGGCCCCGTGGGATAAGGCCCGGCCACCAGACGCTCGCCGTCGAGCTCCCACCCCAGGCCTGGCTCCAGGGTGGGGCCCCGGTAACGCCAATCCGGGCGACGTAGCTGGTCTTGTTCTAATACTCATCATAAGGGGCTTCTGAACCGCTCTGACTTGTGGTAAACTATTATCACAGTTAAAGGGCCCATATTATACTATTCTCTGATCTATGTTCTAATCAGAACATAGATCTGATTAGACTAAGCATACAACTCTGTAATCCAAAAATCTCTAATCCAAAAACATATCTTGTAAAACTGCGGAGGTTAGCTTTGAATCTATAAAACTGTAAACAAAAAACGTAAGGTAGCTTATTTCGACGGGTTAGCGTAAATCGATAGACGCCACCGTCAATTTAGGCTACTGGTAGCTCATTTCGACGAAGCAGCCCATTTCGACAGTACACCGGATCAGAAGGACGACCCAACGAGCATATGCTGAACGACCGGAATTATTTTTAACAAGAAAAAACGTTTAACATGATCGAGGAATAAATGAATTTGGCTTTAAAATCTGAGTAAACCACCCACTTACTTCAGAATTAAGTTTAATTCTGAATAATTATTTATCAGGAATTAAGTGTTTACATGGTCTTTTTAAAGTGGAATTTTTTTTATTTATTTATACAGAATTAAAGCTCTCAACTGAGACTGTGTGACTGATCTTTTGTGTACACTTTGTTTTCAAATGTCCTTTTCCCCCTTGCCAACCACTTCTTCTATTACACTGAACCTGATAATCGGCTGTCCTGCAACACTGGGATCACTAGCGACTAAAACAGGCACATGTCATGTTTTTGAAGGGTGAGTGTCACAGTTCAAATCAAACTCTGTCTCTATCCAGCCTATATATGGTATTTCACTCCCATTTGCGGCTACTGCTACCAGTGGTTCAGACAGGAGTTCTGCAAAGGGTCTAAGCGTGGAATAGGGGAGGTGTTTCTTTCTCCATTCGTCATTTATTAGACTTGCCTGAGCCCCTGTGCCCCATACCACTGGTAGCAGTAGCCGCAAATGGGAGTGAAATACCATATATAGGCTGGATAGAGACCGAGTTTGATTTGAACTGTGACACTCACCCTTCAAAAACATGACGTGCCTGTTTTAGTCGCTAGTGATCCCAGTGTTGCAGGACAGCCGATTATCAGGTTCAGTGTAATAGAAGAAGTGGTTGGCAAGGGGGAAAAGGACATTTGAAAACAAAGTGTACACAAAAGATCAGTCACACAGTCTCAGTTGAGAGCTTTAATTCTGTATAAATAAATAAAAAAAATTCCACTTTAAAAAGACCATGTAAACACTTAATTCCTGATAAATAATTATTCAGAATTAAACTTAATTCTGAAGTAAGTGGGTGGTTTACTCAGATTTTAAAGCCAAATTCATTTATTCCTCGATCATGTTAAACGTTTTTTCTTGTTAAAAATAATTCCGGTCGTTCAGCATATGCTCGTTGGGTCGTCCTTCTGATCCGGTGTACTGTCGAAATGGGCTGCTTCGTCGAAATGAGCTACCAGTAGCCTAAATTGACGGTGGCGTCTATCGATTTACGCTAACCCGTCGAAATAAGCTACCTTACGTTTTTTGTTTACAGTTTTATAGATTCAAAGCTAACCTCCGCAGTTTTACAAGATATGTTTTTGGATTAGAGATTTTTGGATTACAGAGTTGTATGCTTAGTCTAATCAGATCTATGTTCTGATTAGAACATAGATCAGAGAATAGTATAATATGGGCCCTTTAACTGTGATAATAGTTTACCACAAGTCAGAGCGGTTCAGAAGCCCCTTATGATGAGTATTAGAACAAGACCAGCTACGTCGCCCGGATTGGCGTTACCGGGGCCCCACCCTGGAGCCAGGCCTGGGGTGGGAGCTCGACGGCGAGCGTCTGGTGGCCGGGCCTTATCCCACGGGGCCCGGCCGGGCACAGCCCAAAGGAGCGACATGGGGTCGTCCTCCCGTGGACCCACCACCCGCGGGAGGATCCATAGGGGGCCGGTGCAGAGTGATCTGGGCGGCAGTCGAAGGCGGGGGCCTCGGCGACCAGATCTCCGGACATGGAGACTAGCTCTGGGGACGTGGAATGTCACCTCGCTGGGGGGGAAGGAGCCCGAGCTCGTTCGGGAGGTTGAGCGTTACCGACTAGATATAGTCGGCCTCGCCTCCACGCACAGCTTGGGCTCTGGAACCCAAGTCCTTGAGGGGGGCTGGACTCTCTATTTCTCTGGCGTTGCACGCGGGGAGCGGCGGCGGGCTGGTGTGGGCCTGCTCATTGCCCCACAGCTCAGCCGCTGTGTGTTGGAGTTCACCCCGGTGAACGAGAGGGTCGCGTACCTGCGCCTTCGGGTCGGGTACAGGTCTCTCACTGTTGTGTCGGTCTACGGGCCGAACAGCAGTGCAGAGTACCTGGCCTTCTTGGAGTCTCTGGGAGGGGTACTGGACAGTGCACCGACCGGGGACTCCGTTGTTCTACTGGGGGACTTCAACGCCCACGTGGGCAACGACAGTGACACTTGGAGAGGGGTGATTGGGAGGAACGGCCTCCCTGATCTGAACCCGAGCGGTGTTCTGTTATTGGACTTCTGCGCTAGCCACAGTTTGTCCATAACGAACACCATGTTTGAGCACAAGGGTGTCCATCAGTGCACGTGGCACCAGGACACCCTAGGCCGGAGGTCGATGATCGACTTTGTTGTCGTGTCATCTGACCTCCGGCCGCGTGTCTTGGACACTCGGGTGAAGAGAGGGGCAGAGCTGTCAACTGATCACCACCTGGTTGTGAGTTGGGTCCGCTGGCGGGGGAGGAAGCCGGAAAGACCTGGCAGGCCCAAGCGTATTGTGAGGGTCTGTTGGGAACGTCTGGCAGAGCCTTCTGTCAGGGGGACCTTCAACTCACACCTCCGGGAGAGCTTCTCCCAGATTCCGGGGGAGGCTGGGGACATGGAGCCCGAGTAGGCTTTGTTCTCGGCCTCTATTGTCGATGCGGCTGCTCGTAGCTGTGGTCGTAAGGTCTGTGGTGCCTGTCGCAGCGGCAATCCCCGAACCCGGTGGTGGACATCGGAAGTAAGGGATGCTGTCAGGCTGAAGAAGGAGTCTTATTGGGCCTTGTTGGCTCATGGGACTCCTGAGGCAGCTGACAGGTACCGGCAGGCCAAGCGTGCTGCAGCCCGGGCGGTCGCGGAGGCAAAAACTCGGGGTTGGGAGGAGTTCGGAGAGGCCATGGAGGAGGACTATCGGACGGCCTCAAGGAAATTCTGGCAAACTGTCCGGCGCCTCAGGAGGGGGAAGCAGTGCTTCACCAACACTGTTTACAGTGCGGGTGGGGAGCTGTTGACCTCGACTGGGGATGTTGTCGGACGGTGGAAGGAATACTTTGAGGATCTCCTCAACCCGACTGTCACGCCTTCTGAGGAAGAAGCAGGGGCTGGGGACTCGGAGGCGGATTCGTCCATCACCCTGGCTGAAGTCACTGAGGTGGTTGGCAAGCTCCTCGGTGGCAAGGCTCCGGGGGTGGATGAGATCCATCCCGAGTATCTTAAGTCTCTGGATGTTGTGGGGCTGTCTTGGTTGACACGTCTCTGCAATATTGCGTGGCGGTCGGGGACAGTGCCTCTGGACTGGCAGACCGGGGTGGTGGTCCCTCTGTTTAAGAAGGGGGACCGGAGGGTGTGTTCCAACTACAGGGGAATCACACTCCTCAGCCTCCCCGGTAAGGTCTATTCCAGGGTACTGGAGAGGAGAATCCGGCCGATGGTCGAACCTCGGATCCAGGAGGAGCAGTGTGGTTTTCGTCCCGGTCGCGGAACACTGGACCAGCTCTATACTCTCCATCGGGTGCTCGAGGGTTCATGGGAGTTTGCCCAACCAGTCCACATGTGTTTTGTGGATCTGGAGAAGGCATTTGACCGTGTCCCTCGTGGGGTCCTGTGGGGAGTGCTCTGGGAGTATGGGGTCCGGGGCTCTTTGTTAAGGGCTGTTCGGTCCCTGTATGACAGGAGCAGGAGCTGTGTTCGCATTGCCGGTAGTAAGTCGGACATGTTCCCGGTGCATGTTGGACTCCGCCAGGGCTGCCCTTTGTCACCGGTTCTGTTCATTGTATTCATGGACAGAATTTCTAGGCGCAGTCAGGGGCCGGAGGGGATCCGGTTTGGGAACCACAGGATCTCATCTCTACTGTTTGCAGATGATGTTGTCCTGATGGCTTCATCGAACCGGGACCTCCAGTGTGCACTGGGGCGGTTCGCAGCCGACTGTGAAGCGGCTGGGATGAAGATCAGCTCCTCCAAGTCCGAGGCCATGGTTCTCGACCGGAAAAAGGTGGCTTGCCCTCTCCGGGTGGGTGGGGAGTCTTTGCCTCAAGTGGAGGAGTTCAAGTATCTCGGGGTCTTGTTCACGAGTGAGGGGAGGATGGAGCGTGAGATTGACAGGCGGATTGGTGCAGCGTCGGCAGTGATGCGGTCGCTGTACCGGACCGTTGTGGTGAAGAGGGAGCTGAGCCAAAAAGCAAAGCTCTCAATTTACCGGTCAATCTACGTTCCTACCCTCACCTATGGTCATGAGCTTTGGGTAATGACCGAAAGGACAAGATCGCGGATACAAGCGGCCGAAATGAGTTTCCTCCGTAGAGTGGCTGGGCGCTCCCTTAGAGATAGGGTGAGGAGCTCAGTCACTCGGGAGGGGCTCGGAGTAGAGCCGCTGCTCCTCCACGTCGAGAGGAGCCAGCTGAGGTGGCTCGGGCATCTGTTCCGGATGCCTCCTAGACGCCTCCCTCAGGAGGTGTTTCAGGCATGTCCCACCGGGAGGAGGCCCCGGGGAAGACCCAGGACACGCTGGAGGGACTATGTCTCCCGGCTGGCCTGGGAACGCCTTGGGGTCCCCCCGGAGGAGTTGGAGGAAGTGTCCGGGGTGAAGGAAGTCTGGGGGTCCCTGCTTAGACTGTTGCCCCCGCGACCCGGCCCCGGATAAGCGGAAGAAAATGGATGGATGGATGGATGGATGCTGTTAGCATACGGTAATCATACTTTATACCTTAGTTATGTAAAATTTCAACTCATTTATATATGCGTAGGCAGTTCATTTCGACAGTCGTATTATGCTATCAAATAAGGTTCCGACTGAAGGTAGCTCAGAGGTAGCACATTCTGACAGGCCACTTGACCCATCAAATAATGCTCCCACTGTGGAATCACCACCATTCACTCATTTATATGAATATAGGTAAAGGTAGCTCATTTCGACAGGCTTATATTTTCTATCAAATAAGGCTCCCACTAAAGGTAGCACATTCTGACAGCTCACTTAACCCATCAAATAATGCTCCCACTGTAGAATCATCACTGTTCACTCATTTATATGAATATGTGTAGAGGTAGCAAATCTTGACAGACATACATCTTCACCCAAATAATGCATCCACTGAAAGTAGTATACCTCACCTTTGTGATACAGGGACACTGAACATGGGACAATTTCATGCAATTCAATTTATAACAATGGGCTTGTCTCTTATTCATGATGGATGAGGACAGGAAAAGGGACAACAGAAGAAACATAAATATTTATTTACAAAAATATATACACTCCATCCAAGGAGGGAAATTTATCCCAACTGTGATGCCTCTAGGAGGGCACATGCGACCTCCAATCGAGCCTTCAAGACCTCTTCAGGGTGTGTCTTGATCGACGTGATGTCGCCGTTTTTCAGAATCTCTTCTGCAAACTTCAAAATGCAATTTTAGGCATTCAGTTACATATAACTGGATAGATATAAGAGAAAGAAATGACTGGAAACACTGAAATCTTTACCTTTAAAACCAAAATCCCACAGCTACTGCTGTCTTAATAAACATAAAAATAACAAAATACGATGTAATGAAAACGATAACGATGCAGTCAATTATCCAAACTATTACCATCTGGCGTAGGTATTCTGCCGCAAATCTAACATGCACATATCGTTCCTTACATGCTTAACTGTTTAAAACATACAATAAAACCAATACACTGTTAAAATGTTACTTACTTACGTTGTCACAGCTGAAAACAACTCCACTTCTGCCTCGGGTTGCTCAAATCGACGGGCATTTAAACTGTAACAACACTTAGGGGTGGCCATATCGATAGGACACCGGCTCCACCAGTCCTCACTTCGGACTTTCACCCACTGCTCTTTGGATTTGTGAGCGGGATGTGGGAGTGGGCTGAGGTGGAGCAGCCGTGGACTCAATTTGTCTTCCTCCTTCTCCGACACTCTTCCCTTCTCCTCCTCAGCCACAGACGTAAAGCGTGAGGATAGAATTCTCCAGCTGCTGCTTAATTATCATCGGAACGACTGCGGAAAAAGTTTGGATCATGTTTGTGTCCGTAGCGTAACGACAAACCGACATGACAAAAAGCCGGTAGCAGTTGAAGTGTGTGTTTTCTTCCGGTCGACGTAAATACGTTCACATCCCTGTCCAATCAGAACCCTTCCCGACCCCCAGACGTTGAGCGGAATTAAATAAAGATTTAACGTGTTTTCCGTGTATTTCCCTGTAAATTCGAAGGAGAATAGTTTAATTTCGAACTATTTAATACGGAACAATTAATTCGGAATTGAAAAAGATCATGTAAACGTGGCCAGTGTTAGTGGCACACACTGGTCAAATTGGATATCCATATACGTTAAATTAATTTAAAGGTCCTATAGTACATAAAACTGATGCTTGTGAGTTTTAAGCCATGTTATAACGCTGTTCCCTCCTCACAAACACACCTGGAGTTATTCACATGTTTGAGTAACACTTTATTATGAGTCTGTCTACATCTCCAAAGCTCCAAACGCTCTGTGAAGTGAAGGTGTGTGGAGTTTAAAACACACTGGAGCACTTCCTGTATTACCACATGATGACATCACAAGGTGGAACAGAGTGTTTTCAGTTTGAGAGAAGAACTCGTGCTAAATCTGCAGCGTTTGTGTGTTAAACATGTGAATGAAACAAACAGAACTCCAGGTCTGTGACGAGGAAACGACATTGTAACATAGATCATAAAACGGCGTAATATGAGCCCATTAATTCAGAATATTATCTTTCTTAGAGAAATTAGACAAGCTGATATAGTTACTACTGTTAAGACACAAAACTACTCATTTTGCTTCATGCCACTTCTGAATCAACAAACCCTGTATTAGGACATGGATTAAGTGTAAAAAAATAAATAAAATGCTTTTGTCATATTTTGTGTCATTCAGAGCCAGCTTCAAACCTTCTCTCACCTCTGATTAACATTTAGTGCTTCACCTGTTCATGTGAATGGAGCTCACACTGTTTCTCAGCCCTTTGTATTTGGTTCATTTCTAAAGTGTCTTGATATATGTGAGACATAAGACAAGATAAGCATGTACAATTTGTCTAAATAAAAGGAAGAAAACACAGGTACTTTATTTTCTCATTTCCTTTATTTTTTCATCAGTCGTCAGCAAGCAGAAATTTAAAAAACAAAATACAACTTCATGTACGCCTCTGGTTAGGGAACTGCAGTGAAGCCGGATTAAAAGCTCAAAGCAAAAAATACAGTGAAGAATAAGATGGACAAACTTCAGCTAAAACCTCTTTGTAATAAAAAAGGAATTTAAAAAAATTACAAGCTTAAAAATTATGTTCATTTTTGCCACTACACAGAGCTCAACTCCACAGTCCGGAGCCTCTGAAGCCTGATCTCCAGCTTTTTGAGTATGACTTTAGGCTCACTTGATCCGGCCTCAGCAGCTTTCTCCTTTAGAATGTTCAAGACGGTGCACCTTCAGATGAGCAGGTTTTCTCAAAGTCCTCCCAGACTGGTCAGAGCTGAAGCTTTTCCCTTCAGTCTGGAAGATTTGGACTTGTTTCAGACGGTTCCTCACAGACCTGAAAGCCTTCCCTCTTTCTTCAGTCGTCTGGTTCGTCTCCTGTGTGCGTTTGGTCGTGACTGGAGAGTTGCTGGGATGTTCTAAAAGCCTTTTCACACTGGTCAGACTCATATTGTCTCTGTCTGAAGTGAATTCTCATGTGTCTATTGAAAGCGGATGAGTGAGAGAAAGCTTTCCCACACTGGTCACACTCGTACGGCCTCTCTCCTGTGTGGACCCTCATATGTGATACTAGAGAGCTTGACACTGAAAATGTCTTCTCACAAACATCACATCTGTATGGCTTCTCTCCAGTGTGCACTCTCATATGTGCTTTGAGTGTATTATAATTTCTAAATTCCTTCCCACACTGGTCACAGCTGTAAGGTTTCTCTCCAGTGTGGACTCTCATATGTGATACTAGGTGGCTTGACATTGAAAATGTCTTCTCACAAACATCACATCTGTATAATTTCTCCCCTGTGTGGATTGTCATATGTGCTTTGAGTGTAGTAGAATGTCTAAATTCCTTCCCACACTGGTCACAGCTGTATGGCTTCTCTCCAGTATGGACTCTCATATGTGATACTAGGGTGCTTGACTGTGCAAATGTCTTCTCACAAACATCACATCTGTATAATTTCTCCCCTGTGTGGATTGTCGTATGTGCTTTGAGTGTATTAGAATCTCTAAATTCCTTCCCACACTGGTCACACTCGTACGGCTTCTCTCCAGTGTGGACTCTCATATGTGTTATTAGGTTGCTTGACTTTGAAAATGTCTTCTCACAAACATCACATCTGTATGGCTTCTCTCCAGTGTGGACTCTCATATGTGATACTAGGGTGCTTGACTGTGCAAATGTCTTCTCACAAACATCACATCTGTATAATTTCTCCCCTGTGTGGACTGTCATATGTGCTTTGAGTGTATTAGAATGTCTAAATTCCTTCCCACACTGGTCACAGCTGTATGGTTTCTCTCCAGTGTGGATTCTCATATGTGATACTAGGGTGCGTGACTGTGCAAATTTCTTCTCACAAACATCACATCTGTATAATTTCTCCCCTGTGTGGATTTTCATATGGTTATGGAGGCCACTGGAGTGTTTAAATTCCTTCCCACACTGGTCACAGCTGTATGGTTTTTCTCCAGTGTGGACTCTCATATGTGATACTAGGTGGCTTGACTGTGCAAATTTCTTCTCACAAACATCACATTGGTATGATTTCTCCCCTGTGTGGATTGTCATATGTGCTTTGAGTGTATTAGAATCTCTAAATTCCTTCCCACACTGGTCACACTCGTACGGCCTCTCACCAGTGTGGACTCTCATATGTAATACTAGAGAGCTTGACCTTGCAAATGTCTTCTCACAAACATCACATCTGTATGGCTTCTCTCCAGTGTGCACTCTCATATGTGATACTAGGGTGCTTGACTTTGCAAATGTCTTCTCACAAACATCACATCTGTATGGCTTCTCTCCAGTGTGGACTCTCATATGGTTACGGAGGGCACTGGAGTGTCCAAATTCCTTCCCACACTGGTCACACTTGTACGGCCTCTCTCCTGTGTGGATTCTCATATGTGATACTAGGGTGCTTGACTTTGCAAATGCCTTCCCACAAACATCACATCTGTATGGCTTCTCTCCGGTGTGGACTCTCATATGTGATACTAGGTTGCTTGACTGTGAAAATGTCTTCTCACAAACATCACATCTGTATGGCTTCTCTCCAGTGTGGACTCTCATATGTGATACTAGGGTGCTTAACTGTGCAAATGTCTTCTCACAAACGTCACAGCTGTAAGGTTTTTCTCCTGTGTGGATTCTCATATGGTTATGGAGGACACTGGAGTCTCTAAATTCCTTCCCACACTGGTCACAGCTGTGTGGTCTTTCTCCTGTGTGAGTTCTGTAGTGTATTTTCAGTTCAGAAGCATTTGGCCAATCCTTTCCACACTGGTCACATGTGAACGTCATTCTGTTGGTGGATCTTGGAGCTCTGCATTAGAACAAAGGAAAGGAAGTGTCAAGTAAAATAACTTTAACTGTTCAAATAAAGTAACTAACTAAATACACATTAAATCACACATAGTAAATCATATGTAAGAATGTTTCAATGTGTGTTTTACAAACAAGTTCCATTTGGCTGAATGAATGAACTACGTTTGTATTTTATATTAAAGGCACTTTTTCTGTCTGTAGCAAAAGAAGATCAAATTAAGGAAACATATACAGACATACTGAACAACTTTGTGGCTCTGAATTCTAATCATATTCAGCGGATATGATTTTGTAACACACGTGAAGACAGAAGTCTGGGCTTTGGTGTAACAGTGACACTTTCATTCTATAAGGACAGAAAAACAGCTCTGCTGACGAATCGAGACTGACCGTTAACGACAGTTTACACTGAACTGTGCTGCTTCTGGTATATGACTGTGCAGACTAATACTTTAGGAATTACACAGTCATTTCCAATATTATCTGTTCCAGGTTTTGTACAAAAGAAAAACAAGTTCATAAAAATAACCCTGAACTTGACAATATACAAACATATTGTCATGTACTGCTCTAATCAGTATCTTGTATCGCCAGTACTTGAAGTGACATCTTATAGGCAAACACAGCAGGTAACGCCGCATTAATAAACAAAAACACGGCTTATCCACACTTACAGAGCCGTACACGGGAAGTGCTAGCGGCAGTTAACAGATCGTTTACAACAGAATTAACTTCACAATATTAATTAATTCATTTTAAAATGAATCACTGCATTTATATAGCGCCTTTCAAGACACCCAAAGCTCTTTACAGTTCATTCTTTCTTCCCTCCACACTCAGTGGTGGTAAACTACTATTGTAGCCACAGCCGCCCTGGGACGGACTGACAGAAGCGAGGCTGCCAATCTGCACCATCGGCCCCTCCGACCACCACCATCACTCACACACACACACACCACTTTCACACTAGGCAATGTGGGTGAAGTGCCTTGTCTAAGGACACAACAGTTTTTGCGACTAGCGCCCCCCTGTGGCTCCTGGAATTCCCAGTGTCTCCAATCCAAGAACTGCCCAGGCCCGGCCCTGCTGAGCCTCTGAGATCTGACGGGATCAGGCTTTGACAAGCCGGTATGGCCACAACTACCAGACAACAACTTGGCTTCATAAAACATGCTCCTAGATTTGCATAAACATCCGATATTGTAAATCACTTTTCATTTATTTATTTATAAGGACAGTATACAAATTACATTATGCACAGGGCAAATATGCTTGTATCAGATTATAGCTTTCAAGCTAATTTCCATCTGCAGTCCTCGGTTTACACAGAAAATAAAACATACATATACTAAAATATACAATTTCATTGTTAGTACTGATCATTGTTCAGTTTCACAGTTCATTTTACAAGAGCCACTCGTTCACAGGTTAAAGTGCAGTCTCATTCATCTATTACCTGAATCAGGTGCTTGCACCTTCCCATTGTTAAAGTGCATTCATTTATTCAGAGTTTGAGTATTAAAGTGCATTCATTCACTGTTTCAATGTTAAAGTGCATTCATTCACAGTCTCACAGTTAAAGTGCATTCTTTCACATACAACACACACATCACATGGTACTTGTGCACTTAAAGGTTGTATGGAGGATTTTTTTTTGTTTCAAATTGTCAATGATAGAATTATAGAGATGCAGCAGCCTTGTAATTATGACCCCCCTCCCCCAAAAAAAGAATGAAAATTCACCATCTGTGGACGTGGTGGGGCCAGATAAACATTAGCCAATAGATACTGAGGCTACTTCATTATCTGTTCTTATTTCAGTTTCATCCTGCAATCAAGTGACTATTAAACACAGTCATCAATCAATAATTCATTCATTAATCAAAAAGGGAAGTGCACTTTTTCATGTATCAAAAATACTCAATTGTAGGCAGTAAATCAAATTACTTAAGTAGAGATTAATAATTAAAATTGCGCAACCAATCAGTTCATTCATGTTCAATGAGGAAAACCAAAATGGAAGCCTATAGCTTACTTAGCGTTCGCTCAAAAAGTTGTCAAAATGGACAAAATCATTTCAAAAGGGGAAAGAATGAATGAATGCGTCTAGTAAAGTAGATTGTTATCTACAATTCGGCTTGAATGTAAACTTAAAAGCGCTGAATATTTAATTAGTATAATCGGTGTTTCAAAAACTCCAAGCGCGAGTAAACGGCGCTAATACACACAGGGGTTTTGAATGGGAGCGCTAGTGGCGCTAACAAACAAGACGGTAAGTGCTATTTAGCAACATAAATACGACCGCTAATCACAAAAATAGTACACCGATTGCTGCTCAACAACTCACCGTTGATGAAGAGGTAGTCTGGAATCCGAAAAATCCACCAATTCACAGGTTTGTCCCGAACGCCGATCTGAGCCACAGCCACGTGAAGAGCGGAAGAGCAGACAGGAAGTGACGTCCGCGGCTTAAAGGAAGTGAGGCCGGGGCAGCAGGAAGTAGAGCATCTAAATAAAGGCTTTAGGAAGTGCGGGTTACATATTCATATCCATGCTTCCATGTCTTTCAAGGTTGTATAGAGGATTTTCCAAGGAAAGTGAAATACAGCGACAGTTTGTCCTTTTTCAAATGTTCCTCATGTGTGACACCACCTCCTCCTCCTCCACAGCTCCTTAAGTAGAAACGCCTCCTCCACCTCCTCCTGCCTCCTCCCGCCTCCTCCTGACTCTATAAATCCTGTTTGTTTACAGCCGGTGCACGTTCAGAATTGCTGTTGAAGTTTCCTGTCCAGAAGTAATTTATCGACCAACACTTCAGTCTTTAGACCCTTCGTCTGCTTCAGTGACGCCATCGCTGGAAGGAATATCCAAGAATCACCTTAGTTTGGCTTTGCGCCTTTTCCCCTTCTCTTCTTCTTTCAGCGACCTCATAAACGGACTTTATTTTGCGGCTAACTGGTAGTGGATTCTTGTCTGCCATCGCAACAAACTTTGTGCAAACTGCGAGGAAGCTACAGTTGGAAAAAGCCACTAAGAACCGCTGTGCTGGTTGAGTAAACGGCGTCTTGCGTCAGTGGAAAATCCTCCATACAACCTTTAAGTCAGGGGTTTCCAACCTGTAGCTCGGGAGCTACCAGTAGCTCTCCACCCCCTTCCAAGTAGCTCGCCAAAGGATTTCTGAATTACACGTATTGTGCTGATAAACTAAAATTTGATGAATTACATGGACACTGGTAAAAGGCATTTATCACTTTGATGCCTAACTTTGTGCACTATGTTGATTTTTATTGTTTCTTGCAAAAAAAAAAGAAAAAAAAAAGCGCAGAGGCACGAAGATCGTTCTACAGTACCTTTAATGATATTACAGCAGGATTCACAGCATCAGGGTGACACACAGGCAAAAAACATCAGAGTCTATAAATATCTAGCCGAGGTTTCTGAAAGTCTAGTCTGTGGGTCTGAGAGTCTAACCAAAGCTTTAGTGTTGTCCAATTATAAATGTTATCTTTAGCTCATAGTTTTACCCTGGGAAGGTTCCGGAGCACCTGCAGTTTGTTTCATAAAACAGAGCAGCATTCATCATTCAAGGTTACTGAACAGAACATTTTGGACTTTAAATGTAGCAAGCATTAAGTATGAAATGAATGTAATAAGATTATTGTTCACAACTAATTAGTTTATGTTTATGTTTTATAGGACCTACCTGAACCTCATCCAAGGCTTGCCGTGAGTCTTATAGTATATATATAAGTTTTAGCAGTTTCTTGTGACTGCTAAAACCACAACCTACGAATTACTAAAACGGGACCCCACCAATGTGTACAAAAAGAAGATCATTGATTGCTTGCAGAAGCTGGAGAAGGAAGAAGTCATTGATCGACAGCTGTATTACAGACTGTACCCTGGTGACGCCATCCCTTGCATCTATGGCCTCCCAAAGATCCACAAACAAGGAGTACCACTAAGACCCATTGTATGTAGCACCGACTCCATCACGTACAATGTGGCCAAACACCTAAAAACCATCTTGGCTCCTCTGGTGGGTAACACGGAGCACCATATTGAGAACACAGCCGAATTTGTGAACAAAGTCAAGCATCTCCAGTTTGACCTGGATGAGACAATGGTTTCCTTTGACGTGACCTCTCTTTTCACTTGTATCCCTACATCGGTAGCGGTGGAGGCAGCAAGGAGGAGACTACTGGAGGATACCAAGCTAGAAGAGAGAACCAAACTTTCACCCGACCAAATCTGCCAACTGCTGGAAATTTGTTTAAGTACCACCTATTTCCATTTCAGAAGAAATACAGGCAAATACAGGCAAATCCACGGCTGTGCAATGGGCTCACCGGTCTCCCCTATCATTGCAAACTTACACATGGAACAATTTGAACACAGTGCCCTGGCCTCATATCCAGGCACTCCACCCACACACTGGTATCGTTATGTTGATGACAATTGTTCAAAAATTAAAATTCAAGATTTGGAACCTTTCACTGCACATATCAATTCTGTAGATCCGAACATCAAATTCACACGTGAAGATGCCAAGGACAACACATTGGCCTTCTTAGATTGTGCAGTAACGATAAGAGAAGACCGGCGACTCCAGGTAGAGGTCTTCAGGAAGCCCACACACACCGACCAATATCTGCTTTTTGATTCACACCACCCACTGCAGCACAAACTTGGAGTCATTCGGACATTACAACACAGGGCCCAAGTGGTTCCTACAAGCACAGAGGGAAAGGAGAAAGAAGAACAACACGTGGAGAAAGCCCTCTCCGTTTGTGGATATCCTAAATGGGCTTTCAATAAAATGAAGAGAGCCAAGAAACAGGACAACAGAGAACCAGAACCCAGGAGAAAGGGTGTAACTATTCCTTACCTGGCTGGCGTTTCTGAAAAACTACAGAGGATCTTCAGACAACATGACATCCCAGTCTATTTCAAACCCACAAACACTTTAAGACAAAAACTGGTCCATCCTAAGGACAAAACACCGAGCCACAAACAAAGCAATGTGGTCTACTCCATTCAGTGTAGTGAAGACTGCAGGGGGCGCTACACTGGAGAAACAAAACAGCCACTTTTCAAACGAATGTATCAACACAGACGGGAAAACCAGGGTGGGCCGCAATCTGCCGTACATCTCCACCTAAAAGCCACAGGCCACTCCTTTGAGGACAGTGAAGTCCAGATCCTGGCCAGAGAAAAGAACTGGTTTGAGAGGGGAGTTAAAGAGGCTATTTTTGTCAAGAAAGAGAATCCTTCCTTGAACAGAAATGGAGGTCTCAGACATCATTTGTCTCCATCTATAACTCTATCCTCAAACCTAAATCAAAACAAACTGAGAAAACAATGGGCCTATCCAGGACTTGTCCAGAGGTGTGAAAACACCATCATGGCCCTGAATGGTTCTCCTAACAACATCCCCACTCCCACTCCATATTGAATAGATCCACCTAACTAACAGAAACTGTAAACAAATATGTGTTGTCTCAGAGTAATTTCATTGTAATTAGCTCTTCCCTTCAGGCAGATATAAATCAGTGTCCACCAGCATCTGACCAGAATTGAAGAAGCAGCTTGGATGAGCTGCGAAACGTATTCGACCAAATAAACTCTGTCCAATTGACAAATTAAATTTCTCCTTTTGCCATGGATTCTACCTGGACGACTGAGGGATTCTACACACGACTGCTAAAACTAGTAGCTCTCTGGCATTTTCGTTTTGTAAAGGTGGCTCACTGGAAGGAAAAGGCTGGACACACCTGCTCTAAGTGCAAAAAGTCAATGGACACCAACTCAAAAGGATAAGTTGTGTTAATAGATGTGAGTGGGGCTCTGTTGGCTTTATGGGGGTGTTAAACATTCACAGGCAGGCATTACAAAGTGCTCTACATCTTTTTGCATTCTTGCCCAGTAAAATCGGTCCCTTATTCACCTCAAAGTCCTTTCTGCCCCCAGGTGTCCCATTTCTTTGTGCAGCTCTCTGAAGACAGCGTCATGGTGTTCCTTTGGGAGGACGAGCTGGTCTCTACCGTTGACTCGCCTGTAGAGGACGCCATCCCTATTCACATACAGTTTGTTCCACTGTCTCTGGAGGATTTTTACATCTGGTGCCTCTTTTTACAAACTTGGTCTTTGGGTAAGTACTCACTGTGTTTGTAGTGCAGGACAGGGCCAATAACAGAGTCTTTTTCTTGACTTGCCCTGATTTCTGTGGGCGAGAGGGACTTGCCTGGAGGATCATATGAGCCTAAAGTCAGACTCAGAAAGCTGGTGATCAGTGTATTTTTCTGCCCTGGCCCGTCTGTTACATTTTCACCCATGGCTGTTCTCAACTATCGCGAGACTTCACGTACGTATCGCGAGACTTGGTGCGTCAAGCTCTTTTAAACATGGCCGCGCTTCTATTCAGGTGTGTGTTGTGTCAGTCCCGGGTGTGACTGAGCTGCTGCGGTTATCCCTCTTAAAAGTTACTGTTCTTCGGCCCAATCCCAATTCTCCCCCTTAGCCCTCTGTCTTTGTCTTAGCCTTACCCCTTAGCCCTAGCCCTCTGTCTTTAAACAGAGGGTTAAAAATATGACATTATTTTTAAAGTTTTGAAGTATTGTGCTCCTTTTGAGTTTGTTTTAAATGAACTTTGCAAAAAGTCAAATGTTTTTTTAATTTTTTATTTTTTTTTAAATTACTATACTCTGTACAACATATGTAAATCAAATTTTAATCAACTGTAACACAAAATTAAAATGCTGCAGAGGTGGACGGAGTTGTAGAGGATGCCTGGTACACACAAAAAAGAAAACAAAATTAATACAGTCATAAACATATAGTTGTTCTGGTACCTACAAATATTATAGAATGTAATATACCTTATATTTTATTTTCAAATTCTCCCACTTTTTTGAAGCTTGGGCTGACACAACTCCAACAAGTCCAGCCTCCTACAAGAAATTTCTAAACAAAATACAAATGTGATTAATAACATGTCATTTTTAATATAAATAGGGGATAATTTACAAGGCGAAACGAAACAATAATATTTTAGGCGATGCATGTTCGTAATACTTTACACATTCTACCGTAACGTGTGTATAGTTCTAAAAGCGCATGAGACGAGTTACGAGGCGAAATGAAAACATATACAGATACAGCGATATATTTGACACATTCTACCGTAACATGTGTATAGTTCTAAAAGCGCATGAGACGAGTTACGAGGCGAAATACAGCGATATATTTGACACATTCTAGTCTAACATATATGCGTATACAGTTCTTTTAGGCCATGCATGTTCGTAATACTTTACACATTCTACCGTAACAAGCGTATAGTTCTAACCGGGCATGTTACGATAAGCCGTATATGTCAGAAAGCGTAAATGCAGGCGCCATGAGTATACCTACAACTTTTCAAAAGTTACTACAGTTTTATGAGGTTCTTGAGTGCAAATACTCACATTTGTCCAATTTCTTCCCGATTGCCGACACTTCCCGATTTCCGTGTTGGTTTTTGCTGCGACTTGCGTTAAGCCACGCCTATCCCCTTTGCGCAAAGGGTGCATCTGAAAACGCTTTGTGCAGAGGGGTATCATAGCCCTTCCCCTTACCCCTCGCCCTTACAGAAAAGAGTATTGGGACACCCCTTTGTCTCTCGTGAACGCGCACAACAGAGGGGTAGGGCTAAGACAGAGGGCTAAGGGGGAGAATTGAGACGCAGCCTTCCTCTAAAAAGTACTCTAAAGTAACTGTTATGCTGACGACCTTTCTAGATGCCTCTTGCCTTCATGACGAAGTTCTGTCAGCCTAAGTGATCTGAGTAAGTGGAACTGGTGAGTGCTAACTTTGTTGTTGTCGCTCAGAGCTACAATGCTAATGTTAGCGGTTCAATGCCTTGTATACGGAGCTGTGAGCTGGTGCTGGCGTGAGCTGCACTCGTTCTCGTTCATGTATGTGATCGCTGTTAAAGGCGCTATATGTATTTTGACCAATCCACTTTATTGCTGTTTTTCCGAACTAATATTGACTACAAATTATGATTATGATGAAATGGTCTGCTAACACTGCTAAAGCTAATTTAAAATGGATTGTTGCCTATTTTCAATGAGAAATATTTTACTATGACGTACTCTTGTTGACAAATATTTTTACATGTACATGGATGATTATTATTATGACTATTATGACTGTGGTTCTGCTGGGGGAGCGGCACCAAGAAAAGGGACATTGGACGGATTGACAAACTGATCCGTAAATCTGGACACGTGATCAACTGTACAGTCCCTGACAAAAGTCTTGTCGCTTATCCATTTTGTAGAAACAAAAGCTTATAACCTGACTTTAAATTAATCGATTGGTTTTAGAAATGTCTCATATGAAAGCTAAAACCCTCCCAAATTATGCTCAATATACTAAAATAAATTTGCTTCACTGAAGAAAGATTGATCATTTAATGAACACAGAAAGGTCAGATTTTGGCAAGACAAAAGTCTTGTCGCCTTGTCATATGATGCACCCAATCCTAGATTACAGCCTCACCTGTGATCAGTTACTGATCAATCAATTAGTGGGTGTGTATGAAAAGAACCCCAGCACACCAGACCTTCACATCAACTGCAACTTGACCTCTGACAACATGCCTAAGATCCACCCTGAGACCAAAGTGTTAATTATCAAGAGGCTGAAGACCAGATCCACTGCTGAGGTGGCTGACACCTTCAATGTGTCTCAGCGTCAAGTACAAAGAATAAGAAAAAGATCTGAAAAGACTGGAGATGTTTTTGACAAGCCCAGGTCCGGCAGACCCCGCAAGACAACTGCTCGAGAGGACCGTTTGTTGATTCGAAAATCCAAGGCCAGCCCCTTTTCCACTGCAGCAGAGCTCCACCAGGCCTGGTCACCTCAAGTCCCTGTGTCAACCAGAACAGTTTGTAGAATTCTGTCTCGAAATGGCCTCCATGGTCGAATCAGTGCACAGAAACCAGCACTAAACAAAAGGCAAATAAAAAACTGTGTGGCATTTGCCAAGGCCCACAGCCTGCTAAAAGGATGGACACTGGAAAAGTGGCAGAAGGTGGATTTCTCAGATGAATCCTCGGTTGAATTACATCACAGCCGCTGCAAATATTGCAGGAGACCTACTGGAGCCCGCATGGATCCAAGATTCACCCAGAAAACAGTTAAGTTTGGTGGCGGAAAAATCATGGTCTGGGGTTACATCCAGTATGGGGGTGTGCGAGACATTTGCAGGGTGGAAGGCAATATCAATAGCCTAAAATATCAAGAAGTATTAGCTACCTCTTACATTCCCAACCATAAAAGGGGTCAAATTTTGCAGCAGGATGGTGCTCCATCGCATACTTCTATCTCTACATCAAAGTTCCTCAAGGCGAAGAAGATCAAGGTGCTCCAGGACTGGCCAGCCCAGTCACCAGACATGAACATCATTGAGCATGTCTGGGGTAGAATGAAAGAGGAAGCATGGAAGGCAAAACCAAAGAATCTTGATGAACTCTGGGAGGCATGTAAGACTGCTTTCTTTGTATTCCTGATGACTTCATCAACAAATTGTATGAATCATTGTCGAACCGCATGGATGCAGTCCTTCAAGCTCATGGAAGTCATACAAGATATTAAATATGGATCTCACAGCACCACTACTTAATTCACTGACGTTATGCAACATATTTTTGTATTTGAAGTAAATTATTTGTTCAATTTTCTGTAGGCGACAAGACTTTTGTCTTGCCAAAATCTGACCTTTCTGTGTTCATTAAATGATCAATCTTTCTTCAGTGAAGCAAATTTATTTTAGTATATTGAGCATAATTTGGGAGGGTTTTAGCTTTCATATGAGACATTTCTAAAAAACAATCGATTAATTTAAAGTCAGGTTATAAGCTTTTGTTTCTACAAAATGGATAAGCGACAAGACTTTTGTCAGGGACTGTACATCAACTCACCCAAAATAAAATAAAGTTTGTCTAAGTCTAAGTCTTAATCCATTCCCTAGAAGAAGAAGTTCAGGTTATTTACTTGGGCTATGTTTGAATCATAGGCTGTATATAAATGGACATATGGACAAGTGAGCACTTCTGGCTCCATCGATTCTGGCTCCAATTCACTTTCTATTGTAAAACTGTCACCTCTCTCTGTAACTGTTGCTGTGGCCTCGTTATTTTGGTTTTAAAATGTTCGTATTAACCCACTCTACATGATCCTGGTGTTTTTAGTTTGCTATTTTGTCCATAAATAAGTTCCTATTCCTAATATGGAACTTGGCTCCAAATTCACCCTTATAACTGCTAGCCTCAGTGAGCTTCATTTGACTGTAGCCAAATGCTGAGGGATGACGTCAAACTCACTCAGTCCACTTGTTTATACAGTCTGTGGTTTCAATAGACATTTCATTGTTTAATTTTTGCACAGATTACAGTGGAACCATAATGTTCTACAATCAGAACTAAACCTGTGTCCCCAGAGCTTTAATCTGCAGACAGAGACACGTCCTTCATTTGTGTCACTCTTGCACTGATTCATGACTGGCTGTAGGTGCTGGGGTTTATGTAGAGACCGTTCAGATCAGGTTTAAACCAAGTGGATTTCAGCTTTGAAACTAGTGCTGCCACTAACGACTAATTTTCTAACGATTAATCTCTCGACTAATTTTTCGATTAGTCGACTAATCTAAACGACTAATTAAAAAAACAACAACACACAAGCAGTTGCAATTTTCATGTGCTCATTTTATTTTATTTTTTAAATTTTTACTATGTAAGCGTAACGCTTAAGGCTACGTGGGCAGATTCATTTGCTTGAGTCTGGTACGCGCGGTGCACGCGATAAAATGATGACGGAACACAGAAGCAGACGCATTTTTGGTTCGCTGCGGGTGGATAATTTAAGTTTGGATTTTAATTTCCTACGAGGAGAAACTTAAAACCGCATGGCTAATTTGCATAAACTAGAAGCGCTGAAAAAACAGCTCGCTCCTTGTGCCGCTGATGCGGTCAGCTTCTGTCGGACTAAAGGGCAGGACTCAGTGGAATATGCGTGTTCTTTCTGTGACTGAGGGATGTTCTGCCTATGGTGAGTCTGTTCTGTGCTTCTATCGTGTTGGAGATGGTTCATGTTAAACTTTTCAGAGATTATACGTGTGCAGGTCGTACGTGTGCAGCGCAGTTCTTTATTTCACTCATGCACTTTATTTATGTTGCTACTGTTGTGATGAAAAGACTGAAAGGTGTAAATAATTCTCTTAAGACTCACGCTTATGAGCTGTCTTGGTGCGCAGCTCCGTTTTCTGGGAGTTGTAGTTTTGCCTGTAGTTCCTCTGGTTAGCGCTGGTTTAGAGTCAAAAGGGTTTTGTGGCTCTGGGTGTTTTCTTTTCTGTGGGAGACGGTCTAAATGGCTCTTTGAGTATTTAAGGTTGCCGTTTGAGACCAAAAATAAATAGGCGAATATTCAACCACAAAAATTGTGTTCGACTAATTTTCATATTCGATTACGTCGACTACGTCGAATAATCGCGGCAGCACTATTTGAAACTGGCAACCCAAATGAGAGAGTCATGTGAGGCTCATTCTGCTTTCTGACTGGATTCTTGAGAACCAAAACACCAAATTATATCATAAATAAATGGGATATCATGTCCAGTGTTTTGTAATTAATAATAAATCAGAATTACAGTTGTTATAAGCAAAAGCTGTATTTGACATACAGTGACTACTTCATACCTATGGACGCAGAGATTTCAAATCGAAATCTTACAAAGTTTAACAAATTCAGCAACTTGCCTTGGTTGTTTCTTTGAAAACAGCGACATTGTGTGGTGGGTCGGTTCATAACATCACTTTTATAAAAATATAGATCCTAAAATATGGGTGTTGTTATGTCCTCTGTGTGATACTGAGTTAAACCATTGAAGAAGAACCACAGGAGAAGTTTTTGTACTTTCATTTTCCTCTTCAGATGGTGAAAACTGTAACATACAACAACATTGCTCTTAGAATCGACACAAAAACGAAGTTTTATATAAAACTTTACATACTCACTTAGTAGTGAAAAAACATAACTGTCTAGATCTTATAAAAGTATCAAGAAACTCACGGCATTGCCTGATTTAAGCTCCAAGGTGGATAGTGATTGATAAGACCAGCCTGTGAGATAGTGATGGCAGTTTTGAAACACGCTTTGCGACACTACTTCGAAGCCTCGAAGCGCGTGCGCTTCGAAGCAGTGTTCCGAAACGCGAGTCAAAACACTGGTCACGTGACTTAGACGTCTCATGAAACGCGTGACGTCACTCAAGTGGTTCATGAAACACTGCCGTTTTGAACGCGTTTCACTAGAGCCGTGTCTCATTTCAGGGTCTGCATCCTCCGAGGCTGGTTTTTCGGCCGCATACGCCACTTCCGGCGCGACAAGGCCTGTCCCATTTCATGCAGCCTCCGAGGATGCAGCCTGAAAACCGGCCTCGTTTCCATGGAGATCAGGCCGTGAACGAAGGCCGTGAAAATGTATCCTTCGCGGCCTTATATTCCCCAGCATGCACCGCACGCTACTTCTTCTACGGTAAAAAATGGAGTCCGCGGCTGCGTCCCCTACCAGTTGCAATTTTACTTTTAAATGTAAGTCCTGGTTTACCTCGCCTACAATTAATTCTAAGTTACTCGCTACATGAAACTGTTCATAAACAAGTTCACTTAAGTTGAACTTAAGATGTTAAGTTAAACATATGTATGAAGGTAGTTGTTATGGCTTAGTTTACGGATATTGCTGTATTAGCGGTTAGTAGCATTATCCCTTACACTTGTTTATTAGCTTAGCTGTTGTAATGTTGGATATTCTCCAGTATGTAAGAATATTTTTGTCTTCAGGGAACAAGGAGCAGACCACCCGACTAACTGAGCTGAGGCAGGAGAACGACCACCTGTTCACCGGGGCTAAATTCTCCGTGAACATGGCTTGGAGGTAAGTATTAAAACAGTGCTATATACTCCTGTTAGATAATATAACATCAGCCATGAAAACTATATCAGCGCTGGCTTTACTGCCATTTGAAAACCTTTTTCATTTGTACATATGTGAGTAGTTGTGAATTATCCTGGGTTTCCCCATTTATTTCCTATGTTCTCCACAGCCTGTACTTCTGTGATTACTAAATGATGGTCGGGAAGCTGGTGATCTGAAAAGTATACTACACAATGTAGTACTATCATGTGTAGTAATGTAGTAATATCACAATGGAGAACTAAACCTACCTATTTGTCAGTTGACAGTTGTTCACAAATAAGATGGACTTATTAAGTGTTATTATCCATTATATCTCCCTTACAAAAGCACCATGAAAACTGTAATTAAAAAGACATAATTAACTACATAAATGAAAGGATAGCGTGTGCTGCATGGTTATTATGTTTGCAGTAACACTAGGAGATCTGTAACAGATTTCATATTATATATAATATAATTATAAATGTACTGTATTTATTATTATGTAAATGTGAATGTTTATGTTCTGTTTGACTCAGGACAATACTGGAGAAGTTAGGCCTGCAATAATAAGGGCTGCAAATGAATCATGCTCATATTGAAATCTAAATTGTGAAAATATGTGTGGGATTCCTCTATTAATTAAGATGTTTCGATTTATCTAAACGGCCTTTGGATCTGAATGTATATACACTGAACCAAATTTACCTGTAATAGTTTTGTAGTTTTCTTAATGTGTGTGTCATTACAGGTTTTCACTCTGCAGGACAGGACTTTGATCAATCAGACATAAGGCCCATTCTGCTCTTCCTCCTCCAGAAGACGAGATACATCACACTGAAGACGAGTGCACTCCACTGTCTCCACTGTCCATGCTGACTGTAGAAGACCTGTGGGGTCTCTGGTTGCATCAGGCCTCCCTCCTGCACGTGCTGCTGCTGTCCCTAATGTGTCCTAATAGTGATGTTTAGGTTTAACTTCTAATTTCCTGCACAAGTAAAATAGTCAAATGGTAGTTTCTTTGCATCTTAGCAGAGGAGCACCTAAACATCTTAATCACTGAGGAAGTGTCCCATGATAAATGTGGCCTTATATGACCTTAACAAGTGTGTGAGACAAAACTGAAAACATATCATTTGCTCATATGTTTATTTGAATGTTTTTCAGTCTATACTGACATTTGAATCATGGTGAAATGTGCCACTTATTTGATGTCTCTTTTGATAGTAACTAATTACATGTACTATAAGAATGTACTATTGTACTGCAATTAAGCAGTGGTAATCCACATGATCATATTTTACAAAGATAATTTGTTCATTTTGGACTGTCACCTGCTTCAGCAACAAGGGAACAGGATTTGAGAGTTCACTGACATACAGCTGTTTTTACTCACCTATTATTGCATTGTGTGTAATGGGTTCAATGTTTGACTTTTCACATCAAGATAAAGTATTTCCAGAAGTTCCTTTGAATGTTTAATAAACCATCTTTTCTCAAAGGAGAGATGTCTTTCTTTATAAACTGATTTAAATGCATTCCCTGTATAAATGTAATCCTTGGTCAATATAGAAATATTTAATAATGATAATAATATTTAATAATGAATATCTCATCACTGTATTTGAAACTTTAAGGTAATTTAGCCTATTTCAGATCTATCCCAGAAATATAACAGTTTTGTTTTGCAAAAGTTAAACATACGTTTTTGTTTCAGCCACAAGATTTGGATGAGAATTATTAGAATAACTTGGTCTCAAAATCCGATAGTTCAATTACCCACGCGTAATCTTTGTTATTGATCCGTGTGCGTAATCTGCGTGGTGCGTGGTGCGTGTTGTTAGCATTAGCGTTAGCATTAGCGTTAGCAGCGTGTCTTGGTTGCTGGGCGACGGGAGCGGCTCCGTGGGCTGGACCTGTCCCATTTCGCCAGCGGAAATGCTGTCCTCGGAGGCTGGTTCGAAGGCTGCAGCCTTCACGGCCTTGGAGGCACCTGGCCTCGGAGGATGCAGACCCTGAAATGAGACACGGCTCTTGTCACCAGGCTGCATGTGCGCTCTCACAGTAGTGTTGGAGAAACTGAAGCCCCGTGAACCACTGAATCACTATGAAACACCTGCTTTGAAATGGCACACTGTTTCGAAGCAGAGAGTGATGTTAGAATAGCGACATCTGCTGGATATTTATATGTATGGCATTTGGGGGTTAACATTAACTAGACAGGCCTTTTGATCTGATCAAAGATATTTAACTTTGTAAATCTATAAGTTCCGTTCACTTGAAATAATAATAATAATAATAATAATAATAATAATAATAATAATAATAATAATAATAATAATAATAATAATAATGATGATGAATTGGTGAGTGAGTAGAGTAGATTGACAATGTGTGAAATTAACTTTAAGCAAAGTGCAATGAAAAACTGCCATTCTACTGGGGGGATTATTGGGTAAGAATATTGTGAATGAAGTCTGCCTAAGTTGTAGTCAAAGGGAGAGGTAACATATTGTTTGTCAGTATTTCTCCACAGTGACTCAACAAAACACATCCTGATCTGACATGGTTTCTAATAAAGCTTGTTCTAATAAAGTTTGTGTAAGTGTATGCAGGTGTATGTTACGAATTAATTAGTGTAAATAAAATTAAATAAAGCCATGGAAGCTATGCATTAATCAGATTTCAAGGTTTTTATTCAAAAATATAATTTTTTCAGCAGTGGAGGGGTGCAAACGGTTTCTTTTTTTGTTTAATACCTCCCCTGCTTTTGAAAAGACTCGTTCACATGGAACACTGGTTGCAGGTATGCCCAGAAACTTTTTTGACAGTTTGTATAAATGAGGAAAAATAACTGCCCTCTCTTTCCAATAGAGAAGTGGGTCCGTGGTGCGGGGAATAAACGGGTCTTGCAAATATTTTCCCACTTCAACTGTGGCGTCTGCAGTTATGCTGTTCTACTGTAGCAGTAGTGTAACTTTACAGTCTGTCTAATCTGTGGTCTAAACTAGCTGCATAAACTCACTATCTCACTATTAATCAAAGTATCAGTATCTCTGTCAAAATCTCACCATCTCTCGCCTCTCACAAACCCACATTGGGCAGCGCGCCAAAATATCTTTAAACTTTGTGGGAGTAGGTTGAGACAGGTGCGTAGGTTGAGACAGGTGCGCTGCTTTGTGGTTCGTTGAAATCCCTGTCAATCAAACTTTGGATTCGAGACGTGAGCCTCTAAGCCGTGTCTCATTTCAGGGTCTGCATCCTCCGAGGCCAGGTGCCTCCAAGGCCGTGAAGGCTGCAGCCTTCGAACCAGCCTCCGAGGACAGCATTTCCGCTGGCGAAATGGGACAGGTCCAGCCCACGGAGCCGCTCCCGTCGCCCAGCAACCAAGACACGCTGCTAACGCTAATGCTAACGCTAATGCTAACAACACGCACCACGCACCACGCAGATTACGCACACGGATCAATAACAAAGATTACGCGTGGGTAATTGAACTATCGGATTTTGAGACCAAGTTATTCTAATAATTCTCATCCAAATCTTGTGGCTGAAACAAAAACGTATGTTTAACTTTTGCAAAACAAAACTGTTATATTTCTGGGATAGATCTGAAATAGGCTAAATTACCTTAAAGTTTCAAATACAGTGATGAGATATTCATTATTAAATATTATTATCATTATTAAATATTTCTATATTGACCAAGGATTACATTTATACAGGGAATGCATTTAAATCAGTTTATAAAGAAAGACATCTCTCCTTTGAGAAAAGATGGTTTATTAAACATTCAAAGGAACTTCTGGAAATACTTTATCTTGATGTGAAAAGTCAAACATTGAACCCATTACACACAATGCAATAATAGGTGAGTAAAAACAGCTGTATGTCAGTGAACTCTCAAATCCTGTTCCCTTGTTGCTGAAGCAGGTGACAGTCCAAAATGAACAAATTATCTTTGTAAAATATGATCATGTGGATTACCACTGCTTAATTGCAGTACAATAGTACATTCTTATAGTACATGTAATTAGTTACTATCAAAAGAGACATCAAATAAGTGGCACATTTCACCATGATTCAAATGTCAGTATAGACTGAAAAACATTCAAATAAACATATGAGCAAATGATGTTTTCAGTTTGGCTCACACACTTGTTAAGGTCATATAAGGCCACATTTATCATGGGACACTTCCTCAGTGATTAAGATGTTTAGGTGCTCCTCTGCTAAGATGCAAAGAAACTACCATTTGACTATTTTACTTGTGCAGGAAATTAGAAGTTAAACCTAAACATCACTATTAGGACACATTAAGGACAGCAGCAGCACGTGCAGGAGGGAGGCCTGATGCAACCAGAGACCCCACAGGTCTTCTACAGTCAGCATGGACAGTGGAGACAGTGGAGTGCACTCGTCTTCAGTGTGATGTATCTCGTCTTCTGGAGGAGGAAGAGCAGAATGGGCCTTATGTCTGATTGATCAAAGTCCTGTCCTGCAGAGTGAAAACCTGTAATGACACACACATTAAGAAAACTACAAAACTATTACAGGTAAATTTGGTTCAGTGTATATACATTCAGATCCAAAGGCCGTTTAGATAAATCGAAACATCTTAATTAATAGAGGAATCCCACACATATTTTCACAATTTAGATTTCAATATGAGCATGATTCATTTGCAGCCCTTATTATTGCAGGCCTAACTTCTCCAGTATTGTCCTGAGTCAAACAGAACATAAACATTCACATTTACATAATAATAAATACAGTACATTTATAATTATATTATATATAATATGAAATCTGTTACAGATCTCCTAGTGTTACTGCAAACATAATAACCATGCAGCACACGCTATCCTTTCATTTATGTAGTTAATTATGTCTTTTTAATTACAGTTTTCATGGTGCTTTTGTAAGGGAGATATAATGGATAATAACACTTAATAAGTCCATCTTATTTGTGAACAACTGTCAACTGACAAATAGGTAGGTTTAGTTCTCCATTGTGATATTACTACATTACTACACATGATAGTACTACATTGTGTAGTATACTTTTCAGATCACCAGCTTCCCGGCCATCATTTAGTAATCACAGAAGTACAGGCTGTGGAGAACATAGGAAATAAATGGGGAAACCACAGGTTAATTCACAACTACTCACAAATGTACAAATGAAAAAGGTTTTCAAATGGCAGTAATGCCAGCGCTGACATAGTTTTCATGGCTGATGTTATATTATCTAACAGGAGCATATAGCACTGTTTTAATACTTACCTCCAAGCCATGTTCACGGAGAATTTAGCCCCGGTGAACAGGTGGTCGTTCTCCTGCCTCAGCTCAGTTAGTCGGGTGGTCTGCTCCTTGTTCCCTGAAGACAAAAATATTCTTACATACTGGAGAATATCCAACATTACAACAGCTAAGCTAATAAACAAGTGTAAGGGATAATGCTACTAACCGCTAATACAGCAATATCCGTAAACTAAGCCATAACAACTACCTTCATACATATGTTTAACTTAACATCTTAAGTTCAACTTAAGTGAACTTGTTTATGAACAGTTTCATGTAGCGAGTAACTTAGAATTAATTGTAGGCGAGGTAAACCAGGACTTACATTTAAAAGTAAAATTGCAACTGGTAGGGGACGCAGCCGCGGACTCCATTTTTTACCGTAGAAGAAGTAGCGTGCGGTGCATGCTGGGAAATATAAGGCCGCGAAGGATACATTTTCACGGCCTTCGTTCACGGCCTGATCTCCATGGAAACGAGGCCGGTTTTCAGGCTGCATCCTCGGAGGCTGCATGAAATGGGACAGGCCTTGTCGCGCCGGAAGTGGCGTATGCGGCCGAAAAACCAGCCTCGGAGGATGCAGACCCTGAAATGAGACACGGCTAAGGGCAACCGGAAACCGGGAAACCGGAAGTGGGGCGGCAAAACCGGAAGTGACGATTTTCCGCTATTTTTTCTTAATCCGAACCATAAATACATTGAAATACCCCTAAAAAATACCTCTAAACCACCATGGAACCTATATGAGATTTGTAATAAATTTCTTTTACAACATGAAATCAATTAAATTATTTATTAAAGGAACAATTGCCTTAAGGGCAACACACTCCCTAACTGGTCGCATAAAAGTCTTTACACTGCCTTGGTCATTTACTTTCACCTCGATCTTCCTCACTTGACTGTCCTTTCCTGGGAATGTGGCAGTGACTCTAGCCATGGGCCAGCTGTTACGTGGGGCCTGCTTGTCCTTAAGCAAAACGAGATCGCCAAGTTGCAAGTTTCTGCGCGATACAGTCCATTTTTGTCTCTGTTGTAGTGTAGGTAGGTACTCTCGCCTCCAGCGTGTCCAAAAATGGTTGGCAAGAGCCTGAACTTGCTTCCATTGTTTGGTGTAAAGGTCTTTATCCAGGAAATCTCCAGGAGGGGGTAAAAGGCAAGATTTCTGGGTTAGCAGCATTGAAGGAGAGAGGATGAAAGGGTAGTCTGGGTCGGAAGAGACTGGGAGGAGCAGCCTTGCATTTATGATTGCGGTGACTTCGGCCATGAGTGTGCACAACACATCGTGAGTGAGTTGTACCTTACTTTGGAGTAGTATAGAGTCCAGAATTCTCCATGCAACGCCGATCATGCGTTCCCAGGATCCTCCCATGTGGGAGGCATGTGGTGGGTTAAATTCCCAGCTGCAGCCTTGGTCCTTTAGATACAGTTGTAGTGTCTTGTCCATTCCTAACTCCTTAGAAGCTCCAATGAAGTTAGTGCCACGATCGGATAAAAGTTTTTTGGCAGAACCTCTCAGTGCAAAGAAGCGTCTTAGGGCGTTCATGCAGCTGGAAGTGTCCAGAGACTCAATCACCTCTATATGCACAGCTCTCGAGCTCATGCAGGTAAACATGATGGCCCAGCGTTTGCTTTGTGCTTGTCCACCTCTAGTACGTCTGGTGGTTACAGCCCAAGGCCCGAAAACATCAAGGCCGACGTAGCTAAAGGGAGGACATGCTTTGAGCCGTTCTGGAGGAAGATCTGCCATGTGTTGCTCTTCCTGTTTTCCACGAAGTTTGCGGCAGATGATGCATTTGTGGATCACTGAATTAACAAGTCTTTTATCACCTAATATCCACAGACCTGCTGCCCTGATTGCCCCTTCTGTCAGGTGACGACCCTGGTGCTTGACTTGCTCGTGGTAGTGGCGAGTGAGCAGGAGGGAGACGTGGCTGTCTTTGGGGAGAACTATAGGGCTCTTTTCATAGTTCTCGAACTCAGAATATTTGAGTCGGCCTCCAACTAAAATAAGGCCATTGTCCAGGACAGGGCTTAGTTTTAGCATGGGGCTCTGCTTGGGGATTGGCTTGCCTGCCTTGAGGGCATACAGTTCTTTTCCAAAGGCGGCCTGTTGAGTCTCTTGCAGAATGACATGCTTTGCTTGAGTCATTTCGTCTTGTGTTCGAGGTGAGTTACATTTGTGCCACCCTTTGCATTCACTGTTTGGGTTAGTGCCATGGAAAGATTTTGCAATGTGGATGAGGAATGCTACTGCTGTGACTAACGACTTGAAGGTGGAAAAGCGCTCAAAGGGTTTGCAGGTAAGTGTTTGGACGTGGGTAGCACACGTTTTTACTTGTGGCCTGATTTCACAGTCTTTGTCTGGTTCAATCAACTCAAAGTTTTTGCTTTCTTGTCTTAACCCCGCAGGTGGAGGAAGGAAGGTCCAGTGAACCAGATTGTTTTGGTTAGTTGAGTTGCTGTCAGTGAGCGTGATGTATGATCTGCTGGGTTTTCCGCAGTGTGCACATAGTGCCGCTGTTCTGGTTTTGAGGACTGACGAATACGCACTCTGTTGTGAACATATGTGTAGAATCTCTTTGATTCATTGCAGATGTAGCCCAAGACCACCTTACTGTCCGTATAAAAGTGAACAGCGTCAAACTGTACGTCCAACTCATCCTGAATAAGATCAGCCATCTCTACCGCCAAGACAGCGGCACACAGTTCAAGTCTTGGTATAGCGGGTTCTGACTGAGGGGCTAGTCTTGCTTTGCCCATAACAAATCCAACGCCAACTTTGTCATCACGATGCACTGCTTTTAAGTAGGCCACAGCACCAATGGCTTTGGTCGAAGCATCTGAAAACAGACACAGTTCTTTGTGTTTTGCCTGACTGAGGGAGTTAGATGTGTACGTTCTTGGGACATGGAGATCTCTTAAGTCTTTGAGGGAATTTCTCCAATCTTCCCATTTGCTTTGCTTGTCTTCCAGAAGTGGTGTGTCCCAATCTGAGGTTTCTGAAGTGAGTTCTCTGAGTAGAGCCCTTCCTTGGATAGTGACTGGTGCTAATAGGCCCAAAGGATCAAAGACACTATTAACAGATGACAGGACACCACACCGAGTGAATGGCTTGTTTGAGGTAGCCACTGAGAAGGTGAATGTGTCCGTCATTGTTTCCCAAATGAGACCTAGACTTCGCTGTGATTGAGTTTCTTCGCCACCAAGATCTAGGTCTTTAACAACTGCTGCACAATCTTCAGTGCAGAAGGCCTGCATGACTGCCTGTGAGTTGGAAGCAAACTTGTGCAGGCGCAGGTTGGACTCAGCAAGTGAGGCTTGCGTTCTCTGGAGCAAGTCGATTGCCTCGGCTGGAGAAGGCAAAGAGGTCAGGCCATCATCGACGTAAAAGTGCCTCTCCACAAACTTGACTGTGTCAGCCCCATAGTCTTTTGCTCCTGCTTGAATGGCCTTGTGCAGTCCATAGACAGCTACTGCAGGGGATGGTGAGTTGCCAAACACGTGGACTTTCATTCGATAATCAATGACTTCCTTGTCAACATCATTGTCCTTATGCCACAAAAAACGGAGGTAGTTGCGATGGTCCTCGCGCACCATGAAACAGTGAAACATCTTCTGTATGTCGGCCATGATCGCAACGGTTTCTTTGCGGAAACGAAGGAGCACCCCAATGAGACTGTTATTCAGATCAGGGCCAGTAAGAAGCACATTATTGAGTGAGATACCGGCGTGCTGGGCACTGGAATCGAAAACGACCCTGATCTTGTCGGGCTTTTGAGGGTGGTAAACTCCGAATGTTGGAAGATACCAGCACTTTTCTCCTTGTTTCGTTTTAGGGAAGAAAACCGGCTGAGTGCTAGCTCTCTGTTGTTTGGCATTTGCTGGCGAGGCTCTTTAAAGGGGAGAGGGGCGACCCAACTATTGTCATCGTCTCTGTACATGCCCGTGTCCATTATCTCTAAGAAGAGAGTGTCCTCTATGGAGGGAGCTAGCTTATTGTCATTTTCAGTGTGGTTAAAAACTGTCTGTCCCAGAATTTGCTCAGGGTCTTTGCTGGGCCTGTTTGCGTGTGTCATTCCTTTGAGTTGCAGAAAGTTATCACATTGTCTAAAAACTGTGGGGTGGCCATTTTCAAGAATGACTGTCTTAAATGAGTTAACTGTTTGCTTATGGACGTTACCTACACACACCTCCCTGACTATAACCCACCCTAAATCTAGGCGCTGGGCAAAGGGTGCATGATGAGGGCCATTGATTTGTTCCCTGACTTTGTGTGTACGCAAAACGTCTCTCCCTAGTAGCAGGAGTATTTCTGCATTTTGGTCTAGCTCTGGAATGTACTTTGCAATAGACCGGAGGTGTGGCTGGTGCAGTACAGCGCTTGGAGTTGGGATTTCCCTTCTATTATTAGGAATATCCTGACATTCAATAAGAGGAGGCAGTGAGATTACCACTGACCCATCTAAAGGCTCAATTTGAAGGCCTTCAGCCATTCTGCCCCATGTTTCAACAAGGCCAGAGCAGGTTCTCAAATTGTAGCAGACTGGCTCGTTTTTAACATTGAACAGTTCAAAGAACTCAGGCCTAGCTAAGGAACGGTTGCTCTGATCATCGAGGATGACATAAGCTTTAATAGCACTGTCTTTGTAACCTTTAGGGTACACCTGAGTGAGACATATTTTGGAACAAGAACGACCCCACTGACCTGAACCGCACACTTCCATGCAGCTTATAGTAACCGCAATGCTGTCAGAGCTTGTCTTGACCAGGGATAGGAGCCTTGTTGGATTGTGGTGGGGGTCCAGGATGCATGACAGTGTCGTGGCTTGTACTCTCACATTCAGAGCACTTTACCGTAAATTTACAGTCCTTGGCAAGATGAGTGTCTGAAGAGCAGCACTTAAAGCAGATACCTTTCTCCTTGAGGAAGGCCTTTCTTTCATCCAGTAATTTGTTCCTGAATGTCCTGCATTTCTTAAGGGGGTGAGGTTTGTTGTGCAGTGGGCAGTTCTTATTAATGTCCTTATTGGGGGGTGTAATGTTCGTCTTGTGCATGGCGATTGGTTTTGCAGAGGTGAAGCTCTTTAGGTTGGGTCTTTCTAGTTTCAAATGTGTTTGACTGATTTGTTGGTAGAAACTTGGATCGTTGCGCTTCTTTGCCTCCCTGCATATGAATCTACAGAAAAAGTCAAAGGGTGGAAAACAGCCATGATTGTCCTCTTTATACTGTGAGCCTTGGGACATCCATTTCTCTTGGAGTCCATACGGGAGTTTGTCAACAATTGGTCCGATTCCACAAGAAGTGTCCAGATAGAGCAAGCCAGGGAGGTATCCATCCTCCTTAGCACCTTGGATCTCTTGTAACAGGTCCCCCAGCTCCCGCAGCTTTATATTGTCTTTTGTTGTTAATCTGGGAAAACTGTCCAGCCTTTGAAAGAGTGATTTTTCAATTATTTCAGGGGCCGCATAACACTCATAAAGTCTCTCCCATGCTTTCTGCAGAGCTATTGTAGGGTTATTCACACCTGAGCGCCTGAGAGAGTGGCAGCTGGGTACAGTAGCTCCTGCGTTTTTTCTTGATAACATCTACCTTTTAAGGTACTCTTGTGTGCACTTTAAGTTTTGTACTTTATTTTTATTTACTCCATCTGTTCAATAAAACACTCATCATGTTTTTTGGGCATTTTTGTTGTTTTTTCTTGATTTTTGCTGGCCTCTTTGTCTCTTGCTGTGTGGCTCAGCAGTCCAGACTGCCCTTTGTGTATTCCAGAGAGCACCTTCTTTCACTCTCCAAGTCCCCAGTGCTGTTTGGAGTTAAGCCTGACATTCCTGTGGAACTACAGAGGAGGAAGCACAGAGGATGCCGCGCTGGAGTTAGAGCAAAACAGCGGAGAAGGAAATTTAGGCCTGCGGTTCCATCAGTTCTGATGGGGAACGTAAGGTCACTGGGAAATAAGATGGACGAACTGTGTGCGCTTGTTCGGACCCAGAGGGAGTACGCTGTCAGCAGTATCATGTGCTTCACAGAGACCTGGCTTCATACAAACTTCCCGGACAACAGTGCATCTGTACCTGGCTTTAAGACAGTGCGTGCGGACAGAGACACTTTCCTTAGCGGTAAGAAGAAGGGTGGCGGGATTGCAGTTTTTGTGAACGAAAGGTGGTGTAATCCTGGCCATATTAATGTGAAGGAACGGATCTGTTCACCGGACATTGAACTTATGGTCTTGGGAATACGTCCATATTATTTACCGAGGGAATTTACTTCTGTCCTGTTCATCGGAGTTTACATCCCTCCCTCAGCTGACGAAGATGCAGCGTGTGACAGGATACACACTGTGGTCGCTGGGCTGCAGTCTAAACACCCGGAGGCTTTACTACTGATTTCTGGAGACTTCAACCATGTTTCACTGGACAGTGTTTTACCCACACTTCATCAGTATGTGGATTGTAAAACTCGGGACAATAGAACTCTGGACTTACTGTATGCCAATTCTAAGGAGGCATACAGTGCCACTGCCCTGCCCCCATTGGGACGATCAGACCACAATCTGGTCCTGTTAATGCCTCAGTACATCCCTGCAGTAAAGAGGAAGTCTGTCACCACTAGGACTGTAAGGAAGTGGAGTCAGGAAGCCAGCGATGCCCTTCAGGACTGCTTTGAGACCACAGACTGGAATGTGCTCTGCCTGCCGCATGGGGACAACATTGACAGCATGACGGACTGTATAACGGATTACATCAACTTCTGTGAGGATACAACCGTCCCCACACGCACTGTCCGCTGTTACCCTAATAACAAGCCCTGGATCACCAGCCAGCTGAAGGATCTACTTAATAAGAAGAAGCAGGCCTTCAACTCTGGTGATAAGGACGAGGTGAAGAGGGTGCAACACCAGGTGAAGATCCAGCTCAGACTAGGGCAAGAAGCGTACGGGAAAAGGCTTGAGGCAAAACTCCAGCAAAATAACACCAGGGAAGTGTGGCAAGGAATGAAGGCCATTACTGGCTTCAGCCCTCGATCAAAGCTGCAGGACAATAGCCCAGACAGAGCAAACCTGCTCAATCTGCATTTCAATCGCTTCTCATCCCCTGGCACCCCCATCTCTACACCTCCCGGACGCCCAATTCACACCTCACCACAGACCACCCAGACGACCATTCATCAGCCCATCACCTCTGCTCCCACACCTGCTCCCACCCCCACGGAGGAACTCAGCTCTTTGTCTTTGACACCTGCGTAGGTGAAAAGGCAGTTGGAGAAAATTCATCATAACAAGTCTCCTGGACCAGACCAAGTCAACCCCCGCATGCTGAGGACATGTGCAGCACAGCTCACTGGGATCTTGCACTTTCTCTACACACTGAGTCTGAAGCTTGAAAGGATACCGGTGCTATGGAAGACCTCCTGCATTGTGCCTGTGCCCAAGAAGCCTATTCCATCTGGACTTAATGACTTCAGACCAGTGGCTTTGACATCTCATGTCATGAAAGTGTTTGAGAGACTTGTTCTGGTTCAGATCAGACCCCTGGTGGCACCATCCCTGGATCCTCTATAGTTTGCCTATCAGTCCCACATTAGTGTGGATGATGCTGTAATCCATCTTTTGCAGTGGGCTCACTCTCACCTGGATAGTGTTAAGGGCTCTGTGAGGATATTGTTCTTCGATTTCTCCAGTGCTTTTAACACTATCCAGCCCTTTTTGATGAGTGAGAAGCTGCTCAGGATGGGTGTCAGCTCCTCCATTGTCTCCTGGATTAATGACTACCTGTCAGGTAGGCCTCAGTACGTGCGACTGGGGACCACCCTGTCTGACACGGTGGTCAGTAATGTAGGAGCTCCCCAGGGTACAGTCCTGTCTCCGTTCCTGTTCACTCTGTAAACCTCTGATTTCCAGTACAGTTCCGGGTCCTGCCATCTGCAGAAGTTCTCTGATGACTCTGCAGTGGTCGGGTGTATCAGGGATGGACAGGAGCTGGAGTACAGGACACTGATTACAAACTTTGTGGAGTGGTCCCTGGCAAATCATCTGCTCCTGAATGTTGACAAGACCAAGGAACTGGTGATTGACTTTAGGAGAAAGAGGACACCTGTGGAGCCCATTACCATCCAGGGCCAGGACGTGGAAATAGTGGACTGCTACAAGTACCTTGGCGTACAGGTGAATAACAGACTGGACTGGAGGGACAACTGTAATGCTGTCTACAAGAAGAGCATGAGCAGACTCTACTTCCTGAGAAAGCTCAGGTCCTTCAATGTGTGCAGCAAGTTACTGGAGATCTTCTACCAGTCTGTGGTGGCCAGCGCACTGTACTTCGCTGTGGTCTGCTGGGGGAGCAGCACCAGTAAAAGAGACATTGGGCGGATTGACAAACTGATCCGTAAAGCGGGTTACGTGATCGGCTGTGAGCTGGAGACATTTGTCACAGTGAGGGACAGGAGGACACTAGACAAACTGCTCTGCATCATGGACACTCCTGCTCACCCACTGCACCAGACTATAGAGGGACAGAGGAGCTCATTCTCCAATAGGCTCCTACAGCTCCGCTCAAATAGTGAGATTCAGGACTACATTCATACCATACGCCATACAGTTGTACAACAACTCACCCTTATGTAACAGATAATACTCCCTACAACTGTACTCCAAGTTAATCCCAAGTAACGGATTACCTCACGCCCTGTCAATCAGCATAGTATTTGCACTGTCGTTCTTGTCGCTTGTATATAGCTGTGACTATATAGTTTATTACTTTATAAGATAAGATAAGATAAGATAAGATAAGATAAAACTTTATTGATCTCACAGAGGAGAAATTCACTCGTGACAGAAGCTCACAGTCAGGGGACAGTATAGTGCAAAAAGTTGTGAAAAATTGTGCAAACACTCAGAACAATAAGTAAATAAAAAATAAAATCACAATAAATATTAACATATTTACAACATCAGGTAGCTCTTATGTACAGGGAGTGAAAGAAATGTAAATATATAATAAAACATATCTCTTATATAATATATATATATATATGTAAAAGAATACAAATATACAAATATATAAATATATCATCTGAGGACAGTGGAGGCGGTTACTGACGAGGTGACATGGTTACAGGTTATTGCACGGGCTATTGCACAGGTTATTGCACAGGTTATTACATGTGTTATACAATGGAGTTGTACAGTCTGACAGCAGTGGGGATGAAGGACCTGCGGTAGCGTTCCTTCTTACACTGAGGGTGCCTCAGTCGGCCGCTGAAGGTGCTGCTCAGTTCCTCTACAGTCCGGTGCAGAGGGTGAGAGGTGTCGGCCATGATGGATGTGAGTTTGGCCAGCACCCTCCTCTCACCCACCTCCTCCACAGACTCCAGAGGACAGCCCAGGACAGAGCTGGCCCTCCTGACTAGTTTGTTCAGTCTTTTCCTGTCCCGCTCTGTACTGCTCGGGGCCCAGCAGACAACAGCGTAGAGGAGAGCAGAGGCCACCACAGAGTCATAGAAAGTCTTGAGCAGGGGCCTGCACACTCCAAAAGAACTCAGTCTCCTCAGAAGGTGGAGGCGACTTTGGCTCTTCTTGTACAGGGCGTCAGTGTTGTGGGACCAGTTCAGTTTATTGTTGAGGTGAACACCCAGGTACTTAAAACTGTCCACTGTCTTTATGTCCTGTCCCTGGATGTTCACCGGTGAGGGAAGTAGTGTTCTTCTCCCGAAGTCGATCACCATCTCCTTGGTTTTACTGGTGTTAAGGCAGAGGTGGTTGTGCTCACACCAGTCCAAAAAGTCCCTAATGACCGATCGGTACTCCAGCTCATTCCCCTCAGACACACAGCCCACAAGGGCCGAGTCGTCAGAGAACTTCTGGAGATGGCAGGTGTCCGTGTTGTAGGTGAAGTCCGAGGTGTAGATAGAGAAGAGGAAGGGTGAAAGGACAGTTCCCTGTGGGACCCCAGTGCTGCAGACAACCACCTCTGACTCACAGTCGCGCAGCCTCACATACTGCGGCCGGTCAGTGAGGTAGTCGATGGTCCAGGTGGCGAGATGTCCGTTCACTCCGGCGTCCTCCAGCTTCCCCCGCAGCAGTACCGGCCTGATGGTGTTGAAGGCGCTGGAGAAGTCAAAGAACATGACTCTCACAGCGCTCCCGGCAGTCTCCAGGTGGGTGAGCGCCCGCTGCAGCAGGTAGATGACGGCGTCCTCTACTCCGATGTTGGGCTTGTAGGCAAACTGCAGCGGGTCCAGAGTGGAGCTCACCACGGAGTGGAGGTAGCTGAGGATCAGCCTCTCCATGGTCTTCATGAGGTGAGAGGTCAAGGCGACTGGTCTGAAGTGGGCCGGTTCCCTGGCATGTGTTGTTTTTGGAACTGGTACCACACAGGAGGTCTTCCACAGGACAGGGACCTTCTCCAGGCTGAGGCTCAGGTTGTAGATGTAGCAGAGAACCTCACAGAGCTGGTTCGCGCAGGTCCTCAGCAGCCTGGGGCAGATGCCATCTGGTCCTGCAGATTTCCTCTGTTTCAGCCGCCTCAGCTCTCTCCTCACCTGATCCGGTGTGATGTAGAGGGAGGAGTAAGGGGGGGACTGGGGTGGACTGCCGGGGGTGGGGGGCAGAGGGGGGCTGGTGCTGGGAACAGTCGGTGTGAAATGAGCTGGAGACGTGGGTGGTGGGGGGCGGGGGGTGGGTGCAGTCGGTCCGGGAAGGGTGGGTGTGTCCAGTGGCCTGGGGGTGTGTGGAGAGGGGGGATCCGAGAAAGAGGCAGAGGGGATGGGAGGACAATCAAAACGGTTGAAATAAACGTTTAGTTCATCCGCCCAGCGCTGATCTCCATCAGATGTCCCTCTGGTGTTCTGACCAAATCCTGAGATGTTCTTCAGACCTCTCCACACATCCCACACGTTGTTCTGGGCCAGCTGCTCCTCCATTTTCTTCCCATAATCCTTCTTGGCCTGACGAATCCTCCACTGAAGCTCCCGCTGGACCCTCTTCTGCTCCTCTCTGTCCCCTGAGTTTAAAGCCCTCTTCTTCTGGTTCAGGAGGTCTTTGAGCTCAGGGGTGACCCAGGGGTGGTTGTTGGAAAAGCACCGTACCCTCCGGGTTGGCACAGTGCTCTCCACGCAGAAGTTGATGTAGTCCGTGATGCAGTGGGTCAGGCCACTGATGTCATCTCCATAAGAGCTGCTGAACATGTTCCAGTCTGTGGTCTGGAAACAGTCCCTCAAACTCTCATTGGCCTCTTCAGTCCACAGCTTCACAGACAGCTTCCGCACAGGTCCTCTTCGCACCTTTGGTGTGTATTGCGGGAGCAGTTTGACGAGGTTGTGGTCTGAGCGTCCAAGCGGGGGGAGGGGGACGGAGGTGTAAGCGTCTTTGATGTTCGCATACAGGAGGTCCAGAGTCCTATTGTCTCTCGTGGGGCATGTGACTTACTGTGTGTAAGTGGGGAGAATGGCGGACAGGGAGACGTGGTTGAAGTCCCCGCTGATTAAAACCAGGGCTCTGGGATGCCGGGTCTGCATCAGCGCTACGCTGTTGTGGAGTTGTTCACAGGCCGCCGTCGCATCGGCGGAAGGGGGGATATACACATAATACGTGATCACGTGTGAGAATTCCCTCGGCAGGTAATATGGCCGCATGCCCACTGCGAGCAACTCAATGTCCGGGGTACATAGCTGTTGTTTGACGTACACGTTAGCCGGGTGGCACCACCGCTCATTCACAAACACCGCCAGCCCGCCTCCCTTCTTCTTACCGCTCCTAGCGGCAGTTCTGTCCGCCCGCTTCAGTGTAAATCCGTCCTGGTTAATCACAGAGTCCGATATGTGTTCATTCAGCCACGTCTCCGTAAAACACATCACGCTGCAGTCCCGGTACTCCCGCTGATGCCGGGTCAGTGTGGTGAGCTCCTCGGTCTTGTTGGAGATGGAGCGGACGTTTCCCATAACCACCGAAGGCAGATACGGTCTCTCTTTTTTCCGTCCACCTCTGCACCCTCTTCTCTTCCTCTGTATTTCCACTGGGACCAATATTTAGATTATATTTATATTATACTTATATTTCTATTTTATTTTGACTTGTACATATACATTTTATAATTATGTCTCATTTGACACGTGTCTCTTACTCTTTTTGCTACACCATCTATTTTTGTTACTCTGTTATTATACTATATTGTGATGTGTGAGCTACTGTATCCAAATAATTTCCCTTGTGGATCAATAAAGTTTGTCTAAGTCTAAGTCTAAGTCTATTGATGTGTACTGAGCGAATTCGTTTTACCTGATTGCTTGACTCTTTTCCCAACCATTTTGTCATGAGGTCGAACTCTTGGGTTGGTGTGAGATGGACCTCTGCTGTTGCACCAATGAATGATGAGTGCCATGCCCTGAAATTCTCTGGCCTGTCATCATACTGGTAGAGACCTGAAGTGATTAGGTCGCGACGCGCCATGTATTGTGCAAATGGCTCAGAGGGGTGTGACGTGCTGACAGGTGTATTGTAGTGAGGCATGAATGGGCTAGAAAATTCACCGAGAGCGTTCATTGTTTGTTCAACTTTTGGTTTAGCCTCGACTTTAGGGGGAACAGACGTACTTTGAATGGGCAAAGCTGCATGGTAGTTATTGAGCTTTGACCTGGTACTGATGGGTGGCGGCTCTGAGTCTAAAACTTCATCTTTAGGTGAGTGCCAGGTGATGAATGTATCGTCTGAGCGTACATTTTGCGGGTGGGTAGTTGGTGCTGGTGGGGGGTCTTGGAGTTTGCTTGAGTCCATTTGAGACTGCACATATTCCTTTGTTCTTGCTCTTTTTACTCTGTCCGATACTGATCTTCTACTCTCAATCCCATCTTGTATTGCTTCTGCTTCCTCTAGCACTTCTGCTTCAGCTACTGCAGCATCTGCCTCTCTTTTTAGCGTTAGCACTTGTAGCTCTGCATCAATTTTAAATTTTTCAAGTTCACTTAATGCTTTTTCCACTCTCAGCTGTGCTTCTTTGCTTGCATATGATGCTCTCACCTTTGCTGCTTCTGCTTTAGCTCGAGCATGGGCAGCGCTCTTTACAGATGATGATGTGCTGTTGGTTCCAGTTGCTGCTGATCTGTTGCTGACTGACATTTTGACCACGATGAAGCACCGAATGCTGCCTTTTCACTGTTATGTCCTCTGTATGACACTGAGTTAAACCATTGAAGAAGAACCACAGGAGAAATTTTTGTACTTTAATTTTCCTCTTCAGATGGTGAAAACTGTAACATACAACAACATTGCTCTTAGAATCGACACAAAAACGAAGTCTTATATAAAACTTTACATACTCACTTAGTAGTGAAAAAACATAACTGTCTAGATCTTATAAAAGTATCAAGAAACTCACGGCATTGCCTGATTTAAGCTCCAAGGTGGATAGTGATTGATAAGACCAGCCTGTGAGATCGCACATGCAGCCTGGTGACAATGGCAACCGGAAACCAGGAAATCGAAAGTGGGGCGGCAAAACCGGAAGTGACGATTTTCCGCGATTTTTTCTTAATCCGAACCATAAATACATTGAAATACCCCTAAAAAAAATACCTCTAAACCACCATGGAACCTATATGAGATTTTTAATAAATTTCTTTTACTACATGAAATCAATGAAATTATTTATTAAAAGAACAATTGCCTTGAGGGCAACACAGGTGTTCTACATTCTCCTGCACGAGTCAGAGCACAGCCTGGGCTTTTGGTGTTCTTTTCATTGTTAAAATTACACACGTGTCCAAACAAATTCCTACTGCTATGTCAAATCCTTTGTTTTTAAAGTTAATGCTATTTCTGATCTATGTTATAATGTCGTTTCCTCATCAAAAACACATTTGTGTTTAATTTCATTCACACATTTAACACATAAATCCTGCATATTTAGCTGAATTCTGAATTCTTCTCTCAAACAGAAAACACTCCACCTAGTTCCACCTTGTGATGTCATGTGTTAATACAGGAAGTGCTCCACTATGTTTTTAAACTCCACACACCTTCACTAGAATCATTTGGATGATTTCAGCCCTCATCTCTACTGAACTAAAGGTAAAAGGAGCTGTTCACTTGAAAACAACAGCTTCATGACATCACAAGGTGGAACAGAGCATTTGGGCTTTGGAGATGTAGACAGATTACACAAAAAGTTCTTCTATTATTAATCTTCTATTATTAGTCTCTCTGGTGAGACATTTTAACAGCGCAATATAAGACCTCTATTTATTTAAATCTATACATCTATAAATGTTAATAAATACGTAATAATATATACGTAAATTGTAAAACAGGTGTAAATAATGACGTGATTTGTTTAGAACGGAGATCCTTGCGACGTCGTACTCTACCGTAGACCACATTACAGCGATGACTTCAGTTTGTCTTTTTTCTAAAACTAGTCAATTTCTACGGCTCCTATTCACTTTTAAAATAAAACTAGAATTGTGAAAAACATACATGCAATCCTTGCCGTCCTTTCTACGTTATTATCACTGTTATTTTTGTGATAAAGTGAATCGTTTGGCCCGTGTTTTTCCTGCATTACGGTAGACGTTGCCGGGTAGTGGGAGGGGACGCTTCCTCAGTGACAGACACAATGGAGCTGCACTGAACATGAGAATACTGCAGCAGGGGCCTCGAAAAAACACTTATTTCCCCGCGATTAGCCTGTCAAACATCACATTTAGTCTCCTTGCTGCTAACTACAAGATTCTACTTTTGTGCCCGTGAATGGTTGCTTTTACAGCCCTTTTGAGAGCAAAGCTAGTTAGCAATTTAGCTAGTTAGTGTAACATTTGCTGTCTTGTTTTGATTTTGCGGTGTGTTAAAGTGCTTTAGATTGTTTTCTTTGGTTAATCATGCAGTTCCCGTTTGACATTAACCAATTATTCCCTGAGAGAATTACCATCTTGGATCACACTCTTGTAGCTGGTCGCAAATCGGCAGGAAGGTAAGATATTATAGATTTTGCATTGTTTTGCTTGGATTAATAGCATCACAATATGTTTAATTTGATGATATAACATTTCTGAGACATTGTGTTTGTCTAAACACGTAAAGTCTTTCTTCAGAATATGTGTTTTGTTTCTGTGTGTGGACTGGATCAATAATTATAGGAATATTTCCCCCCAAAATGAGCAAAATATCAACATTTTTACCTTAAACAGCAGGTTTAACCACAAAATCCTTGGCTTTCCTAAACCAAACACTATTGTTATTGTAATAATTGCTTTCAGATGCTCATGTCCCTCTTTCAGATGGAGGTAGGAGCCAATATAATCCGTAAAATCTTTAAAATCTCCAATATGTTGAATGTAATCAATAATATTAACACCAAAGCTTGTGATTTCTCCAACTATATCTATCCAGCCACACAAATTTGCATGTTCTAGTCATTTGCTTGCCCCCAGCTACTATACTATATAAACTTTAATGTTTTGATGCCACCTGAAACCCAGAACTGCAGTTAGAACACCACTATGTAGCCTATATATGCATTAATAAGTGTACATTGTTGTATTTTACTGCTTAAATGTCATTAGAAAATCATGTTTATAAGTGATGAATTGTAGTTGATGCTCCGAGCAGAAAATCCTATGTCCAGTAAGCTCTTAGAGTGGATTAGGACACACCCAGAGGCCATCTGCAGTCTCTCATATAATGGAGCGTGTGTTTATGTCCTGTCAGTGAGATTTCAAAACACTGAGTTAAACAAGTGTCTGCTCCTTTTATAGACCAGATCTCCAAGAAAACATTGCCACAGTGCTGGACGAGCTGGGGAAAGCCTCTGCTAAGGTAAGGTATTGATACTTTGCAGCTGGGGGTGTTTTACATATACTTTCTTTGACGTAATGTTCAGCAGTTACCATGGAGACACAGTGTGCACATTAGGAAGCACTGTCAAACAAGTATAAGATGTTTATTCAATGTTTTTTTATATATTTTTTTACTCTTTGTTATTGTAAAATATTGTGATGTGTGAGCTACTGTGTCCAAATCATTTCCCTTGTGGATCAATAAAGTTTGTGTACGTCTAAAAAATACAAAATTGATTTAAACAGCACGTTTTCAGGAGTCTGTGGTCAATATTATAGCTCAGATTAAAGTCTAACAAGCCTCAGACAGAGCAGTGGCTCCAGTTAGCGTCACACCTCCAGGGAATGTATCAGTTGTAAGTAAGTATGTGTAGATATATTAAAATGGTATTGACATTTACATTATAATTATATTGTAAACAACATTCTCAGGGAAATTTCTAGCAGTTTAATGTATATTAAGTTAGGAAAATTAAAAGTTTACAAGTTCAGTATTTTATTCACTGCATTTTTATGGTGTTCAGAAGATATGGAAATGTTAAATATTTGGTAAAAATGCCAAAAAAAAGAGAGAAAAGAATAGAAATAAATAAATACATTTAACTGAACAATAAATCAGAAGTTAATGTATTTATTTTATAATTTGTTGCTAACATGGAATCACATACCACATGCAATTTACAAAAGGAAATTATTTATTGTATGTATTTGTTTTTATTCATTTTATTATTATTATTATTATTATTATTATTATTATTATTATTATTATTATTATTATACCATTTTTATTATTTTATTATTCTATTGTAGTAGTCTAAACAGTTGTATTTGGAGGATAGTAAGGCTGAGGCAGGCGCCATAGTTGGAGATGACAGTTGTACAGTGTAGTGCATTTTTCCTGATCAATAAAAAACGGATCCAATAACCACCAGGCCCTGACCAATATGTCTGTACAAAAATGAATGTAATTAACAACTTTTATTATTGTGTACTTTCATGGGTTTATAAGATTATTAACAAAATACAAAAGGCCTAACTGACACACCATCCCCAGCTGCAAAAGTCTATTATGGATCAGAAAGAACTTGATTTGTCCTGAGGTGTAATTTTAGACCAGCCTCTCTCCAAAGTGCCATTATCAGGAACCAAAACTCTATTCTTTATACTTTTATTATAACATTAAGGGCACACACTGCACAAATTTAAGTAAACGAGCTTCAAAAATCACTCATTTCTAAAGCCTGCTAACAATATTTGTACCACCAGAGGGCGCCAAACTTCAGTTAATTCCTACTATAATAAACAATAAGAAGGAGTAGGAGTTTGGGGAATGTTTAATAGCATAAACTTCCCATTTAAGGTAGTATTTATCATAAGGGAACATACTTTTATGGTAGAACAAAACTGTGATCACTGGTGCTGTAAACCCACTGTGTGCATTTCTAATTTTCCACTAATTTAACTCCAGATTTGTCATGTATGTTCATCCGGTTGAAACATTTTAATCGATTAAAAGCCTGTTCCTGATTTTTTCCCCCATGTATTTGAGCAAAATGAGTATCTCCCCAGTACAGATATATTCTATAAGCAGCTCTTGAGGTCAAAATAAAACCACTGTACTGTCTATATTTAATTCTAAAGTACTATTGTTGTGTTTCAGACGACATTGCAACATTCTATAGGCCAATAATATTTAATACAGACGGCGGCAGCTAAAATAAATACAGTTAAAATGTAGGTTTTTGTTTTAATACAGCAAGTTAAAGGGCTTAGTCACCGAGAATAAACTTAAAAAGTACATCATAGGGAAATCTGTCTCTTGTCCCCTAAACCACCAATATTGACTGAGAATGATGAGGAAGCGCGCAATAAGCATGCTAGTTGTTGTTAGCATTACTGTGACGGGTCTCTAAAAGTTTTGAAAAACACTTGTAAATGCATTATGGTAATAATTATGCTCAAAATGCATAAGGCAAGTGAGGAATAACTTTGGACCACAGCAAACTGTTTAAAAAAATCAGATACAGTGCCTTTAATTGGTCACTTTATAAAACAGTTTTCATTTTACTACTACCCACCACTATACAAGGAATTACTAGGACTCATCTGAGTTTTTCCACCACAACTTCTCTCAATTGGCCAGGACATCGTTAAAAATATATATTATACAAGAAAATGAAAATCTTCTCTCATTTTGACAAACGTGTGCGCTATTTTCTGATCTATAATGTTGTTGAACACACAAACCCTGCGTATTTTTTTAAGATGAGTTCTTCTTTCAAACAGAAAACACTCTGTTCCACCTTGTGATGTCATGTGGTAATACAGGAAGTGCTCCAGTTTGTTTTTAAACTCCACACACCTTCACTAGAATCATTTGGATGATTTCAGCCCTGGAATTGCCGATCTCTACTGAACTTTAGGTAAAATGGAGCTGAAAACTACCGCTTCATGACATCACAAGGTGGAACAGAACATTTTGAGCTTTGGGGATGTAGAAAGACTAATAATAAAGTGTTACTCAAACATGTGAATGAAACAAAACACAACTCCAGGTGTGTTTTTCAGGAGGTAACAGCGTTCTAACACGGCTTAAAGCTCACAAGAGTCAATTTTGCGTAATATAGGACCTGTCAAAGTACAATTCATGTTTCTGTGTTGACATGTCGTGTAATGTGACGCAGTTTACAGTTTGACGTCCTCTTAAAAGTGTCAATCTACGGCAGCCGTGCAGGGACAACCTACTATATCTGTCCTGTATATAAACATAACAGCAATCGCTTTTGTTACATCCTTCACGGTACACAATGTACACTGAGGCCCTGGCAGTATAGTCACAGGTGAGAGCGGGTATTGTACGTCACAAAATATTCAAAATATTTAAGTAAAAGTGCAAGTAAATATGAGTAAAGTACAAGTAAGTATAAGTAAATATTGAAGTAAAAGTGCAAGTAAAGTAAGTAAAGTACAAGTAAGTATAAGTACACGTAAATATTCAAGTAAAAGTGTAAAAAAAAAGTGTAGTGATTCAAGAAAATACAACATCTCAAAAACTTTTACTCAAGTAAGAGTACTGTGATTTCAATAAAAATATTATATACACTACCAGTTAAAAGTTTGGACACACCCTCTAATTTTTCTTTATTTTTACCACTTTCTCCATTTTCGATATAAAATGTATATATATTTAAAAGTTTACAAACCTTTGAGTATAGTGTGGTATGAATGTTTATTTTTGAAACAAATGATTTTATGTTTTAAGTCTCGTCTCAAAACTCACTTTTATTCTCTGGGTTTTAATACTGCATGAGTTGTGTGGTCCTCTGTGTCTTTTATTTATTTGATGTATTTTACGTATTTATTGCTTTTTTATTATTTTTATGGTTTTGTTTTTATTTGATTTTTACTCGTTTTATTTTTTTAGGACTGCTATGATCAAATTTTTGTCATTTACCTTTTCGTTGTCTTCATTTTCTGATCTCTGCGCAGCACTTTGGAAACTGCTTTGTTTGTAAAATGTGCTGTAGAAATAAAGTGGATTTGGATTTGGATAAATAGAGGTATTTTAACACTGTGAATTCTGAATGTCTCTCTCTCCGTCTGTCCCCAGGCCCAGCAGCTGACGGCTCCCATCACGAGCGCTTCCAAACTGCAGACACAGAAGCACCAGCTGTACCTCATGAAAGATGGAGAAGGCCACGGGTACGGAGCTGTACTTTGCTTCATTCACACGTGTTTGAGTCAAACTTTAGTAGTAATAAATAATAATAAATATTTATTTATAAAGCACTGTACAAAGTGCTGTACAAGCCACAAAGAACAAAACAAAAAGCATAAAAATAGCGTACACAAGGCAGACAGAAACAGACAATGATGAAAACAGTTCAATTAATTATAATAAATAAAAAAAAGGAAATGAGGAATAAAATCAAGCTAAAACCAGTTAAAGGAAGGCTAATCTCTAAAAATTAGTTTTAAGAAGTGATTTAAAAGTCTTATCTCCTCAGGCAGGTCGTTCCAAAGCCGAGGCGCCCGGACTGAAAAGGCTCCATCACCTTTAGTTCGGAGCCTGGACTTTGGAACAGCCACAGGGACCTGCCTGAGGATCTAAGGCTGCAGCTCGTACAGGGTTATTTATTGTGCTGTTTTTATCATGTTTGTCCTATGAATTGTCATTGTGTGAAGTTGTCTTATGCTGTTTCTGTCTCTTTGACCTGCCAGGGACTACAGATGTAAAGTACCTTCGGGCTAATTCTGGCGTATTTACAAGTATTTTCTCATGAATATGCCTTGTCCCTTTTAATTAAAAAGAAAGAATGTGTTGATGTCTGTTAAAACCAGTGAATGAACAGCTCCTTTTACCTTCAGTTCATCTATTTTTGTGCCATATTTAAACCTCATTAACCAGGACATTCAGGACATTTCAGACGCACGAAATATTGTCTTCTTCATTATCCGAGTCCAAAAATAGTGCGGTATTCCGGGCCCTTCTCTCTGGACATACCTGGGCCGGGCTCCTGTGTCTTGCTGGCTCACAGTTCAGGGCAGTGTTAGTGTCACAGTCCGGACACAGTGGGTTTAAGAGCAGAGAGAATGAGTCATGAGACACTCGGAGGGAGAGACTGTTCCTTTGCAAAGCTGCACTCACTTTTACTCTGGAGTTCGGCTGCATTAAGTAGAAGTTTTCCCTCTAAAAATGACAATAGATTCAGTTTTTTTATATATATATTGAAATGACTGAAGTAGTAAAACAGAAAATATGGTAACAGCTATTCTTAGGGATGCACCAATCCATCTTTTTCAGTTCCGATACCGATTTCGATACTTTAGCTTTAACAATCTGCTGATACCTGATATGAACTGACTAAACACAGCTTTTATTTCCTTTAAACAAAAATAACATCAGACAAAACTGATCCAACCGTGTTATGTAGCTGTTATTTAGCCCTCTAGTATCTACAGAACAACTTTGTATGAATACAACTTCAAACATGTGAAACTTTTAGGCCCAACTGCAGCCAGTAAATAGACTTATTACTGTATTACATCATTTTTTATCGGCTGATCCAGTAGATTTTTCAGTTTCGCCGCCGATATCCGACATCCCCAAGAGCTTTTATAGTTAGAGATGTAACAATACAGCTAATACTTTCACTCTGGGGGTGCTCTACAAGTATCTCTAATGGTGGAACGTTTAGGAGTTGCCATAGTGACACAACGCGCACATTAGCAAACGCCGTCGAAAATGTTTTAAGATGGTTTGGAAACTCCGAATGGATTTAAACGGCACATTTTCAGCAGCCTGTGGTTAGTCCGAGCGTTCGTGGTGCAGTTTAGGATTTGATTTTGTTGACTAATGTTTGAAGACTCGTTTAACGGCACAAATACGTCAGTTCTTTCTGTCGGATTGTGTTAAAATAAAACTCCCATAATGCACTACATCGTTAAACCTGTGTTGTCTCCACAGAGGACGGGGAGCAGTGGTGGGATTTCTCAAAGTTGGTTATAAGAAGTTATTCCTGCTGGTAAGTGTCTGTCGCTGTTGTGATTTGCCTGTAGTCACATTCACTTTTCTTGCCGTTTGTGTTTTTTATTTCAGAGCTAGTTCAAAGTTAGATCCATGCAGTGTCGCCATGGATACGGGAAAAACAAACTGCTCAAATCACACAATCCAAAAGTGTTCAACTTCTGTCACTTGAAAAACACAAGCCGCACCTCTTAGTTGGTCAAAATCCCAAAATTTTAAGTTAAAAACGTAAGATAAGAACCTGTTTTTTTTTGCTCAGTGTGTCAGTCAGCCAGCCACAAGAGCGCCCAAACGCTACCATGGCAACGATATAATTGACCAATTAATGTACCTAATGTATTTTACCAGGGCTACTACTTTTATTTATGTCGTCCTTGTGCTGTTTTTATGATGTGGTGAGCCAAAGATGAATTTCTAGTTCGGGAGATGATAAAGATGTTGATATTTTGCACATTGGGGGTGTTCCATAATGTGTTTCTATCGGCGGACGGTTCAGCAGTTTCCATGGTGACACAACGCATTAGCAAACACAGACAATAACGTTTTGAGATCATCTGAAAACTGAAGAACACGTTTTCAGAAGCCTGTGATCAATACGAGCGTTCTTTTTGTTGATTTTTACAAATAGGTTCATTCATTTCACCTGTTCTCATCAGATTGTGTTAAAACAAAGCTCAGATTAAAGAATATTTTTTATTTCTTGGCTCCCTTTTTATGTCTTCCCTTTTTTTTATTATTTATTATTTAATATTATTGGTTTAAATGTTGTTATTTAGTTGTAAATATCAGTTCTTTTCTGTTTTATTCTAACCAAACCTTCTTGACCTCTTCAGGACAGGCACGGCGCTCACGTAGAAGCGGAGCCCCTGTGCATCCTGGACTTCTACGTCTGTGAGAACATGCAGCGTCACGGATTCGGCCTGGAGCTCTTCAGCTTCATGTTACAGGTACAAACGCTGCGCTCGGTCGTTAAAGCCCCGAGTTTGGACTGTCAGGAGCGACGCCAAGGTAAACCTCATGAGGACTAGAGGAGCTGTGAGACCCGGAGGAGGCTGTGTTTTCTTTGGGCATTCCTACACTAAGGGTCCCGTCACTAAATATTCCCTAAAATATCCACTCTCACCGCTGAGTGCGTTTTGTGTTTGGTTAGATCGAAGTAAGCACATGCAAAACATCGATCAGTGTCAGGAGGTAAGTGCAGTCCTGGAGTCAAAACAAGTGGGGGGAAAAAGGATTTGGTGAGAATGCTACTGTGCAGAGCAGTTTTATGGACATGAAGTCTGATTTTGGTTTTAAAATTAGGGTGGTAAAAAGACCTCGGTGAAAACGTGTGGATTATTTTATGAGTTCTTGGGTCTTAGACTTAGAAAAACTTTATTGATTCACAAGGGAAATGACTTGGACACAGCAGCTCACATTATATTACAATAACAAAGAGTAAAAAATATAAAAATGGTAATAAAACTTAATAAGACATAATTAAATAAATGTATATGTACAAGTAAATAAAAAAACAGAAATATAATAATATAAATACAGTAGATCACAGTTATGTACAAGAAGTCATAAGAAAAACAGTGTAAAGATGAAATGATGATTGACAAGACATAGTTTATCTGTTATAAAAGGACGAGTTGTACAATTGTAGGGAGTATTATCTGTTACATAAGGGTGAGTTGTTGTACAATTGTAGGGAGTATTATCTGTTACATAAGGGCGAGTTGTACAGTTGTAGGGAGTATTATCTGTTACATAAGGGCGAGTCGTTGTACAGTTGTAGGGAGTATTATCTGTTACATAAGGACGAGTTGTTGTACAGTTGTAGGGAGTATTATAGTATGAATGTAGTCCTGTATCTCTCACTGAATGATAGAAAAGATCTTGGTGAAAACGTCGATTCAAGCCGTCAAAACCTGTTTTCTTCCTGTTTTCATCCGTTCACATCCCTGTCCAATCAGAACCCTTCCCGACCCCCAGACGTTGAGCGGAATTAAATAAAGATTTAACGTGTTTTCCATGTGAACCTCAATTCTGAATTATTATCTCCATGTAAACTCAAAGGAGAATGTTTTAATTCAGAACAATTAATTCGGAATTAAAAAAACATCATCTAAACGTGGCCATTGTACTTTGTCATGAAATAGCCAAAAAGTTTACTCACAAATCTTTAATATTTTCTATCAGTGACTAGACCCATTAACTTGCAATGTTACAAGAAAAAACAACATTTTAACTGCATTTACTGCCCCCTATGCGTATTAAATAATCTTGGCTATAGAATGTTCGTATTACACGTCCGCTCTACATGATCCGGGTGTTTTTATTTCACTATTTAGTCCATAACTCAGATTAAAAATAGTTATTAAGCTGCCCTCTTTCGCCGAGGATTCTCCCACTAATTGATCATTTTGATTGTTTTAAATGTTTAATGATGAATTGGATTGTGGTTATTTTAAGGAGACACTGTTCCTGATGAAATGTTGTTGTTAGAGTTGGTCAAATGTAAAAAAAAAATAATTTCTTTAATGTATTTTGTACCTGCCTGAGGACTGCAGATGGAAAGTACTGTATCTTGTTGCTAAATCTGGCACAGAGCATCTTTTCTCTCTGAGTTTAATGTTTTCTGCGCACTGTCCTTGTTTTAAATAAATAAAATAAACTAGCATTAGCAACGGGTTTGATTGACATTTATTGCTAAGCGCCCACCCCCTGCCAAACCAATGGTGCAGGCGACATGTGGTGTAACCTTCACCCACCTGGCTCCAGCTTCATTTGGCTGGAGTCGGAAGCGATGGCTGACGTCACACTCCCTTAGTCCACTTCTTTATATCCTTTTATTGTTTTTAAATGCCTCCGTGTTCTTGCCCCACGTTATCGGTCAGACACTGCACGTTCACTCAGGTCGGCAGATGGTTCTTTCCGCTCCGTCTCTCAAGAGGAAACTCAAGAGGGACCGCTCCGTCTCTCAAGAGGAAACTCAAGAGGGACCGCTCCGTCTCTGTCATGGGTCTAAAACTCTGTAACGCACTGCCCCTGCACCTTGTACAGACGGAGTCACTTTTTTTTTTTTTTTAATCAGCTTTTAAAACTCACCTGGTCACTTTAGAGTTTCCCTGTGATTAACATTGACTTTTTAGGTTTTATGCGTCTGTTTTTTGTAATTTCTGTTTAGCTTATTAATCATCATTTCATCTTTGCACTGTTTCCTTACGACTTCTTGTTTATAACTGTGATATACTGTATATTATTTATTTTAAGTGTCTTTTAGTGTCCAGAAAAGTGCTATATAAAACTGATTCATTATTTATTTATTATTATTATTATTATTATTATTATTATTATTATTATTATTATTATTATTATTAATTTTATTTTTATTTTTTATTTTATTATTTTTATTTTATCATTTATTTTATTATATTACGATATTTGTTTTTTTACTTACTGTACATATACATTTATATAAATTTATGTCTTATTGATACCAATCTCTTGCTATTTTTTTATTGCTACTTATTTAGAAATTCATTACCATTTTTTAAATATATTTTTTTTACACTTTGTTATTATAATATATTGTGAGGTTTGAGCTACTGTGTCCAAGTAATTTCCCTTGTGGATCAAAAAAGTCTAAGTCTACCTTTTATAATTATTGTTATTTACTGCACTTTGGTCAGCTGTGTTTTGCAGTAAAGTTGGATTTGATTTTCTTTATATTTTCTGATACATTGTTAAAATATTCTCTGAACACCGCGATTGAGAAAATGCAAAAATTATTTAATTAAAAGGTATTTATTTTTGCCAATTCTGGCCACCCCTAAACAGAAACCTAATCATCCGAGTGAAGTCCCAGGTTCGACCTGAGTCACGATTCCAGGAAGTGTATTTTATCTCATTTGGCGATTAAATGTGACTTTTTTGGTATCGGTTTGAACATCTCAACTAAAGAACAGAACAGGTCCTCCTTTCATTCCGCTGACACTTCCTTGTTGTTTCTCTTCAGCACAAACACGTGGAGCCGGTGCTGATGGCGTACGACAGACCCTCCCCCAAACTCCTCTCCTTCTTGGCCAAACACTACAATCTGACACAAAACATTCCTCAGGTACAGCTCCTACTTTTTAAAACGCTTTATGATGTTTTTAAAGGTCAAATATTACGCAGAACTGACTTGAAACGTGTGTGAATGAAACAAAACACAACTCCAGGTGTTTTTAGGGAGGAAACAACATTATAACATAGAACAAAAGATTAATCCTGCATATTTACATTTCTGTATCTTTTAAATGACCTACATGACTGGAAGAGCTAATGTTTTCGCCTCATTTTAACTGCTTCACGTCTAAGTGTGACTACAGAGGCCAGGTTCTTGCGCCCCCTCACGGCAACAGGAAGTTTTGAGTGGTCAGAAATCGTTGCTTACACGATAATGTTGGTTACAGAACATGAAACGCCTAAACTACGGTGTCTGAAGTATTATTACACAGAGTACGTGGTATAAGGAGGATATGAAGTAATAAAATACTCATCACAACTGCATTCCACACGTAATGAAGTACTGCGTTCCAGATATTTGCATGTTTTGCCTCACGGGATGGAAATGAGATGTAAGCAGGAGATAGGCGGCCTCCTCCCTCCTCTCTTCTCTTTCCCTCTTCCCTCTCTCTCTCTCCCCTCCCTCTCTCTTCCTCCTCTCTCTCTTTCTCCTCTCCTTCCTCTCCTCCCCTCTCTCCTCTCTCTCTCCTCCCTCCTCTCCTCCTTTGCTCTCTCCTCCCTCTCTCCTCTTCTCCTCCTTACTCTCTCCTCCCTCCTCTCCTCTCTCTCTCCTCCCTCCTCTCCTTGCTCCCCTCCTCTCTCCCACCTCTGCTCTTCTTTCGCCTCTCTTCTTCCTCTCTCCTCTCTCCCTCCTCTCTCTTTCTCTCCTCCTCCCTCCTCTCTCTCCTACCTCTCCTCTCTCCTCTTCTCTCTCCTCTCTTCTTCCTCTCTCCTCTCCCTCTCCCTTCTCTCTCTTCTCTCTCTTTCTCTCCTCCTCCCTCCTCTCTCTCTCTCCTCCTTCCTCCTCTCTCTCCTCTCCTCTCTTCTTCCTCTCTTCTCTCTCTCTCCTCTCTCCTCCCTCCTCTCCTCTCTCCCTCTTCCGTCTCTCCCTCCTCTCTCCTCTCTTCTTCCTCCCTCCTCTCTCTCTCTTCTCTTTTCCTCCCTCCTCTCCTCTCTCCCTCCTCTCTCTCTCCTCTCCTCTCTCCCCCTCCTCTCTCCCCTCTCTCTTCTCTCCCCTCTCTCTTCTCACTTTCTCTCCTCCCTCCCTCCTCTCCTCTCCTCTCTTCTTTCTCTCTCTCCTCACTCTCTCTCTCCTCTCCTCTCTCCCCTCTCTCTTCTCTCCCCTCTCTCTTCTCACTTTCTCTCCTCCCTCCCTCCTCTCTTCTCCTCTCTTCTTTCTCTCTCTCCTCACTCTCTCTCTCCTCTCCTCTCTCCCCTCTCTCTTTTCTCCCCTCTCTCTTCTCACTTTCTCTCCTCCCTCCCTCCTCTCTCTCTCTCTCTCTCTCTCCTCCCTCCTCCTCTCTCTCCTCTCTCCTCTCCTCTCTCCCCCTCTTTTCTCCCCTCTCTCTTCTCACTTTCTCTCCTCCCTCCCTCCTCTCCTCTCTCCCCTCTCTCTCCTCTCTTCTCTCCCCTCTCTCTTCTCACTTTCTCTCCTCCCTCCCCTCCTCTCCTCTCTCCTCCCTCTCTTCTTCCTCTCCTCCCTCCTGTGGATTCCCGTGTGATTGCTCCACTTTGCTTCACTATTTATAGAATCGTCACAATGAGTCCAAAGCCACAGGAAGAAACTGTTTATCATTTAGACACATCTGATCTGTGACTGACGGTTACTCTGTAAAGCCTGAAAGTTCCACAATAGTACTTTAAATTGTACTACAGTAAAAGTGAAATCCTTTATTGTGAACATGAGAGCAATGTAAAACCACTTTCAATTACTTTACACATGACTAATTCAATATTCTGTCATCTATTTGTGAAAATTTCCCTCAGGTATCGTCATTTCATGCTTCTGGTCAAAACTTGGACAAATTTTATTGAACCAAGAATTAAAAGAGAACTAGAAAATCAGGGACTTTGGGACTAAACCTGGACTATATTTGAATGAGGGAGCGTGGACATAAACACATAAAATTATCTATTACATAACGGTGAGTCGTTTACAGCTGTTTAAAGGATCTTCTGATTTTAAATTTCATAAACGTAATACTTTAAAGTTCTGTGTACATTTTGGTTGAGGGTCCGTCACCTGCTTGTGTCTGTGGTTATGTCATTGCTCTGCCTGGAATGTTCCACAGGCCCCTAAAAAAAAGATCTGAAAAATCCTCCAGCGGCGGGTTGGGGGGAGCGGGTGTGGGGCGATGATTGACAGACGACCGACAGCCTCAACAATCCAACACGGCGTGGACCGGTGCGCTCCGGACTTTAAAACAGAGTGGACATTTGTGCTCGGATCACGCCGTTTCCCTTTTCTCCAGACACGGCGGGACATCGCAGTACCCGGCATTGCCAGGTGGGGGCGGGGCTGAGAGGGGCTCCTCACGTCCCGCCCGTAGAAGCCAGGGGCTCGTCACGTAATAACCTCAGAACAGCAGCTGACTCACTTGAAATGTTCTGGCCGAAGTTGATCCTAAAGAGGCCGATACAGACTCAAATATGTTGGGACAGGTGTACACTTCTATTTTAGACCCAGTTACACAGCTAATCAGTGGAAAAAAGTGGTGGTGGCCCTTTAAACAGCTCTACTTTACATTTATTCAATTACAGCTGGTTTTAGAGCTCAAAAATACCTAGAAAAACAGACATTCTGACTGTGAGCGGGGTCGCCTCTCCACAGATCTGACCTGTAACTTGGTCTGGTTTGGTCTCCATGACGATAGAAAGGTTTAAAGCCAAACTGTGAAACAAAAAGCAAAAGAAAAGCATTTGACATACTCTCCACTAGAAAAATGACACAATGCACCTTTAACTCTAAAATATCGTAGTAACCAGCAGTACGTGGGTGCAGTTATGACCTTGATACGTACACAGAACTCCACTGTGACTTAACTCCTTTTGGTTTGGTTAATATTAAACCAAATCTAGTCTCTGTGCGGTTCCACCCCAGGTAAGAAAGGCCCTCATTCACTCTGGAGTTATTCAATGCCTCTGGGTAAAGTTTGGATCTGTGCAGACGGGAAAGTAATGACTTGATTAAAAAAAACCCTGCTGCCCTGTATCTGTATCTGCTCCGTCCAACCAGCTCGGCCAGTTCACACGCTCCACCCGTTAGAACGGGGTCAGCTGAGGCGACTGGTACCGTCTGACACATGTTATACCAGGAAATAAGGGACAGTTGGTGAGTCATTATGGAAAAGTCTTGGGTTTGGTGTTGTAATATTATTATTTTTTTAAGCTAACACAGTTTATTGACCCAGTATTAACGGCTAACTAGAAGCAACACCACCTGGTTATTCTATATTTGTGTTACGTTTCCCTTTTTATCTGTCAAGTGCTTTTCTCCATGGGGATGTTTATTGCTTTGTCCGGAGTGTTTCACAGTGTGGTATTAAACTTTTCTATCTTCATGGAGACCAAATCAGACCAAGTTCCAGGTCAGATCTGTGGAGAGGCGACCCCGCTCACAGTCAGAATGTTGTTTTTCGAGGTATTTTTGAGCTTTAAAACCACCTGTAATTGAATAAATGTAAGGTTTAGCTGTTTAAAGTCACACTGTGGAACATTCCAGGCAGAGCGATGACGTATCCATAGAAACAAGCAGGTGACGGACCCTCCAACCAAAACGTTACATCTTTAAGCTTTGTATTTAATCTTTTATTTTTCAGGTGTGCAATAAAATTAACCCATTTTAACGCAACTTTTTTGTTTCCATTTCATTTTGTTGTCGTTATTTCATAGGAGGTCACTTTAAGAAACACGTCTGGGCTTTTCCAATCCTTTAGGGCCAGTCTTAATACTTTAATACTTTTTCTGTGTATATATGTTTTTTTTTATTCCATCTTGTTTAACCCTTCTGCCATGCTTCTATCCCATAACACTGAGCACATCCACGTTTGTCTCATTGTTGATGGACAGGCTCATGTGAAGCTCAGAACCTCCAGAATTCCCTCCCTGAGCTGCAGAAGCTGCACTAGCACTGACTCAGGATTGGTGCAGGTGTTGGGGTTTAGGTAGAGACCGTTCAGATCAGAAAGAGGCATTTTAGGATTAAACCAACTGGATTTCAGCTTTGAATCTGGCAACCCAAATGAGAGAGTCACGTGAGGCTCATTCTGCTTTCTGATTGGAGAATCGTCTGGAAACAAAACACCAAATTATAACAGACAACTTGGCCGTTATCTCCAGTGTTTTTGTCATTAAGAATAAACCTGCATTAGAATTGTTCTGACTAAAAACAGTATTTGATATGAACATGTCTCCCTTATATTTGGGGATCTGGGGACATGTTTATGGAATTTAAAATCAGAATCCTGCGTTCAGCTCCTTTAAGCTCCATAATGTTGTTCTGTGTAAATAAACAGACGTGTGGATTGCAGTGGCCTGTTCACACACGCTCTAACGCTCCTGTTTTCTTTAGGTCAACAACTTTGTGGTGTTTGAAGGATTCTTCTTCAACAAATCAGGTACCAGCTGTTCTCTGTCATTTAACAGGACTTTGTTTAGAGCAGTTACAGAGATTTTAAACAAAACTAGGACGCTCCCACTGGGGACAAGGCCAGAGGAAATCACAAGAGCCAATAATAAGATCTGTTTATGTTTGTGTGTGTGTGTGTGTGTTTCTTTGTGTGTGCGTGTTTGTGTGTGTGTGTTTGTCATGTGTTTGTGTGTGTGTGTGTCTGCAAGTGTATGCATCTGTATGTCTGTATGCGTGTGTTTGTGTGTGCGTCTCAGTGTGTGTTTGTCTGTATGTCTGCAAGTGTATGTGTGTTTTGCATGTGTGTGTTTGCGTGAGTTTGTGTGTGTGTGTTTGTGTGTGTTTACATGTACAACAGAAATCTGATCCTCAAAAACACCTGATGAATCAGTGGATTTTAAGTTTTATTTTGAAGACATTTTTCTTTTGCGTCTTTGCCACTTTTTTTTTTTTTGGCTTAATGTTCTTGTCAAAACCTGCACGGGTGTGAACAGTTCGAAACAAACCAGATGTACACTACTGCCAGATGTAAGTTTGGACACACATTCTCATTCAGTGTTTTTATTTTCTTTATGTTTCCCACTTTATACAGTTTATATAAATACAAAATACATAAAAAATATATGAAGCAAAGTATACGGATTTATGTAGTGAAGAAGAAAGTTAAATAACACAAACTAGGGATGGGGCGAGATACAATTTCAACAAGATGAGACGAGATGTGAGACATGACAAGATTTTAACATAATTCCTAATATAAACATTTCACGATTCAATTTCCAGTTTTGGCCTCACAAATTTTATTTCTATTTGATTTCAGGTTTTTGTTTCCATTCCAGCACAGCTTTTTGGAACTGTAAGAGATGAAACTCACCAACACATAACCCGTTTTTCGTCCAATCTTCGTCCAATCCAATGTTAATGTGGAAAAAAATCTCATGATCTTGTGGCAATTTTGTCTCACGAGATCTAGAACTATATTAACTATAATATTTTTTACGTTTATATATTCAAATCCTCAAAGTATCCACCCTTTGCTTTGTGGACAGTTGGGGTGGGACAAGATACATTTTCCACAAGACGAGACACGAGATTGGATCTACGAGCACGAGACAAGACGAGATTTTGACATTCTTTATAACACATAAATTCTATGATCCAGTTTCCAATTTTGGGCTCACCATTTTTGATTTACTTAATATTTTTGCTCATTGTAGAACTGCTTTTTGGCACTACAGCTTCTCAAAAACTGTAACTCAGCAGTACTTAACTCCAATTTTTTTCGAATCCGAACATAAAAACATGGAAAAGAAATCTCACAAGATCATTTTTCTCATGTGTGCACAAACTTGGTCTCATGAGATCTTGTCCCATCCCTTGTGGACAGTGCTGTAAACCCTTGTCCTTCTCTCTGCGAGGGACAAGGGGAGTCAAGGGTCAAGAAATGTCGAGAACGCAAATCCGTGATCAAAGCAAAGGGTGAAGGCTATTCTGAACGATCTAAAATAAGAGTTATCAGAGTTGTCAGATGAAGAGAAAAGGTAAAGCGCTTCACTGGGTCATAAACTTAGACTTAGAGACTTAGACTTAGAAAAACTTTATCGATCCACAAGGGAAATTATTTGGAGTTTTTTTTAACTCATCAGAGAACTTCTGCAGATGGCAGGACCCGGAGCTGTACTGGAAATCAGAGGTGTACAGAGTGAACAGGAACAGAGACAGGACTGTACCCTGGGGGGCTCCTACATTACTGACCACAGTGTCAGACAGGGTGGTCCCCAGTCGCACAGGTAGTCAGTAATCCAGGAGACAATGAAGGAGCTGACACCCATCCTGAGCAGCTTCTCACTCATCAGAAAGGGCTGGATTGTGTTAAAGGCACTGGAGAAATCGAAGAACAATATCCTCACAGAGTAAAAAAGTAAAAAAATAGCAGTACAGGTGCTCTACGAGGGTCAAATTTTGAAGTCTCAACAGAAAGTAGCCCTTACTGGAAAATGTAAAAATGGGTAGAAAAGGTACAAAATCAAGGCACAACGACTGAATCTTTTAAAAGTCCTTTGTTACATGTTGGGACGCCACACGAGTTATTTTGAGGTTTTTTTTTGTTTTCTACATTCCAGGTGTGTCATTCATAGTTTTGATACTTCAGTGAGAATCGGCAATGTAAATAATATCGATAATCTGATAACTCCAGAAGTCAGATAATGATCAGATTTCTGGTGTGCATTTAAATATAGCTAGCGTGATTAAGCGTGAATGTGGGTCACTATCTCACATCATTCTTTAAACGGACAGAAAGAAAAGATAAAGTACAGTGTTTTTATATATTTATTTATTATATTTGCATGGAAAGTCAAATTCTTTTCTTTTGGCATCGCACAGATCCACACGCTTCATGCTTTTGTCTGTGTGTTTTCTTTTATTTTTCTCTTCGTTTGACTGTTTTTCCGGAGTCTTCTTCTGCATATTTGTGATGTTGTTTATGCCACACTCAGGGCCACACTGCGCTCCTCTGACGGATCAGGGGATGTACGGATATTTGTAAGGACGCTCTTCTGTTCCCCATCCATCCCACATACCCACAATGCTTTGCTGTAGAACGCCATTTTGAATTCTGTTATGTCACCCGCGACTGTCCCTCCCTTTTTGTTATAGGGTTAAATTATGTCAGATGTTCTGGGAGTAACATAATGACCATAGATTAGGTGTACGACTTACCTTAAATAAGTTAATATTGCTGGAATTAAGGTTTATCTTGATTTGAGTAAAATTTGACTAGATTTGCAAATGTTTAAACCGGTCACTTACCAATACAATTAGTACAGTTTTGTATCAGAAATTTCCTGTCAAACAATTGTGATGCAGTGAACGCCCTCACTACAGCACAGCAGTGCAATTTCTGTGACCATTTTGGAAGAACAAACATGAGGCTGGACTTTTAGCACAGGAGAAGTGTATTTACCATAAAACAGGACCCAGCACCTGGAGATATGAACCCTCAACACTGTGATGGGGTTCATTCCAGCCTAGTGCAGTCCAGTGTGGCTATGATCCTGTTGTAGGGAGTATTATACCTCTGGTGATGTAGGCCAAGATAAACAGCACAGCACAGTACAGCAGTGCAGTTTCTCTAAGAATAAGGTTAGCCTTTATTGTCCCTGTGGTTAATTTGACTTTCCTGGGTCCAGACTCCAGGTCTGTGTTGAGTTTGGAAACAGATGTAATCTTACGATGACTGAAAAAAGACCGAAATGTAATAATGTAATTCTGTAAGGCTGCTTTGATCATGGCTCAAATCAAGATAAAATATCCTTTATTCAAGAGATTTTAACTTTAATTTTTGCTGTTTCTATAGTATCTGCAGCACTGATGATCCTAATAGTGCAACATGAGTCTTAAAGTCTGGATGTTCCGGTACATTCTGTTCAGTCTATGGCACTGCACACAGATTTGAATGAAATAAATAATGTAAATGTGGCCATGACTTTGTGGCCCTTCAGTTGTATCTATAACATATTCTTAAAGGGAATCGTTAGTTTGTCCCTTCAGGGCTACCGTCAGACTGTAGAAAGGAGGATAGAGCTTCACTGATGTTTTACCAGTAGATGCTTCAATAAAACACGCGGCACCTTTATTTATTGATACTTTGCAGCTGATGTCATCAACATTCTCTGGGGGGTGAAGCTAACTGGAGGCACTGCTCTTTCTAAAGCTCCGTCACTCATGTTAGAATTAATCTGAACTTTGCTTTAACACAATCTGACCCTAAATAAATGACAAAGATGAAACTACAACAGGTGAGCTGATTTGTGCTGTTAATCAAGCCTCTCTCAAATAAATTAAAGCGTTAGTCAACTGCTTTTTTATTGAACATCTAACTCCTAAACAGCTAAAAGTTTTGGCAGTGTTTTCTAATGTGTGCATTGTATCAACATGCTGACTGCTGAACATTCCACCATAGACATACATGTAAAAGCCCCCCAGCGTGATGTCACTGCAAAGTATTGATATCTGTCCATTAAAATATAACAGAATTACAACAAACAAAAGGCACGTTACAAAATGGCCCCTGAATGTGTAGAGGATTGCATGGCTGCATGAGGACTGTCCATTGTAGAAGTAATTGGATAATAGTGATGTAAATTAGTAATACTCAGATAGCTTTTTTTATTATGTTTTAATTTAACAAAATGTGTACATGTGTTCACAGCGGGACAGTTGAGGAAGACTCCCCAAAGAAAACCAGACGGAGAGATCAAGCCTTATTCACTAATGGAGAGAGAAGGTAAATATGGAACTTAAACAGAACTATTTACATTTAACTAAGAGAGAACACAGCCAGAATCAGAAACAGAAACAGATTAAAGGGGCAGTACACAGATTTTGTCCATTAGTTTTGCTCTAGTACAGATGTTTTGTAAAAGCAGCTTTTAGGGTCAAAATAAGGCTGCTGTGTCACACTTTTGTACAAAACTATAGTCTGTCCTGGCCAGGCTGTTACTGACCCTGACTTTAACCAAAACTGTGAGTTGAATTTGGCAGGATAATCACATGGCCTGGATAATTCTATTAGACTGTTCTGTGGCGTCAGTAATCCTAATAATAATCATACTCTTGTGCAGTGGTTCGTCAGGAGCAGAGGGTGCCCCCCTGGCCTTTTGCCCCTCCTCAGTCGCCCCAGCGGTGGGTATCCTCCCCGTACTCCCCCAGCTCCTCCCCCAGCAGGGCTCCCCGAGGAGGGGCCCCCGGAGGGTACAGCCCCCAGTCCCCCCTGCTGGAGCACTGCCGCACCAGACGCACCAGGTCAGATCACCACACGACACACACTTTCTCTAATAAACATAATAATCCACTTCTACATCATTGTAAATAATAGAATCTATGGACCTCACAGCAGAGACAAGTTATTTGTATTTTACCTTTATTTAACCAGGCGCTCCCATTGAGATTCAGAATCTTTTTCAAGAAAGACCTGGGCAAGGCAGCAGCAACACAATCAATACAAAACAATATAAAACACTATCAAAGACTGCCCCATAAAAACCTTCTACAAACAAGCTAAAAGTGAAGTGGAAGGGCCACTCCGTCCGCGCTCATCACACTTATGGAACAGCACAATTTCACAAAATAGAATCCAACTTTATTTGTTTATTGACATATGTAGAATGAAGAAAATAAGGACACATTGATGTAGTTTTGTTTTTCTGTGGCCACTTTTGCCCCAGAATGTCTGAAAATCCGACACGATGTTCTGTAGTAACAAGGATACTATGAAAGATGACAGACTGAACAAAAGGTAAAAGGAGCTGTTAACTTGAAAACTACCACTACATGACATCACAAGGTGGAACAGAGCATTTTGATCCTTGGAGATGCAGAGAGCCTAATAATTCAGGGTTATTCAAACGTGTGAATGAAACAAAACACAACCCCAGGTCTGTTTTTGATGAGGTAATAGTATTATAACATGTCTTAAAGTTCACAAGGGTCAGTTTTGTGTAATTTAGGTCCTAGAACTAGTCTATCAAAACAATAATATTATCAAGATACACATTTTTGTCTTCCCCTTACACCTCCTGACCTGCAGACATCACACACATTTTACACTACGGTAGCTCTTCTCTTTAGCTGCTTATTCTCCTCCTCACATATTTCTCACTACTGTCTCTCCTTCTCTCTTCCTTCATTCACATTCCCCCCTTTTATTTATCATTTCTCCATTATCAACATCACCACGTCGCGTATAGCTCCCCTAGCAGATCTAACCTGGGCTTCCACTGACCGCCTGGAGAGCCCGGTTGTCTGGTTTTTGATGAATGGCCTGTTGAGATGCCACAGGAGAGGTGGATTGTGGGTAGAGTGACGATCGGACTGAGCGGAGAGTCGGACACGTTCCAGAGGCCTTTTTGAACCCCAGTTGTTATGTGTTGGAGACGGACCTGAGCACTCTGTCCCGCTGCCTGCCTTTTGTAGACATTAAAGTCTGACAGTCAAAAACTCCACACTGCAGTTTGACTTTTGTCGTGTCGATGTTATTGGGTTAGTCGGCGAGGTTTAACTTAACCGTGTTTACCGCAACATGCTGCTGTGGAAAGATCGATTTAAAATATTGACTTATTTCAATCTGGAGAGACTCTGACAGATGCAAAGTAGTAGGAGCTTTATTAAATTGAGGCCGCCACACACTACAGGACTTTTCGGTCTTAAACGATGACAACCACAGACATGAGGAGAATCTTATGAGACTTAAAATCTCCGATCGTAAACACTGCAGCGGGATATGACTGCGGACCACAGGATATAAAGGTATGAGCGCGATCGTGTTTACAGTAAAACCACTCGCTTTGAGACTCTTAAGTGTTCAAAGATCAGAGCACTGCACTTCTAGTTTAGATACAAGTCAAAACTGTTACTATTATTTGTGAAATGTGGTGCAATGCTTCAGATACATGATTTTTAATGCGTAGGTTGGCGATAAAGTCCACAGGAGGTAGAGTCACTGTCACTAATCTGCAGCTTCACCTCGATCCGTCGCTGTGTGGATGTAACAGACACACGTGAGGAACGACTCTGGACTTTTTACTTTTAAAGAACGCCTCAAACTGGATTAATGGCGCTGTTTTGTGGACTGGAGTCATTATTTGCGGAGGACAATTTCTCTGAATAATACGGGTGAGATGCTGCAGTTTAAATTTACAACTTTACGAGAGGTGAGTAATAAAGTCGCCTCATTATTTTCGCTATTTCCTGAGTTTGTATCTTGCGTCTCTGTGTCCGTCATTCAGTCTGCCCCTGATGCTCTTTTTATCGGCTTTTACCGTAGCGTTGCTGATGTTTGGTGGTTACACTCACACACACGAGGAGCGTAGCGGCTTCGAAATCGAGCACGAAGACAAAAAGTCGAGTCGCGCCTCCCCAAACTCCGGGAAAAGCACATCGCAGCCAAAACCGGGCAAATTCTCCTGTAGTGTGTGGAGGCCTTTAGTTCTTTAGCACTCAGAGCCCAGCAGTAGAGTCGATGATGAAGAGCACGGCTGATTAGATGTTAGAGGTAGGGCTTGGGGGGGGGTTAAATTGGGCAGACTGGGCTTGCATGAGGAGAAGGAGGAGTATTTGGAGTGAGGGATGAAGGCGGAGGAGCAGGTAAACTCTGGAGAAGACGAGAGTGAAGTTAGGTCTTCCAGGATGAATTTACGCCAGCTCCATTTGAATGTCAGTGTAAAATGGTGGAAAATAGTGCTTTAAAGTCGTAGTACATCACTTTCTGGAGGTGGAAAGTCACTTGCATGATTCCATGGAAGTGGAAAGTTAAAACCATACTTTGGAACAGTCTCAGTGGAGAATATTATAGCCAAAGGAACAACAATTCCATGGAAACAAACAAGCAGGAAGAGGCCCTCCTTTAGACCAAATAAGAGTCTGTTTGTGGAGATGCAATATATATTTTTTATTTATTTTATTCTTTTATTTTCCATACATTACAGTAAATGCACTTTGATGTCAGTACATAGCTGAGGTAGTAGTAAGGACTCTTTTTTCTTCAGTGTTTTTCAATGCAACCCCACACCCAAAATGAAAAAACAATTGCCTTTATTTTATTTAACCTTCCACATAAAACTCGTCTATCTCCATGGGAGAAGGGAAAAGGTTCTGAAGTGTCCAGCGGAACAGTGGCCTATAGCGGAGAGAGAGAAATCTAGCCTTTATGGGTCTTACTGCGGGTCTTTCTCTCGCTTTCGTGCCTTCAAATTCCATTAAAAAGTCTGAATGAAGTGTCTTGCCCAAGGACACAACCCTACGCAATAGACTGAGCTGGGATTGAACCGCTGAACTTCAGGCAGGAGGGCGACAGTTCAACCACAGCGGCCCCATGTTTTAAATTAAAACAAGTAATTAAAACACTTTTTTTCTACTGATTTCACGTCATCCCTTCATCCACCACTTCACTTTGAGTTTGAGTTTCTGTTGTTTCTTTTCAGTTGGATGTGTTTGTTTATTTGCCCCCCCCTCTCTTTATCTCTGTCCCTTTTTTCTATCTCTCTCTCCTCTCTTCTTCTCCTTCCCTCTCAACCCTTTCTCCCCCTCCCCTCTCACTGTATCCCTCTCTCCCTTTTACTCTCTCCCTTTCTATCTCTCTCTCTCTCTCTCCCTCCTTCTCTCTCTTTCTCTCTCTTTCTTTATCTTTCTCCCTCTTTCTTTTCTCTCTCTTCCTGTCTCTCTCTTTCTGTTCCTCTTTCCCCCTCTCTCTCTTTCTCTCTCCCTCTCTCTTCCCCTCCTTCCCTCTCACCACCTCCCCTCCCTCTCTCTCTCTCACCTCTCCCTCTCCCTCTCATCTCCCTCTCTCCCCCTCCCCTCTCTCTCTGCCTCTCTCCCTTTCTCTCTTTCTCCCACTTTCTCCCTCTCTCTTTCTCTCTCTCTTCCTCCCTCTCTCTTTCTCTCTCTCTTCCTCTCTCTTTATCTCTCTCCCCCTCTTTCTTCTCTCTCTTTCTGTCCCTCTCTCCCCCTCCTCTCCCTCTCCCTCTCTCCCTCTCTTCTGTTTGTTTTTCCTCTCCCTCCGTGTGCAGCTGCAGTCTGCAGGGGTTGGTGGCTAAAGATTCTCTGTACAGTCGACATCTGGACCAAAGTGTGAGACTCCTGGAGCGGCCGATGCCAGGTAATAAGAAGATACAAGAGATAATGTAAGAGATAATATATAATATAAAATATAATACAAGATACAAGAGATAAAGTAAGAGATAATATATAATATAAAATATAATACAAGATACAAGAGATAAAGTGAGAGATAATATATAATATAAAATATAATACAAGATACAAGAGATAATATAAGAGATAATATAAGACATAATATAATAGATAATACAACATATAATACAAGATATAATACATAATATAAGATATAATACAGTATATAATACGAGATATAATATAAGGTCAAGACATTTGAATGGACACAATGAGCAAATCACAAAAGCTGCAGTTATTGAAGACAAACCTCTATTTTTCCCACAGTGGGGAAATTCCAGTGTCACAATTAAATTAAACATAAAACGCACAGTTAGTTTCACACAGCTGATGTGACTTGCACCTGAAAGTGACATCACACTTAACCACCCTTTAGAAGTGACTTTTATTAAAACATGACATTTAAAGTAAATGACTTATTCAAATTCAGGGTAAAGTACCCAAATGTAGAGATTGTGTTTATAAAATTTGTTATAATACGACTACGATCCTTGAACATTTCACATTTTACCTTAAAAACAATGCAGAGATTCATAAAGACAAAACTCGTCAAAATCATAATTTTCATGTTCCAAAACGTGTCACATCCTGAGCTCAGTTTTGCTTCGATCCAAAGGCGATAAATCGTGGAGGAAGTTTTCACGTCTGGTGAGTTACGGCGTCAGAAACGACATTTAAAAAGATTTTGAGGAAATGTTTGATATTTCATGATAATGTTTGATAATCATTCAATTGTGGATGTTTCATTGTGTTTTAATCCATGTTTGAATCAAATGTTTTTAATCTAACGTGTGTAAATGTCATTTTTGAAAGTTACGCACAGCTATAATGTTCAATTTGAATGTTTTCATAAGGCGGAGGCTTTAATATGAGCCCTTTTGTGGTTTTTGCCTCTTCCGGCACCTACTTTTTGATCTAGTGTGCCGTTTGTTTGAAATATTTGTAACTGAACTATTTATGAGCCAAATAGCTGTGATTCTAATTTTTCACCTTTTCGTGAATGGTGTTAAAAGTTTGGTGTTAAAAGTTTTTACAAAAGAGTTCTGTTTGTGAAAAGATCAGGTTCAGGCCTGGTTTAGTGAATGGCATTTTATATTTTAGAATTGCTTTTAAGTCTCATATGGAAGATCATTTGTTCCATTAGATTTTTTATTTTAAATCCCGCTGAATTTCTTATTGAATTTAACTCTGAAAAAAGATTATTGAATTATTTTTATTTTGAATGGCAGTTGCTGGAATTTTAAGTGTACATTTTCAATATGTTTAAAAATAAAAATTAAAAAAATCACCTTTTAAATATTCAGCACAGATATTTTCAAGTCTCAAATTCAAAAGTCAAAATTCAGAGAGTAAAATTCGCAGCAAAGATCCAAGACGCCAAGGCAGAAGCAATCGATCCTGTGTGAGTGAGGAGGACAGAGGCTGTTTCCTAATGGTTCTCATCTGTGGGCAGGGTTTACGCTTAACAAATAAAAGAGATGAGGTTTTGATGAGGCGAATTCTGACCAATCAGATCGCTTCACTGCCCCATTTCCTGTTTGTTACTAAGTTCGATCGGATCACACAGGATCGATTGATTCTGCCTTGCCATCTTGGATCTTTGCTGCAAATTTTACTCTGAATTTTGACTGTTGAATTTGAGGGTTTGAAAATATTTGTGCTAAATATTTAAATGGTGATTTTTTTTATTTTATTTTGAATTTTAAACACTTTGAAAATGTACACTTAAAATTTCAGCAACTAAAATTCAGAATAAAAATAATTCAAACATGTTTTTTCAGAGTTAAAATTCAAAGTGAGAAATTCAACAGCATTTAAAATTCAAATTCTGATGAAACAAATGATTTTCCATAGTCTCACCTTGTATTTTCTCTTGTGCAGGTCTCAGAACACCGTGGGCCCAGTTCAGATCAGACTCTGTGAACTCGGCTTCAAACAGGTACGCACAAGAAAACTCGAAATGAAATATCCAAATTCAAGTTCAAAACCTGTCAGAGTCTTGTCCCAGTCTACAGCAGGTCAATGAACCAAAGAATTTAGCGTTTGCACCAGAAATGGGACAAGACGCAATTTCCATAAGGTGAAACGAGATACAAGATCCGTGAAAACAAGACGAGACTGGAGTGACGATTTCTAAAACGTTATTTGAGCTTTGCAGTTAACAATTTTGGTTTCTAATTGTGGATTTATTTTATATTTTTGCGGTCATTGTAGCGCTGCTTTTTGGAACTAAAGCTTATTAAAAAAGGTGTAAACAGAATTAATCAATATTTGTCCAATCCAAAAGTATCGTTAAGAACTGCTGCGATACAAACCTCGATACATCGGCCACGATACGATCTCGATACGGAGCACTTTTGATGCAATACGATATATTTCAAATCTATGCGATACGGTTCAGTAAAAATTAAGACTTACATAAAGATCAAGCCTATATATAAAAAAAAAATAAAACATTAATGGTGCCTTTATTGAAGATGAATGAAGAAAACAAAGGTAAATACATTTACTACGGTATTGTCTTTAAAAAGAACCAAAAAAGTTCATAAAAGTGCATTTTGTTTCGTGTTAGAAGAACACATTAAACTGTTGTATTGGTCACTGCTGATTCATCCACAGTTTTTATGAGCTCAATATTTACTTGTACAAAGACACACGTGCAGTTTAATTGTTCTAAAGTCACATAAAAATAAATCGTGTCTAATATAACACACGTAACACATATATTGGCTGTTTCTTACCTCACGCAGTTGAACGCCTCTCCTAGATTCCAATCGAAGTATTGACGCTAACACACCGAGCTGTTTGTTTGAAATATTTGTAATTAAACTATTTATGAGCCAAATAGCTGTGATTCTAATTTTTGCCATAATGGAGCAGCCCAAATATGGCACAAACAATATTAATCAAATCAGAATCAAACGCAGCTGTAGTTTTGATGTCTGTTTTACCTAAGATGGAGAAGGACCTTTTTGTGAATGGTGTTAAAAGTTTGGTGTTAAAAGTTTTTACAAAAGAGTCCTGTTTGTGAAAAGATGGTTCAGGCCTGGTTTAGTGAATGGCATTTTGTATTTTAGAAGTGCTTTTAAGTCTCATATGGAAGATCATTTGTTCCATTAGATTTTGAATTTTAAATCCCGCTGAATTTCTCACTGTGAAATTTTTTTTTTTTTCACTTTTTTTCCACTTTTTTTTTTTTTTTTTTTTTTTACTATTTTTTAACTCTGAAAAAAGATGTTTGAATTATTTTTATTCTGAATGCAAGTTGCTAGAATTTTAAGTGTACATTTTCAACACAGTTGAATGCCTCTCCTAGATTCCAGTCGTAGCACTTTAAAGGATTAAAAACCAAATAAAAAAATCAAGATCAACGCCAACTGGGTCTCATTGTTATTTTGTGTCATAATTACACTTCCATTCGTAATATCTAGTTAAATTTAAATGACTTTTTTGCATTACATTTTAGTAGATTTTATTAGATTTGATTTGACAAATAGTAAAATGATCTCTCAGTGGAATAAGTCTTTCTTCCTTGATTCAGTTCCTTCCTTAATAAGTTTTGGTTTATTATTTTAAGTCCAAAGAGTTGTTGTTTTCTTTATCTTCAGAGTGACAAGATGCATTTTTATGTTTCAAAAGTACAAAAAGACGTGTTCCACTGGTAGATCGTTTTACTTGCCGTGTGAAATTTACTCAAATCAAGTCGATGTTTTCTTATTTTAAGTCATTTTAACGTGGGAAGATTTAACTGTAAAAGTGATCAGTCTGTTTCTTCTCATCTTTTGTCCAGGCTCACCTCTTTACCGCCTGTATCTGCTCTGAAGACGTCTAACACCAAACACTCCACCACTCCCAGCTCCGAGGAGGACTTCAGACCCACTCCCGGTCAAGACCAAGGCCTAGACCAGAGACCAGAGCCAGCATTAGGACCCCACGTGGACCAGAAGCCTGTCCCTGTGATTGTACTTTCCCAGAGACGAGGGGACAGCGGGTGGACGTGGACAGTGGGACAGAACATGTTCACGGCTCAGTGGGTCAAACACAAGCAGCAGTACAGGAGCACGCGTCCATGGTAACCGCACAAACTCCGCATTGGGACATACTGACGATTATAAGTGTCCCAGGCAGCTGCGGTCTCAGGTTATGGATTATCGATCACAAATAACCAATATTTACTTTTATTTATCGATTTATTTATTTCTGCTGGGTTGGAGTGGTAACAGGAACATGGTGATGGCTTCTACCACTACAACAGTTTCTTTTAAAGCCCCATTGCGTAGCTTTTTAGCCAAAATATGCACTAAACAAAATAAAAAGCAGCTATTTTCATTCTGGATGTTTTTATTGCACGTACTGTGAGTGGGCTTGCATTGTCACAAACTGGACTCATCTGCTTGTTGCCATGGAAATTGTATTGATTTAGAAATCTCAAAAATTGCAGTCACGCCAATTCTGTCGGCTCAGATTTTTTATTTCATTTTCGTGATTCATCTTGAAGGCTACTTAACTATTCCTTTGTTTCATCAACCGACTGCAGTGTTCAGTGTCGGCCTTCACATCTGTGCCTAGAATGTATGGGCCGTAAATTTAAAAAACAAAACAAAATAAAAAATAATATGAGCCAAAAACATTTAAAAGCCATAAAATTTTTACTGAGGAGATTGAGTTAAAGGTGCTGTATCTGATTTTTCCTGTCTTAAAAACTTAAAAACAGAACAAGTGGTCCAAAGTTATTCCTCGCTTGTTTTATGCATTCTGAGCGTCCTAATGATTCACTGCAGTGTGTTTATAAACACTTTTCACAACTTTCAGAGATCAGAACGGAGAAATGTTAACAACTAGCATGCTAAAGGCGCACTTCCTGATTCTCTGACAATAAAACATTTTATAATCAGGCTGCTTATACAATACAAATACAATATCTTATACAATAAATCTGTACTAGAGCAAGACAAATGCTGCTCAGGCTGCGTTCACACATCAGAACAAAAACTTGGACTAAACCTGGACTCAGCCCGGGCTAAACCCGGACTAAACCCGGACTAAACCCGGACTAAACCCGGACTAAACCCAGGCTCAACCTGGACTAAACCTGGACTAAACCTGGACTAAACCTGGACTAAACCTGGACTAAACCTGGGCTAAACCTGGACTAAACCAAGTCTACATCTGAACCAAACCAGGATTAAACCAGAACCAAGACAAGTGTCAACAAAGCCAAAATTTTACTTATAGATTTTTGTCATTTATTTGAGAGAAAGAACTGAAGCCTGTGGTTAAAGTTTTGCACTGTCGCTTACACAGGTCAGGGTCACTGTATATTGAATATTCTTGGGTTTTTTGTGTGAATTTCAATGGACAAAACTGTAATTTATAAAATGAAATAAATATTTTCCTATGTACAGGTTTGTGTGGTCTTTGCGATGTAGAAAATAAATTACACATGTGCACAATGTGAGTAAAGAAATATATTATGACTTTCAAGGGCAACAAACTGATCTGAAATCTGATGGAAACAAAAGCGCTTCTTTTCCAACTCAATTTCATTTAATCTTAATATTTTGACTCAAATGCTGCCAAGACTTAAGATTTATTCAAACAAATTATTACTTTTTAATTCACTGGCAAATTACAACTTGGCTCTTTCGCACGTTCAGTTTCATTTTTATTTTTAAATATATCCAGACATTTTGAGTTAGATACTTTTGTTATTGGTGGTATCAGGTTTTTTTTTCTCAATATTTAAAGGAACAGTATGGCCGCGTCTCATTTCTCTTTTCTCGCTTCCTTCTCCTTGATTCCTCTCCTCGATCCTCCATTTTTCAGCTGTCAATCAAATGTGTCATATTAAGCGGCGTCCCAAAGAAAACCACGGAAGAAGTGGAAGAAGTAAACCTGAGAAAAGCTTCAGGAGAAAAGAAAAGAGAAAAGAATCAAACTTTATTGGTCTCAGTGAGGAGTTTAGATCCTCTCTCCTCGCTTTGTCTCCTCTGTGGGCAGGACTTCCTCACACATTTCCTGCAGAATCGAGGAATCAAGGAGAAGGGAGCGAGGAAAGAGAAATGAGACGCGGCCCATGTAACCTGCGCTCTTACTGTTTTAAAAAGGTCTTAAATCACAACTGAACCTGTGTCTCCAGAGCTTTAACCTGCAGACAGAGACACGTCCAAGTTTGTCTCATTCTCAGTTTATGGACAGGCTCATGTGAAGCTCAGAACCTCCAGAATTCCCTCCCTGAGCTGCAGAGGCTGCACTAGCACTGACTCAGGATCGGTGCAGGTGCTGAGGAGAGGGATTTTAGGTTTAAACCAGCTGGATTTCTGCATTGAATCTGGCAACCCAAATGAGAGTCATGTGAGGCTCATTCTGCTTTCTGATTGGAGAATCGTCTGGAACCAAAACACCAAATTATAACATAAAAAAACAGCTTGTCCATCATGTCCAATGTTTTTATAATTAAGAATAAATCAGCATTTTTCTTATCAGTAAAATCTGAATTTGATTTGAACCCGTTTACCTCGTATCCGGGGACAGAGTTGAGTCAAGTTTATGGAATTTAAAATGAGAATCGTACAAACAGTTCCACATACGGACGAGGTACAGACTGTATCGTTAAACAGGTTTGATTTGACTCTTAAAAAACGAGGAACTGCCTGATTTTTCCTGTAATTCCTCCTCCCGCCTCCTCTGCACATTCACTCACATCAACATCTGTGAACAAATGTTGGTTTGTTTTCATTTATCGTCCACTAAACAGAATATTTATACAAATAACTTGAAATTAGAACATGTTTTTTAGTAGTTTTGACTTTTTGGGGTTAGTTTGGTTTTATTTATTATTGTTACCAGTGTTTTTCACTTATTACAAGTCAAATAATCTGTCCAAGGAGTAAGATTCTTTTTGTTTGAATTATTGACGACTGAAGCTCTTTTCAAACTGAACTGAATGATTTGAAGTTTTATGACCTGATTGTGTCTTCAGATACAAATTTAAAGGCTCAATATGTAACTTTTCTGGTGGAGGGTCGGCTACTTTTCACTTACTTTATTTGTCTCTCTATCCTTCTCTATCCTTCTCTCTCTCCTCTCCTCTCCTACACTCTCTTTGTCTCCTCTCTCTCTATCCGTCTTCCTCTCTCTATCTTTCTCTCTCTCTCTCGCTCTATCCTTCTTCCTCTCTCTCTCTCTCTTTCTCTCTCTCTCTTTCTCTCTCTCTCTCCTTCCCTACACTCTGTCTCCTCTCTCCCTCTCTCTATCCTTCTTCCTATCTCTCTCTCTCTCTTTCTCTCTCTCTCTCTTTCTCTCTCTCTCTTTCCCTACACTCTCTTTGTCTCCTCTCTCTGTCCTTCTCTCTCTCCTCTCCTCTCCTACACTCTCTTTGTCTCCTCTCTCTCTCTATCCTTCTCTCTCTCCTCTCCTCTCCTACACTCTCTTTGTCTCCTCTCTCTCTCTATCCTTCTCTCTCTCCTCTCCTCTCCTACACTCTCTTTGTCTCCTCTCTCTGTCCTTCTCTCTCTCCTCTCCTCTCCTACACTCTCTTTGTCTCCTCTCTCTGTCCTTCTCTCTCTCCTCTCCTACTCTCTCTTTGTCTTCTCTCTCTCTCTCAGTGGTTGTAAAATACTTTTTAAAAAAACATCACAAGGTGGAACAGCGTTTGGAGCTTTGGAGATGTAGACAGACTAATAATAAAGAGTTACTCAAACGTGTGAATGAAACAAAACACAACTCCAGGCCAAGTGTCAAGTGAAAACCTTAAAAAAAAGTTGAATTAAAAAACAAAAAACACCTGTACCTGATGAGAACCATGAGGAAAGAACATGTTTCAGAATGAATTGTTAGCCCCGCCCACTTCTCTCGCTCTGACGCTGAACCGCGACAAAGAAACGTCTGCCGGAGCTCGTCGCAGGTGCTTCCTTAAGGCTCTCATCATCGGAAAACGTCTGATTGGATAAACCGATCTGTTCTGGGCAGTTGCTTCCTTGTGGTTCTCATCCAACAAACAAAATCTGGGATTTTCGGAGGACAGACGCAGAAACGAGAGAAACAAAATCATATCTGAAGGAGCAAATAAAGAAACACAAACGTTCAAATAATTTCTTATTGTCACATGAAGCTTTTGTCACTTTTGACTTACTCACAGTGGGTCACTTCAATAAAAATAAAACTCAAATAGGAATAAAAAGGCTAAAAAGTACAATTTCTTTACAAAATTAATCACGTAACTCCACTTCTGATTACTAAAGCGCTTAAAACTCACTGTGGTGAATAATTATGATGCACTGAATGAATTAATGATGAAATGTTATTGTTAATTTTGAACTGAAACCCGGTTTTGACCTTGTTTTTAGGTTGTTTTTTTTGGATTTGACTCTGAATTCTGAACTCTCTTGTCTGATGGCGCGCTGGTACAAGGATTTAATACATTTTTTTCTCTTTTGTCCTGCGATCGTTGGATTATGAACATTAAATATTTTCTTGTGAAATTAGAGACGGTACAAACAGTAAAAGACTTGAGACGTCGAGGTTTGAAGTGGTGACGAGACGAGATGAAGGACTTCTGTTTTTCTTATATGGGAGGACGAGTGTGTGTGTGTGTGTGTGTGTGTGTGTGTGTGTGTGTGTGCGTGTGTGCGTGTGTGAGTAGATTAGTCATAAAACAGAAGAGATGTGGGAAACAAAACAAATAAGAAAAATGGAAAAATACGTGTTCTTGTAATTTATAATTGTCTTTTTTTCTCCCTTTCTTTTCTTCCTTTCCCTGTTGCTTCTCCTTCTTCTCCTCTCCTTTCATTACCCCTGTGTTCCTTCGTTAATTATTTATTATTTACTTTATTTATTTCTCTTTTTGTCTCTCTCTCTTTTTCTACCTGATCGTGTCGTAACGAAAGAAAGAACTGAACTCTCCCAAAGTCAAAATACTCAACAAAGAACTATTATTTATTTTATTTTGTTTTATTTTATTTATTTTGTTTTGTTTTGTCTTGTTTTATTATTTAATTTTATATAATTTTATTTATTTTGTTTTGTTTTATTTATTTTATTTTATTTTGTTTTATTTATTTTATTTTGTTTTATTTATTTTGTTGTTTTGTTTTATTTTATTTTATTTTATTTTATTTTGTTTTGTTTTGTTTTGTTTTATTTATTTATTAAAAAAAAAAAAAGGGTCTTCTTTTGTTGTCGTCATTCACTTTTGTTTAAAATAATACAATTTTAAATATTAAATCATCCAGTTAGTACAGTTCTATTACACTAGTTGCCAAAAACAACAGCATAAGGTAAATGAGGAATAACTTTGGACCCCTGCAAACTGTTTTTCACGTTTTAAAACAGTAAAATCCGGTATATTTGTAACATCTAACGGGACTTTTTGACTTAAGACAAACCAAAACCTTTTAAAAAACACTATTTCTAAACATTCAAGACTGTCACTTTTCTTTTGAACGCACAAGATGAAAATAAAATACCTTAGCGTTTTTATTATTTCTTCAAGGTCTCCGTCTTGTATTGAGTCGTCGTGTGGAAAAAACGCAGATCTTTGTGAAACCGCGTCGTGTTCGCTTGTTTTTGTATTTTACGCTTTTCAAAACGTGACCTTTGCATCACCTCCGGTACATCTCGCTCCGCTGCAGCTGGGATGTTTGCTGACGGCGTGTACTCTCCTTCATGTGCATCTCCGTATCCTAGCAACCCCCGCACACTCACACACGCACATATATACACTGGACCCCCTCCTTCCACTTCCGCCGTTGGGCTAACCACTATCATCAAGTCCACCACACCGCAGGCATTCTCATGAAAATACGACCTTTGACCCTTTCAGAGGCAGAACATGCAGGTGGGCAGTTTTCTCCTCAGGTATAACAGTGTTTTTTAAGGAACTTTTATTATTATATTGCAATATTTTACTTCTACTTGTGCACATATGGCAAGCAACATTTAAACACTAAGTTTGACTATCTGGAATTAACATTGTAGATATCAACAACGTCTTTTCATTTTGAACAGTGGGAATTGTCACTTTCAGGAATCTATAACATAATTTTGACTAGACGAAACAACAGTTAGAGAAATCTGCAATTCAGTTTTGACTAGACAAAACAGAATTACAGATATCTGCAATGAAGCAACTGAAAACGACATTCAGCTCGTCGCACGTCATAAATGACAATTGCGGATATTTGTTATTCAGTTTTGACTAGGCAGATTGAAAGTTAAAGAAAAACGTCATTATGGCACTGAAAGAACCCCGTCGTCTCGAGCGACGAGCAGCGCACCGATCCGTCCAAAAAGCCCTAAAGCTAAACAATCGTCAGTGTTAAAGTTATTTTTTGTTGTTAATATAATTTTCAATGAACGTTTCACTAGAGTGCGTGAACAAAAACACCATAAGATGCATTTTGGCTTTCTTACTGATAAATTCACTTTTCATTAACAGCGACAGGAGCCATGTGGAAATGTAAAGTCGGATCATTTACGTACAAACATCTGCGACGTCATTTCGCCAAAACTCCAATCCGTCAAAACTCCAATTCAAGATCTCTGTAATTATATTTTGACTAAGTTTACAGATATCCCCAATTTCAGATATCGCTAATCAAAATTCATTTCAAGACATCTATAACTTGATAATAGATATTTACAATTGCATTATGACTATCCCCAACTCCAGTTTGAGAAATGTACAACGTCATTTCGCCGAGTCAAAACTTAATTTAAGACATCTGAAAAGGAACATATAGACATCTTGATCTGAGGTGAATTAAAAATATCTTGAACTGGAGTTATGACTAGTCAGAATCAAACTGTAGATATCTCGAACTGGAATTACAGATATTTATAATTCAGTTGCGGAAATCCGTAATTCACGTAGTGGAAATCTGGAACTGAATTGTGGATCTCCGTAATGATGAATAACCCCATACAAACGAAAGGCAAAAGTGACGTCATTTGCCCTGGGAGGAATTTCTTTGTGGATTTCTGAAATGACAATTATGGACAGGAAGAATGTAGCTGTGGATATCTGAAATGTTCTTTTTGACTAGGCCAGACTGAATCTATCTATATCTGCGACACATATCCAGTTTAGCTTTTAAATGTTAAAATGGCTGCCACTGTACACAAACATTTATATAATTATGCCTGATTTGACACCAGACTGAATGTCGCTATTTCTGCTACTTATTTAGAATTTATTATACCATTTCTCTTGTTGTTATACCAAATAATCCAAGTATATAAAATAATTTCACAGTATTTAGTTTGTATGACGTCATCTGTAGCGTTCAGTTCCAGTCAAATGAAGCTCATCGAAAATCATAAAAAGCCTGTGAAATGCACTTTAAACTCCACACACCTTCACTAGAATCAAGTGGATGATTTTAGCTCTGGAACTGACTATTTCTACTCGACAAAAGCTAACAGGAGGAACTTGAAAACTACCACTGCATGACATCACAAGGTGGAACAGCATTTTGAAATTTAGAGATGTTAGACGAATAATAAAGAGTTACTCAAACATGTGAATCAAACAAAACACAACTCCAGGCCAAGTGTCAAGTGAAAACCTTAATAAAAAAGTTGAATTAAAAAACAAAAAACACCTGTACCTGATGAGAACCATGAGGAAAGAACATGTTTCAGAATGAATTGTTAGCCCCGCCCACTTCTCTCGCTCTGACGCTGAACCGCGACAAAGAAACGTCTGCCGGAGCTCGTCGCAGGTGCTTCCTTAAGGCTCTCATCATCGGGAAACGTCTGATTGGATAAACCGATCTGTTCTGGGCAGTTGCTTCCTTGTGGTTCTCATCCAACAAACTAAATCTGGTATTTTCGGAGGACAGACGCAGAAACGAGAGAAACAAAATCACATCTGAAGGAGCGAATAAAGAAACACAAACGTTCAAATCAGGCTGAGGGCGAATTAGGAGTCGAGTTCCGTATTAGGAATTCCGACCGTATCCTAGCAACCAGAGTCAAAGGTGCAGTAGTGTGTAACAGGTGTAATCGTTTCTGTGAATAATTCTGCTTTAGTTTGGTTTCAGTTTATTATCGTTTATGGTCTATATTACAAAATTTGTTATCGTGACAGGTCAGGTAACAACATTCTAAATTTAAAGTGCACTGTGTAACTTTTAATAGTTTAAATATAGTAAATATAAATGATAAACGATATTGAAACCAAACCGTAAAGTAGAATTAACCGCAAAAACTTTTACAAAAGGTACAATATTGTTAAAAAAAAAAAAAAAAAAAGTAAACAACAGAATGGAGCAAATACTGTCAAATACTTTTCTCCATGGAGATGTTATTGCTTTGTCTGGAATGTTTCACAGTATGGCATTAACGGAGACCAAACCAGACCAAGTTACAGGTCGGATCTGTGGAGAGGCGACCCCGCTCACAGTCAGAATGTCTGTTTTTCTAGGTATTTTTGAGCTTTAAAACCACCTGTAATTGAATAAATGTAAAGTAGAGCTGTTTAATGTCACACTGTGGAACATTCCAGGCAGAGCAATGACGTATCCATAGAAACCAGCAGGTGACGGACCAGAAAAGTTACACAGTGCAGCTTAAAGTAGTTGTATCTATAATTAGTCATAGAAGTTCTAATTCAGCCTTCAACGGCTCAGATCTCATCGTGGTGCAGTAAAATAACGAAAAGTTTCACTGGTTCAAAGAAAAAGAATCCACAAAAACAAATGTTCCAAGGATCAAAGTGAAGTCGATATCGTGACCTCAAAAACAGACCTGGAGTTGTGTTTTGTTTCATTCACATGTTTGAGGAACTCTTTATTATTAGTCTGTCTACATCTCCAAAGCTCCAAAAGCTCTGTTCCACCTTGTGATGTCATGTAGTGGTAGTTTTCAAGTTAGTTTTCAAGTTTTCAAGTTTCAAGTTTCCCTTTAGTTCTGTAGAGATCGGGCTGAAATGATCCAAATGATTCTAGTGAAGGTGTGTGGAGTTTAAAAACACTTTAAACTGTATCACCGCATGACATCACTAAGTGGAACAGAGTGTTTTCTGTTTGAGAAGAACAAAGCCTAAATATGGTGGATTTATGTGTTAAAGTTGCACTGTGTAACTTTCCGGTTGGGCGTCCGTCACCTGCTTGTTTCTATGGATATGTCATTGTTCTGCCTGGAATGTTCCACAGTGTGACATTAAACAGCTCTACTTTACATTTATTCAATTACAGGTGGTTTTACAGCTCAAAAATATCTAGAAAAACAGACATTCTGACTGTGAGCGGGGTCGCCTCTCCACAGATCTGACCTGTGACTTGGTCTGGTTAGGTCTCCATGAAGATAGAAAGGTTTAAAGCCATAGTGTGAAACATTCCAGACAAAACAGTAGCATCCCAACGGAGAAAAGAATATTTTTAAACTTGTGTGAATGAAACAAAACACAACTCCAGGTCTGTTTGCGATGAAGAAACGACATTAAAACGTGTATAAACGGTTTGTATGTACAGACCCTTTAAACCCTCCGTTACAGGGCGAATAGTGCAGTTAGTCATCGTTCTGTGGTTTGTGTTTGCGCAGGTTTTTCCGAGGAACTGAGACTCTGAGCTTCACTCTGACCTTTACAGAAAACTCTGTTCATTCATTTTCCACCGTCAGAGCCACTCCACACTCCCAGGGGGCGCCAGAGAGAGAACATTATTACATTAAGCATTATACTAAGAGTTTACAGTGAAGGAGGAGAGGGGGAAGGAAGGAGAGAGAGAGAGGAAGGAGGGAGGGAGGGAGAGAAGGAAGGACAGACACTGGAGGAGGTAGAGAAGGAGTAAAGGAGGGAGGTACGAAAGTAAAGGGAGACAAAGAGATGAGTGATATGGGGGGTGGGAGGGAAGGAGTGAAGGAGAGAGAGAGAGAGAAATAGAGAGAGAGGGAGGGGTAAGGAGAGGAGGGAGAAAAGAAGTGAAGGAGGGAGAGAGAGAAGTAGGGAGAGAGAGAGGGAAAAATAGAGGGAGAAAGGAGACAAAGAGTGGAGGGAAGGAAAGAGAGGGAGGAAGTAGAAAGTGAAGAACAGAGGGAGAAAAGAAGTGAAGGAGGGAGAAAAAGGGAAGGAGGGAGGTAGAGAAGGAGTAAAGAAGGGAGAGAGAGAAGTAGAAGCACAAAGAGAGGGAAAGAGAGGGAAGAAAAGAGGGAGAAAGGAGACACAGAGGAGGAAAGGAGAGAGGAGGAGGAGATGGCAGGGAAGGAGTGAAGGAGGGATAGAGAGGGAAGGATAGAGAGGGGATTTAAGGAGGTAGACAGGGACGAATGGAGGGAGAAAAGAAGTGAAGGAGGGAGAGAGAGGAGACAAAGAGTGTAAGGAAGGAGAGAGGAGTGGGAGATGTCAGGGAAGGAAGGAGTGAAAGAGAGAGAGAGAGAAGGATAGAGAGGGGAGGGGAGGGGAGGAGGTAGAAAGGGAAGAATGGAGGGAGACGACAGAGGAGACAAAGAGTGTAAGGAAGGAGGGGGAGATGTCAGGGAAGGAAGGAGGGAGGGAAAGAGAGAGAGAGGGAAGGATAGAGAGGGAAGAATGGAGGGAGAAAGGAAGTGAAGGAGAGAGGGAGAGAGGAGAGCAAAGGATGTAGAGAAGGAGTGAAGGGGAGAGAGAGGGAAGGAAAGAGGATGGGGAGGTGCAAGGGAAGGAGAGAGAGATGAGCAAAGGAGCAAGAGGAGTGAAGGAGGGACAGAGAGAGGGGGGAGGAAAAGGTAGAGTAAGTGAGAGGGGAGGGAAGAAGAAAGGAGGGAGGAAGAGAGGGGATAGAGAGGGAAGAAAAGGAGAGGGCAGGGAAGGAGGGATAGGTGGAGGGAGGAGAGAGAAATTGGGCAGAGTTGGTGGAATATCCTGTATTTCTCCGTTCGTGTGTAAAAGAAACACGAGCCGTGACCTTTAAGTTTCCAAATTAGGATTTCCTCAAACTTGAAACTTGAATTATAAAGAAACACAAACCCGGAGTCTGTGCCGACAAAAACAACAGCAATTTAAAGCTGCACTGTGTCACTTTACCGCTTGTCTCCATGGAGATGTTTTTGCCTCGCCTGAAATGTTCCACTGTATGTCATTAAACCTAATTATCTTGCATTTGTTAAGTTACAGTAAGTCTTTCTACTCCACAGATCTGACCTATAACTTAGATCATTTGTTTCATCAGATTTTGAATTTTAAATCTCGCTGAATTTCTCATTTTGAATTTTTTAACTCTGAAAAAACATGTTTGAATTATTTTTATTCTGAATGTCAGTTATTGAAGTTATATGTGTACATTTTTAAAGTGGAGATGATATGGATTTTGTCTGGAACATTATAGTAAAGCATTATCTGTCTCCATGGATACAGAAAGGCGACATACAGAAGATCATTTGTTCCATTAGATTTTGAATTTTAAATCCTGCTGAATTTTTAACTCTGAAAAAAGATGTTTGAATTATTTTTATTCTGAATTTTAGTCACTGAAATGTTAAGTATACTTTTTCAATGTTTCAAATTCAAAATAAAAAATCACCTTTTAATATTCAGTACAAATATTTTCAAGCCTCAAATTCAACAGTCAAAATTCACAGTGAAAAAAATTTGCAGCAAAGATCCAAGACGCCAAGGCAGAAGCAATCGATCCTGTGTGATCCGATCGAACTTAGTAACAAACAGGAAATGGTGCAGTGAAGCGATCTGATTGGTCAGAATTTGCCTCATCAAAACCTCATCTCGTTTATTTGTTAAGTGTAAACCCCGCCCACAGATGAGAACCATTAGGAAACAGCCTCTGTCCTCCTCACTCACACAGGATCGATTGCTTCTGCCTTGGCGTCTTGGATCTTTGCAGCAAAAATTTTCACTGCGAATTTTACACTCTGAATTTTGACTGTTGAATTTGAGAATTGAAAATATCTGTACTGAATATTTAAAAGGTGAATTTTTTTATTTTGAATTTGAAACATATTGAAAAAGTACACTTAAAATTTCAGCGACTAAAATTCAGAATAAAAATAACTCTTTTCTGAGTTAAAAAAATTCAAAGTGAGAAATTCAGCAGGATTTAAAATTCAAAATGTAATGGAACAAATGATCTTCCGTATGTCGCCTTTTTGTATCTATGGAGACAGATAATGCTTTGCTATAATATTCCAGACAAAAGCCACATCATCTCCTTGGAAACAAGCACGTGGCACATAAGGCAATAAACTGAATGTCTGTCCTCACTCTTCACCCCTTAAAATATCGAAACAAACTTGAAGCTTATGGATTGTGAAATAGTTAAATGTACGTTTTTTATGTACAAAATATGACGTAACCAGATTTTTAATATTCAAAACTGGAACACGCCCGGGTTGGGAAGGTTGGATAAATAAAACTGTGAAAAGAACGCGTAAAATTATCCATTCTCGACTCACAATTGTAATCCGAGGGACTTTTTTTGCCTTATGAACATTTTCAAGCACGGTTTTCTGTATTTTAATGAAACAAACAACAATATTTTCCTTCTTTAGTGTTTGGCGGGGATCAGATCGGTCCAAAATAGGGACACCTGGGACATTTCTTGTATAAAACTGGGACAAATCACAAATAAACTGGGGACAGGGGACATAAGGCTCAAAACTGGGACTGTCCAGGGAAAACAGGGACGTTTGGTCCCTCTAGCTTAAACATAAACATAACGCAGGATCAGAGAAGTGGAGATACATATTTATCTCTTTATTTCAGTACAATCAAATATTTCCAGACGATAATTTTGATCTAAAAAGTCGAAAACCTTTTTCTCAGTACAGGTTGTGATGGAGGGCGCTTAAGGAGGTGCAAGGGAGAACCTGGGCACTTTGAGGCCCAAGTCTGCAAAAAAAAAAAAAAAACAGCATAGTATTTGAGTTTTTTATTTATTTATTTATTAATAATTAATTTTGAAAGTCTATAGATAAAGGAAGTTTTGATTTCAGTTTTCAGTTTAATATTTTACACCAGCATGGACAGAACATTGGGCTTGAAATAAAATTATTACACAAAATCATACAAAAGCTTAAAAGGTGCACTGTGTAACTTTTTGGTTGGGGGTCCGTCACCTGCTTGTTTCTATAGAGATGTAACAGCTTTGGAATGTTCCACAGTGTGACATTAAACAGCTCTACTTTACATTTATTCAATTGCAGGTGGTTTTACAGCTCAAAAATCCCTAGAAAAACAGACATTCTGACTGTGAACGGGGTCGCCTCTCCACAGATCTGACCTGTAACTTGGTTTAATTTGGTCTCCATGAAGATAGAAAGGTTTAATGCCAAACTGTGGAACATTCCAGACAAAACAAGAACATCTTCATGTAGAAAAGAAAAGCATTTGACGGACCCTCTACCAGAAAAGTTACACAATGCAGCTTTAAAGAAACTGAACCTGATTTTTCGTTTAAAAAAGTGAAAACAGAAATAGTTTATTTTAAATTTTATTTTTTACACAACAGTTCATAATTTTTCTAACTCATTCTTGCATCCTAATTATTGACGGCGTTGAGTTTATAAGAAAACGTTCAGACTAGAGCGGCGTTTTGCTGTTGCGGTAATGCTAACAACAACGAGCATGCTAACAGTACAACCTTACTTCCTGGTTCGCAGAGGATAAAACTGGCTTTAGATACAGACAGTACACAGGCTTTTGATGCAAGGAGCTCCTTTTACAATATATCTGTACTGGGGCCAGTCCAGTTTTACATAAAGGGACTCTACCTGATTTTTACTGAATTAAAAACATGAAAAACAGAAGTATTTGCTTTTAAAACAGTTTGCAGATAAGTAAAATTGTGAAAAGAGCGCGTATAATTATCCATTATCATCTCACTTGTGGGTCAATCATAATCTGAGGGACTTTTTTTTTGCCTTATGATCATTTTCAAGCACGATTTTCAGTATTTTAGTTAAACAAACAAGATTTTATTTTGATTTTTACTGAATTAAAAACATGAAAAACAGAACTAGCTCCTTTTAAAACGGTTTGCAGTGATCCTTACTTACGAGCATCCTAATTATTCACAGCGACACCAGAGCGGAGTGTTGCTGTGACGGTACAGCTAACAACAACTAGCATGCTAACGTGCACTTCCTGATCATCGCATAATAAAGCTCTGTCACGCAACGGATATATACAGTATATCTGTACTAGGGCAATATATGTGGGAAGGAACTGTGTACTCGTCTTTGGAGTATTTAAGTCTATAAATCAAGAATCCGAGTGCTTTTAACAGATTTTTTGTTTTGCAGTTTGTGTCCTGGAGCTGTAGGGGGAGCTGGTCATTCGGACTCTTGCAGGAGGGTGGTGTAGAGGGGGGACTGGAGGAAGCGGGGGTAGCAGTCTGTGTCCAGGAGGGAGTAGATCCTCTTCTGGGCCAGGTTCAGGGAGGTGTGGGAGGGCGCCTGGAGCAGCTGGATGGTCAGGTCTCTGGTTTTACTGTCCAGGTTTACCTACAAGACAAGAGCAGAGGTTTTAAATGACGCTACTACACAGAACAGTGGAGTGGCTGTTTTAATATTAAAGTGCACGTAACCCTTGGTGTACATTAACTGCAGGTGCGGTTCAGGTTCGGTGCACTTTTATTGTGACTGTTGCCCCACTGACTGCGGTCTCTGCTGCTGTGAGGTCGCGAGGGTCTCGGGCAGAGTGTGGAAACTGTGCTCCCGAGACAACGTGTTCACGCTCTGGTCGGGAGTTCACGCCATAGATTAGCATCTTGTCGGTAAAGAACAGCGACATCTCACACTACGACCACTTCCTCGTGCTTTTTAATACCGTGGCTGTCTACACTAGGTACATTTGCAAAGTTCCAGGAGTGTGCAGGGATATTTTTATTCTGAAAATACACCGGATCTGTCAGTTCTGCGCGTCTGATTTCTTGTTTTGTTCATGTGATTTTGTCAGCTTGACGTCAGAAACTGTGACGTCAGAAACTGCAAAAATAGACTTGTGGAGCGCACCGAGGTGTGGCAGGGTGCTACTGATTTTATTGAACTTTCTAAGTCTTGCAGGACCGGAGCGTGTCCCAAACCGCACCGCACCTGCAGTCAGTGTACACCAGGTGTCAGTGCTACAGAGTGGAGGCATAGGCAACGTCTCATTTCTCTTTCCTCGCTCCCTTCTCCTTGATTCCTCGATTCTGCAGGAAATGTGTGAGGAAGTCCCGCCCACAGAGGAGACAAAGCGAGGAGAGAGGATCTAAACTCCTCACTGAGACCAATAAAGTTTGATTCTTTTCCTGACGTCTGCTCCTGAAGCCTCCCTCAGGTTTACTCCTTCATTCCGTGGTTTTCTTTGGGACGACACTTAATATGACACATTTGATTGACAGCTGACGGAGGATCAAGGAGAGGAAACAAGGAGAAGGAAGTGTGGAAAGAGAAATGAGACGTGGCCCTACAGTGTGGAAAATGGCGACATGAGCCAGTGTCATGAGTCTATATAATATACGGGTTTGACTTTCTGAAATGATTTTCATGTTATTCAAGTTTTTTTAGATGGACGAGCGTATCCATGGAGACAGACAGGTGACAGCTCCAGGCCCGGTCGCAGGTCAGAGGTGCTTGTTTTACATTACATTACACGCTGCACTTTTCCATGAAACGTTTCTATAAAAAGACAAATTAAAGGAAATGCAGTTTGCTCCACAAACCCTGAACCCTGCGGCAGCTTCAGAGACAGAAGATGATGTGTTCTTAGAAAGAGCAGCCTGTGTGAGTTTGAGGAAGTCGGTGTCAGAATACACTGTAATGTTTTATAAATGAGACCCAAATCTGTGGAGAGGCAAGCCCACACACAATACGAATTCATACATCTCAGGGTTCATTTTTAGCAGTAAAAACTCTTGAATACTAGAATAAATGACACAACAGTTGGACATATTGTGCTTTTGTCTGCTTTATTATTAAAAACCACGACACCCCAGGATCATTATGTTATCATTTTAATCCCAATACTGATCTAAAACGACTGAATAAAAGAAACAAATCACCGCAGTTTTCAAATGTCTTTCGCATTAGAAAACTGCGATGTCCAATAGAAGCTGACGTAGCCATAAACGTCATCACAACAAAGAGTCATGCAGCTGTCAGCACCTCCCATGGACACTAGCGAGCAGCATTTCAACCAAAATAATTACGCGACGCTGCTGAATCCTACGTGTATCTCTTATTTTTTTGTGATTTGTAATTTCTTGTTCTTTCCATCAAGCATCAACATGTCAGGATGATCATTTTCTTAGGCATAAAACAAGACAAGCGAACTAAAAACAAATGAAAGAAAATACGTGTATGTCTAATTTTTTATCCTTTAGTGATTTGGAGCGGGTTATCGATGCTTTTATCTCCACACGTTTTGACTATTGTAACGCCCTGTACACTGGTATGAGCCGAGCTCACTCCTCAACGCTCACAGTCCAAAATTCTGCAGCGCGTCTTTTAACCGGTCGTAGAGAATAAATCGCACTTATTTTATCCTTATTGCACAGGCTCCTCGTTCATTTTAGAGCTGATTTTAAAGTTTTATTGTTTGTTTTTAAAGCGCTTCATGGATCGGCCCCAACGAACATCTCAGACCTCATTGTTCCCTAGAATCCTTCGCACGTTTTGAAGTCTGAGGGCCAGCTCCAACTTATCGTCCCAAAAAACGAGGCACAAAAGTCGGGGTGACCCTGGGGTGAACCTGGGGTGAACCTGGGGCGACTCTGGGGCGACTCTGGGGCGACTCTGGGGCGACTCTGGGGCGACTCTGGGGCGACTCTGGGGCGACTCTAGGGCGACAGGGCTTTTTCTGTGGTCGGTCCCAAACTTTGGAACCGCTCCTTCAGTCGGTTCCAAAGTTTCCAAAGGTTCAGTCTTTTAAGTCTCTTTTAAAAACACACTACCCGGCTTTTGAGAATTATGTGGCCCTCTGACTGTTTTATTTTCTACTTGCTAATTTTAGTATTCTTTATGGTTTTTTTTTACTTGCTTATTTATTTTATGCTTTATTTTATTTAATGTGTTAATTTATACTATGCCTACTCTGTGGAGACTTTGTGTTGGTAAAATGTGCGATACTAATAAAGTTGGATTGGATCTAATTAAGAAAATCAAACTGGAGAATGAAGTGCATACGTCTCAGTGGGCGTGTACAGGTGGAGGTGAAAACGGGGGCAGATCAGCGCAATGACGTCTTAAAAATACAGGAGAATAAAAATGACTCAGACATGCACGAAGCACTCTAAATCCAAGTTTAAGAGAGTAAATGAGAAGGGAACTACTCTTACAAGGTTAAAAGCTTTGAAAAGTTGAATTTACATAATAGGTCTGCTTTAAGCTTTTATTTAATGTTCTTTTCTACCGTTAAACTGAACAAAAATGTCACTCCTCCACTCAGACATGACGCCATAGATTATAACCTTTAAGAAAACACACAACAGCACGACCTAACCTCCCTCTGTGCACGCCGAGGTCAAAGATCACGCGCCAGGCTTCTTGTACGCCACAGTGGATTTCTCGGACCGCCGCCGCCGCCTTCGTGACATTTACCATTTACGGATGGCCCAGAGTTTACACAGCCCGCCCCGTCGACCAATCAGAACGCAGTAATCTCCCCCACCGCACCGTAAAACTCCACAAACATCACGTGACCGCAGAGTCCACACCGGGGCACATATGGAGCCCGGGCCGGTCTAAACACTTTACAAGGAAAGGTTCTGTAGACCAGCTGATGCAACCGTTTGATTTTGTTTTGTTGTCATGTTTTTGAGTGATAAGATGCATAAAAAAATGTCAAGCTATAAAAAAATATATATGCATGCAGTTTAAAGATGGAAATTAGTATATATAGGCAAAATAATCTTGTTATTCATAGGTACATGTGGCACTGGGTCTTGCACGCATTGTTCTTGTAATAAATGAAAACAAATAAAAGGGCAAGATGGATTCAAAACAAAACATTTACAGATAGATTATGGTCCCTCCTGCATTTGTTTGTTTTAGACTTAGACAAACTTTATTGATCCACAAGGGAAATTATTTGGACACAGCAGCTCAAACATCACAATATAATATAATAACAGAGAGTAACAAAAATAGATGGTGTAGCAAAAAGAGCAAGAGACACGTGTCAAATGAGACATAATTATAAAAATAAAAATAAATGTATATGTACAAGTCAAAATAAAATAGAAAAATAAGTAATAAAATATAAAATAAACTATAAAATCACAGCTATAAACAAGAGACAAGTACGACAGTGCAATAATATGCTGATTGACAGGGCATCAGGTTATCTGTTACTTAAGATTGAGTTGTTGTACAGTTGTAGGGAGTATTATAGTATGAATGTAGTCCTGTATCTCTCACTGTTTGAGTGGATTATTATATTGTGATGAGTGAGCTAATGTATCCAAATAATTTCCCTTGTGGATCAATAAAGTTTGTTTTATTTAATGTCGTGTTTTAGTTTTAAAAGAACAGTATGTATCCTGCACTTTCACAGTTTAAAGGGCCCATATTACACTATTTTTTATTTTTTTTTAAATCTATTTCCGAGTTCTTCTCTTAAACAGAAAACACTTTGTTCTAGATTAATTTGGATGATTTCAACACTGGAATTGTCGATCCCTCCTGAACAAAAGCTAAAAGGGAGCTGTTATTTTGGAAACTACTGCTTTGAGACATCACAGAACAGGAACAGAGTATTTTGAGCTTTGGAGACGTTGACAGACATCAGATCATTCACACGTGTTTGAGGGTTACTCAAATGAAAGAAAAATGAAAGAAAATACAACTTCACATACATTTTTGAGGAGATAGTAATAAAATAATAATAGTAATAATGGATTTTATTTAAAGGCGTCTTTCTGGGCTCTCAAGGACACCGTACAAACAGAAATTAAGACGCATAATTAAAAGCAATTAAACAGGACAGGACAGGTTCTAAAACATCAGGACATTAATACAAGGAACGTCTGTGTTTGTCTGTTCTCGAACCACTTCTTTGGCATTTTTTACCCTAACAACATGAAACTTGGCACTGCACACACCCGTGCCATTAGGATGTCACCCTCCAAATTTGAGATCATGAAGTCGGATGAGTGGTTCCAGATTCATGCTTGGGACAGACAAACAGGAGGAGACGCAGACAGACGTTTCTTGCATTAATAGAGCTGCTGGGGCTTTGAGTGTTGAACTTTTCTCATTCCTAAGATAGCCATAGTATTAACAAGCTTTGACAATAGCAGCTCTAAAGGTCTCATGGGGACCCGCAATAATAATTCACATGAAATAATAGAATGGTTTGACTCTATAAATGCGTAAGGTTAAGTGAGTAACACATTTGGACCACTGCAAACGGTCTAAAATGAACTGGATTAAATAAATGGGTTTTGAGTCTGGATTTGAATGTTGGGAGTGAATCAAGATTATGAAGGTACGAGCAGAGTGTCCGGAGAGAGGAGGAGGAGGAGTGGAGGAGATGGAGAGCTGGAGAAAAGAGGAGGAGGAGCAGAGGGGACGGAGCGCTGGAGAAAAGAGGAGGAGGAGCAGAGGGGACGGAGCGCTGGAGAAAAGAGGAGGAGGAGCAGAGGGGACGGAGCGCTGGAGAAAAGAGGAGGAGGAGCAGAGGGGACGGAGAGCTGGAGAAAAGAGGAGCAGGGGGAAAAACGAAAAAACATTCTGACTGCGAGCGGGGTTGCCTCTCCAAAGATCTGACCTTTAACTTGGTCTTGTTTGATCTCCGTGAAGATAGGAAGGTTTAATGCCATACTGTGGAACATTCCAGAGAAAACATGAAGTAAGAATAACCAGTAACATTAAAAGAGGATGTTCAGTGGTCGGTAGATTCTTTCCTTCAGTTGAGATTTCCAAATTTGTGTGTTTCGAAACGAGTTTGGAAATCTTTGGTTCGTTTTTAGCTCAGATGCCAGTTTCACATTCTAATTATGCTCTAAAATAAAACACCAAACGGTTTACACACACAGTGGCTTTGAAAAGAGAGGGTATTATGCAAAATCCACTCTTGGGAGCTTTCTAGCGTATTATAAGGTCCCCACATCAAAAGCTGAAGAGGTTTTTCATCCAGACATGTTTGACGAGACAGAATTCTCACGAGACGAGACCAGACACGAGGTAAAGTCCACGAGATCGAGACAAGGCGAGATTTTGATATCAATTATAATAAATAAACTGCGGCGTTCAGTTCACAGTTTTGGCCTTTACATTTTTTTATATATTTTATTGAGTACTTTTGTGGTTATTTTTGGAACTATGGCTTCTCAAAATGTGAACTCACCAGCGTTCAACCCTTTTTTGTCCAAATCCAAATGTAAACGCATGGGGAAAAACTCTCACGAGATCTTGTGGTACGAGATCTTGTCCCATCCCTAACGTTTGAGTAATTTAGCGATCTCTCCTGTGCCCTATTCAAACCCAATCCCACACGACAATTCTCCATAAATATACAAAAGCAGGATACAAAACTGTACACAACAGCGTCACAACCTGACACAACGTGCAGTAGTTTCATGAACGAGATCCGCGCTGATTGTAAAATTTGACGTAACGCAAATTTGGCCCGTGTGTTGGCACCACCTCACACCCTCTTGATTATTCACGATTTGCAAGTTTTCTAATTATATTTTTGATAAATATGTTGGGTATTTTTACACATAAAATATCTGTGTGCCTTTATATTTCATTTTTTTGTGTGTGTGTCATATTAGAGACCGTAAAAACAGTAAAAAACATTAGACATTTGGATTTGACGGGATAGGAGCGCATATATTAAGGTTTGAAAGGGTAACGGGACAATAAGAATGTTAAAAAATACATATTCTTGTAATTCAAATATTCAAGATTCAAAGAAATGTATCGTCATGAAAACGGTTTCTCTTGACAGACTCGTTTTGTTCCATTTGCCTACAGAATCTCGTCTTTTTCCGAGTCTTATAAACCAGCTGTGACCGTCCATTAACACAGATACTAAACCCATATACCCAGGAGAGATGTCTTCCAATAAAAACACTCCACCATTTCATGAAGAACGTTTTCTCAATTACCCTCAATGCTGTGCTAATCACTTTCCTATAGGCTACAGATAATTAGCCTGGATTAGCGTTGGGTCACCAGGAGGCCTTTGTCCATTAAAGATCTTATTATAAAGCTGTAACGTGTGAAAGAAATGTAGAAAAGTGCTTCTTTACTCTCCTTCTGACAATTACAAGAGCAGAGAAAATCCAACCGGAAATGAATATCCACAATTTATAGAAGTCCATAACATCTAGTCAGGGTTATTGAAATAAAACGCTTGGAAACTGTGGCATTGTGGGTAAGTATCTTCAAGTCATGTAGAAATAATCGTGTAGAATTTGCTGTGTTGGAAATCGTTCATACTTCTGTTTTTTATGAAAAGTTAAGTTAAAAAGCTGCAGAAAGAGTTGATCAAACGGTTTTACGATCACGACTGAACATGAGCTGCCGGTGCCCGTTTTTGAAATGAAAAATAAATCTACATTATAATTGTTTTGAGGAAAAGCGCTGTTTGATTTGAACCCGTTTTGTATCTCGTATCTGATGAATTAGTTAGGTCCTGATTATGTATTTAGCAGAGATCGGAAATTCCAGTGCGAAAAATGTCCAAATGATTTTTAGTGAAGGCGCATGGAGTTTAGAAACACAGTGGAGCACTTCCTGTTCTCACCAGGTGGAACAGAGTGTTTTCAGTTTGAGAGAAGAGCCTAAATTCGATATGCACTTAGGTCATGGAGCGGTGAGGGTTTAGCAGACAAAGCTGTGCAAAATATTACGTTACTTAAAGGAAGTAATGGATTCGTGTGATCTTTACGCCATGTTTTAATGTTTCCTCATCAAAAACGTACCTAGAGTTGTGTTTAAGTAATCTGTCTACATCTCCAAAGCTCAATTTAGGTCTGAAATGATTTATTTTACATGACATCGCAAGGTGGAACAGAGTGTTTTTGGTTTGAGAGAAGAACTCAAGCGTAATATGCAGAGTTTTGTGCGTTAAATGTGTGAAAATAAAAATAAATGAAACAAAACAACTCCAGGTCTGTTTGTGATGAGGAAATGTTATAACTTGGATCAGAAAATAGTGTAATATGGGCCCTTTCATAACTAAAGGTACAATAAGTAACTTTCTGGCGTGGCATCTGCACGATTCCATGGAAATATAAAGTTAAACCCACACTTCGGAACATTCCCCAAGGACATAGAGGAGTTTTAGGCCATACTGTGGAATATTTTAGCCAAAGGAACAACATTTCCATGGAAACGAGAAGGAAGAGGCCAAATAAAAGTCAGGTTTGTGGTAATGCAAGCCAGCCCACTCACAGTAAATACACATGTTTTTCAGCGCGATAAATGCAGCCAAAATGAAAACAGTTTTTGGCTAAAACAGTGGCGTTAAAGGGCCCGTCTTATACTATTTTCTGATCCAAGTTATATGCATATTTACACTGAGTTCTTCTCTCAGACTGAAAACACTCTGTTCCACATTGCGATGTCATGTAAAATAAATAATTTCAGACCTAAATTGAGCTTTGGAGATGTAGACAGATTACTTAAACACGACTCCAGGTATGTTTTTGATGAGGAAAGATCACAAGAATCCATTACTTCTTGAAATAACGTATTATTTGGCACAGTTTTGTCCTCTAGACCCTCACCGCTCCATGACCCAAGTGCTGTAGTCTTCACCAGCATAACAAGAGGATTTCACAGCAGCTCCTGAATACAGCAATAAAAGGTTAAGCTCCACTCACCCACTCAGAGCAGCTGGCAACCAAAATGAAATGCTCAATTTGCAATTCTAGTAGTTTTTGGCTCCATTCTCGAGTTTGTGTTTCCATGTTCGGAGCTCGAAATTGGAAGAGAATGATCATTTTTCTCAGGATTTATTTGGTTTTGTTTCATGTTGAGAAAATTTGGCACGCACAGCACAAAAAAGGAGATTTGCACAGAATCTTACAGCTAATCGTAAGGAAGGTTTGAATAGGGCTCAAAAGAGATCGCTAAATTGCTCAAACATGCATGGATGACATCTAAAACCCTTTTGATTCATCCACTGCACCAGACTATAGAAGGACAGAGGAGATAATACTCCCTACAAATGTACAACAACTCACCCACTGCACCAGACTATAGAGGGACAGAAGAGATAATACTCCCTACAACACCAGACTATAGAGGGACAGAGGAGCTCATTCTCCAACAGGCTCCTACAGCTCTGCTCAAACAGTGAAAGATACAGGACTACATTCATACTATAATACTCCCTACAACTGTACAACAACTCAATCTTAAGTAACAGATAACCTTATGCCTTGTCAATCAGCAGAGTATTTGCACTGTCGTTCTTGTCTCTTGTTTATAGCTGTGATTTTATATTTTATTTTATATTTTATTACTTATTTTTCTATTTTATTTTGACTTGTACATATACATTTATTTTTATAATTATGTCTCATTTGACACGTGTCTCTTGCTCTTTTTGCTACACCATCTATTTTTGTTACTCTCTGTTATTATTTTATATTGTGATGTTTGAGCTACTGTGTCCAAATAATTTTCCTTGTAGATCAATAAAGTTTGTCTAAGTCTAAGTCTAAAATGTTCCTCTGCTTCTGCACCACTGTATGATCAGACACAGTTTTAGTTATAGCCTGTACGTAATGACAGAACTGTTACCAGACCCAATTACCCAAACCAAACTGTGCGTACTTGTGTGAGTAAGAGTACATGCAGGTAGTACCTCTCGGGGCGACCCTGGCAGGATGTAGGTGTTAGAGATGTCCCGCCCCCTCCTCTGCAGACTGAAGTTATTGGACGAGTGTTTGTACTGTTCACACGCCAGGTAAAACTGCAGGTTCTCCTCACTGAACTCGGAGCGCAGGAAGGCCCCGAACACAGACACTCCGACTGGGGAAACAAGAGCACGGGTTAGCGTATACGTTGCCATGGCAACAAGGGACAAATGAATGACGGATGAAGCTGGGATTTCATCTTAAATTCAAAGCTTAAATACTCTAGGTATACTGAGGTGGGGGTTGGGATTAAATAAGTTCCCAACTCTTTTTTGGGCCAATGTTTTTTGTTGTTGTTATTTCCGTTACGATTGCATTTTTGTCATATGTATATGTAAAATAATGTAAATTGCTTCCTTGCCCAAAATAAATAATCAAAAATAAAAATACTGGACAAGGTAAATGCAGCGTCTTGCCTAAAAACACAACAACAGCTTCACCATCACCACATAGAAGTATAAGAAGATCTGGCCTGTGCTCACTGGTGCAAAATACGCAAATGCAGTTAGTTATACAAGCGAATTTGGAGCCAAGTTCCATTATAAAAAATAAAAAACGAAATAAAAACACTAGGATCATGTAGAGCGGGTTAATGTGAGCACTTTAAGACCAAAATGACAAAACTCTCTGCAGCAGTTACAGAGAGAGAGAGGGGTGATCATTTTTCAAAGGAGCCGGAAGTAGAAGCGCCCCATGAACACTTAATATTTGGAACGCGGCGACTAGTGAGTTAGTTATGTCCATTTACATATACAGTCTATGATGTACCACACCAATCAGAGCGAGAGCTGCTAGTGCGGGCTCAGAGCAGGACTGGGACTAGGACTATAGGATAAATCTTACAAAGTTGACTATTAGGAGCTTTGAGGATTTAAAAATTCTTTAAAGAAGAACCCTACAGAATTCGAACTTAGTTAAAGCTGTGGATGCCCTCTCAACTCAACAATGGGGGTCTGATTTCATGGAAGAATGGGCTGTATTCACGCTTGCGTCACAAAACCGGAAGACGATTGGAAACATGTGGATGACGACTTCCTTTGGGCTTTGTTGGCGATAGGAACTCTGACAAAATCTGGGAAAACTGAGAAAATGGCCCGGTTTTCTTCATCTAGATGTCATTGTATTCTTTCTTTTTTCCTTTTATAAATTGTCTATTAATTTGTGTATTATAATTTGACTAATTTAATAAAAAAAAGATGTCATTGCAGCGTTCCGTTATGTTCGGCAGATCAACAGTTCCGATCAGCTGTCTGTAAGTGACATGGATGCGATTAGAGTCGGTTTTATCACATGCCCAGTGTCGGGAACTACACCGGGAGTCGTCATCCGCATGTTTCCGAACGTCTTCCGGGAAGCGTGAGTAAGGCCTTGTGGTGGAAACGTCTGCCACCGCTCCATAGTCTTAGCATTTCATTTCATTTACATTTTCATTAAGTTAATTATAGCACATAGTTGAATTTAATCCTTTATTTAGACTTATATTTTCTAATTTTGGGTGCACGCATTTCAGTTAATGTATGTCTGAACTATTACTTACACTTTTTTGTTTGAGTGGCCGGGCAGAGGACCTTTGGAGGAGACCGTCGATGCCGAACAAATGGAGGGAGCACTATTTAGTTAATTTTGCTAAGTTAGTTTGTTTGAGGTCACTTTATTATCGCTTGTTTTCTGTATTATAAGTTTTTGCCTTTTTGTTACTTTAAGTGAGTAGCTTTAGTTAATTATTTAATGCAATTTCCCCCTCTCTTGTGTTCAGTTTAGTCGCCCTCGTCTGTTTAAACGCACTTGTTCTCTGTCTGGGTTAGTTTTTATTCTGTTCAGTTGGATTTAAGTTACCCCAGTTGGGTCTGACTTTTTGTTAATGATTTACTTAAATTGAGCCTTTGTTAAATTACATTTTTATTTGACTTTATTAAATTTAAGCTTTTTTTATACCTTGCCTTTGCCTTTTTTTGGTTTGGTCCACTACAGGCCTCGCTGCTGCAGTACCTGGAGTGGCCACTAGTCGAACTCACACCAGGACAGAGATTAGGACAGACGGGAGACTTTTATATTGTTATTATTACAGATTCATGCATCACCCTCCCTTTACTAAGTCATGAGAGACTCATCCATGATTCAGTGAGCAGGGCTGAAGGTTTGAGGTGCGCTGCAGTACTGACACAGACAGAGGAGGCGTCTTCTCCAGGGGTTTACGCACAGTCACAAGGATTAGTGTGAATGAAGCCGCTGCTGCTGCACAAACATTACACGTCAGAGCTTAGTCAGCCTGGATCTGCTCAAATTAGCACAGAGACGAGAGGAAAGAGCAGCCAAGAAGTGTACTTAAAGGTGCACTGTGTAACTTTTCGGTTGGGGGTCCGTCACCTGCTTGTTTCTATGGAGATGTCATTAGACTTTTCCACATTATGACATTAAACAGCTCTACTTTACATTTATTCAATTACAGGTGGTTTTAGAGCTCAAAAATACTTATAAAAACAGGCATTCTGACTGTGAGCGGAGTCGCCTCTCCACAGATCTGACCTGTAACTTGGTCTGGTTTTTGTTCTCCATGAAGATAGAAGGGTTTAATGCCATACTGTGGAACATTCCAGACAAAGCAATAACATGGAGAAAATGTAAGTAAGAATAACGTTATTTCAAAGTTACTCAATAAAAGTACAGAGTAGTGGTCAGAGAAATTACTAAAGTAGGAGTAAAAAGTACTTGGGTTACTACAGTCAGTTTATAATTTGAAGTGAATCTAATTGGACAAAACCTTTTAAAAATGCACAAAAAAAATCAGTTTTCAAAGGACAGACACAAAAATGAGACAAACTAAATCAAAAACTGAAGGAGCAGAGGGAGAAACACAAATGTTCAAATCATTTCAGATTGTCACAAAAAACTTTTGTCACTTTAGACTCACAGTGGAAAGAGGAACCAAAACTTTTATTCAAGTACGAGTACTGTTACTTCAATACAAATATTACTGAAGTAGGAGTTAAAGTACAGTGTTCAAAAACTACTGACTTTTACTTAGTACTACCACCTGTTTACTACTATTACTACTACTGCTACTAACTACTAAATACTACTACCTATTTATTACTTCTTACTTACTACTACTACTACATATTGAATACTACCTACTATCTTCTAAAAGTTTCAAGTAAGTTTCAAGATTCAAGTAAAAGTAACAGAGTACACAGAATATTACATTAGAGACATTAGAGTTTAAAAATACACTGCCGAATGAGCCGTGACCAAACGGATTGATTTGAGCTTCAGTCAAAGCTGCGTCAGACTGACAGCTCAAGGACGGAGGACACAAAGGAACAACGGCTCCTTCAAAATATTACAGAAATATAGAAAAGATCTTTTTAACTTTTTAAGAAATTCTACTATTTTTTATTTCTTATGGTTTTTTTTTGGTAGTACTTTTTATTATCCCTGTAGGGAAATTATCCTCTGCATTTGACCCATCCTTCAGGAGCAGTGGGCGGCACATGAGGCGCCCGGGGACCATCTCCATGATCTTATTCCTAGTCTTGGTCAGGACCTCAGCTGGAGGATTTTTTATCTTTGGTGCATGTTTTTGGGTT